>CM042012.1:106749797-107407297 GCA_023525715.1 Cichorium intybus | reverse complement strand
ATCGTTTTGCAACGATATCTTACTTCCTTTATATCTTTAATATTCACACGACTTTTAGATAAGATTCTGCATTTAATGGTTATGCCTAAAGCACACCACTTGTCAACATTAAACTTTTTTTTATTACCAAATTTATATACTATTAATGCACTCTACTTATAATTTTCATTCTTTATGTAAGAGACTTACAACTCTTATATAGGTAATCAATACCCATAATTCTTCTTTAAATTGCTCTTATTCATACTTCCTCTCGCCTCGGCAGGCATATACTTTAATGTCATTTAATTTGTCTAGGAAGTATTAATTATCTTATTGATTTCCTTTTTCTTTACCATACTAAGTGGTATATATCCACTGCATTAACTTTTATTACTTATAATCTTTCTTATTCTTGTTACATAGGCATACAATTCCTATGTTATTCTTACTACTCTCTTCACAAATCTTACCCACCAGAATACCATAATTCCTTTGCGATTCCACCAGTCTCAATACATATCCTGTGATTATGATAATACGGGCCCATATTACCATAATCACCTATACATATTAATTCTGCTGTTACCACAAGGTTTCATGGGACACTGGTTCCTTTAACATAACACCATCATAAGTATATGGTGATCACTACTAGAAATCTTACTACTTTATAAACATAGCCTTTAATAAATTTAGACGGTTACAGAAAATATCATATAATTTTCCTAACGGTCATATTTTTGCTCACTTTAAACGTTAACTTAACACTTCTTAGTGTTATATATCTACATATTTTAAAAAAAAATGCATAATGTCTTAATCATTTAAGACATCATATAGCATACCCTCATAAACTAACATTTCTATAGCGTAAGTTTAAGCCTAGGAGTGGAACAAGCTAATCCTAATTCGCTTAAACTATGGCTCTGATACCAACTTATGACACCCCATTTCTACTGATTTCAAATACAATGGTTTTTCGTATAAATGCATGAATACAAAAATACGGTTTATCAAAAACCGATAATTTACATTTTTTTTAAAACTGTGGGTGTTACAAATCCATACCAAATCTAACCATAGTAAGCAAGAAGAGGATTAAACCTTGTGTCCAAGTTAGGAGCTGTAACACCCGGCTTTTAAAACAAAACACCCCTGAAAATTTTTCATTTAAAATAACGGTTTTAATACATAAAACCATAACGAAAGGGGTATATTTTATTAAAAACGGGTACAAGTGTATCAAGGAGAGTATAAAATACCGTAATCTCCTTTGAAGCCGGGCTGCTACTGACAGCATCTAAAAGTCCCACTTCTTAGTCATGGACTCTATCTTTTCCTTTATCAGGATCATGCTAACCTGCAGGGACATTTAACAAATAACGTGAGCTATAAAGCTCAGTGAGTAATCGTATCTGCAAATAACATGTATAAAATACATTCATATATCTGTCTGGATATCGAATCCAAACTCCTAGCCTTACTGGCTGACCAAATATTTCTTAGGATTTCACATCCTAGTATGTAGCCTTACAGGCTGAATCATAATAACCTGCAATTATCAAGCCACGTCAGTTATTTGCACATATAAACATGTCTAACCATTTCTGTCCCATGTTTCTTAGTCACAATGGACCGCACCGTATATCGTGGCTATTTAAGCCGCACCCTGTGTCATAGCTATATAAGCTGCACCAAAACATTTTCAATATATATATCATAGCCCGAAGGCCGCACCAGCTGGGTTCAATAACCCGATATCATAGCCATAAGGCCGCACCATGTTCCTGTAACAATATCATAGCCGTATAGGCCGCACCAGTTGGATATAGCATCCAATATCATAGCCATATAGGCCGCACCAGTTGGATATAGAATCCAATATCATAGCCACAAGTGGCCGCACCATTTAATAACGTTTCATTTCATAATCATTTATGGCTTACGGGTTACCCCGCTTTTGCCTAGACTCACGGCTCCGTTCTTGTCATTTCATTGACTCATGGCTTACCCGGTATTACCTTTCTAAAGTTGACTCACAGCTCCGTTCTTGTCTATCGCAGACTCACGGCTTATCTGGTATTGTCGTATCATTGACTCACAGCTCCGTTCTTGTCTATCGCAGACTCATGGCTTATCTGGTATTGTCTTTTTATTATATCTTTAAAACTGTCATTTTCGTCCCCCAAAGCTGTTTCAATCTGTAACAGTTCAATAAACACATATCATATATGATATCAGTGAGATTACTCACCTGGATACTAGCTGCATTTAAATCCCGGTTGTTTCTTGCCTTTGCATGCACCACATCCATTTGTCCCATACATATAATGTCATTCATTTTCACAATGATTATAGGTTAACAACTGTTTTAATTGACCCTAATGCACAAGAGTTCAATATTGTAACACTACAAACAATGTCTAGATGATAAACTTTCCATTTACCATCTTTTCATGAGTTATACACATTCCCGAGGCATTCGGATCGTTCTACAGTGCCCCCGAGGAGTCGAAAACTCAATTTAGTATTTTTCCAGGACTTTTCAAACCATTATGGACTTATGGTTCAAATTTGAGGTAAATCGGACAAGCCTAGCGAAAATTCACGTTTTTGAGTCCCCTGCCAGGCAAGCACGACTCGTGCATAATTATGCCTTGAGAAGCACGACTCGTGCAAGGCTTAAATAGCAATGTTCTTCACCTGCAGGAGGTGCACGACTCGTGCATAAAGCGCACGACTCGTGCCCTTGCTGCAGAGTCCAGTTTTCAGCCCAATTTTTCACTGTAGCATCCTGTTTTTGCATATTAAGTCCTTATTCCAGTTCTTAATCATTTTGGGTTTATTTCAAGACTAAAACCTTCCATTTATACAAGGTTTTAACTCATGAAATCAACTCAATCAATCAAATGCAGAAATTAGGGTTCTTGAGCCAAAAACCCCAAAATCCACCAAATCATCAAATTCTTTTGTTTCAATTGCATGTTCTTATCATATGAACATGTATCAAGTTCAGAAATCATATAAACATCATGGATCATACTGAAATTACAGATTTCAGTTCATCCCACAAAAACCCACCAAGAACTCTTCAAGAACTTGGTTAGAAAATCAATATACTAACCTTGTTTGCTTGGGAATCCTCAATTCCAAACTATGATTCCGATTCCCTGCTTCAAGCTTCAAAGATTTCCAGAGCTCATACCTTCAAGAACATTCCCGTAGTCTCTAAAATGTTCAGCCACACATAGGAGAGTCAACTCTCCTATTTATACTTCCAAAATTTACAATTTAGCCCCTGAAGTTCCATTTCTTGAACTTTGGCCACAACAATCAAGTTTTATGACATAAGACTTTCATTTCTTATACTTTTGCCACACTTGTCAAATTTTATGACAAAAACTTATGTTTATAACATTTTAAGTCCAAAACTCAAAATATTATTACAAATCAAATCCTTTTCTGTCCAAAAGACCAAATTACCCTTCTAAGGTAAAATGACCAAATTTTACCCTTTTTATTATATTTACATAAAAAGAGTGTCTTGGCGTTACAAATTCTCCCCTCCTTCAAAAGATTTCATCCCCGAAATCATACAAAGAGTTGGGGTATTTCTATCTTGTCACAATTTCGGTTTCCCATACCATATGGAAACATTCATGGTATTGCCAAAGCATTTTTACCATACTAGTCTTCTTATTTCGCAGTTATATCATTGTTCATCGAACATTCCTCCGGTTGTCCCGGGTACCATAACTACTTATCTACCTTCATTTTATCATGAGGTATTCTTTGAAATTTATCAATCCATGTTCTCAGAACTATGAGACCCATAGAAAACATTACAAATATATCAAAGTTCATCAAGAATCTTCGATCGATACACCCTAATTCTTACTCTTTGGGACATATGGAAAAGTCCAATAGACTAGGACTTGACTTTCTTTTCGTCCCAAGCAGATTTTTAGTCTTTCCAAAGGTTTATTTTGAGTACCACCACCTTCCTTTACTTGAAATTTGAAGGTTTTCACGCAATGATCCGCATACCACTTTTACTAACTCTTTGTCTATTTCCAAGCTTTCTCGAATTTGTCAAATCTTTTATTCTGTTTGAGGTAAAATTTCAGGTCCAGCCAACGGCTTATCCCCAAACTTCAGTCTAGTAAATCGGCGTGCAACACGATACTCCATACTATGCATTATACGAGCCATCTGGATGCTGGTACAAAACTGTCATTATCTACGGTTTCTATCAAAGATAGATGATCTTCTCATCTTCCACCAAGGTCTACTATGCAAGTTTCAAGCATAACTTCTAGAGTCTGCGTCATTATTTCACCTTGTTTATCAATCTGCAAATCTTATACAGTACTTACTAGTACTTTTGAGCTAATTATTCTTGAAATTTATGCCAAAATCAACGAATAATTCTATTATCTCGGCCTGATACAATCCGTGTCAATAACTCATGTCGACAAATTACTCTTTCTATGTAGTTTTTCACTACTTTTCGATCTTAATTTCTTCCTTAGTCAGTATAAATCTACACTGATTTCATCAACCAGTCAACAATTACTCATATGGTGTCATACCCATGTAGTACTTGCGGAGACTTTCTTATAAAGTCTATAATAATATCGTCCCATTTCTTCTTTGGGACCGACAACGGCTAAATTTTCCGTATGCTTCTAATGGTTTGGCTTTACTTTCACACAAGTCAAACACTTTTCACATGTCTTTCAATGTCTTTCTTTAGTCCCGGCAACCAATACATAGGTTATATCATCCTACACAGTTTGGTACTGCCCCGGGTATTTTGCATATCTACCCAAATATACATCTTTTAAGGACAAATTTCCTATCTCACTTTGCTTTGGAGCTCACATACACAACCCCAAGGTTTTTCAATCGTCGTGAGTTTCTAACTAGCTTCTTTCAATAGCTAATCATTCATTCACTTTTCACGTTTTCAGACTTGCACACTTCTTTCTGTGCTACCCGAATCAACTCAGGTAATCAATTCACCACACTCACGCATGTGGTTGTATCTTTCAAAGAATATTCTTTTCAATTCAAGGCATCTATAGCTACATCCGCCTTTCCGAGATGGTACAAGATTTCATACCCGAAATCTTTAAGTAACCCATCTACTTTTGCTATCTCATATTTAGCTTCTTTTTGATCAATTAAGTATTTCAAACTTTTATGATCTATATAAACAGTAAGCTTTACACCACATAAGTAGTGTCTTCAAAGCTTCAATATCAAGTCATAATTGCTACTGCAATGTTATGTACCCAAAATCAACTCTGAATACATTTCTGTAAAACAAATTATCTTCTCCGCTTAGCGATAATGCTAACACAGGAGCTTCACACAAAGTTTGTCTCAAACTTTGAAGAGATATTTATGGTCTTTCTACCCACTCAAACTTTTCACTTTTCTCTGTCAACTTTAGTCAACTAGACATCAATCAAGGAGCAGTTTTCTACAACTCTCCTACAGTAATCTGCCAGTTTAAGGAAACTACAATTTTAGTCAGATTCCTCAGGCAGTTCCCGTTTTATCACAGCATCATTTCCACTAGATTTACTTTATCATCTTTGGCACTATTAACATGTCCAAAGAATTGAAACTTCTTTTAGCTAAATTTCATACTTGGAAAACTTCGCATTTTATTTTTCTCCACGAAGTAACTCCAATATTTAGCACAACTGTACATCATATTCATTCTATTTTCGAGAATATCAGATTCTCGGTAGTCAATGTACATACACATCAACTTATCTTTCTTCTTTTCAAACAAGATAGGGCTCCACACGATGACACTTTCGGCCATATGAGACCCCGATTCAAAACAATTTCTTCTAATTGTTTTCCTACTCTGCCATCTCTGCAGATGCTAATCAGTTTAGAGCCTAAATAACAAAAACGGCTCCCAAAATCAGTTTGATCATAAACTCTTCTAATCAATCTGGCGGTAATTCTGGAAGTTCTTTGGAAGAAACATCCAAGAATTTATTTAAAGTTTTACACTTCTGTCACCGCTTTATTTAGCTTGGCCAATATTATAATTGCCAACTAAAACATCCTTCCTTTACTAACTCTTCTCCGAGTTTAAGCAAAGTGAAGTAACCGGTATTCTCAACAACGATTATTTACCGTGGATTTTCATCCGTTTCATTTCTGATTTTTGAACCATAATGTTCATATTTCTACAATTCATGTTAGCATCATTCATTGCTAACCAATTCATATGCACAATTTCTTCAGGTCATTGGTAGTCATCGGCTTCAGATTTATAGGGAAGAATGGTCCCGTAAATCCTAGACAGACTACCTTCCAGGTGTTCAATAATCTTGAACATATTGGCCATCTACTATAGCTACTTCCAAAATTTCATCCATAATCGTTGATGAAATATTCAGACTAAACATCAAAGTCATCGATCCAAAGCATAGCTTCATGGACCAAATATAACATATACGGGGATTATATTCAAGACAATGATATCTGAGACCATATTAGTCTACTCACGAGCTTCTTCCACAGTCTACTGGAATGCTCATGATTCTACTGGTCCTTTTCGACCATTCGTTTCTTCTTTCTTCCCTCCCCGTTCTTTACTGGGTTTATCACCCGTTACTCCACATTTAGCATGTGAACATTTCATAGGAAAGTGTTCTATAGCTCCGCGCTAGACACACTTCCGTGCCATCCAACAAGCTCGAGCAATATGCTCCTATTTTCTGCAATTTCAGCATTTCAACGGTAGAGTCTCTACTCTACAATTTTCTTAGTGCTTTTCGTGCACTTCTTACATCGCCTCGCCTTTTTCATTTTGGTCCCTTCCCTTTTAGGTTGGACCTAAATCGTGGTAACTTCTCCTGAAGCATCCACTAACATTTTTCTGCTTTTCTTGTAGTCTCAGCTACTTTTCTTTCACCTTGTATATCAGTCAGGGTGAGCACCCTATTTCTTTTTCTGTCCACAGCAGCTACTATTGCTTGTCATGTGGATTTTCTGCTACTTGTCTCTTTGCCCCTCGTTCAATAGAGCCTTGAGAAAGGGCTGGTCCACTTCTTAAAGCTCCACGCCCTAAATTCCTCCAAATAAGATTCGCTGTTCATACTTCTTATACGTCAGAAGTCAGCAACGGTTAGGTTATATATATATATATATATATATATATATATATATATATATATATATATATATATATATATATATATATATATATATATATATATATATATATATATATATATATATATATATATATATATATATATATATATATAATAGCAACTTATATACACCTAACTATATATCATGTCTACTATCTCAAGGTTTAAGTCCAGGAATCAACTCTATAGACACCTAGTTCACTTAAACCACGGCTCTGATACCAACTTGTAACACCCGGCTTTTAAAACAAAACACCCCTGAAAATTTTTCATTTAAAATAACGGTTTTAATACATAAAACCATAACGAAAGGGGTATATTTTATTAAAAACGGGTACAAGTGTATCAAGGAGAGTATAAAATACCGTAATCTCCTTTGAAGCCGGGCTGCTACTGACAGCATCTAAAAGTCCCACTTCTTAGTCATGGACTCTATCTTTTCCTTTATCAGGATCATGCTAACCTGCAGGGACATTTAACAAATAACGTGAGCTATAAAGCTCAGTGAGTAATCGTATATGCAAATAACATGTATAAAATACATTCATATATCTGTCTGGATATCGAATCCAAACTCCTAGCCTTACTGGCTGACCAAATATTTCTTAGGATTTCACATCCTAGTATGTAGCCTTACAGGCTGAATCATAATAACCTGCAATTATCAAGCCACGTCAGTTATTTGCACATATAAACATGTCTAACCATTTCTGTCCCATGTTTCTTAGTCACAATGGACCGCACCGTATATCGTGGCTATTTAAGCCGCACCCTGTGTCATAGCTATATAAGCTGCACCAAAACATTTTCAATATATATATCATAGCCCGAAGGCCGCACCAGCTGGGTTCAATAACCCGATATCATAGCCATAAGGCCGCACCATGTTCCTGTAACAATATCATAGCCGTATAGGCCGCACCAGTTGGATATAGCATCCAATATCATAGCCATATAGGCCGCACCAGTTGGATATAGAATCCAATATCATAGCCACAAGTGGCCGCACCATTTAATAACGTTTCATTTCATAATCATTTATGGCTTACGGGTTACCCCGCTTTTGCCTAGACTCACGGCTCCGTTCTTGTCATTTCATTGACTCATGGCTTACCCGGTATTACCTTTCTAAAGTTGACTCACAGCTCCGTTCTTGTCTATCGCAGACTCACGGCTTATCTGGTATTGTCGTATCATTGACTCACAGCTCCGTTCTTGTCTATCGCAGACTCATGGCTTATCTGGTATTGTCTTTTTATTATATCTTTAAAACTGTCATTTTCGTCCCCCAAAGCTGTTTCAATCTGTAACAGTTCAATAAACACATATCATATATGATATCAGTGAGATTACTCACCTGGATACTAGCTGCATTTAAATCCCGGTTGTTTCTTGCCTTTGCATGCACCACATCCATTTGTCCCATACATATAATGTCATTCATTTTCACAATGATTATAGGTTAACAACTGTTTTAATTGACCCTAATGCACAAGAGTTCAATATTGTAACACTACAAACAATGTCTAGATGATAAACTTTCCATTTACCATCTTTTCATGAGTTATACACATTCCCGAGGCATTCGGATCGTTCTACAGTGCCCCCGAGGAGTCGAAAACTCAATTTAGTATTTTTCCAGGACTTTTCAAACCATTATGGACTTATGGTTCAAATTTGAGGTAAATCGGACAAGCCTAGCGAAAATTCACGTTTTTGAGTCCCCTGCCAGGCAAGCACGACTCGTGCATAATTATGCCTTGAGAAGCACGACTCGTGCAAGGCTTAAATAGCAATGTTCTTCACCTGCAGGAGGTGCACGACTCGTGCATAAAGCGCACGACTCGTGCCCTTGCTGCAGAGTCCAGTTTTCAGCCCAATTTTTCACTGTAGCATCCTGTTTTTGCATATTAAGTCCTTATTCCAGTTCTTAATCATTTTGGGTTTATTTCAAGACTAAAACCTTCCATTTATACAAGGTTTTAACTCATGAAATCAACTCAATCAATCAAATGCAGAAATTAGGGTTCTTGAGCCAAAAACCCCAAAATCCACCAAATCATCAAATTCTTTTGTTTCAATTGCATGTTCTTATCATATGAACATGTATCAAGTTCAGAAATCATATAAACATCATGGATCATACTGAAATTACAGATTTCAGTTCATCCCACAAAAACCCACCAAGAACTCTTCAAGAACTTGGTTAGAAAATCAATATACTAACCTTGTTTGCTTGGGAATCCTCAATTCCAAACTATGATTCCGATTCCCTGCTTCAAGCTTCAAAGATTTCCAGAGCTCATACCTTCAAGAACATTCCCGTAGTCTCTAAAATGTTCAGCCACACATAGGAGAGTCAACTCTCCTATTTATACTTCCAAAATTTACAATTTAGCCCCTGAAGTTCCATTTCTTGAACTTTGGCCACAACAATCAAGTTTTATGACATAAGACTTTCATTTCTTATACTTTTGCCACACTTGTCAAATTTTATGACAAAAACTTATGTTTATAACATTTTAAGTCCAAAACTCAAAATATTATTACAAATCAAATCTTTTTCTGTCCAAAAGACCAAATTACCCTTCTAAGGTAAAATGACCAAATTTTACCCTTTTTATTATATTTACATAAAAAGAGTGTCTTGGCGTTAACTCAAGCTCCACTCAAGCTAAACTTCATCCCTTTTATAGCAACTTATTTTAACCTGGAATACATGGCAAAACATAGAATACGTAAGACAAAAATTGTCTCGTGAGTTACATGAGTTTTAGACTCAAACCTTTAACTTCTTTTCCAACCTTTATATAAAAACTTATATCATCAAACATCTTTCAAGTTTTATAATAATATCATGCCATAGCTCTTTACTTTTCAAAATCATTACATATCATGCCTTGCAAAAATATCTTCTTTCAAAACTTTATAATGACAATATACTATAACTCTTTACTTCTCAAAAATCATTTTATGATTTACTTTACAAAATAACATCTTTCTTACTTTCTTTGAATGGTTTTATAAGCTTGCTGGATTTTTATACTTAGGGCTTTAATCACTATAAGTGATACCCCAAGTCTCTATGGCTAGAAAGAACGGATCATTCCTCACCATAGAATTGCTGAGGCAATCTACTTCGCGATGGGGATTTTTCCCCAGTAGACCCCTTACCTAACCCGGGTAGGTTGGAACATAGTTCTCTTACTAACGCTGCTTGCTACAATTACCAGTCATACAAAAACTTGCTGCTTGCTTGAACATTTCTCATAAACATATAACTTGTGGCTAGGTGCCAAACTACAACATTTTATGTCTTTATGGCTAGATGCCAAATATAGCTTTCATCACATAATTTTCATATGTTTAAAACATATTTTTCTAGCATGCTAAGCTTTATGCCAAAATATACTTTCCAACATCTTATGGCTATATGCCATTCATACTCGAAAACATATATAGTTTGTAACTAAAACATACTCCTTAAACACATTATGGCTATATGCCTATCTATACTTTCAAACATGTATTTCAAAATATACTTTCACATGATTGGTTCATCGACCAAAACATAACTTCAATATAGCATTATACTTTCACAAACAAGTTAGAAATAATACTCTTGCATATAATTTCTCATATAGAAATTTTATAAGAAACCTTGAAAATACTTACTTGCCATGTACCCCAGAATGGGTAAAAATACTGCATGTACTCACCTTGACTAGTTAGAGAAGTCTAACTATGGCTACACCCTTCCTTGTCCTTTCCGTTTATTGATCTTTTACTTCTTAAGCACCTAGAACGTTTATTCACATTTTATCAATAACACGTTATACTTTAACATGTAAGGACTACTTTGTTATGTTCCACTAGACTCGTATCACAATATTTTTGTGATATTCATCCCTTAGCACACCTTTTTACTTATTCTTATTATCATTTAAATGACATTTTATTGACCATTATACCCTTGGAAAGTCACATACACAATTTAGACTCATTTTTCATGTTTCCATGCTCTATAACACTTATGGCATCAATTGGAGACCAAGGCTACATGTCTAGGGGCAAAATAGACTCTTTACCACCTTACAGTGGGTTACACGGTCGTGTAATTCTGCTCATAAAAGTTACACGGCCGTGTAACTCCCAGATCCTTCAAAAACTTGAATTTTTCACTAAAAATCACGTATCGGGCTCGTTTTAACTCCAAACTTCACCAAATTTTGACCATGGGTTCTATTGACCATTTATTATGTTAAGAACATGTTTTCACTTCTATTAAGTCTTATTTAGTCCATGACTTAATGATTAAGACCATAGGATGTCACAAGAGCTTTAAGGAAGCTCGTATGCACATCAACTCAAATTTTAAAGTCTAGTTTTGTCCATTTTCTATCCATATACTTATATAACAAATGGATGATTTAATTTAAGGTTTTTATAACCCAAAACATACTTTATTTAATTACCTTTTCATGATTTCCATTAACCATTTCCATGGGTTTCATTCATGGAATCACCAATTCCATTCCACCCGACAAATTTCAGTTTTTGTTCAAACTTTCATTTTATTAATTGAAACTTTTAGGAAACCACTTCTAATGGTTTCTTCATACTTAAACATCATTTATGACTCATTCTAACCAACTGAAATTACTCAAATTTATCAACTAGAAATGATTTATTACTTCTATTATAACCTATTAGACTTATCAAAAACCATTATAACCATCTTGTTCTTAGAAACCCGTTAGTTAGGGTTCTTGAGCTCAAATTCTCATTTCTTGATTTTTAACACTTTCAATGGGTAAACTAGGTTTATATGATGATTAAGACACAAATTAAGGCTAGGAATCATAGGATAATCCTCCTCTAGCCACTGAATTTTCGAAGCTACAGTAACCTACTCACGGGAAATGGGTTAAACAACCCTAAAAACAAGTTTACTAACCTTAGAAGGCTTGGAATTCTTAAATTTCTGAGTGAATTTCAGTCAATTCCTCCAACTCTTCAAGGATCGGTCTCTCTTGGCACTCTCTAGAACTCTCCCGTGGCTGAAGTGAGTTCACAGTGAGGAGAGTGCAGATATTTTTCCTATTTATACCTCCTCACTTTACACTAATGACAATCTAGCCCCTCAAGTTCCATTTTCTGAATTTTTGTCACTTTTATCATATTTTATCACATAAGCTTTCTTTTCTTATATTTTTATCACAAGCAAAGAATATTTTTACATATTTGGTCCTTCACATGGTCTAATGTCCAAATTACCCTTTTATAGTAAATTGACCAAATTACCATTTTTACTAGAATTAACCTTCGAATACTTATCACCATTATTTGGTGTCACAATTTCATTTCGTTTCTTATTATCTAGCAAAAATCATATTTTCATTATTTAAAAGTCATTTGGATATCAAATGACCATTTTGCCCTTTTTTCATCATTTTTCTCCAAACGCTTGGAATTTTACTACATTTCCAATAATTTACTTTAAAACTTCCAGAATGTTTTAATCTTTTCCTTATTTATTTTCTCGAATATAAATTCACGATTTTTGGGTCGTTACATGGAGGCAACAAGAAGGAGATCAAAGTGGGAGAACGATGATTACATATGTCGTGGTCACATTCTCAATAGTATGTCTGATTCTCTGTTTGATGTTTATCAAAATGTTGAATCCGCAAAAGAACTATGGGAGTCATTGGAATCCAAGTACATGGCTGAAGATGCTTCTAGTAAGAAGTTTCTTGTAAGCAATTTCATGGGATACAAAATGAGTGATTCCAGGCCTGTGATGGAACAATACCATGAAATGTTAAGGATTTTGGGACAATTTGCTCAACACAATTTGAAGATGGATGAAGCCATTTCTGTGGCTTTCACCATTGACAAATTGCCCCCATCCTGGAAAGATTTTAAACACACTTTAAAACACAAGAAGAAAGAGTTGACTTTGGTTCAACTTGGAAGCCATTTACGGATTGAGGAGTCTTTAAAGACTCAAGAACTCGATAACAATCCTAAAGGCAAGAACCAAATTGGTTCTTCTTCTATGAACATGGTGGAAGGAGAGGGATCTAAGAATTCCAATAAGTTTAAAGGTAAAAGGAAGTTTAAAGGGAAAGATGACAAGTCTTTAAACAAAAAGGCTAAGTTGGTTTGTTGGGGTTGTAACAAACCGGGTCATCTCAAGAAAGATTGCCGCCTTCGTAAGGTGAACAAGGACAAGGATGTGGGTCCAAGTGGATCTAAGGATCCGGACAAGCAACAAGGTCAGAAATCTGATTTTATTCAAAATCTTAAATGTGTGCAGAATTATGTTTCTGTGATTTCTGAAGCATTCTATGTGCAGGATGGTGATGTTGCATGGTGGGTTGATTCGGATGCAACAAGTCATGTTTACAAGGATCTTCGTTGGTTTAAAGACTATCAACCAATTGAAGATGGACCTGTTGTAAAAATGGGAAATGTTGCTACCGAACCAATCAAGGGACTAGGATCTGTTTTACTTAACTTTACTTCTGGAAAATGTTTATCTTTAGACAATGTATCGTATGTACCGGGGATTCGAAAGAACCTCTTATCTGAAATTGTATTAAGTAAGTGTGGTTATAAACAAGTATTAGAAAGTGACAAGTATATCTTGTCAAGACATGGTACTTTTGTGGGATTTGGATATGTATGTAATGGTATGATTAGGCTTAATCTTAATTATCCTTCTTATGATAATTCGATTTGTATGGCTTCAACTAGTACTAGCAATAGTTTGAATAAATCACAATTATGGCATGCTAGACTAGGACATATTCATTACAAGAGATTAAAAGACATGTCCAAAATGAGTATGATTCCTGCTTTTGATATGAATATTGAGAAATGTAAAACTTGTATGTGGACTAAAATCACTAGACAACCTTTCAAAGATGTTGTTAGGGAAAGCAAGGTGTTGGAACTCATACATAGTGACTTGTGTGATTTTCATGCAACACCTTCCCTAGGAAACAAAAAGTATGTTGTTACTTTTATTGATGATGCATCTAGATATTGTTATGTCTATTTGTTGCATTCTAAAGATGAAGCTCTTGATAAATTTAAAATTTATAAACAACAAGTAGAGCTACATAAGAATGAGTTAATAAAGGTTTTGCGTACGGATAGGGGTGGTGAATATTATGATCCGGTTTATTTTGAATCTACTGGAATAATACACCAAACCACTGCTCCTTATACACCACAACAAAATGGTGTAGCTGAAAGGAAGAATAGGACCTTGAAGGAAATGGTTAATTCCATGTTGTCCTATTCTGGTCTTAGTGAAGGATTTTAGGGTGAGGCTATGTTAACAGCTTGTTATATTTTGAACCGAACTCTAAACAAAAAGAGTAATACTAGTCCTTATGAACTTTGGCATAAAAAGGTGCCAAATTTGAGTTATCTCAAGGTTTGGGGTTGTAGAGCTGTTGTAAGACTCACTGAACCAAAAAGAAAAACTTGGGAGAAAAGGGTATAGATTGCATCTTTATTGGGTATGCTGAGCATTCCAAGGCATATATATTTTATGTTATAGAATCTAATGACTCGGTGTCTATGAACACTATTATAAAGTCAAGAGATGCTATCTTTGATGAAAAGAGATTTACTTCTATACCTAGACCAAGGTACTTGATACAACAATCTTCTAGCAAGAACATAACTCAAAGAGAAGATGTCTCTACTGGTACAAGTTTTGTACCTAAACCTAGGAGGAGTACTAGGACAAGAAAAGCTAAGTCTTTTGGATCTTATTTTCAACTTTATTTAGTTGAAGGAACAAGAGATGAGACCATCTCTGAACATCAATATTGTTATATTATTGAGGAGGATCCAAAGACATTTAGTGAAGCTATGGCTTCAAGGGATGTTCATTTCTGGAAAGAAGCAATTCAGGATGAAATAGATTCTATCATGCATAACAATACTTGGGTATTGGCTGATTTACCTCCTGGATGCAAGGCATTGGGATGTAAATGGATCCTCAAAAGGAAAATGAAAGTGGATGGTACAATAGATAAGTATAAAGCCAGATTGGTTATCCAAGGCTTTAGGCAAAAAGAAGGTATTGACTTCTTTGATACTTATGCTCCTATGGCTAGAATATCTACTATTAGATTATTGTTGGCTCTTGCAGCAATACATAATCTTGTAATTCATCAAATGGATGTGAAAACTGAAAGGTTTTAAGCAATCCATGAACTAAATAACCTAAGTTCACATGCAACCTATAAGGATCTATGTTTTCTTCTAATTGAACATATAACAAAAAAACCTAGAGGCCAGAAAAAGAAACTAAAGATCAAAACAGAAAAACCAACCTTTATTTCTTGGAAGCTGAGCAGCAAAATTATCCTGCCTCAAATGAAAGTCACACCCAAGCAGAGGAGAGGAGAAATCGAAAATCCAGAGAGAGTTATGTGAAGTTGGCGAAATCATATGTGGTGCCAGGGATCCCTATTTATAGTTTCCAGATGATTAACTGATAAGCCTTAGAGATAAACCTTTTTGAATTCAAATAAGATAAACCTTTTATCTTATAATTCAAACTCCTATTTATCCTCTATTATCAATTTCGAAAATCATATATTTCCATATATGTATTTCGAAATCCACTGGTCACTCCACACTGCCACTTACTCAACTATTGAATAATTACAGTTTTAGTCCCTGCACCTTTAATTAATTAATTTAATCCCCAAATTAAATCCAATTAATTCTGGATTAATTCCTAATTAATTAATATAGTTTCTAATTAATATATTATCACTTTAATATATTAATAAACCATATATTTAATTCCTGTAGATTTATTAATCCCATAATAAATCAACCTTTCTCTCTACCGAATTTTCTACCAAACCTCCAGCCATGAGGGCAACCCAAATGGACTGTGCTTCTATTAATTAGGTAAATACTAATTATCAGTCATGGCTTAGACACCTAATCCAACAGTCTCCCACTTGGATAAGTCTATGACTATAATTACCAATTTAGCCTCTAATTAACCAGCACTTGTAGCTTCCTAGAAACCAATGCCAAACTCTGATCTAATCAGTCCTGTCCATAGATAAGTGATCAGATGATCCTTCGTCCAACAAGATATTTTTTCAGACTCAAGACATGGATAAAATCAATCTGGTCTGATTCACTGTTCCTCGATTTCCGATTTGCATATGACTCTTAGACTACCAATTTAGTCCCGGTTGGCCAACCATTTTAGTCAACTTCAAAATCATCGAGAGGCCTACAGATATCTGTTCCCCGTTAGGGTCAAGGGACGAATAAACTTCGACTCATATACTTATGTCTTTTACCAAACAAATTACTCACAACAATACGTTTTATAACACCGAGTTACCGATGCGTTTTCGTATTATCAATGAACAACTGTCTTAGTAAATCATAACTCATATGTCTTAGTTTAAAGATCAAAAGATATTATCGTCTCAACATTGCTCGTGATGAAATCCATGAAGCAATCCATTGAGCGCGGGTTTATCCAATACTCAAATCTCCATTTCCAAGTACTCACGAATGGTTCAGCAATCCAATTGCAATGTCTAACTCCTTAGACAATCTATTACCAATTCATGACAGTCTTACTTCACACTTACTCCCTTAAAGTGTAATCGACTGTGGATATTTGAATAATCCAATTATTCAGGAAGTAAAACATGCAAAATGAAACACAATGATAAAGTATTGACAAGAGTAGTAAACCATAATAAATCTCTATTATTAAATCACAAGAGTCAAATACAATACATTGTTACAGGTTTCGAAACCTATCTAATTACTAAAACTTATATCATCTCTTAATCCTATGCTCCTAGCATGCTGATTATGCTTAATCCTACTCAGAGCCTTTGTCAAGGGATCTGCAGGATTATCTTCTGATGATACCCTCTTTACCAGGAGGTGACCTTCTTCTACCCTATGTCTGATGTAGTGGTACTTTCTGTCGATATGCCTGGACTTTCCATGGTCTCGCGGTTCCTTTGTCAAGGCGACCGCACCTTCGTTATCGCAGAACAGTTCCAAGGGCTCCTGAATACTCGGGACTACTCCAAGGTCACCGATAAAGTTCTTCAGCCAAGCCGCTTCCTTTGACGCTTCACTTGCTGCTATGTACTCTGATTCGCACGTAGAATCAGCCACCGTTTCTTGCTTGGAACTTTTCCAAGTCACTGCTCCACCGTTCAAAAGGAATACCCAGCCCGACTGAGACCGACCACTGTCTCTATCCGTCTGAAAGCTGGCATCTGTATATCCTTCAACTCTCAAGGTATCACTGCCACCGAGGACTAACACCATGTTCTTGGTCCTTCGCAGATACTTGAGTATATTTTTCACAGCTATCCAATGCGCCCTTCCAGGGTTACCCTGGTACCGACTGACCATGCTCAAAGCAAAGGCCACGTCAGGGCGAGTACACGTCATAGCGTACATGATCGATCCTACAGCCGAAGCATAAGGTACCCGACTCATTTCAGCTATTTCTTCGTCCGTACTCGGACTTTGAGTCTTACTCAATTTCGCATTACTTTGGATAGGTAGCTCTCCCTTCTTGGAATTTTCCATACTAAACCTCTTTAGTACCTTTTCCAAGTATGTACCCTGACTAAGTCCAATTAGTCTTTTCTTCCTATCTCTCAATATTCTAATCCCAAGAATATAGGCAGCCTCACCTAGGTCCTTCATGGCGAAACATTTCCCAAGCCAAGCCTTAACATCTTGGAAGGTTGGAATATCGTTTCCCATGAGCAGTATGTCATCGACATACAGCACCAGAAAGGTGACTATACTCCCACTAGCCTTGACATATACGCAGGACTCATCCTCGCTCCTAGAAAAGCCAAACTCTTTGACTTTCTCATGGAAACAAAGATTCCAGCTGCGAGAAGCTTGCTTCAATCCGTAGATTGATCTCTCAAGCTTACACACCTTATTAGGATACTTTGCATCGACAAAACCCTCTGGCTGATTCATGTAAACATCCTCAGTCAACTTCCCATTAAGGAAAGCGGTTTTGACGTCCATCTGCCAAATTTCATAGTCATGAAATGCAGCTATGGCCAGCATAATCCTAATAGACTTTATCTTAGCTACTGGTGAGAAGGTCTCGTCATAGTCAACCCCTGGGGTTTGAGTAAAGCCCTTCGCAACCAGTCTTGCCTTGAAAGTGTGTACCTTTCCGTCCATGTCGGTCTTCTTCTTGAAGATCCATTTGCACCCGACTGTCTTTCGACCCGGTACATTGTCAACCAAGTTCCAAACTTGATTGTCATACATGGACTTGATCTCGCTATCCATGGCCTCTTTCCACTTGGCAGACTCAGGGCCCGCCACTGCTTCCTGGTAGTTAGCTGGTTCATCCAAATTTATCAGTGTCCTATCACTGACAAACGTGTCCCCATCCGAAGTTATATGGAACCCATAAAACTCGGGTGGCATGCTAACCCTACCAGAACGCCTAAGAGGTAAGGATACATCTGTCGGACCAACAGGAACTTCTTCCTCATGTTGGTTGCTAGTTTCTCCTAAGGTTGCGTCATCTGATGACTCTTGAATTTCTTCTAGATCAATGGTACTCCCACTGTCCTCTTTGAATACGAGCTCTCTCTCTCGAAAGACCGCTCGTCTAGCTACAAAGACCACGTCCTCGCTTGGTCTGTAGAATAGATATCCAAAGGACTGTTTGGGATAACCAATGAAGAAACACCTTTCGCTTCTGTCTGCGAGTTTGTCTTGAGTCTCTCGTCTAACGAAAGGCTCACAACCCCAGACCTTGATATGTGCCAACGAGGGAGCTTTCCCCGTCCACATCTCATGAGGTGTTTTCGCAACCTTCTTAGTTGGGACAAGATTGAGGATATGGGCGGCAGTCTCTAAGGCATACCCCCAGAAGTGAATGGGAAGTGAAGCTCGACTCATCATGGAACGAACCATGTCCAACAGGGTTCGGTTGCGCCTCTCTGCAACACCGTTCAACTGTGGTGTCCTGGGAGGTGTCAACTGCGAAACTATTCCGCATTCCTTTAGATAGTCTAGGAACTCGATACTTAGATACTCTCCGCCTCTGTCGGATCTGAGCATCTTTATCTTCCTGCCTAATTGATTTTCTACTTCGTTCTTAAACTCTTTGAACTTTTCAAAGGTGTCCGACTTGTGCTTGATTAAGTAGATATAACCGTATCTACTAAAATCGTCGGTAAAAGTCACGTAGAACCGCGTGCCATCCTTTATGGTTGATCTGAATGGACCACACACATCCGTGTGAATGATGTCCAATAGACCCTCACCTCTTTCAAAAGACCCTTTGAAAGGTGATTTAGTCATCTTGCCCAACAGACAAGATTCGCATACATCATCCGACTTGAGGTCGAATGATTCCAACACTCCATCCTTTTGGAGTTGGGCGATGCGTTTCTTGCTGATGTGCCCGAGCCGACTATGCCACAGACATGCCTTTTCCACATCACTAGTAGAGTCAATATAATTTACACTTTGTCCTAGATTGTCAACACATTTCACAGTTTCATACACACCATCACAAGGATAAGCAGTAAAATTCAAAATACCATTTTTGAAAACAGAAATAGATCCAATATTATTATCAAAAGAAAAATGAAATCCTTGTCTGAATAATGCGTGAAATGAAATAATATTTCTTGCCATTTCTGGCGAATAGCAACAATCTAATAAATCTATACAAACTTCACTTCTAAGCACTAAACTATAAACTCCAATCTTGGTAACAGGGGACGATCTCCTATTGCCCATGATCAAGTTCAGTCTACCGTGCTCCACCTCCCTGCTTTCCTTTAGGCCCTGCATATCAGAACAAATGTGAAAACCACATCCTGTATCAAGGACCCAAGAATTAGAAGATGGTGAGTTTTTAGAGATAGTGTATATACCTGCTGTCGATGGCTTTACTTTCCCATCCTTGACATCCTGCAAGTATTTAGGGCAGCTTCTCTTCCAATGGCCCTTCTCTTTGCAGTAAAAACAGTTGGCTTCATCAGGGTTGGCCACACAAGGAATGTGGGAAGTCTTGGTTCTCGAGCCATTACTGGATGACCCGACCTGAACCTTTTCCCTCCAATTTTGCTTAGGAGGGCCCTTCCTTTTCTTTCCTTTGCCACTTCCAATGGCTAGAACGGGCTGATTAACCGAGGGTATACTTTTACCCTTCATCCCGTCTTCAGCAACTCGGAGCATGCGATGCAACTTAGTCAGGTTAGCCTGATTGTTGTTCAAATGATAAGCCAGCCTGAACTGGTCATAAGAACTCGGTAGGGAGTTAAGCACTATGTCAACGGCCAACTCCTCCGGTACAGGCATCGCAAGCTTTCTAAGCCGCTCCACGTAACCTTGCATTCTTTGCACATGGGCACAGATGGACTCTCCATCTTTAGGTTTGCTGTTCGTGAAGTCCTTGACCACTTCGCACCTTTCGATGCGCTCTTGCTTACGAAACTTTTCCGCAAGCTCACGGTGCATCCCATAGGGCCAGTAGTCTTCATATATTCTCTGCAATTCGGGGTTCATTGTCGCAATCATGATGCAGGCCACTTTGGTCGCATCATCAGAATGTTTTTGGTACGAGGCAATTTCCTCGGGAGTAGCATTTTCGGGGTCGACATCGACAAGCTCGGTCTCGAGAACATACTCTTTGTTCTCATACCTCAGAGCCATCTTGATGTTTCTAATCCAGTCATTGTAGTTTGTCCCGTTCAATTGAACCTTGGAACACAGTGAGAGGATTGAGGGAACACTGGAGTTTGATTGGGGAGCGGATTGATCAGCAGAAGACATCTATAAAAGAAGGTAAGTTTAATTAGATACTTGTCGGTCCTTATAATAACCCAATATAAAATAAGGCTAGGATCCAACTATAACAATTTGCAACATAGAAGAGGGATGCCGTAATCTATAAGCAAATTTTATAAAGGTAGGCGAATGACGATTCAGCCGATTCCACCGCGGAAAAATAATCTTATTATAAATGGAATTCCTAGTTTCTTATGAGATTTATTGAACTGTTCAATAGCATGTTTAATCTCGGATATGCCCCACCGTTTGTGACTGGGATGCCGAGGATCACAAACCGGGTGTGAATAACCATGAAAATTAGCTTGGTGCTCTCGGGATCCATTATCATCTCAAATTGATGTGCCGGTAAACCACACACGCTCCATCAACAATGATAACACCCGAGACACCCATTACCACTCTTTATGAACCCCCATTGGTGTGCCGGTAAACCACACACGCTCCACCAACGTTTCATAAAGTGCAATGTGCAATTTCATGGGGTAGCATCAAATTCACATTTTTCCTAAAGTAACTAGATTGAGATTTTATGTGTAAGTTCTAGTACTTTGATCATTATACTTTTAATGATTTAGTGGTTCTGTCAAACCCGTTCGGCTAACGACCCTCCACTGATCAGGTGAGCGGTGGGTGAGAGTGTTCACCCATTAGACTACCATTTTATAGGCAGTCTCCTTATACCCACTTTATAGACCAGCTTCGTGAATGAGGCCTACTATTGATTTGACTAACCAAATTTATCTCATATATATAATATTAACTTTTAATAACATATATAAGATGTATTTTAAAACCCTTTAAAATATTCAAGGTTTATCTTTTAATTTTACCAAATTTAACAATTAAATTTTGAATTAAATTAAACCTTAAATTTCGATTTAATCAATTTTAATTACCAATTAATTAAATTAATTAAATCTAAATATTTTAAACATTTTAAAATAATTTTCTGGATTTATTCCATTAATTTCGCCAATTTAAAATTAATTAAATCCCTTTTGAATTATCTTTTAATTAACAATTAATTAAATTAATTCAAATGAAGATAGGTTTATCCAAATTAATCAAATTAATTAAAACCTATCCTAAACCCCCTAAAAATCGAATTCAAATAATGGGGTTCAAGGTTATCCATTTAATTAACAAATAAAGTTACCAAAAATAGAAAACCTTCTAAAACCCTAATGGAATTTTCGAAATTTAGCAAGGGGGGGGGGATTAGGGTTTCCAAAACCCTAATCCTATAAATCGATTTTCATATATATTAGGGTTTATATGCTTTAAACCCTAAAACAGTTATAGCAATTCAACAAGAAAACAAAACAGTCTCTGATACCACTGAAAGGTTTTAAGCAATCCATGAACTAAATAACCTAAGTTCACATGCAACCTATAAGGATCTATGTTTTCTTCTAATTGAACATATAACAAAAAAACCTAGAGGCCAGAAAAAGAAACTAAAGATCAAAACAGAAAAACCAACCTTTATTTCTTGGAAGCTGAGCAGCAAAATTATCCTGCCTCAAATGAAAGTCACACCCAAGCAGAGGAGAGGAGAAATCGAAAATCCAGAGAGAGTTATGTGAAGTTGGCGAAATCATATGTGGTGCCAGGGATCCCTATTTATAGTTTCCAGATGATTAACTGATAAGCCTTAGAGATAAACCTTTTTGAATTCAAATAAGATAAACCTTTTATCTTATAATTCAAACTCCTATTTATCCTCTATTATCAATTTCGAAAATCATATATTTCCATATATGTATTTCGAAATCCACTGGTCACTCCACACTGCCACTTACTCAATTATTGAATAATTACAGTTTTAGTCCCTGCACCTTTAATTAATTAATTTAATCCCCAAATTAAATCCAATTAATTCTGGATTAATTCCTAATTAATTAATATAGTTTCTAATTAATATATTATCACTTTAATATATTAATAAACCATATATTTAATTCCTGTAGATTTATTAATCCCATAATAAATCAACCTTTCTCTCTACCGAATTTTCTACCAAACCTCCAGCCATGAGGGCAACCCAAATGGACTGTGCTTCTATTAATTAGGTAAATACTAATTATCAGTCATGGCTTAGACACCTAATCCAACAAAAACTGCATTCTTGAATGGTGAATTAGATTAGGAGATTTACATGAAACAACCTGAAGGGTTTGTGATGCCTGGACATTAAAACAAGGTTTGCAAGTTAAAGAAATCATTGTATGGTTTGAAACAAGCACCAAAACAATGGCATCAAAAATTTGATGATGTGATCTTGTCTAATGGCTTTGCATTAAATCAAGCTGACAAGTGTGTATATAGCAAATTTGATACTTCTGGGAAAGGAGTCATAATTTGTTTATATGTAGATGATATGCTAATTTTTGGTACTAGTCAAGATGAAGTTGACAAAACCAAGAAATTCTTATCATCTAGTTTTGACATGAAAGACATGGGGGAGGCAGATGTGATTATTGGTATAAGAATCAAACGTGGAAACAATGGTATTTCAATCACTCAATCTCATTATATTGAGAAGATATTGGAAAAGTTCAATTTTGATAATTGTTCTCCTGTTAGCACTCCTATAGATCCTAGTCTTAAGCTACTACCTAATAAAGGATCTCATGTGTCTCAACTAGAATACTCAAGAGCTATTGGTTGTCTTATGTATGCCATGATTAGCACTAGGCCTGATATTGCTTATGCTATAGGAAAGCTCAGTATGTATACTAGCAATCCTAGTTCACATTATTGGCAAGCCATAAATAGAGTATTCAAGTATTTGAAAGGAACCATGGATTATGGTTTGACATACATTGGATACCCTTCGGTGTTAGAAGGTTATTCAGATGCTAGTTGGATTAACAATTTGGAGGATCACTCCTCCACAAGTGGTTGGGTATTCCTTTTAGGAGGAGGTGCTATTTCCTGGGCATCCAAGAAACAGACTTGTATTACAAGTTCAACCATGGAATCTGAATTCATAGCATTGGCTGCTGCTGGCAAAGAAGCAGAGTGGCTCAGGAATTTGATTTATGAAATTCCATTATGGTCTAAACCGACATCTACCATTTCTATCAGGTGTGATAGTGCAGCAACTTTGGCTAAGGTTTATAGTCAAGTATATAATGGGAAGTCTAGACATTTAGATGTTAGACATAGTATGACTCGTGAACTCATAACGAATGGTGTGATATCTGTGGAGTTTGTAAGAACTCAGTTAAATTTAGCCGATCATCTAACCAAAGGGTTAGCCAGAGATCTTGTGCACAAGGCGGCTATAGGGATGGGTTTGAAGTCCACCTAAAATCTTTGATATTGAGATACCCAATTCCCATCTAATGGAACATTAGATGCTGAATTCAATGTGGAAAGCTTAATATTTGAAGATTGGAACACATTATTGTTTATATCATCCCAAGGTATGTGTTCAGTACTGCAAGTGAAGGAGGTTGAAATTTATTTTCTTAATAGTTCTTTGAAAAATTGCATATGCAGGTGCAAGAATAAAAGAACTACCTATATAAGCATGAAGTTTAGCTGCTTCAAGAAGCTTGGGACTTAGCTTTGATATGCTTATTGAAGGATAGGAAACAAGCTAGTAAAAATAGTGTCAAGTTAGAACTTATGAGAATGTAAATTGGTGTGTGTTATTATCTTCATGTGTTCACTATGAATAGAAAGGGTTCAATCCTTAGTGACACCCTTATATTCGAATATTTGGAATGTGTAATACACTAATGTGAAATTCAATCGTCACGATATTTCATTTATGCATCAGTTTGTTATAGTTATGTTTTGTTTAAGTTAATCAATATTACACTTAAATGGGGGAGGTTTGTTGGTGATTTATGAAATTACCAATATGTATTTAAGTGTAATGGATTAATTTTGTTGACCAAATGTGATCTTGACAAACATTAAACAAGTAAGGAAGGTGTGGAGTACACACTTGTTTGAATTTGTCAAGATACAAAGTAAAAACTGTTAAAAACTGTCTTTTTTCCAAAAATCATCCTGACGCGGGCCGTGTTAAAATAACACGGGCCGTGTCAGTATTTCAGAAGCAAATTTGCGATATTACACGGGCCGTGTCAGGATAACACGGGCCGTGTAAATGTCAGCGCGGGCCGTGTCAGGATAACACGGGCCGTGTAAAATATCAGTTTTTGGGACAGAAACAATGTTGCAACGGAACACGGGCCGTGTCATGATAACACGGGCCGTGTTTCGCGCCCAATGACAGTTTTTGACAGGTTTTATAGCCGTTTTTTGGTCATTTCTAGGGTACGAAAAACATATTCTTTCACACATTTCTCTGATCTAGAACACTCTGAATCTTATCCAATCAAAGATTTGATTGTACCATCAAAA
Organism: Cichorium intybus; assembly: GCA_023525715.1. Classification (NCBI taxonomy): domain Eukaryota; kingdom Viridiplantae; phylum Streptophyta; class Magnoliopsida; order Asterales; family Asteraceae; genus Cichorium; species Cichorium intybus. The sequence goes on along the minus strand of CM042012.1, from coordinate 107,381,864 downwards.
TACTTTGATTTGAAACTGATTCTAACACGATTTTCAGAGATCCAAGCCATTGTTCATCCCCATTTCTAACATTACTTATGACACTTGATTAATATATAAGTATATATAGTTCACATATGTAGATTAGGTTGCTAGGATTTCAAAAATAAGATAGGGCAAGAGATGACTTGAAAACACAAAAGTATTTACTTTGAAGGTTCCTATTTATTTATACTAAACTAGAAAGAATGAAGATAAGGAAGCTAAAAGAAATTACAAGTTGCAAGACGAAAGACGTGTTGCATACTTAGTTCTACACCAACATGACCTAATGGAACACTATCCATAGGATACCATTTTTCCCTACACATTTTATATTTTATCCAATTATATTATCCGTAAATATAATTTAACTTTATTGACATTTTTTAAAAAAATCTATTTACATCATGATGTTAAATATATCTATATTTGGTTAAGTAAAACAATATATAATACATTATATCATTAGTTATATATTGAATTTTATTTCATTTCTAGAACGACAATCATTGAAATTAGCGATTGTCACAAAATCGAGAGTTAATAGTTGATCTACAAGTATGTAAACCACGTATAATGTTTTCATATCCAAACTTTTCCAAAAAATATTATTTTATGTTCTTTTATTAAACATGTAATGGTCGTTTAGTATGTAGAATCTTTTTGGGAATGATATTATCTTTTAGGGAAAATGATATTAAAGTTGTGATGTTATTGTCAAGTAGTTGTTAAATATTTAAAAAGTTAGATATTTTTACATAAATACAACAAAAATGAAACTTTAGGGTAAGCAATATTATAAAATTTCAGAGATACTAAGATTAACAAAATTGAAATTTGATTATCATTAGTAAAATTAAATTATTAAAAAATAATATAAAATTTTGATAAATAGACTAAAAACAAACAAAGCTACTAGTGAAATTTAATAGTTATCATAATATTTAATTTTCTTTAAATTTACATCTCATTTCAAATTCCAACTTCATATTGTTTATATACGATTTTTTGTTTTTAAATGATTTTCTTATTTTTATTGAGAAAAATAAATAAAACCATTTTGTGGAGGGAAGACAAGTTTGAAACAAAAGAGTATGAATGATATTATTATTAGTGTTTATCATTCTTTCGAACTTCCGATTTTGTTAAGAGGTATAAGGACACGAAAAACGTATATGTATATCGTGGGTGTCAGATAATTAATGGAATTTGGCATTATTGTATTCCCCACCATTATCACATTGGAAAGTTTGGATCTCATATTTGAAATGGTTTTGAACATGATTGCAAAAATGAACAAATTTCTCAAATACATCGCTTTTGAATGAAACAGATATACCCAAAGAACATGTGGATATTGATCAAGAAATAACACATAATATACATTAGTGTGAATTATTTGAAAGAGAAATAAAGCAGTAAGAACTTGATAAATGTAATGGTAAACGCACATGTTTTCCAAGTTGATACAAATGACATAAATTCAAAAGTTTATTGGTTTTGCATGGAATCAAATTGCGAGAAATCAAATAACGAAAAACATCTTGATCGAGATGACCAAGACCTCAATACTAGAAAACTGGAGCAGTTACCCATGCAAATTTGCATGAGTGTCGTGTGGGTAAAGACGTATACCCACGCAATACCCACAGAAAATGAGTGGTGGGAAAACCCTTGTGGGTAAACTGTACCCACGCAAATTTCTCACGCAATACCCACGCGCTTTTACCCACGCATTATCCACGCCATTTTCCCACTCAATACTCACGCGTATTTACCCACGCAATACCCACGAAAATTTACCCAGGCAATACCCGGCCACACACATTTGTTGACTGTAGCTGCCATATTGCTGGAGGATTTTTTTGGTTCGATAATCCTTCATGGAAAAACCAAAAACATCAAATTCTATATAACTTTTATTTTCATTAATTTCTTGATAATTTAAGGTATGATAAGCACATTTTTAAGAGTCAAAGGGATGAAATGGACTCGAATTGGAAATGATAGTATTCCCCGAAGCACTTACATTATTCTAGAACTGCCACCGACTACTACCGAATGAGAATAACCATTATTTGAAATAGAACGAAGAATACATGTCTGATTGGAGGTAAGCGGTAGCACCCTTGTCCATATACGATCCATCATTGTCGGAACCATTAAGTGACATTGTGTTAAACTTTCCGGAAGAGACAAGTAGGGCATGAATTTGTTTTCTGGAAATATTGGGCCACTACCAAGGAGTGGCAGTGGGTGATGCTAGAAGTGCATGACCAGCAGGGCCACATATGGTGATTGTTTGCTGACTTTGACTTGTAGGAGCCCAATTGTTGATGGCTTGAGCCGAATTATGGAAGTGGGCAGCTAGCAGCTACATCGGTCCAGGAAGGAAGGTAGCAGGCGACGCCCCTGCATGCTGAAAGAGAGTTCAAGCGCTGCCTTGGTGGGTCCCAATAATCGATCTCAGGAGGTACCATCCAAACCCCCAAATCGGGTATTGGCTTTGAGCATGCATGTTTCCTTTTTGATTAAATTGGCCATGTCATGTCTTTAGCTTCCACGAGTTCCTCTTTTTCCTCCATCGTTTCGACTTCCGAAGCTACTACCTTGTGAGCCACTGCCTTGATGATTGTGATTAGAGAAGTATGTTCTGTGTCCAAAACCAATGGTGATCAAGAATGGTCGGCATAAGTACCATAAGTATTCCGACGGCAATCTTGATTCATTCGTTGCTTTTCAAGGAGCAACATTGATCTTGTTTTTAAGAGTGAAGATAGCGGCGTATGATGTCATATGAGGCTTGAGACATTTTCGAATTTCGGTGAGAGGTTTTTGACAGCTGTATACAAAACGAGGTTCTTTTCTGGGACGTTTGCATCGATAATGTCTACGAAAACTGTGATTGTCTTTATGCAAGTACAGCAGTTGGTAATCGATGAATCTCCAATGAAGATGATGCATAACTCATTATCTAACTGTACCGCTTTGACATCTTTTTTTGCAAGTAACAAAGATTCGAGATCTTTCCATAGAATGCTTGCGGTTTCTTTCTTTCTCAACACCATCTGCAAAAGGGACGGAGAAATCATACCTTAAATCCACATTTTTACGAGGGAGTCGATACAATTCCATTCGATGTGAAGTTTGCTAGCGCTATGTCTTCCAAGTGATCGGCCACTCCAAATCCGTAGCAATGGGTCTCGAACAATTTTCACCAAGCCTCGTAGTTTAGACAATCAAGATCAAGAATGATCGATATAGAGGATTATATTTATATAATATTTTTTTTATTTTAAAATTTATATTATAATTTATTATAAAATAATTACTTATTAATTATTAAATGTCAAATAATGACAAACAAGCTTAAAAAATACAAACGAGTTCGATATTTGACTACTAAAGGAGCTGAGCTCAAACCTAGCTTAGGATTGTTTAGGCTTGTCAGACAAGCGAGTCGAGCTCAAGTATGCCACATACTCCACGAACCACACTCGAGCTCGAGCTCAAGCCCAATGAATTTAAATGAGCCGAGCTCTAGCTCGGATATGTTCGGGCTCGGCTTGACTAATTTACACCCTTAACCGTGTTATAACAATCAATACAACTATATAAATACAAGTATACTATAAAAACACACACACACATATATATATATATATATATATATATATATATATATATATATATATATATATATATATATATATATATATATATATATATATATATATATATATATATATATATATTTATTCCAATTGGAAACCCTTTCAAAATGGGAAAATGGGAAAATGTGAAGCAGAATCTTGAGTCATTTTTGTGTTTTGACTTATTACGATCCAAGAAACATAATCTAACAAGATACAATAAAATAAAATAAAGAAACAACTTTGGAGATTTTCTTTGCTAATTATCATTATATGTTGGACCCCAAAAGAGTGGACTATTATAAAAGTAGGTGCATTTAATTGTTTTTGATCTATTTTATCTTATATTTATATAATAAAATTGTACATCAACAACTTTACAAGTTGATCAATTTTTAATATTACTAAAGACATACGTGTTTATATAAGGCATTCACTATTAACAAAAGTTTATACCTTATTAAAAGTTCTTTTTATTTATATATATAATCTTTTTGTCTATATTTAGAAGTTGTAAGACATAATTAATAATAAATAGACTATTTCGATATAAAGTTTGCATAATGCACTTTTTACCCACTGTTTGTTGTTTATTTATTGATTTTAGTTTTTCTTATGCATCAATAGTAGTGTAAAAATGAAATAAGGATTAGACTAATGTGGACTAACTGAAGCAAATTTTCACTTGATTGTCCCACTTTCCATTTCTTCTATCTCTCTTTTCTATTTGCTTTGTTGAAATTAGAAAGCAAGGGAAAGCTTTCAAATAGTTATTTCTTATTGGTTAGTAGAAAAATCTTGTCTAATTTAGTACTACGATATGTTCTTATATATCTTTTCATGGATGATATTTTTAGACTATTCAGACAAACGATTATTTAAGTTTTCACTTTTCGCCCCTAGATTACTTTTATGCTGTAACAATTTCTAGTGTAATAATAATAATAAGTACGAAACTTTGGCATGAAGATTATTAATTACAAAAATGTTGTAATTTCTATCAAACGCTTAATAAATACTATATCTTTTGTTCTAAAAACTACGACTTTCAACCATCACCCTGATGGCCTAGTGGATAAGGCTTAGGACTCTTTCTCTTCCCCCATAAAGAGGTTCCAAGTTCTAATCTCACTCCCTCCCTTTCCCCATAGGGAGTGTTAGGTTTCAATCAGGGGATGGCCACTAGCCACCTCTCTACCCCCGTAAGTGATTGACCCGGACCACTCTGCTGCCAGGTGTGCGTGGGCCCCGAGGTTGCTTCATCAGGGTCATCCAAAGGATGGGTCGGGTGGGGTCCTCGGTTACCAAAAAAAAAAAAAAAAAAAAAAAAAAAAAAAAAAAAAAACTACAACTTTCGTTGTAATAAAATTATTATCAAGAATGCCTAATTATTTAAATATCTTAAGTTCTCGTGGTACATTTCTGTCACATTATAAAGTGGTAGATTTCTAATCATCCCCCACCACCCCATTAGAAACATACATAATTGCACTCAACCACCATCTCTCTTCGTCATATTTAAACCTTACATCCCATGTTTTACTCACTTTTTACTACAACACACCTATATCTTAATTTAAACTCAACCACGTCAAGATGCAACATTCTTCCTCCTCCTCCTCCACCAACTCCATCAATGGCTTCTACAACTTTCTCACTCATAGTCTCGATGATCTTTACAGTTCTTTCCATTCTCAAAACTCCATGTCCATCCACTTCTTACAACTTGTCTTCTCATCTCTCCAGTCTTTCCATTCCCAACTAACCCTCTTGGTTCACAAACTACACTTACCCGTAGGCGAAAAATGGCTTGATGAGTATATGGATGAGAGTGCACGACTTTGGGATATATGTCATGCCTTAAAATCATGCGTTTCTAACACGGAGAACTATTGTTCCATGGGGTTGAACATCCCTTCCATCCTTGAAAATAATGACTTAAATTCACAACTTTTACGCCAGGTAAATTTTATAAATCCTTGACTACTTGCGTTCCTATAGGCCATAGTAGCATTATTTTAAATTAAATATTTTAATTTGATTTCAGGTGCTTAGAGCTATCAACCGTTGCCAAAGGGAGAGAGTTAGATTGGAAGAAGAAAACAAGAGCTTAATAGAGACAAGAATTAACCCGTTAATGATGCAATTCGATGAAAGCGCATTAATCCAATCAAAGTTTAATGGGTTCAATGGCTTTAGAGGAGCACTTTATGCATTAAAGAACATAAGTTCATTGCTTTTTATGATCATGGTTAATGGCCTTGCTTATTGCTCCAATGAAGCGAGTTTTTCCTCTTCGTCCCACATGATTACTGCTTCTTCTACTGTAAATCATATGGTCTTTGAATCAAGTTTTATGGTCTCGGCTACACGATTGATGGAGAGATTGAAGGACAGCGAAAAGGGGGTAAATGGTATTTTACTACAAGAGTTTCGCAATACGGGACATGCCATGGATGAGTTGCAAACCGAGTTGGAAAGAATTGAAGGGTGCGAAAGGGAGTTTGATATAAGTGAGAGGGTTGAAATTTTAAAAAGTTGTTTTGGAGGGTTGCAATGTGGAATTGAGAATATGATTGTGCAACTTGATGATTTTTTTGATGAGATTGTTGAGAGTAGGAAGAAACTTTCAGATTTATGCATTCATACCTCAGGTGTTTAAGCTTGAGTACCTTTTTCCCAGCAAAAGGGACATGTAGTGTTTGAGTTTGATACTTATAGCTCCCACACAAAATGTCGGTCGATGTTTAACCCTTTTTCCCGAAATAACACAAATTCTAGACCTATGTAGCTATATCTATATATGGTGCAAAAGACGAAATAGGACATGTTTTATTTTATCAAAAAGAATTGTTATAAATATCTGTTTATCATGCCTGGAAAGTTATACATTATTATGAAGTCGACAAGTTTTACCTTAAAAAACCTAGCTATAAGTTGATTTGGAAATTGAAGAACATCAAATGATGGAAAGTTTTCAATTCAATTCTTTTTCTCTTTATGGGTTGTTATGTCCTTCTAGAATTTACTTATGTGAATAAAGTATGTCGATGACCCTACTATATGTTATAATATGATGTGACATGAATTCATAAATATATAAAAAATGGAGAAGAGGGTGTGATTCATCCCTTTGAAGGAAAGTAAAAGAGATTTGCATACAAGTTAGGAGACAAGAAGAATATAAAATCATGACAAATGTTATCTTCAAAGAAAGCACAAATTTTACATGTGTACCTTAAATTAAAAAAAAATATATTGTTCTACCCAAATAATTCTATATACAAATAATCATAGTGTACAACTTATCATATGTTACTTTTGTAATAGTCGAAAATTATTACTGAAACGACCATTCAATTTTCCGGGTAAGGACAATTTCGACAGTGGTATTAAAACATCTATCTTGATATGTTACATCTGGTTCTGGGTCTCAGTCTTTATTTATCAATGTGAAAAAACAAACAAAAGTGTATGAAATCTTAATTCCTTTTTCTTTTTTCAAAACTGTAACAAATTTTTATTAGAGTGACTAGTCAGAAATTAGCACTAAAAGGGGAGCATCAAATTGTTTTCAAAGTCTAGGATGGCTTCGAAAGCCAAACTAACCAAATCTTAGCTAATAAAACAAAAAAATCTGTGCATAATAATATTATAAAAAACCATCTTTCTTCGGTTTAGAATAAGCGTAAATATAAGGTCTTTTCGAAATCTCCACATGCGAGGGTGGCCATATCAAACCATCGCTTGACATGGCTTGTACCGGGAATTGATTTGATCACTTCAACGTTTAGTAATCGAATGTGACAGTAACTGCGTAATGTATCACCGACGTAGGATTTTATCCACAACTCCTTAAAATGGCAAGATCAATAAATAAGTGTTATGTCGTCTCAATCTGATCCAACCGAGTTCGCCATGCTTGAATATGAACCTTTAATGGGGCCAATTTGTTCTAACGTATGATGCAACCAGACAAACTGAAAGTCTAATCGTCTACCAATTGTCGCAAAGAGAACACAGAAAACTCTCCCAAACATAACAAAATAAGCTTCCCATTTCTGTTTTAGTGGAAAACGTCACCCCTAAAACACCCCTCTCCAAGATAAATCCAGAAATAGGACAACATTTTACAGTGTCAAGTGCATAAAGTCTAAAATGTTAGAATTCCTAATAAGTAATATTAAATATTAGAACATTATATGTATATATATACAATTGTTGCTTCCAATGAACAGTACCACTTTAGTTTATTACAATTTTTACCTCTGTAGTTTTAATTTGTATAATTACAGTTTTAGTCCCTATAGTTTTAATTTTTATTAATTACAATTTTGGTATCCATAGTTTTGTTTGCCAGTTTAACATTATTACAGTTTTGACCCCTGTAGTTTTAATTTGTTGACTTCCTTAACCGCAGCAACGCGCGGCTCCCTTCCGCTCGTTTTATTCATTATGTGAGCATTATATTTTTTGTAAGTTACATATAGGACGTTTATATTAAATTAAATGTCATATATAAGAGAATGATATTATTAGAGTTTAATGACAACTCTAAACATTTGTGTATAAATAGTGGATGGTCTCCAACATATAAAGACACACAAACATTTTTTATACAATCTTGATCCCCACCATCTAAGATTTCTTAAAGAAATACTAAGGGTCTTTGTTGATGAAGATCATAACACACCATTCCATTTTGTTGTCAAAGTTTTGTATCAAGAATACGACATGACAAATGCATTAAGGTATCCATTTCTTTTACATCTTACTGATTCAATAATATAGTTTTGATTTATAATTTATAATATTTAGCCAACAAGTGATATCGGAGCTACCATATTTGTTGAATTGTCAGATTAATTACTCTTTGTTGTTTACTATTATAAATTGTATAAAACTACATATATATGTAATTTATTTGACATTACAAATGATTCTCATTAGGTTGGTTTGTTTATCACTAGAGATTTCATAAAGAAAAAGAAATCCACCTAAAATAATGCATTGTCAATTTGATTAACTGTGTGCAAGACATTTTTTTGTGTTCGTTTTTTTAATGCAGTAAAAAGCCATCCAACCCTCAACTTGTGTTGCTATATGTGGTTTTCTTGATCTACAGGGGTTTAAGTTGTGGAATAGACTTTGAAATTCAAGTAAATGCACACATTTTTTACATTTCTTCTAAATCCATTCACACAGGATGTTATTTTTCATCTATAAATAGATTTTTTGTTGCCTAATTTGTTTCTCCATCAAGGTTAAAAAGATTTTTGTGTCTGTTCTCCTTTGACAGAAAACATATTTTAGTTTTATTTAGAATCATGTCGAGTTCTACGTGTCTAGGCTATAAGACAATGTTCCCCGAATGACTAAGTTGGAATTTAAAGAAGCTGATTTAAAAAAATGGGAGATAGCGTTGCTATCTATGGAGCTAGCACCGCTATCTTGAAAAAGTATGTTTTCAGGAATCGCAGAGATAGCGACACTATCTTAAGGAGATAGCCACGTTGTCTGCAACTTAATGCACAAAAACCTAGATCTCGGATTTTGGGTCATATAAAAGGGCTCCAAACCCTAGAAGTTGTCATTTCCACCCTTTGCAACCACAAGAACCCTCTCTTTTCAAACCCTAGCCTCCTTTGGTGATTTCAAGCTCTATAACTCTCCTTGGAAGATTTCTTGAATAAGAAGAAGGATGTGTTGGTGCAATAAAGCTTTTCTACTTATGGGAATCAGCAATATCTTCTTTTCTGGACCTTTGTAAGTGTAAAGTATCCACCTTTTTATGATTAGAAGCTCGATCTTGTTGGTTGGGTTGCATATTATGACATTAAATGCAGTAAAGGTCCATTTGTTGTGTTGTCCATGGAATGGAATGGAAAAAGGTTTGAACTTTATGTCCCTAGAACCTTCTTTGGAGCTTTTGAACTGATCTTAGGAGTAAGCCAAGCTCCCTTGAATGATTAAGCATTGATTGTTTCATTTTTGGACCTTAGTGTGAGATTTGACATGCATGGGTCATGCATGTCAAGAAAGTTTGAATGTTTATGAAGTTTCAGACTTATAGGACGTGTTCTGGACGGTATTAGTCCCTGTCTTAAAGGGTTAAGTGCTTAATGAAGTTTTGGACAAGTTCGTAGATAGCAACGCTATCTATTGCGAAGACCCCGATCTGTTTTGATGATAGCTGCGCTATCTTGAGGAGGTAGCGGCGCTATCTCAGTGTTGAGCGTTGACTTTGACCCTTGACTTTGACCAATTGACTTTTGGTTCAACTTGGATGAATTAGGAATTTGGACCGTAAGATCAGTTTTGGGTATCTCAGATTATTGATTTACAACTTTGTGATAAGTTAGGAGTTCGTACAGCTTGGCGTGTGAGGATATCGGAAGTGTGTGGCTTGAGGTAGCAGATCAGGTGAATCTTGTGACTATACTATGTGTGAAGTTTCATGCGTGGGTAATACGGTATTGTACGGAAAAAGAAAATGATCGTATGTTATTAGGACTGTATGTGCCTATGTGTAGTCGTATGAGTCGTTCTTGCGGATTTATTGATATTGGGATAAGCCAGTGTTGGTATAGGACTGAGTCATGTCCTTGGGCTAGCACGATACTTGACCGCTCGTGCTTGACAACGCGAAGGTGCTGCATGATCAAAGGACGATGTGTGGCAGGTCGTTCTGGGCACCGAAAGTGTTGAATGAAAGAAGGTGTAGTTCCATGTTAGGGCTGCACCTAGATGTTGTATGTGTCTTATGTGAATGAATGAGATGGGTCACGTGGTATTTTGGGGAACTCACTAAGCTTTGTGCTTACTCTTTTACCCTAAATGTTTTTCAGCTACTTTTCAAAATAAATTATTGGAGCGCAGTGCGACTATATCGCGTCTGACATTTTGGTGATCAAAGTCTTTCGCTGGTTAATGTTTTGTAACTGTTTCGATAAATACGGTTTTAAACATTTTATATACTAAACTCGGATCGAATGGTTTATCTTCCCACCCATTTTATGTACTCGATCCACTTTTGAAAACGAAAATTTTATTACGGAGTTTCGAGTGTTACAAGATGGTATAAGAGCCCTTGTTTGAGGGATTTGGATGAACAAGAATGTGATTCCAAACTCAAACTGAGGACTTAAAGATTTTCTCAAATGATTTACAAAAGAAAAACCGTCTTTTAACCAAATTTGAATGGGGTTAGGTGGAATACCATGTGGAAGACTCCTTTGAATGTTCTTGTTTGATTGTTGCTTAGGGGTTTGAAACATGATGTGAACACCTAACTTATGATTTTAACGGATAAAATGGGTTTTAAAACGGACGAGATGTGATGCGTACATTCGTCTAAAGCTCGAGTAAGTGGTGTAATTCGCAAGATATTCATGATACGACATGTTGATGTTATAATGTATGCTAGAATATAGGCTAAGGATCCACTCAGGAAATTGCATGCAAGAATTGGCCTCAATCATAAGGATGCATTTTGCCTTTATTGCTGATTGTTATGTGTTGGAATACGATGACATAAAACAAACGCAGCAGAAACAGAAAACAAATAGTATTCAACCAGGATCACAGAATCATGCACACTTTTGTAACTGTAAATCAAGAGGGTTCAAGAAATACCTTTTCATATTCAGATCTGTTATTGTTAGGATGACGAGAGCCCAAAGTAGAACTCCTTTAATGTAATCGCACCCAAGACAATGATCCAGCACCCGTTGATGCAGTATATACCTTTGCTTGAAGTTTTAGCATGTAATACTTAGGGTTTTTGAAGAAATCGGCCGTATACTGAGGGGTGGGAGGAGGGTGACGAATTTTAGGGTTCTCAAATGATTTACTACTCAGATCTAGAGTTGTATTTATAGTGCTACTCATCCTTATCCCCTCCCTTGTGGATAATGACTATTTGAAATTCAAGCTGTTGATAATTTCACTTTAGTCCTTTATCCTTATTAGTTTCTAATTAATAAACCTTTATTTTGGTATATTAATAAACTTAACCCCTCAAGTTTATTTTTCGATCGCTTTTAGCTAAATCATCTCTTGCGTGTAACCCAAAAGGACCCTACTATTTATAGTAATATTACCAACTTGTTATAACGATGGTCATATAACCAACAGTCTCCCACTTGCACTTGTTATAACAACTGTATGGTCTAATATTCCTTTACCTAGTAAGGTGTATGTCATCCTAGATAAGTGTCATGTTCATCTAATGAAACAGCCCTTAGGCAAGTGATCAAATATTCCTTTGTTCTACAAGATATCCATATGAACGTCTGATATAGAATTATGTCAGTCTCAAACATTCAAGATTATGTTTCCCTATAGAGATTTGTGATGACCACAACAAACTGCACTTATTGATTCTATATCAATTCAGTTCGAGTACGGCCGTACATTTGCTGTCAACACCAAATCGTCGAGGGGCCCACATATATCGCTTCTCCTGTTAGGGCAGAAGGAACAAATAAACTTTGACTACATGGATCTCGGCTACTCATCATGTCATATCTGTACATTCCCTATATGGCAGCCAGTTACAAATAATGTTGGAGAAAACCAAGCATAACAGACTGTAGGACTAAGAATCAATGCATCTCCGCTTGAAGAATATAAGATATTATCATCTTAGAATTACTCGTGACAGATTCCATGAAGTAATCTCTAAGTACAGGTTACTCAAATACTTAATCCCTATTAAGTACACATGAGAATTAGCGCATCTTTATGATATGTCCATCTCTATGGACAATTCACTAATTCATCATGTCCGCCTTGAATCAATCATTACTTCGAAAAGTATGACTGACTGTGGATTGCTTGAATTATAATTGGTTTATTCGGGAAGTCAATAAAACATGCAAATTTCGAACATAATGATAAACTAATGAAATGACTGCCTTCATGCATATATTAAGTTCTCCACATAATAATCTTCAAAACAAATAAATTTTTACATTGCTTAAGTTCCCAACACAAATCAAACTAAATTAAATACACTCAAACCAACTCACTTGCAAATCTAATGCCCATTGACCTAGTATGAGAATCATGCTTGGCCTGAGATAACAGTTTAGTGAATGGATCAGCAAGATTATCTTCTGATGTAACTCTACTAATCGTGATGTCTCCATCTTCAACGAGCCTTCGAATATAATGGTACTTCCCCGTGTATATTTCTTATGCTCTTGTGAGCTCTGGTTCTTTTGCCAAGGCGACTGCACCCTCGTTGTCACAGAAGATCTCAACTGGACCATCAATGTTAGGAACAACACCGAGATCCCTGATGAACTTCTTCATCCACATTGCTTCCTTTGCAGCTTCATTAACTGAAATATACTCAGCCTCCGTTGTCGAATCAGCTACTGCTTCTTGCTTGGTACTCTTCCAAGTTACTGCCCTTCGTGTAAAAATCACCTTGTTTTTAGAAGGTTTGTAAAAAAAATACCCAAAAGAACTAGCAGGATAACCAATAAAGTGACACCTCTCTGATCTGGATTCTAGTTTGTCGAGGCTTCACGACTGCCGTAAGCCTCACAATCCCATACTTTCAAATGCGCTAATGAGGGTTTAGTCGAATTCCATATTTCAGAGGGTGTCTTGCTGACCTTCTTAGTTGGTACAAGGTTTAGGACTTTTGCTGCAGTCTTCAAGGCATAGCCCCAGAAACTGATTGGAAGCATAGAACAACTCATCATAGAGCGAACCATATCAAGTAATGTCCGGTTCCTCTTCTTGGCTACACCATTATGTTGTGGTGTTACGGGAGGAGTCATCTGTGAAACAATTCAACAATTCCTTAGATGATCGTAAAATTCTTGACTAAGATATTCTCCACCGCTATCGGATCGGAGGATCTTAATCCTTTTTGTAACACCCGGTTTCTCAAATTTAGGATACACCAATTTAATTAGTCAAACATAAATATCATTAGCGGTGTAACCCCAAAGTGAGTAACAAGTCTACAAAGTTATATCAAAAACATAATTTGAGTCACAAACTATTTGCACAAAGTGTTTACAACTATTATACAAAAACCGGGTCAACTATATAGTTCAAACAATAAGTACAATCCAAGTCCAAAGTCCATTCCAGCTATCCCTCGGTGACACGTTTTCCCCGATCGCCAATACCTGAACCTAAAATACAACAACAATAATAATAACACTTTATGAGCTATTAAACCACAGTGAGTAATTTAAGGATTAATCGGCTATATTATCCATATCTCGTTTAAGTTATTCTCAATGACTATCTCAGTCAATAGTATGTCACACACATTGTAACTCTTTAATCCAACACTCAAAATTGGTTTTACTCGACCAATCAAACATAGCATACTTCTTATCTGCAATAAACATCTCAACAAACATATGGTACAGTGAGCATCCTCTAGTAATAACTGTCTCACCTCTCCATGCTTCGGAACCCAAACCCGCCTTGGAAGGTCTTGATTCCTTGTGCATTTTCAACCAATTTCTCCACATAACCAATCATTCTCTCTTTCTTCAAATCATTAGCCTCACTCTGGCATTTACGTATCATCTCTGGCAATTGACTCACAACTCCCATTCGAGCCAACACGACTCGAATAGGCGGCTCTTTACGACTCAATGCATCTGCCACCACATTAGCTTTATCGGGATGGTAAAGTATTTCATAGTCATAATCCTTTAGCAGATCCACCCATCGTCTTTGCCTCATATTTAACTCTTTTTGATTGAATAAGTATTTCAAGCTTTTGTGTTCTGTGTAAATCTAGAACCGCACGCCATAAGATAGTGTCGACACATCTTTAATGCAAAGATTATCGCTGCCAGTTCTAAATCATGCACTGGATAAGCTTTCTCATGAGGTTTTAGTTGTCGAGAGCCATAGGAAATCACACGCCCTCTTTGCATTAACACACATCCAAGACCACTTAGGGAGGCATCACTGTAAAGAACAAAGTCTTCTCCTCCTTGCGGTAAGGTCAATTCTGGGGCTTTACACAAACTGTCTCTCAACTGTTCAAAAGCCGACTTTTTCGCCTCAGTCCATCTAAATTTCTCCGTCTTCTTGGTCAATTTGGTTAGAGGTGTAGCTACACGAGAAAAGTTTTCAACAAATCGCCGATAGTAACCCGCTAACCCCAAGAAACTACGAACCTCCATCAGACTCTTTGACGACTCTCAACTTATTACAGCCTCGATCTTTGCCGGATCCACCTGTATACCATCTTCGCTTATCACATGGCCAAGAAATTGAATCTCCCGTAACCAAAACTCGTATTTCGAAAATTGTGCATATAACTTCTCGTCACGAAGAAGATCTAGTATCTGTTGCAAATGAAATCGGTGCTCATCTCGACTCTTTGAATAAATCAGGATGTCGTCGATAAATACAATCACGAATTTATCAAGAAAAGGACGACAAACCCAATTCATTAAATCCATAAAGGCAGCTGGGGCATTAGTCAAACTGGACGGCATGACCAAGAACTCATATTGGTCATATCTCGTGCGAAAAGTTGTCTTCGGAATATCAACTTCTTGTACTCTCAATTGATGATAACCGGATCTCAAATCGATCTTCGAGAAATATGTGGCTCCGTGTAGTTGATCAAATAAATCATCGATCTGCGGTAACGGATAACGATTCTTTATCATGATCTTATTAAGTTCTCGGTAATCTATACACATTCTCATCGAGCCATCCTTCTTTTTCACAAACAATATAGGCGCACCCCACGGAGACGAACTCGGACGAATAAATCCAAGTTCTAGCTACTCTTGCAACTCTCTCTTTAGTTCTTCTATCTCAAAAGGTGCCAATCGATAAGGTGGTCGAGCTACCGGTTTCGTCCCCGGTATCACATCGATCACAAACTCAACTTGTCTATCCGGTGGTAAGCCTGGAAGATCATCGGGAAATATGTCGGGATAATCGCAAACCACTTCCACTTCCTCAATTTTGGGGGTGTTTTAACTCAGCACGAATCACATGTGCCATAATTAACTCACCCCCTCTCTCCATATATCTCATGGCCGTTGCAAGTGACACTATCGGTACTTTTCGGGATCACCGTTCACCTCGTATCAATATTCGGGTACCACTCGGTGTTTTTACTAAAATTGTCTTCTCATGACAATCCATTTGACCTCTATTTTCATCTAACCAATCCATCCCGACTATTACATCAAACTCATGATTAGTAATCGGCTTTAGATCAATAAGGAATGTAACCCCAAAGATCTCAAGCCGACACTGTTTGTAATGACTCTTTACAAAAACACACCTCCCGTCCGCTACATCTACTATCACTTTTTTATATAAATCAACTAACAAAATAGCCAATTTGGAAGCAAAAGACACCAATATAAAAGACACAGATGCACCAGAATCAAAAAGTACTCGTGCTTGAGAAGAGTTCAAGCTAAAAATACATGTGATAACATCGGTCTGATCTCGAGCCTCATCGACGGTTAATTAAAAAGCTCTCGTTTTCACGTGATCGTCGCCCCTGTCTCTCCGGTCGTCTCTATCTCGACCTCCTCCTCGTCCGGTCTTTTGGAAATCTCTTTAAGACTCGGACTTCATCTTCGGGCACTCGGGGCGAATATGCCCACTCTCTCCACAGCTGAAACAAACTGGGCGACTCTCAGTACACTGGCGAGCCATATGCCCCGTCTTCCCACATTGGAATAAACTGACGGTGGGGTTTGGGAATCACATTCCCTAGTGTGTTTTCGCCTACACTTCTTACACCATCTTTCTTCATTCTTCTTGGGCTCGCCACGGAATTGAGAACCCGTGGTGGTTGACCTTTGAGAATTATCTCCAGGATTTCCTTCCCACTTCCTCTTGGATCCTCCAACTTCCCTTTCAATTCTTCTTTCCTCCTCCTGTCTTTGTAACTCTCTTTCTTTCGATCTTGCTGCCTCGGCAACTTGTTGAAAGGTAGTATATCTTGAATTTGGCAAAAACTCGCGAATTTGGGTTTTCAAACCCCACAAATAACGATCCATATTACACTCCTCCGTATCTACTTGATGTTGTGCAAATCTTGCCTTCGCATTGAAATCTAGTGTGTATTGTTGCACCGTTCTTGACCCTTGTTGTAACTTCAAAAACTCTTATTCTATCCCCTTCATAGCATTATTGGAACAGTAGTATTCAGTGAACTTCAATTTGAACTGTTCCCAACTCAATGTAAGCGCCAAGCTCTCTCCTAATTCCATGCAAGTATTCTCCCACCAGAATTGTACATCTTCTTTTAGAAAATTTGTTGCAAATTCATCTGTATCCGCCTCGTCACATTTACTTGTGCGGAACATCTTTTCAACGTGTGTCAACCAATTTTTGGCTGCTTTGGGATCATCATTCCCATAGAAATCGTATGTTTTGCACTTCTTAAAAACATCATACGTACACTTCCTTGTTTTCTCCAGTGCTCTAGCTCCACTCCCCTCAATATACATCTCTCCATGGTCCTCCCTACGCTCAGATTGGACCAAGGTTGGCCCCGAAGTACCTCCAGTTGTAGCCTCCACATGAGGCTGAAAGGTTTTCTGCAACAATGAACTAAAACTCCTAAGTTCACATGAAACCTATATAGATCTAGGTTTTCTTCTAATTAAACATATAACAAATCCTAGAAGGCCAGAAGAAATTAACTAAAAGAATAAAATAAGAAAAACTAACCTTTTAGGATTTCTTTGAAGCAAAGCAGCACAATTGTCCTGCCTCAATTGAAGTCACACCCTTAGCTGAGCTCTTGGCCGAAAATTCCTTGGGAAAGAGAGTCAAAAAACGTGGTCTAGGGTTTGGGAAGCCTCCCTATTTATAGCCTCCATGTGGTGATCCGATAATCGTTACAGATAAACCTTTTTGAATTCGAATTAAGATAAACTATTATTTTAATCATTCAAACACCATTTATCTGTAGTATATATATATATATATATATCTCGAAAATATATATATTTATATGTATATTTTCGGCCACCACATGGTCACTCACACTGCCACTTACTCAACTATTGAATAATTACAGTTTTAGTCCCTGCACCTTTAATTAATTAATAAACTGCCAAATTAATTCCAGAAAAATTTCTAATTAATTATTATAGTTTCTAATTAATATATTATCACTTAAATATATTAATAAACTATTTATTTAATTTCTATTGATTTATTAATCGCATAATAAATCAATCTTTCTCTCTATCGGACTTTCTGCCAATCCTCCAACTATGAGGGCAACCCAAATGGACTATGCTACTATTAATTAGATAAATACTAATTATTAGTCATGGCTTAGACACTTAATCCAACAGTCTCCCACTTGGATAAGTCTATGACTAAAATTACCAATTTACGCTCTAATTAATTTAGCAACTGTAGCTTCCTAGAAACCGCTGCCGAACTCTGATCTAGTCAGTTCTGTCCAAAGATAAGTGATCAGATGATCCTTCGTCCAACAAGATATTTTCAGACACGAGACATGGATTGAGATCAATCTCTGTCCGATACTCTGTTCCTCGATTTCCGATTCTGCTTATGACTTTAGAACTTCTAATTGAACACATCAATTTAGTCCAGGTTGGCCAGCACTTTAGTCAACTTCAAAATCATCGAGAGGCCTACAGATATCTGTTTCCCATCAGGGTCAAGGAACGAATAAGCTTCGACTCATATGCTTATATCTTTTACCAGTCAAATCATTCACAACAACACGTTTTATAACATCGAGTTACCGATGCGTTTTCGTATTATCAATGAACAACTACCTTGTAAATTATAACTCATATCTCTCTACTTGAAGATCATAGGATATTATCGTCTCAATATTGCTTGTGATATAATCCATGAAACAATCTATTGAGCGTAGGTTTATCCAATACTCAAATCTCTATTTCTAAGTACTCATGAATGTTGTAGCAATCCTATTGCTATGCCTAACTCCTTAGACAGTCTACAAATCAATTCACGACAGTCTTGATTCAATACTTACTTCCCAAAGTATGAGCGACTGTGGACCTTTCTGAATAATTAAATTATTTGGGAAGTAAAACATGCGAAAGCGAAACATAAAGATCTGACTGGCAGCTACTCTTGCTTATTACCAAGTCTCCACAAGGTAATCACCAAGTCGGACCTTGTCATAAACTATTATCGGTTTCAGGATTTCTTTTAAACTTTCAATTCTAATTTTACAGCTATGTCTGAATGAACCTTACACTCTTTCTATGTATCCAAAGTATCTTATACTTATACACTTTATTGCAGATGATCCAATCGGATGCTCATCCGATAACATCTCAATAAGTTATCCTGTCAATTTCTCTTCTAACTCCATTCTGGTAATGTGTACTGTGACTTCTTATGGTTCTGGGGTCTTTAGTCTACTTGACTGCACCCTAAGACTATTTCAAGGTGTTATGATGTACCGGTGAACCACACGTGCTCCATCAAAATACCAACGAGACTTTGTAATCATGATGTCCATTAACATCGTGTCCTGATGTTAATAATTACCACTTTGAAAATCTTTCAAATTAATACTATCACTTTCACCCTAATCATTTCCTAATGAATTCTCACTTTAGTTCAACCAATCCATCCAGTATTCCCAGCCAGGCAATGTCCTGAATCCAACTTACTATGCCCTAAGCATTAAGTTATCAGGACATGTTCACGACTTTATGATCGATCCAAAACTTGTGGAACCCGATCTAATCCTATTCCAAACCCTTTCGGAATCCAATGATTATTTATAATCCTTTGTGTCATGATTTTCGAAAAACTATTTTCCTTTCGGAGACTTTTCTCGTGCATCTTGAATCTTATCAAGATCATGCTTACAATGGCTAGGTCTGTGACATCCGCCTAAAATGGATTCGGGTCAACCCAACCCAATTGGAAATCTAATAAACCCTAATCGAGATTACTTGACGCTAATAGGATCAAAACTCATACACTACGTTATAAATTGATGTTAATAGCAATATAGCATAGTATAACGTTATAACTATAATCAAATTAAATTATGATACCATATTATAATCAAATAAAAGTATAATTCTCTAATTAAATTAAAAGAATCAAACTTGAATGCTATAATTAAACTTCAAATCAAAGTAGATTGTTATAATCAAATAATAACCTATTTTTTTATAAAACTCTATTTTTATAAACACTACATTAAATTTTATAAAAATCTTAAGATGCTTGTGCTAGTGGAAAATTATGAAGACCACCAAAAGCCAAAAGATATTCCCATGGTCTCCCACTCACACCTCCCATCATCTTTCCTTTCCTTTTCCTCTCACCACATTATTTTCATCACCACTCAAACCCTCTCTATTCTTTCTCTCACTCTCAATCTCGAAATTTCTCCAAGAAAGCTTCATTTTCCAGCCAAGAACAATCCCTCATACTCAAATCTTCATCCCTCTTGAAGCATTCCTCAAGGTATGTTGTTAAAAGTTTCAAATTCATACATGAAACAAATTAAATCCACCAAAATATCTAAAACTCATTTTATGTATAAACCTGATTTTTTCTCAGAATCCCATTAATAAAATAAGAAGTTCTGGAAATTTTCAGAAATTAACTCATTGTTATCGAATTATTATAATTATTGCACTAAAATAGGGCAATAATTCATATAAAATACTTTTTGTATTCAATAAATTCTGAGAAAATTATGGGATGACCCATAAACTGAGAAAACATAATTTATGAAGTTTCATGCATTTATATTACAGTTTTATGGTTATTTTGTATTATATTTTGTTGAAGCTAAATAAATAGAACAATATAGTTATGTATGTCAAAAACACGATTTTATATTTTTCGCACCTTAATAACATTATAAAGACCCCATGCGAAAATTTACAGATTTTTGTAAGAATGTTTTCTTATTTTTCCAAATTTAATGATTGTTTAATGGGTTAAATTGTTAATAAATAGCTATACAAGTCCGAAAATTATAAACCCTTGTCACAATATCATATATGACATATTAATCATAGATAAAAAGTTTAATGAATTTTCCTTAATAGTTTACTATTATTTATGATTTTATTGATTAGTTAATAATGAAAAACATAATAAATACTTCCCATTGTCCAAAATATCCAAACTATTTACAGTAGGCTCAATATAATGTTAGAAAACTATGGTTAATTTTCCAGAATTTTTGGGAATCATTTATTATTTTTCCCGAAATTTGTTGTGGTTTAATTATTAAAATACTAAATAAATACTAAAGCAGTTAAGAAAAATATGAAAATTTTACAGTAATTACTATTTTATGAAATAATGATTTTCGGATAATTTCAGAATGTTTCATTACTGTTTAGTATTTAAAACCATTTTCCTAAATATCTAAGCATGTAAAAATGCATTTTTAATGATTATTTCATATAAATAATTGTTTATAATATATAAAATCTGTAAATACTTATAATTTGACTAGTTATTATTTTAATAAAAAATTATTAAAATCTTGCCTAAAGTGAAAATATACATTAATTAAGCAAAGTAATTAATTCAATTTAAAATTCATTTAACATATGAATACATTAATATTCAAAACAAAATTTGGATTATTGTTAATTTATCTAATATAAGAATATATGTCTAATTATTTTTATTAATACTATAATCCCGTTTATCGATTCCTAAGCCAAAACTATTAATTATATTAGGTTCTACGTCATTTTGACCCGAGCCGTCTTTCGTACGACACGCGTATTCCGTTTGGACTAATGTGAGTAATCTACCCCATATTTTATAATTTTAAATACTTTTGGGGTGTATCATGTGGTTTTAATATGTTCCAACTTCATTTTATTATTTTTTTCACCATTGAGACTGTGTTGGGACATTTATATGTGAATCATTATTTGTATAATTGTTGTTTGTTTACGCTACATGTACTTGTAGTGCATTACCATTTTTAGTCTAATCTCCATGACTATGCCCGTATTCTTGAGGTACGTTATGGACAATAATAGCGCTATTGGGTTGACCACCCCGCCTTGGGACGCTAAGGTGATTGATTGCACGTGGTTGAGTGTGTATGATGATTAGATGCTTCATCCTATATATATATATACATGTATATGTACATATAGGGTGAGGACTTATTGTTGTTGTTATCATTTGTTAATCAATATTTTTGATTTATAAACCGTTATCTCAATAACACTTGCTTGTCGACTTCAAAAGAAAACAAGTTTCAAATTATCAATATTTCAAACTCACAATTTTCTTTAATAAAACTTGATTACTCACCAACTCTCGTAGTTGACCTGTTTTTACCCATGATGCAGATTTGAAGAATGAAGTTGATGAAAAGTAGGGTGTACCTTAGAAACCCACAAGACTATTTAAATTTGATGTAATAAATGTTGTTGTAATTGGATTTGTATTTGTATGTTGTGGATCTTGTTTGCATACTTAGTACTTAATTGAATCTAATCATATTATAACATAGTTGTCACGAGACTTTGAACAATATATCACACCGTGATCGATTCCGCCAAGGATCGGGGTGTGACAGATTGGTATCAGAGCCCTTGACTATAGGGAATTAGGTTAATTGCCTTGACCTAGTCTATAGCCTCTAGGGTCCTCTCGTATGCTAGTTTATAAAATGCACACACAACTGCATGCAATTCGCACTTAGAAAATTCTAGGAATACCTTTGTGTGCTAATTGCTCCCTTATGTGCTTACGTATTACTCATGACACTTATATGTGTGCATACACTTGTAAATTTTCTCTACTTTCTCTGAAAATCACACACATACTCAAGTGGTTTCAAAAAAAAAAAATTATACATATATAATCCTTAGAACTCATAGGAAATTCCAAGACATCCACTCTAGTTGGGTAGGATCATAGTAATGGACGCATAGTAACTGGAAGGGGGAGGTGCCGGTAGCCCGAAAGTCCTGACTAGGTAAGCATTCGTATACATCCCAATCAACCGAGGGACCAGTTTGCTTACCTGGGGACCAATGGCGAGAGTTCCCAAACCTATAGGCCAAAGCGCGTCATTCACATTACTTTTGAGCCATCAAAATACCCGACCTTATCAAACGTATCGGAAAGGATACACTCTAAAATGGCCAACTCATTGGACTATTAAGTTCCGTAATGGTCCTAGAAGTGGGAAAAACATGTGAAAACTTAGTATTATGGGGGCCCACGCAAATGCTACATGATTCACATTTAATACCCATGGAAAGCCCAGAAGGTGCCCAATACAATGATATTTTTATAAAGTATAAGTACAAGTACATACATACTAGAACAGTGTCATAACCAAAACAATACAAGAGTAATAAGATGAGTTGAACACTACGAGTAGGCCTAGATAGTTATGTAATCATATCTAGGATAAATAGAGCCTGATCAACTCTATTGGTCCAAGGTATGACTAACATGTGTTTAGGAATAATTGTAGTGAACAACAAGTCTAAAAACTTATCAATAACCATATACAAATAAACTCTAAAACAGAATACAAATCTAAAATACTATAGGAGTATTTTATAATACTATAGAACCATACATCTAGACATTTTATGTACATGTTATACCCCTACCCTTACACGGTCGATAATATCTGACCAATAACTATTATCGAAAACCTACAATCATTCCATCTTTAATCTCAATAGCACAAGAATGCCACCTTGTAAAAGTAACCAACATACCATCACACCTTCAACAGATCGACCGATGACTCCACTGGTGGACACCGTTATATTTCATGTCGTTGTGGCAGCCGCCATGACAAACATTAGCATTAATGGCATAAACGGAAACAGGAACGGTACCAACGGTTTCATTAGACTAATGTTGGAATTCAATCTGAACGCCGAAAGCATGCTATCTCACCTGTTAAGTCTTCTGTTTTCTCTTCACTTATGATCTTGAGAAAGTCAGGGTTAAAACCACTCATATCATAATTAGAAGGTACTTGACTTAGACCTTCCTGAAGAATAGGAATGGTCATACCTTCTATCATAGGATGTGAAATTTCATCATTTACATTCTCAAGTAAATCAAGATTCATATCTTCCTGATCTAAGAAACTCCAATCTTCATCAAAAAGTACTTGACTTGGACCTTCCTGAAGAATAGGAATAACCATACCTTCTATTATAGGATGTGAGCCTTTATCATTTACATGCCCAAGTAAATCAACATCTATAGCAGAACCGGATGGCAAAAATTGCTGCTGTGCATGGGTCCCTGATGAAGTTTCCTCCATCTCCTCGGCCTTTCGTTTCCTGTAAACATCTCTAAAGACAGCTTGCCTAAATTTCTTTGTGGTATCAGTCATCTTCGAACTGGAACCCTCAAATATTGCTTTTTTCTCATTTTCTATACCAAGTATTACGTCTGCTTCATTAGCAATATTATTCAATTCCTGTTACATAAATACCTTCAGTCAATACAATCTCATGGTACTAAAATTTTGAAAAAAAAAATGCAATTTTTAACCTGAGTATTGTTAATAAGAGTTTCTAGACTCTTAAGCTGTCTTCGAGGCCATTTTGGTATGCCTAACTCCCTACAACGATTCTTAAACTGGGTTGATCCAACGTTGAGTTCCTTTGCAGCTTCCAAAAGAGGCTTGTTAAAGTGCTGAGTTATTGCTTCCTTACTTAATGGTTGTCTAGAACCACTTCCACTGCCAACTACTGTGGTTCTTGGACTCAAAGAATCAAATACGGTTGTGCTATTGTCATTCAGGATCAATTGAGCATGATCCTGACCAAAGATAAACTTTGGTGCAATAACATTAGTATCTGACGTCGACAGTAACTGTTGATTTTCAGCTATGAACCCAGGGTTTTGAAATCCCTCTAGATTTCTTTGAATCATCTGAAGGTGATTCTGGTATTGAAAACCTCCCTCAAACTTGGGATTCATTCCAACACTGTCGTTATGAATCACCTGTAGTTGATTGTCATTCTGTATGCTAGCCATGAATCCTTGATTCATGGGGATAATCTCACTATTCGTTAAGTGCTCGTCCATGAATGGATTGTAATCCGTTAAACTATCTATAAGTGGATCTAAAAAAAAAAAAATTCAACCATCTACAGTAGATGCGACCTTTCGACTACCCAAAGTGCTATTTTTTCAACATTCACTGCTTAACTCCGATAAGGACAGGGAAAACAAAAAGACTCTTTATAAAAAAATTTATCTCCTGAAAGTGGAAATAATTCAAAGAACATTTAATTAAATAATATCATAATAATATATTAGAACCTACTCACCTGGCGTATATACAGCTCGTGGTCCACCTGTATCTTGCATATTTTATTCCTCTTATGCGTATCAGCTATAAAATGACCTTACAAACATACATACATATACATACATACATATACATACATACATACACAGACATACTTACATACATACATACATACATATACATACATATATACATACATATATACATACATACAGTACCGCCTATCATCCTCAGACCGATGGTCAATCTGAGAGGACAATTCAAACACTCGAAGATATGTTGAGGGCGTGTGTCTTAGATTTCGGAGGAAACTGGGACTCTCATTTACCGTTGGTGGAATTCTCCTATAATAACAGTTATCATTCTAGCATTGGGATGCCACCATTTGAGGCATTGTATGGCTGTAAATGCCGATCTCCTATTTGCTGGCATGAAATTGGGGAGTCTCACGTAATTCGTGCAACAGTGGATTCTCCAATCGTTGGTCCTGAGCTTATCCAGGAAACAACCGACAAAATCACTCAGATTCGCAATAACCTTCTCACAGCTCGTAGCCGACAAAAGAGTTATGCCGACAAGCGACGCAAACCGCTTGAATTTATCGTGGGTGACATGGTCATGTTAAAAGTGTCCCTATGGAAAGGTGTGGTTCGATTTGGACGCAAGGGTAAATTGGCACCACGCTACGTAGGCCCGTTTAAGATCCTGAAAAGGATCGGACCAGTAGCCTATGAGTTGGATCTACCAACAGAGCTTCAGAAAGTTCACCCACTATTTCATATAGCTAACCTCAAAAAGTGTTTAGCAGACGAGAACCTTCATGTTCCTCTCGAGGATATCCAAATTGACGAGACAATGCAATTTATCGAGAAACCCTTGGAAATTGCCGACCGGAAGGAAAAGCAACTCAAAAGAAGTCGCATTCCCCTGGTCAAGGTCAGGTGGCAGTCGGCACGAGGACCCGAGTATACCTGGGAGTGTGAGGATCATATACGTACCAAATACCCGCATCTTTTCTCTTAAGGTACTTTCTTATTAAATTTCGGGACGAAATTTCCTAAAGTAGGGGAGACTGTGACATCCGCCTAAAATGGATTCGGGTCAACCCAACCCAATTGGAAATCTAATAAACCCTAATCGAGATTACTTGACGGTAATAGGATCAAAACTCATACACTACGTTATAAATTGATGTT
Source organism: Cichorium intybus (assembly GCA_023525715.1). Lineage (NCBI taxonomy): Eukaryota > Viridiplantae > Streptophyta > Magnoliopsida > Asterales > Asteraceae > Cichorium > Cichorium intybus. The sequence continues at coordinate 107,355,702 of CM042012.1, read as the reverse complement.
AATAGCAATATAGCATAGTATAACGTTATAACTATAATCAAATTAAATTATGATACCATATTATAATCAAATAAAAGTATAATTCTCTAATTAAATTAAAAGAATCAAACTTGAATGCTATAATTAAACTTCAAATCAAAGTAGATTGTTATAATCAAATAATAACCTATTTTTTTATAAAACTCTATTTTTATAAACACTACATTAAATTTTATAAAAATCTTAAGATGCTTATGCTAGTGGAAAATTATGAAGACCACCAAAAGCCAAAAGATATTCCCATGGTCTCCCACTCACACCTCCCATCATCTTTCCTTTCCTTTTCCTCTCACCACATTATTTTCATCACCACTCAAACCCTCTCTATTCTTTCTCTCACTCTCAATCTCGAAATTTCTCCAAGAAAGCTTCATTTTCCAGCCAAGAACAATCCCTCATACTCAAATCTTCATCCCTCTTGAAGCATTCCTCAAGGTATGTTGTTAAAAGTTTCAAATTCATACATGAAACAAATTAAATCCACCAAAATATCTAAAACTCATTTTATGTATAAACCTGATTTTTTCTCAGAATCCCATTAATAAAATAAGAAGTTCTGGAAATTTTCAGAAATTAACTCATTGTTATCGAATTATTATAATTATTGCACTAAAATAGGGCAATAATTCATATAAAATACTTTTTGTATTCAATAAATTCTGAGAAAATTATGGGATGACCCATAAACTGAGAAAACATAATTTATGAAGTTTCATGCATTTATATTACAGTTTTATGGTTATTTTGTATTATATTTTGTTGAAGCTAAATAAATAGAAAAATATAGTTATGTATGTCAAAAACACGATTTTATATTTTTCGCACCTTAATAACATTATAAAGACCCCATGCAAAAATTTACAGATTTTTGTAAGAATGTTTTCTTATTTTTCCAAATTTAATGATTGTTTAATGGGTTAAATTGTTAATAAATAGCTATACAAGTCCGAAAATTATAAACCCTTGTCACAATATCATATATGACATATTAATCATAGATAAAAAGTTTAATGAATTTTCCTTAATAGTTTACTATTATTTATGATTTTATTGATTAGTTAATAATGAAAACCATAATAATTACTTCCCATTGTCCAAAATATCCAAACTATTTACAGTAGGCTCAATATAATGTTAGAAAACTATGGTTAATTTTCCAGAATTTTTGGGAATCATTTATTATTTTTCCCGAAATTTGTTGTGGTTTAATTATTAAAATACTAAATAAATACTAAAGCAGTTAAGAAAAATATGAAAATTTTACAGTAATTACTATTTTATGAAATAATGATTTTCTGATAATTTCAGAATGTTTCATTACTGTTTAGTATTTAAAACCATTTTCCTAAATATCTAAGCATGTAAAAATGCATTTTTAATGATTATTTCATATAAATAATTGTTTATAATATATAAAATCTGTAAATACTTATAATTTGACTAGTTATTATTTTAATAAGAAATTATTAAAATCTTGCCTAAAGTGAAAATATAAATTAATTAAGCAAAGTAATTAATTCAATTTAAAATTCATTTAACATATGAATACATTAATATTCAAAACAAAATTTGGATTATTGTTAATTTATCTAATATAAGAATATATGTCTAATTATTTTTATTAATACTATATTCCCGTTTATCGATTCCTAAGCCAAAACTATTAATTATATTAGGTTCTACGTCATTTTGACCCGAGCCGTCTTTCGTACGACACGCGTATTCCGTTTGGACTAATGTGAGTAATCTACCCCATATTTTATAATTTTAAATACTTTTGGGGTGTATCATGTGGTTTTAATATGTTCCAACTTCATTTTATTATTTTTTTCACCATTGAGACAGTGTTGGGACATTTATATGTGAATCATTATTTGTATAATTGTTGTTTGTTTACGCTACATGTACTTGTAGTGCATTACCATTTTTAGTCTAATCTCCATGACTATGCCCGTATTCTTGAGGTACGTTATGGACAATAATAGCGCTATTGGGTTGACCACCCCGCCTTGGGACGCTAAGGTGATTGATTGCACGTGGTTGAGTGTGTATGATGATTAGATGCTCCATCCTATATATATACATGTATATGTACATATAGGGTGAGGACTTATTGTTGTTGTTATCATTTGTTAATCAATATTTTTGATTTATAAACCGTTATCTCAATAACACTTGCTTGTCGACTTCAAAAGAAAACAAGTTTCAAATTATCAATATTTCAAACTCACAATTTTCTTTAATAAAACTTGATTACTCACCAACTCTCGTAGGTGACCTGTTTTTACCCATGATGCAGATTTGAAGAATGAAGTTGATGAAAAGTAGGGTGTACCTTAGAAACCCACAAGACTATTTAAATTTGATGTAATAAATGTTGTTGTAATTGGATTTGTATTTGTATGTTGTGGATCTTGTTTGCATACTTAGTACTTAATTGAATCTAATCATATTATAACATAGTTGTCACGAGACTTTGAACAATATATCACACCGTGATCGATTCCGCCAAGGATCGGGGTGTGACAAGGTCTATGCTGGTGATTTCATCTTTCCAATAGATGACTGTGAATTACATGAGTATGTTGCACCTTCTTTATTTCTTTCATGCCAAGTCATCAAATTTTGCAATGACAAGAAAAACTTTTCCTAAGTCTTTGCATCTTGAATCTCATCAAGATCATCTTGGCAGAATCTGGATCTATCTCATAGACGTTTACAACCACCTGAGTATGCCGTATTTCTATTAAGGCTTTCATAGCGATCCGTCTCTTAACACTAAGTCATTACACTTCGTAATGAAAAGAGACGTTTCCTAGAAATAATATGTATCCCACTTATGGAGATAATGGTGACTCCCACTGGCTTTGACATGGTTATAGACTATTCACAAAATCCAGGACTTATGGCACATTTTAAGAATCCAAACCTCTCTGACATTTTTATGGAAATCTTTCAGCCCTTTCTCAAAATCCAATCCTTTGGTATATTTTGAGAATATGAATATCCTTTTCTGCGAGATGCCCGTGGGGAAATCCCGGGCCTATTTACCTTTGTACCGGGACTTTCTTTGTGAGTCTCTATTAGTGTGCCGGTGATCCACACGCGCTCCACTAACGATTCACAATGTACCATACAGTATCCTTTCAGATTCCATCCTCTATTGGGGTTACTTCTCCCGGAATCAATTACTTGACTCTGAGTATTGTCTCACTCAACCAGATGTTCTGAAGGTATGTATCTGTCCATGTTGCTTTCTTTTGATGATTCAGTTACTCCCACTGGTTTTTAGACCAGGTGTAAAATCAATCAAATTTTTCACATAGACTGTGTCTCGCCCTGAGGTTCTCTTGTTTGGCAGCAACCGGGCTCACCAATGCTTCCAAGTAGTTGGATTATAAATCCGTATCAACTATAGCGTTTTACCACCAATCGGTGTGTCACCCCAATCATAACTACTTATGATGGTGATCAATACTACTGGTCAAGAGAAGATTATGTCAGTTGTAGAACAGAAATCTGATTTCTACTCCAAGCCTAGTGATGACTAAAGGTTCTTTCACTTGGCTAATCCTGAACTCATTCAGGACTGTCCCAACTCCCACTGTTTCCTTAGAACATGAGTTCTTTCTAAAAGAGCTATTCTTTTAGAGTTGCAGCGGGATAGCCAACGAAACGACATTGCTGATCAGGTTCAGGCTAGTCATGAGGTTCAGACGAACACTACAGGACCCTGGAATTTCAATGTACAAGTGGGATAATCCAAGCTTTACATATCAGACAGTGTCTGCAAGACCTACTTAGTCTAGGATGTGGTCGGAGTATGGTTTATATGGACTGACTGGTATAGTGTTCATCTTATTGGAAACTAATTGGCAATGTATCTCATACACCGAGGATCGAACTGTTTCGACCAATGCTCCATTATCTTCCCTAAGGCACATTATAACCATTAATATTCTTGGAAGAGGATGAACTGTGAAATCTTTTTCTCAGTTTATGTTATCGCTCAGGTTCTATGGAACTTGTACTTCCTTTTGAAGTCCTTGAACTGTTCGAGGTTTCAATTCAATTGCTTATACCGATTAGCAATGTCATATTCGTCATATCGAATGATGAATATCGTGAAGTACAAACAATTGTGTTCTATATCAAGATTCTAGCAATACACAACAATAGGTGTGTCTGTTGCTCTTAATCTCAATGTCCTTTACATATCTATATAAACTTATGACTTTGTTCAAGAATTGCAATCCTCAGTTGACTCTAAGTCAACTGATTCCAAAATCCTATCCTCTGGATCTTTGGGTGATTCATTTCTTGCCACATGTGCTTTATAAAGAACTTAATCATCATCTGACTCCAAGTTAGATGATTCCAAAGTCCTGTCCAACTGGACTTTTGGTTGATTCATTTCTTGATACATTAAGAAATCAGATCATCAAGTGACTCTAAGTCAAATGATTCCAAGGTCCTGTCCAACTGGACCTATGGTTGAATTGATTCTTATAACATTTGTATTAATAATCATAAATGACACAATTCTTGAATCCAAACTGTAACGACCCAAAAATCTCGAATTTATATTCAAGAAAATACGTAAGGAAAACCCGCGAAAAAGTTGAAAAATGGTAAAATGGTCTTTTGACCCATTATAAGACCATTATGTAAGATAATATGTATTTGTGAAATAATAATATAAGAAATAAGAGATTATGTGAAATTTGAAGTTTTACCGCATGAATAGTGAAATTTGACCAAAAATGGCAAAATAGTCATTTGACATAGAAATGACCAAAATGTCATGAAAAATGGTAATTTGGTAGTTAATGGAACTTGGTTTGTAAAGATGTGAACTTTTGGACCATTCTTGAGCAAAGGAAGAAAGCTAGGGACTAAGATGCAAATTTTTTTTTATAAATAATAAATATAAAAATGAGAAGATATTACACTTCTCATTTACTGGAAACTAGGAGCTTCTAGAGCTCTGGAGAAGGATACGAGCGATCAAGAAGAACTGAAAATCAAAGCTCCAAGAATTGAACTTAAACACTTGGAATTGATGATTCCAAGCCTCAAAAGGTAAGAATTCCATATTTTCAAGCTTATTCTACCTAATTTCTTGAACGGGATGAACTGAAATTGTAATTTCAGTCAAGAATCATGTAGTTTAAATGGCTTAATACTTCCAGTAAGTCATGCTAAAAGGACTTAATTCAACAAAATGGAAGTAGATTGCTATTTCTCAAAGAATTAGGATTTTGATCAAGAACCCTAGATTGGGAGTTCTTGTGATTAGCTTGATTCCAATGGTTTAAAACTTGTTATTAGTCAAGGGATTTGGTCCTAGAACAAACCCCATATGATTAAGAATTGGATTAAGGACTTAAATTGTCAAAACTGCATGCTACAGTGCCAAATCGCGACTGGTCTGGAACCCTGCCCAGGCGTAAGGCGCGGTGCGCCCTGAACCAGTCGCAGTGCGCCCTCCTGGCAGGCGCCAGGCGCGGTGCGCCCAAACCCTGGCGCAGTGCGCCCTGAGACAGGGAACCCAAATGTGTGATTTTTCGTTAGGCTTGTCCGATTGACCTCAAATTTTAAACATAGGTCTATTATGGACCAAGACTTCGTGGAAATTTTTCAGAATCGAAATACGACCCTCCGAGGGTACTGTAGAAAAATACGTATAATATACGAGTTAACTAAAGTTGGTCATTCAAGAGTTATACACTTGTTTTGACCACTAATGGTATAATAAGGACTCTAACATGTTATAGAGTCAATTAGAATGTAAATAATGTATCATATATTATATATAGGTACAAGTCAAATAATTGGACACCGAAAGGGTAAAGAACCGAGGGACGTCTAAACGACCTTTCAAGAGTTATAAGGTGAGTACATGCAGTAATTTTACCCATTCTGGGGTACATGGCAAGTAAGTATATTTAAGATTTCTTATAAAATCTCTTTATGTGACATTATATGCAAGAGTATTATTATCGACTTGTTTATGAAAGTATAATGCTATGTTTGAAGTTATGTTTTAAACTACAAGTCAAGTTAAATGATAGTATGTTGGTCTATGAACCAATTATGTGAAAGTATATTTTGATTACAAGTGATACATGTTTTCAAATATGAATGGCATATAGCCACAAGAAGTTTAAGAAGTATGTTTTGGTTACAAACTGTATTTATTTTTGAGTATGAATGGCATATAGCCATAAGATGTGGAAAGTATGTTTTGGCATAAAGCTTAGTATGTTAGAAAGATATGTTTTTAAACATATGATTATTATATGATGAAAGCTATATTTGGCATTTAGCCATAAAGATATAAAATGGTGAAGTTTGGCACCTAGCCACAAGTTATGTATATGAGAATTGTTCAAGCATGCAGCAAGTATTTTGTATGACTGGTAATTGTAGCAAGCAGCATTAGTAAGGGAACTATGTTCCAACCTACCCGGGTTAGGTAAGGGATCTACTGGGGGCAAGCCCCATCGCGAAGTAGATTGCCTCAGCACTTCTATGGTGAGGATTGATCCGTTCTTTCTAGCCATAGAGACTTGGGGTATCACTTATGGTGATTAAAGCCCTAAGTATAAAAATCCAGCAAGCTTATAAAACCAGTCAAAGAAAGTAAGAAAGAAGTTATTTTTGTAAAGTATGCTATGAAATGATTTTGGAAGTAAAAGAGTTATAGTATATTACTACTATAAGTTTTGAAAGGTATTATTTTATAAGCATGTTATGAAATGATTTCGAGAAATAAAAAGTTATAGTATGTTATTACTATAAAGTTTTGACAGAAGTTTTATGTTACAAATTTTATAAAAAGTTGGAAGAAATAAGTTAATGGTTTGAGTCTAAAACTCATGTAACTCACGAGACATTATTGTCTTACGTATTCTATTTTTATGCCATGTATTCCAGGTTAAAATTCTAAAGTATAATTGGTTGGAGTAAAGCTGGAGTGGAGCCCGAGTTAGCTCCTATCTTGGACTAAAGGTTTAATCCTTTCTTGCTTACTATGGTTAGTTTTGGTATGGATTTGTAACACCCACTATTTTGAAACATGTAAATGATCGGTTTTTGATAAACCGTATTTTTGTATTTCTATATTTATACAGTATTTGAAAACAGTAAAAATGGGGTGTCACAAGTTGGTATCAGAGCCATAGTTTAAGCGAATTAGGATTGGCTTGTTCCACTCCTAGGCTTAAACTCATGCTATAAAAATGTTAGTTTATGAAAGTATGTTATATGATGTCTTAAATGATTAAGACATTATGCATTATGTAAAATATGTAGATATATAACACTAAAAAGTGTTAAGCTAACGTTTAAAGTGAGCAAAGATTTGACCGTTAGGAAAATTATATTATATTTTCCATAACCGTCTAAATTTATTAAAGACTATGTTTATAAAACAGTAAGATTTTAGTAGTGATTATCGTGTACTTATAATGGTGTTAATATGTCAAAGGAACCAGTGTCCCATGAAACCTTGTGGTAACAGCAGAATCAATATGTATAGGTGATTATGGTAATATGGGCCCGTATTATCATAATCACAGGATATGTATTGAGACTGGTGGAATCGTAAAGGAATTGTGGTAATCTGGTGGGTAAGAGTTTTGAAGAAAGTAGTAAGGATAACATAGGAGTTATATGCCTATGTAACAAGAACAAGTAAGATTATATGTATTAAAAGATAATACAGTGGATATATACCACTTAGTATGGTAAAGTAAAAGAAATAATGTGATCATTAATATTTTAGACAGATTGAAAAACATTAAAGTATGTGCCTGTAGAGGCGAGAGGAGGTACGAATAAGAACGATATGGAGAAGAAACATGGGTATTGATTACCCATACGAGAGTTTTAAGACTCTTACATAAAGAATGAAAATTACCAGCAGGATGTATTAATAATATATAAATTTCTATAAAAAAATGTCCAAATATTGGACAAGTGAACAAGTTGTAAAATTTAGTGATGAGTCAAGTAAAGTGACAAGCAGCAAGATAAGTGAAGAGTAAATGAAGATGAAGAATGAGGAATGATCGGTACAAAAGCCCGATAACCTCGTTGTGTATAGTCGAAAAAAAAAGAAATTCAAGTAAAGCAAGGATAATATGCCTTGTTTATTACAGCATAAGCACATGAAAACCATATTGAGGTGGTTATATTTACATGTAGACTTGGAAGTTGTTGGCTTGAATCGGCTTGTAAAAGGAGTGGTATTCAAATGAAGATGCATGTATATGATGTACCCGAATAGAAGTAACGTCACGATAAGTAAATGTGGATCGATATCCGCAAAGAATATTACTTAATATAAATCAGTGGCAGATTGTAACCATTTGAAGGTTATGCGAGGCGTCACAACATGAAAGGTGATTAAGAAGATCCTTGGTTGTCTTCAAGGAACTCTTTCATAACAGAAGTTAGAATTTAGTCAAAGACAAGAGTTAATAAACCTAAAGCTTGAAAGTAGAGCATGCTTACTTGACAAGTATGGGAAAGCAGTTCGAATTGTAAATTGATAATTTATTTTAAAAAAAAAGAATATTAAAAGTTGTCCCAGGGCAAATAAAATATTAAGATAAGTGGTACCAGGTCTAGTACCTGATGATGAGAACTTGGAAAAAAATAATGAGAAGATGTTGGTTATTAGGAATTTAAATTCCGTAACCAAATGGAAGAAGTATAAGAAGAAATACCAATAATAAAAACCAAAAGCATGTAAGGAAAATGACTAAAGGTCATAATTAGTATGAAGAAAAGAACAAGAGTAAATGTCTAAATAATTATTAGACGAAGAATCAAAGATAAAAAAAACTAAAATAAACAGACAGGAAGTTACCACTTCCGAATGTGAATGATGGATAAACGTATCCAAAGATTGTGAGAAAGGTTTAGTACATGGCTAGTAATCATAAAATACAAAGAAGTGTATATATATTTATACGAGCTTATAAATATAAAAGCATGAGAAAGTTTTGAAATATATGTATATATGATGTATAGAAAGTATAAAGGTGGTTATGAAATAAGTAATCTAATTAGGATACTACAAGGTATGAAGCAAAAGAGTAAAATAAGGTATTAGGCATATTGCCTCGAAATACAAAAGAATGAAAAATGATGAGAAAATAAATGGCAGTTGTGTATCACGTAGAGATACATAAGAAGGAAGTTTTATAAGAAATATGAAATATATAATGTTATAAAGAACTATATAGTGTAAAGAAGTGGAGTATAAATAAAAGAATAACGTAATGTGTTAGGCATGTAGCCTTATAACACATAACAGAAATGGTAAAAGATGTAAAGCTAAGAAAAAAAATATTTTGTTGGCATTAATTACAACAAGTAAAGAGTAACGAGTGATAAAGGTGATTGAAGGTTGTGTCAAGAAATTGTCATGGAACAAAAATGACTAAAGTGTTAGTTTGAATTCTTATACCAAAAGAGAATCAAGTATATATAATATACATTAAGAACTTGTACGTATGTATTAAGAAGTTATTTGAGACAATGAGTTATATCATAATGTCAAGTTGGAATCATGTTATGACTAAAAGTATACAAAGTTGGTAAATAAATTTTTGACAGCTTTGACTTTTATAAGAGTCAAATTGAGAATATGTGTGTATATATATATATATATATATATATATATATATATATATATATATATATATATATATATATATATATATATATATATATATATATATATATATATATATATATATATTGGAGCATATATGAATTATACTGAAATTGAGATTCGAATAATGAAATACTAGATTGAATGAACTGGAAACACCAAAGAATCCACATGGTAAGGTCGAGAAGCTAAGCAGTAATCAAGGGATAACATTTATTTATAAAAGTCTAAGGTGGGACAAGAAATTGAAAATTTAAATTTGAAATCAAGAAGTTAACAGATATGATTGTGAAACTTAATTACACCACAGGATGGTAATATCATGAAAAGTAAAATAAGTATAGAATGATACGAGATATGTAAAGAAAGTAGTACATGTAATGTACAAGAAATGATTAAGATGTATGTGAAAATGTAAATTCATAATTTGGGTTATTAACAAATAGTATGATGTAAAAGTAGAAAGATTCAAGACATGTATGAATAGATACATGTAAAATGAGAGTAGAAAATAATGATATTAATAATTTATTGTAAACGTATGAAAGTTAGTAAGGAGTAAAAAGGAGTATATGAATTCGTATATGAATGACAAGAGTAGAAAAATTTTACAAGTTTAAAAGGTTAAATATTGTGTATGGTACATAGAAGGAAAGCTAAAAATGTCTAATTGTTAAAATAAAAAGCAGTATTTTCAGAACGAGAAATGCAGATTCTCGTGAATAACATGATGATTCGACAGATTCTGTCCCAAATAGAAAAGTAAGGGTGTGAATTGGAAAAAAATGCATTTCTTAAAAATGGTAACCAACTGAGAGTTGCCAGTAGAGATAAAGGAAGAATAAAAGTAAATTATTTATGTAAGAAAAGAGAAAGATAAGGATGAATAAGTTATGTTTAAGTGAATTGTCAATTAAAGGACAAAGTATTATTTTAAAAGAAAGATATAGTGTATTTATAAAATTTGTATAAATACAAAATTTTACCAAATTGTATTTGGGAAACAGTTTTATAAGTAAAGAATATGATTAATGAAACCTCATGAAGTTTTGGCGAACATATGAGAAGAATTACAAAGTAAGCTGCTATTTTTGATAAGAATATGAAAGTATAAAATTACTTTGTAAGTTAAGCTTTACTAAAAGATTAATTTATGAATAAAATGAACTAAAAAGAGATGTAATGAAAACATGAGATGAATAAATTCTTGAGGAAATGAAGCACCTTATGAGAAATTGAAAGAAATATTCAGGAGGAAGAGACTATGCAAATTCCTCATAAAGAGTTGAAAGTAGAAACCTCCAAAGGTTGATTAAAGAATTATAACCAACTAAAGAAGAAAATATTAAAGAGATAAAATAATAAAGAATAGGAGTATGGGTTAAAAAAAAGTATTTATTAAAAACCAAACTTAGGCCGAGGGCCTTTGTAAAGGAGAAAGGAGAAGTGATTCCTTAAATTAATAGTTGTGCGATGATTCCGAGGACAGAATCCCAATAAGGGGGAGGTAGTTGTAACGACCCAAAAATCTCGAATTTATATTCGAGAAAATACGTAAGGAAAACCCGCGAAAAAGTTGAAAAAGGGTAAAATGGTCTTTTGACCCATTATAAGACCATTATGTAAGATAATATGTATTTGTGAAATAATAATATAAGAAATAAGAGATTATGTGAAATTTGAAGTTTTACCGCATGAATAGTGAAATTTGACCAAAAAGGGCAAAATAGTCATTTGACATAGAAATGACCAAAATGTCATGAAAATGGTAATTTGGTAGTTAATGCAACTTGGTTTGTAAAGATGTGAACTTTTGGACCATTCTTGAGCAAAGGAAGAAAGCTAGGGACTAAGATGCAAATTTTTTTTTATAAATAATAAATATAAAAATGAGAAGATATTACACTTCTCATTTACTGGAAACTAGGAGCAGCTTCTAGAGCTCTGGAGAAGGATACGAGCGATCAAGAAGAACTGAAAATCAAAGCTCCAAGAATTGAACTTAAACACTTGGAATTGATGATTCCAATCCTAATTTCTTGAACGGGATGAACTGAAATTGTAATTTCAGTCAAGAATCATGTAGTTTAAATGGCTTAATACTTCCAGTAAGTCATGCTAAAAGGACTTAATTCAACAAAATGGAAGTAGATTGCTATTTCTCAAAGAATTAGGATTTTGATCAAGAACCCTAGATTGGGAGTTCTTGTGATTAGCTTGATTCCAATGGTTTAAAACTTGTTATTAGTCAAGGGTTTTGGTCCTAGAACAAACCCCATATGATTAAGAATTGGATTAAGGACTTAAATTGTCAAAACTGCATGCTACAGTGCCAAATCGCGACTGGTCTGGAACCCTGCCCAGGCGTAAGGCGCGGTGCGCCCTGAACCAGGCGCAGTGCGCCCTCCTGGCAGGCGCCAGGCGTGGTGTGCCCAAACCCTGGCGCAGTGCGCCCTGAGACAGGGAACCCAAATGTGTGATTTTTCGTTAGGCTTGTCCGATTGACCTCAAATTTTAAACATAGGTCTATTATGGACCAAGACTTCGTGGAAAATTTTCATAATCGAAATACGACCCTCCGAGGGTACTGTAGAAAAATACGTATAATATACGAGTTAACTAAAGTTGGTCATTCAAGAGTTATACACTTGTTTTGACCACTAATGGTATAATAAGGACTCTAACATGTTATAGAGTCAATTAGAATGTAAATAATGTATCATATATTATATATAGGTACAAGTCAAATAATTAGACACCGAAAGGGTAAAGAACCGAGGGACGTCTAAACGACCTTTCAAGAGTTATAAGGTGAGTACATGCAGTAATTTTACCCATTCTGGGGTACATGGCAAGTAAGTATATTTAAGATTTCTTATAAAATCTCTTTATGTGACATTATATGCAAGAGTATTATTATCGACTTGTTTATGAAAGTATAATGTTATGTTTGAAGTTATGTTTTGAACTACAAGTCAAGTTAAATGATAGTATGTTGGTCTATGAACCAATTATGTGAAAGTATATTTTGATTACAAGTGATACATGTTTTCAAATATGAATGGCATATAGCCACAAGAAGTTTAAGAAGTATGTTTTGGTTACAAACTGTATTTATTTTTGAGTATGAATGGCATATAGCCATAAGATGTGGAAAGTATGTTTTGGCATAAAGCTTAGTATGTTAGAAAGATATGTTTTTAAACATATGATTATTATATGATGAAAGCTATATTTGGCATTTAGCCATAAAGATATAAAATGGTGAAGTTTGGCACCTAGCCACAAGTTATGTATATGAGAAATGTTCAAGCATGCAGCAAGTATTTTGTATGACTGGTAATTGTAGCAAGCAGCATTAGTAAGGGAACTATGTTCCAACCTACCCGGGTTAAGTAAGGGATCTACTAGGGGCAAGCCCCATCGCGAAGTAGATTGCCTCAGCACTTCTATGGTGAGGATTGATCCGTTCTTTCTAGCCATAGAGACTTGGAGTATCACTTATGGTGATTAAAGCCCTAAGTATAAAAATACAGCAAGCTTATAAAACCAGTCAAAGAAAGTAAGAAAGAAGTTATTTTTGTAAAGTATGCTATGAAATGATTTTGGAAGTAAAAGAGTTATAGTATATTACTACTATAAGTTTTGAAAGGTATTATTTTGTAAGCATGTTATGAAATGATTTCGAGAAATAAAAAGTTATAGTATGTTATTACTATAAAGTTTTGACAGAAGTTTTATGTTACAAATTTTATAAAAAGTTGGAAGTAATAAGTTAATGGTTTGAGTCTAAAACTCATGTAACTCACGAGACATTATTGTCTTACGTATTCTATTTTTATGCCATGTATTCCAGGTTAAAATTCTAAAGTATAATTGGTTGGAGTAAAGCTGGAGTGGAGCCCGAGTTAGCTCCTATCTTGGACTAAAGGTTTAATCCTTTCTTGCTTACTATGGTTAGTTTTGGTATGGATTTGTAACACCCACTATTTTGAAACATGTAAATTATCGGTTTTTGATAAACCGTATTTTTGTATTTCTATATTTATACAGTATTTGAAAACAGTAGAAATGGGGTGTCACACAAACACTTTGGATGCATCAACATTCAAGTTATTACTAATCATACATTCAACACATTCATATAACATTTCAAGGATAATTTCAGACAACAGGTGTAAAAAGAAAATATGACAATTTTATTAAAAAATAAAATCCTTGAACAATATAATAGACAATGTCAAAAATGTATCTAAAGACTAATAACAATATTTAATATCTATCTAAACTTCAAAACTGCACGAGCTGGAGATCCAATCCAAATGTGCTCCTATGCGCCAGAGTCCCGTGCCTTCTTAATTCCCTGCATACAATCCAAAATGCGACTGTCACATTATGTATCAAGAAATATTGGAACAGGAGTTTTGAGGTTTTTAGATATACCTGAGCTTTCAAAAGAGTTGGAGTGTCTTCCAATCTTTCCGTGACTGTATCCGATTTAGCGGATTCCCAGTTTGAGACATGTCTAGTCGATCTCGACCGTTTCTTGTTACGTCTCTTCACTGGACTTAATCCAGAAGTAGTTGAGCCATTGGAGCTATGCCTGTCCAAGAGTGACTCGTATAAAGTCAACAGTGGACGCATTTTCATGAGGGTCTTTTCCTGGCCTACCTTTCTATACGTCTGAATGAACAGATCGTACTCACCAGTCAACGAATCGAGTAGAATTTTAACACTCTTTTCCTGACTCATGGAATAACCAAGTTTGTATAATTCGCCTATGTACGCTTCAATCTGAAGAACATGCGAATTGACGCTACTTCCTGCCTTTAGCTTGCACTCTGCAAGTCTTTTGAAGATCCTAGCTCGTTCCTCTTCAATTGGCTTTTGGAACCTTTCCTCAACCAGTTGCATTAACTCATATGGCCCCAAGGATTCAAAATCCTTGCGGAACTCGGGGTCAATGGTTAATAGCATGAGGTCACGAATCTCTTCGAATTCATCAACTAAGAGGTTATGCTTATCATAAGAACCTTTTATGATGACTTGTTCCGGTGGGACCGGGATCGGATACTCGGTGAGATGTAGCTTGCCAGCAACGCTGAGAACCAGTCTCCAATTGCGAAGCCATTCTTTACTGTTAAGGCCAGTCAGCCTTTCCATATTAAGCAGGTGCATTCTGAGGCTTTCAGAAATGGGTGAAGGAGGAGAAAGAGGAGAATTGACACTTGGCATCTATAAAAGAAAATAGAATTTATTAGCTTAATTGGTCCTTTTTAAATAATTACCCAATATGTTATTTAATAAGGATAGGATCCAAAATACCCCAACTATGGTATGAAGAGGGATGCCGTAATCACAACATAATGGTCATTAAGGTAGATAAACACTTATGAATTTCATCTTATGAAATTCCTAGATCTGTTGAGATTCATTAAACTCTTCAATGGCATGTTTAATCTCGGATGTGCTCCACTGTTTGTGACTGGGATGCCGAGGATCACAAACTGGATGTGAATAACCATGCAAATTAGCCTGGTACTCTCGGGTTAATTATCATCTCTAATTGATGTACCGGTAAACCACACACGCTCCATCAACAATGATAATACCCGGGAAACCCATTGCAACTCTTTATGAACCCCTATTGGTGTGCCGGTAAACCACACACGCTCCACCAATGTTTCATAAAGTGCAATGTGCAATTTCATGGATTAGCACCAATTCACATTTTTTCTAAAGTAACTAGATTTGGGTTTTATTAAGTGTTCTGGTACTTTGAATCATTATACTTTTAGTGATTATTAGGCGGTCCTATCAAACCTGTTTGGCTAACGACCCTCCACTGATCAGGCGAGCGGTGGGCAAGAGTGTTCACCCATTAGACCGCCATTTTATAGGCAGTCTCCTTATACCCACTTTATAGACCAGCTTCGTGAATGAGGCCTACTAATGATTTGACTAACCATTTAATCTCATACATATAAATAATAACTTCCTAGTTATAATATATATAAGATGTAATTTTTTAAACCCTTAAAAAATTGTTTCTGGTTCATCTTTTAATTTATTGTCAATTTAAGCTATTAAATTTTAAAATTAAATTAAACCATTTAAAATCGATTTTAATTATCCTTTAATTAACCAATTAATTAAATTAATTAAATTTGATATTTTAAACCTTTTAAAATATTTCTAGATTTTATCCATTAATTTTTGCAATTTAAAACAATTAAATCAAAATTAATTAAATCCTATTAATTATCTTTTAATTAAACAATTAATTAAATTAATTAATTTTGCAGATAGGTGTCACAAAATAATCAAATTAATTTAAACCTATCATTATCCCCTAATTTTCGAATTTTAGGATAGGAGGTTTAAGGTTTTATCTATTTAAACAATTAAAGTTACTAAAAATAGAAAGCCTACTAACCTATTCCTTTATTCATGCCAAGCAGGGGGGAGGGGCCAGGGTTTTTCGAAACCCTAACCCTAATATTCAAGACGGCCACATTAGGGTTTAGAAACAATAAACCCTAATTTACAGGATACAGTTATAACAATTTAACAAGAAAACACACCAAATAACTCTGATACCACTGAAAGGTTTTTTGCAACAATGAACTAAAATTCCTAAGTTCACATGCAACCTATATAGATCTAGGTTTTCTTCTAATTAAACATATAACAAATCCTAGAAGGCCAGAAGAAATTAACTAAAAGAATAAAATAAGGAAAACTAACCTTTTAGGATTTCTTTGAAGCAAAGCAGCACAATTGTCCTGCCTCAAATGAAGTCACACCCTTAGCTGAGCTCTTGGCCGAAAATTCCTTGGGAGAGAGAGTCAAAAAACGTGGTCTAGGGTTTAGGGAAGCCTCCCAATTTATAGCCTCCATGTGGTGATCAGATAATCGTTACAGATAAACCTTTTTGAATTCGAATTAAGATAAACTATTATTTTAATCATTCAAACACCATTTATCTGTAGTATATATATATATATATATATATATATATATATATATATATATATATATATATATATATATATATATATATATATATATATATATATATATATATATATATATATATATATCTCGAAAATATATATATTTATATATATATATTTTCGGCCACCACATGGTCACTCACACTGCCACTTACTCAACTATTGAATAATTACAGTTTTAGTCCCTGCACCTTTAATTAATTAATTTAACTGCCAAATTAATTCCAATTAATTCCAGAAAAATTTCTAATTAATTATTATAGTTTCTAATTAATATATTATCACTTAAATATATTAATAAACTATTTATTTAATTTCTATTGATTTATTAATCGCATAATAAATCAATCTTTCTCTCTACCGGACTTTCTGCCAATCCTCCAACTATGAGGGCAACCCAAATGGACTATGCTACTATTAATTAGATAAATACTAATTATTAGTCATGGCTTAGACACTTAATCCAACAGAGGCTTCAAATAAGTAGGTAATAACTCTTTAAGCGCCTTGGCTACCTCAGCCGCGATCATAGCTTGCATATTACTACTCTGTGTCTCTGGAGGTCGCTCTCCCTCGGGTTGGCACTCTTTACCTGAATCTCGTGATCTCGATTGATCTCAGGATGGATCACCTCGCTCTTTTTCTTTTCTAGTGCTCATTTCAACTGAAAAGGAAAATTAACTCATTTAGTAATCACCACTATAATACTCAATATGGTTGTATAATTAACTCAATTTGTATGCCACCATAATACTCAATATGGTTACATAATCAACTCGTTCAGTACACCACAAAGGATAGCTACTCAGGACTCTTTAGGACTTCTCCACCTCATTGGTTTAAGTCTAAACCCATCTCAGGGTTTAATTCCCTTAAACCACAGCTCTGATACCAACTTGTAACACCCGGTTTCTCAAATTTAGGATACACCAATTTAATTAGTCAAACATAAATATCATTAGTGGTGTAACCCCAAAGTGAGTAACAAGTCTACAAAGTTATATCAAAAACATAATTTGAGTCACAAACTATTTACACAAAGTGTTTACAACTAGTATACAAAAACCGGGTCAACTATATAGTTCAAACAACAAGTACAATCCAAGTCCAAAGTCCATTCCAGCTATCCCTCAGTGACACGTTTTCCCCGATCGCTAATACCTGAACCTAAAATACAACAACAATAATAATAACAATTTATGAGCTATTATAGCTCAGTGAGTAATTTAAGGATTAATCTGGTTATATTATCCATATCTCGTTTAAGTTATTCTCAATGACTATCTCAGTCAATAGTATGTCACACACATTATAACTCTTTAATCCAACACTCAAAATTGGTTTTACTCGACCAATCAAACATAACATACTTCTTATCTGCAATAAATATCTCAACAAACATAAATCATCTAACAAATAACTACTCACCTGAGGTTGAATCGATATGTGGAACTCCAGAACCTCGTGTGTGATCATGTCTAGCCTTAGCTGTAACACAACAGCTCAATTTCAATACTCTAACTTCAATATAATCTCAATCACACTCAAAACTGACAATAATCAAGAAATTGAAATCATAGAAAGGAGTTGCAACCAAAGGATAGCAATAATATTCTAGTTATAGCTCCCCACTTCACTATTTCGACTTATACGACCACATAAACACAACAACAAACTTCTTACTAGTTCGGGTCTAAGATTAGAACCCTTTTACACTTACTAATCCATAAACTTCACTCCAACATCAGCTAGTTACAGGTGGTTCATCAAAACCACCTGGAACCATCCTAATTGAATCAATCCAACCGTCAAAACAAAGTCAAAATCGAAGAGGGTTACCTTTTAAGCTCAAAGTATCAATCCTTAGCTTCAATTCGTGAAAGACAAGCCTTAATCTCGACTTTGGAGGGTTGGAATTGAGTTTCTAGGGTTAAAAAGGGTTTTGGACGAAATGGGTTTTATCCCAAAATGAAAGAAAAATCAACTTTAAAAGTGGCCTGCATCGACACACGACCCCGTGTGGATCCACGACTTCTATTTTTTGCTACTGCAGGATTCTACACGACCCCGTGTAGAATTATACGACCCCGTGTAAGTTTGGAATGCTACTGCAGGATTCTACACGACCCGTGTAACCCATTTTTAGTACATTTCAAGCTCAAACTCCTCCCAAACGAGTTTCTAACCATCCTAACTCATACAAAACTTATTTAACCTTAATTACACTAAGATTAACACAATCTTACTACTAATTAATATTATGGTATTACACTTTTGCCCCGTTGATTCTCTACTTCGTTCTGAAACCTTTTGAACACCTCGAAGGTTTCAGACTTATGTTTAATCAAATAAACATACACATATCCACTGAAATCATCAGTAAATGTGAAGAAGTACCTTTCTCCATGTCTTGTAGCTGATCTAAACGGTCCACACACATCAGTGTGTATGAGGTCCAACAGATCCTTGCCTCTTTCACAGTTCCCTGTGAATGACACTTTTGTCATCTTGCTTAATAAACATGACTTGCATACATCATCAGACTTGAGGTCGAATGATTTCAAAATCCCATCCGCTTGGAGTTTGGCGATGCGTTTCGTGTTTATATGGCCAAGTCGACAATGCCATAGATACGATTTATCTAATACATTTTTGGATGTTCTGAATCAACATTTAAGATTAAGCTATCATTTCTTCTAATGCTCACGATAGTTTCATAAATACCATTCGTAGGACATGATTTAATGTAAAGACAATCATTTTTGAAAACTAAAATATTTCCATTATCAAAACCATCTCGATACAAAGCACTAAAAGAAATAACGTTTCTAGCCATTTCTGGCGAATAGCAACAATCTAATAAATTAACAGAAAATCCTGTAGAAAGCATGAGCTCGTAATCCTTAATCCTCTTGACAGCAGTCGTATGTCTGTTGCCCATGATCAGGTCAAGCTCCCCATGCCTCAACTTCCTACTTTTTCTTAGTCCCTGCACATCAGAGCAAATGTGAGTACCACATCCTATGTCTAGGACCTATGAATTAGTAGTAGAAGTATTATGGAGTTCTATCATGTATATACCTGAGGCACGAGACACTTTGGGCTTGATCTTCTTAATCTCCTCCAGGTATTTAGGACAACTTCGCTTCCAATGTCCCTTTTCTCTACAGTGGAAACAAATGGCCTCATCAGGGTTTGGTGTCGGCACTATCATAGAACCAGCCTTGCCCTTGTCGCAAGGGATGGAGTTGGGATTACCAACTTGACCCTTCCTTTTGCCTCTAGGCTTCTTGGCTTTCCTTTTCTTGATTGCCCCTTCCCTGATAGCCAGTACCGGGGCCGTGGAGCTGGAGTTCTTAGATTTAGACATTTTTTCCTCGGCAGTTTTTAGCATGCCGTGTAACTCCATTATGGTATTTTCCAATCCATTCATGTTAAAATTCAGTGTGAACTGACTGAATGTATTGCTCAGCGAGTGGAGGATGATATTCGTAACCAACTTCTGAGCGATTGGAAATCCAAGTCGCTCCAATCTGTCAACGTACACTTTCATCTTAAGCACGTGTGCACTGATAGCAGTTCCCTCCTGCTGCTTGCAATTCTAGCAAGGCGATCATGGTGTCGTTTCGTTCCTGTCTAGCCTGCTCTTGGAACATCTCCTTGAGCTGGTCGGGCATGTCGAACGCCCCAGTGGTCTCGAAACTCTTTTGGAGTTCCGGAACCATGGTCTCCAACATGAGACAAGCAACCTCATCTGACTGATCTTTATACTTTTGCCAAGCATCCCTAACAGCTCTAGTTGCATCGTCAACAGGAGCCTCAAGAAGAGCTATATCCAAGACCCATTCTTTCTTGTCATACCGGAGGGCGATCCAAAGGGTACGCATCCAGTCCAAGTAGTTGGATCCCGTCAGCTTATCTTTAGAGAGGAGTTGCATTAGTGAGATATTTGTAACCGAATTCGAATTTGCATTTGTATTTGGATTCATCTATATGAAAAGTAGATTTTAGTTAGTTTGATTAATCCTTAAAAAATTAATTACCCAAAACAATAATTTTACTTAAGGCTAGAATCCATATTTCACTTCTAGTGGTGAAGAGGCATGACGTAGTCACCCCCAAAAGTTATTTAGGTAGGCAATATTCTTTGCCAACTTCAATCTCTATGAAGCTTCTAGGTCTTTCGGGATTCATTGAATTTAATCAATGGCACGTTTAATCCCATCATGCTCATCCTCTCTCCCGTGACAGGTATGTCACGGATCACGGGTTTGGATGGTAAATCGACCACGAAGGACCCACGCGACACCCGACCCATTATTCATGAGTTATCGCGAGTATCACATCATTTTGGCTGAGTCAAATCTGATGCGTTGGCTATGACACTTCCCACACCGGAAGGGCCCGATTAAATGTGTGGTTCTTTGTGGGTAGCATAAGATTTACATTTTCATAAAACGGGATTTCGTTTCGTTTAGTTAAAATATTTTAACCTTTTAATTGGCATAAGGGTCTATTTAAACTTTTAAAACCGGTTTGAAACGCCAATTTTACTTTTGAAAAATTCTATTAACTTTTAACAATTTTTACTTCTGTACTTTCACTAATACTTTTATCTTGAAACATTGTCCTATCAAACTCTTTCGGTAACTCCACTCAATGAAATGTGGCAGGCAGTGAGTGTGGTAAGCAATGAATGCTATTTAAAAACCGACCTCGTTAGGAATCAAAGAGACCTCCTTAAACCTTCTAAACACATTTAGAGTAGGTGAGCCTAGTCATGCTATTTAAAAACCGACCTCAGATTGTTGATTTACAACTTTGTGATAAGTTAAGAGTTTGTACTGCTTAGCGCATGAGGATATTGGAAGCGTATAGCCTGAGGTCACGGATCAGGTGAGTCGCCTCACTATACTATGTGTGAAGTTGCATACATAGGTAATGCATTATTGTACGAAAAAAGAGAATGATTGTATGTTATTGTTAGGACTGTATGTGCATATGTGTAGTCATATGATTCATTATTGCGGCTTTGTTGATATTGGGATATTGGGATATGTCAGTGCCGGTATAGGACTGAGTTAGGCCCTAGGCTAGCACGATGCATGACCGGTCGTGCTGGCCAACACGAAGGTGCTGCATGATCAAAGTAAAATGTGTTGTAGGTCGTTCTGGGCTCCGAAAGTGTTGAATGAAAGAAGGTGCAGTGCCATGTTAGGGCTGCACCTAGATGTTGTATGTGTCTTATGTGAATGAATGAGATGGATTGTATGATATTTTGGGGAACTTACTAGCGTTATGCTTACTCTTTTACCCTAAAGGTTTTCTAGGTACTCTTAAGAATAAATTATTGGAGCGCGGCGCAACTGTATCGCATCTGGCATTTTGGTGATCAAAGTCTTCCACTGGTTAATGTTTTGTAACTGTTTCGATACATACGACTTTAAACGTTTTATTTACTAAACTCGGATCGAATGGTTTATCTTCCAACCCATTTTATGTACTCGAACCACTTTTAAAAACGAAAAATTTATCACGGAATTTGAGACGTTACATAGACTATATTAATATTATATCTATTTTTATTGGTATGATGTTAAAATTAGATTTATGTTATCGGTTACACAAAACATATAGGTATTAGAAAAAAAAAGCAACTCAATATTTATTGTGTCCATTAAATAATAACATTAAGCTAATATGGAGAGTTATTATTTGTAAAGGTTTGAGAATGTTTTATAAATAATAAGGGAAAAAGTATATTTGAATTTATCACTACATGTGTAATCACATTGTGGTTTGAGACAAACCATAAAGGACAAAATTGTAACACATGCAAACCATTGCATGTGAAGGATTTGATATCCTTTTGTCCTTAGGTGCAAGATATTTTTTACATATATAATGTGTGTCACATGATGAAGAGCTTGGTGGTGGAACACACACTTGCAAAATTCAAAAACTATACAGAAACACATACACACATTTTCGGGTTTTGTAGCTCTCAACCTTTGAGTGTTCTTGATAGCTAGGCAGTTAATGCGGTCCAAAATCAAATAACGGTCACCGGCCGCTATTTGAAATAGCAGTTTTAACATTGGTATAGCGGTGGTATTGCGCTTTTTTAATATTACATATAATTAATATTTATACTTCTATATTCATATGTAACACTTGAATTTTTGTTGATTAGAATGACATCTCATAATAAAAAATTTTATCTCATAATGAGAAATAAACACAAAACAATGACCTCAATACATATTTACAATCAACAACTCATTCATTTTAGAAATTTCGAAAAATAGTCCTTAGGTCAACATATCGGTTGTAGCGTCGCTATAACGGTGTAAAATAGCAAAAATCGAGGCAAGTAGCGGTCTTTCTCGGTGCTAATAGCACTACCGCTAAATACTTTAAAATAGCGGTTGCATGTCGCTAAACGCTATAGCGTGCTATTAACTGCATAGCTTTAGAGTTATTATTGGGGTGAGACTAAGGGTTTTGGTCAAGATTCCAAGAAGCTTTTCATAATGTGGAACTAGCATTCCAAGGGTGACATCTCCTTGTGGTTGATACAAAGAGAGAATGTCACACTTTCACTTGTTCTCAACTTCAACAACATCCTATCTTGGAGATTGGACCAAAGAACTATAAATGTTGTAATTCTCACTTGTTTATGTTGTTGTAATTATTTTTTACATGCATATAATCAAAGATCATTGGTTGCAGGGGTGGCCTTGAGGAATTAGCTAATAATTGAAACTGTGACAATGTGTTTCAAAGAATTCACGCCACACGTCATAGTTCAGTTCATCAAGATCGAGTGTCAATGACACTGATGTTAGTAATGTTGAAAGGCTTCTCTGACGTGGGTGCAATCATGGTATGAATTAGGTTTGAGGTCGCGAGATGCTAGGGCCCGCCGGTAACAAGTAGGAGGAAAGGAAGGGATTGAGAGGATTTGAGAGAGAAAATAAGAGCCAACTCTGATACCATCTGAGTGAGATAATTTCTTATGAAGATATCGTCCTCTCATTACCGATGAATATACATATACAATCTACATAAATACAAGAAATGCCAATACACCGATAAATGCTAGACCAACGAATTACTCATGTGCCTAAGTATATACGATACACTAATATGCGGAAGGTGTCGATAACAAAGTGAAGTATATGTTGTTGTTATTACCTAGAATGTGGTGGTGTATTTGATCCGTCCAATTCATGATTAAAAAACAAAAATATGAGAACTCAATAACACAAGGATTATCTCTGCCAAGATGACAATAGATGGAAGACTTTGGGTCAAGCAATATTTCCAGAAAAAATTATTCCGACGTCTGTAAAATCCATTATTTCCAATAAATCAAGCAATATTTCTAGAAAAAGATCACCGCTAATGGCCCCATTATCAAAAGTGCTACAACCATTAAAACCACCTCCTATGTTAGACCTTCCTCTTCCACAAAATCCATTTTAACGACCTTAATTTGGTGGATTTTCACGACAATGATAACACATACTTGCATCGTGTCCACATTTATGTCTGATTTGACAATTTACCGTTGATCTGATCTTTATAGAAATATCGTGAAACGTCAGTAATAGTAAAGAAAACAGTGTAGAAACTATTGAACGACAAATAGTCTGAGATGACAGTAATACCAAAAAAAAATATATATGCTATTCAATATTCTATCTCCACTTAATTAAAGTCAAAAAATATATATATCATATCATATGCATTATATTATACGCCAGCCCCACCTGTTTTCTTTTCTTTTTTTCTTTCACGCAGCAATAAATAACCAAACACGACCATTGACCAAGACCCTAAAAACAGCATCACTACAAATCTCGAAGGGTTATGTGGACCCCACCCACACCAATACGCACTCACTCTCAATTTACAGACATCTAGGCACCATGATGACGTCATGTAATTGTAAACCATTCCTTTCGGTTATCTACTACAAATCTTGCCCTGGCATTGCAAATTGAACTGCAAAATTTTCAACTTGAGTTCCAAGTTCAACAATGTCTTTGTTGTTTTCGAGTCCTTTTAAGAAAGATTTGAGCATTTTTCCGTGTTCTCGTTGAACGGAGCTTGTGATTTGAGCTGCTCGACATAGAAAGTCTGCCATTGTTTCAAAGTCGGATTCGAGGCAACCGCGTGAAGTCATTGCGGGTGTACCTGTAAATGGAATAGATATTTATATATGTTTAAAATTTTATGATGAATGATTATTTAAACTGACCAAAAGAACGATGAATTTTAATTTGAATTTGAACGTGGACTTACCGATTCTTACACCTCCAGGGATTAGAGTCCCGTTATCATCAAATATGGCAATTTTGTTGACGGTGATGTGACACATTTCACATACTTTCTCAAAGTTTTTACCTGAAAAAAAAAAAAAAAAAAAAAAAAAAAAGGAGATATGAGGATTGTTCAACGTTGACATTCTTACATTCCATTATCTATACCGACATAAGGTGGTGTTTGGTATGATGGAATCTAGGAAGGAATGGAATTGTTCATTCCGTAGTAATGGAAAAGCCTATTTCTTGTGATTTCTTACATTTGTTATCCTCATTCATTGGTCATGGAATGGAAATTTGCAACATAACCCGATTTATTCGTTATTTACATTGAAAGCTTATTTTAAAAAAATATATATGTTTTTTATCTTGTTACAGTAATTTTTTTTAAATACAGCTTTTCTCATGTTTTAATTTTTAATTTTTTAAAAAGAGTTGGTTAATTAAGATAATCTTACAGAATAGAGTTTAAGATAATATATTCTATTCACATAAAATATAATGACTCGTTCTATCACCTTGCTTAAAGCATCTCTAAACTTTTTCAAAAGCATTCTATCAACTAATTGTCTAAAACTTCCTCATTTATTTAAAATGTTTTATAAAGCCCACTCCCATACTTTAATCCCAAATTATATTTAAGAAAAAACAAATATTACTTAACATTAACATCCAAATAAATAAAGATATTAAGCATGAAATAGGAAAATCTCTATATAGAGATAAAAAGATTATGCCTCATTTGATCTCATTTTATAAAAAATAAAACTAAAGTAGAAAATACGTACCTGTCAATCCAAGATTTCTAAGATCCCAAAGCAACAAATGATTATCAGTTCCACCAGTAACAAGTCTACAATTTCTTCTCAATAAAGCAGATGCTAATGCTTGAGCATTTTTCTTGACTTGTTGCATATATTCTTTGTATTCAGGTGTAGCCAATTGTTTGAGTGCAATTGCAAGAGCAGCAATGTGGTTATTGTGGGGCCCACCTTGAAGTGCAGGGCATACAGCAAAACTTATTTTTTCTTCAAAGTCGTATTTGTCACTACCATCGCCTTGATTTAAAAGCATTCCTCTTTTCCTTGGTTTTGGACCTTTTCTGTAAAATATTATACCGCCTCGAGGACCTCGAAGACTTTTGTGAGTAGTTGAAGTTACAATGTCACAATAGTCAAAGGGGCTTGCACATTCCTGTAGATCATTGACCATGAAATTTATCAAAAAGATATAAAAGTTAAATGGTATTATCAAGAAAGCTGGCATCTCTTTTTTTTTTTGGTGAATAAAGACCGAAGATTCAGGAAACCTATTAATTTTGAGGAATTTTGCTGGTAAAGAAAGTTTATAGCAGGTTTCAGTGGCTTCTTTGAAAACATAATATGAGGCCATGAGGGCGTTTTTGTAAAATTAAAAAAAAAAATCAAAACTTAAGAGATTTTCTGAAAATGACTATTTTTATAGCTTCTATATGATTACTAGAGTAAATTGCTGATTTTTTCAAATTTGGGTCCGAAAATGTTATCTCTTGTAATTTTGGTCCTTATTTGAGGTTTACTTAACATTTTTGGTCACTGTTCAAAGTAAAATGACTAAATTTTGAGACCCAAATTGCAAGAATCAGCTATATTAAAGGACCAAAGATAGTCATTTTACTTGGAACATGGACCAAAAACGTTACAAAAACCTCAAAAGATCACCAAAATTGCAAGAGAGAACTTTTTGGAACGAAAATTGAAAGAAACATCTATACTCGGTGACCAAAAATGAAAAATGTAATTTTACTCTTACTGTAATCAGTAATCTTATTGTATTCTCTCTATCTGATAACAAAAAAAGTCCTTTGTAGAAAAGCTCTCATATTAAAAGATTTCCTGCATCTTTAATCTTTTCTCGAAGAAAAAAGGGATGGCTTTTTTGAAAAAGGGGTCAAAAGCTAAAAGCTTTTCTAACAAGAACCCAAATAATCATAACCAATTTTCATAAATAATAACTGTCACACAAACAATATATTGTGGCACATGTAAAGCACGATAAACCTCAAATAGTGATCAACACAACACAACTAATTTAACAATTAGAAGGAAAAAAAAAATACCTTGGCAGCAATAAGACCACTAATTTGAGCCATGTCACACATCAAGACTGCACCACACTTGTCAGCAATCTGTCTAAATTTTGAATAATCCCATTCACGTGGATATGAACTCCCACCACAAATAAGAATCTTTGGGCGAAAATCCAGGGCCCTTTCTTCAAGCTTTTCAAAATCTATAATACCAGTTTGTGGATTAACCTTGTAAGAAAGACTTTCAAAGAAAATTGAAGCCCCAGAAACTTTTCTTCCATTAGGTGTATAGTAACCATGGCTTGTGTTCCCTCCAGAAGGGGTATCTAACCCCATAATTCTATCACCAGGTAACAGCAAACCAGTATAAACTGCAAAATTGGCAGATGTACAAGAATAGGGTTGAACATTTACACCCCAACTCTCTGAATCAAGACCAAAAGCAACTATAGCACGTTGACAACAAAGAATTTCGATTTCATCTATGTATTGGTTTCCTGTATAGTATCTAGCACCTGGCATGCCTTCAGAATACTTGTTTGTAACATGACTCCCTAAAGCTTCCATAACTGCTTTACAAACGAAGTTTTCAGAGGCTATTAGTTCGATCCCTTTGTATTGTCTTTGCTTCTCTTTTTCGAGTATGTCAAATATATCAGGATCGGCAGCTTGAAGGGACTGGTTTCCCCATGCACGAACAGCTTGTCTACGAGATTCAGGAGTTTGAGGCCGTTTTGATAAGGTCTGAGATGAAGCAGAATCAGTGGTGGCGCAGCTTGGGGTGTTATCCCTCCGCCTTTTCAAGCACATGGAATGACCTAAAATCCGAAACTCCTCAACATCTCTCTCGTCGTCGTCTTCGCCCCCAACTTTGCTCTCCTCGTTCAAATCCATGCTTGCTGTGTTCATTTGGTGGTGCTTTTCATTCAAATCGACGTTTTTGTTCTCGATTGTGGTTTGTTGCTCCATCAATTGAAGAGGAACACCGGAAACGAGGTGGTGGGAAGGATTTCGGAAGCTCGAATCGATCTGAAAGGATACAGTGTCGTTGGCTATTTGATTACTGTGCGAAGAGTGAGGTACAAACCCTAAGGACAGGTTCGATTGGTGAGCACGGGGCAAATCCATATATTTTTATAAGGACAACGTGGAATGAACTTTGTTTACCAAAACCTAACAGCGACAAGAACAAGAACAGCTACAGGAATCAAGAGCAAAGAATCGATTGAAGAAATGGAGAAAGTAACTGGTGGTTGTGGGTTCCATGAATTACAATCAAAAACCCTAATCCCCAATGATTTGAAATCGGTACTTGCGTACCTTTAGGTGACCAATTGAAGCGCTAAGATGATGGAAAAAGATGAACCGGTTGCGGTGAATTTTGTTGGCACACGGCGATGGGTGGAGAGAGAGAAGATGAGGGAGGAATGATGGAATGGCGTGGGTTTGACGAAGCGGCACACACAAAGGGAGATGTATCTGGACACGTTGCAGGCTACAGTTGGATTTGTCGAACGGGGTGAAGGTGGGTATGAGGTATGGAACCATGGAAAGGCAATGTTTATACCCATTTTTAATATTTTTAATGTTTTATTTAATAATTTATTATTATTATTATTAGAGTAACTTACAATTTTGGTATATGTGGTTGTCCCAAAATTTCACTCTTAGTCATCATTTTAGTTTTTCACGCTCATGGTCCCTGAACTGTATTTTTGTTTACACTATTGGTCCCTTGGCCAGGTAAAAAGACCAATATACCTTTTTTAATTTCTTTTTCTTTTTTCTTTTGAAATATTATTATTTTTATAATTAAAAAAAAAATTCAAGCATTTATCGATTTTGGCATCTTTCAAGCATTTCTTTCCGGCGGTAACTCCTTTGAACAATGAATCGACTTCAATGGTGTCACCGGCGGTGGACTTCACGCCCAATATCTCCGCCCAAATGGGTGTCACCGGCGGTGGATCCATTGAACAACTACTGGTCAGGTTCCGGCGATGCTTCAGATCCAGAAACTGAGCGAAGAGAAAGAAACGGTTGGAAGGTGAAGATACATGAGTTATCAAGGTCGGTGGTGGCGGCGGCGTTCATGAAGTGTGTGCGAGAGTGGAAATTGTTGTTGTGGAGATAAAGAAAGGGCCATGGAAAGCAGAAGAAGATGAGGGCGATGACCAGGAGGGGAGAAGCACCGCAAGAAAGGGTCTCAACGCCATCCTCTACCACCGCCATGCCCTACCACCGGATCGGGAGAAGATTGTGAAATTGAAATCACTCAATGCTTTGCTGTTTCAAGGAGATGATTGAGAAGGGGTTGGTGTCGGTTGTTGTTGTCACGCAGGTTAATCAACTAGCGGAGGAAAAAATCGAGAGCTATATGAGGAAGAAAATGACGAAGTCCTCACCGGAGTACGGCGGCGCAGATGGTTTCAATCTCAAATCTGACTTTGGTGTTGCGATCATAGAGTTGAATCCCACTGGTTGTACCAAAAACGAAGACATTTAAAAATAAAAAGTGAGTCTTTGATTCTTGTTGATTATTAACTCCAGTTTTGTAGATTAGCAATGTTGATTAGGTTTAGCGTTAGTGTTGATTATTCCTTTATTACAACGAATAGGGATTCTTATAGATGCTACCTGCTGCCCACTCTGTAATGTGAATCAGAATCAGGAGACGGAGCTTCACCTGTTCCGTGACGGTGATGAGATGGTTGTAGTCGCGATGGTTCTACCTGTATCAAAACCAGCAACAGCAGAAAGCATTGTGCAAGTCAGGATCTGCGAGCTGGGTGTTCTTGATGCAGAGGAGGACGGAGGACGGCAGCGTCTCTGGTGGAGAAAGCAGCAATGGCGAAATGGTTTTTTTTTTTTAAATTCATTTAATAAATAATACATTAAAAGAAAAAAGAAAAATAAATTAAAAAATGTATATTGGTCTTTTTATCTGGCCAAGGGACCAATAGTGTAAGCAAAAGTGCAGTTCAGAGACCATAAGCGTGAAAAACTAAAAAGATGACCAAAAGTGAAATTTTAGGATAACCACAGGGACCAAAATTGTAATTTACTCTTATTATTATTATTGCTATTATCATTATTATTTTACATTAATTATATATAGTTCTAAAAGTTTTAGAAAACTCATTGATATTCACAATGCTTTTTAAAAAATATCTTTTTGTAGGAAAAAAAGTTTAAACACAACATAATTTTAACTATAGAATAAAGTCGGTTAACTATTAAGGATGAGACTGATTTGGTTTTTTACTAAAATTAATAATCGAATAAAACTTTTTGGTTTTTAACCGTAAAAATATCAAACCATCGGTTTGTTCAGTTTGGGTTTTTTTTTTCTTGTTTTTTTTTCCATGAGTTTCTTGTAGCCACATACATTATTAATATTTTTATATCATTATGTTTAAATTTCTACATACATCATCAATATCTTTCCAATTTTGTATCATACTTTCCTATAGAGATCATTCAATGCTTGTTATTTTTGTCAATATTTTATAAAGCAAATTTAAACATAGGTATCCTAAATGTGAATATAAAAAGGTTGCATTGTGATTTCAGGTCATAAGGTATGTCGGATACATTGTGATTAAACAAAAGATGAATTTTATGGTTAATAGGGGTTTCGGAAAATCGACACCGTAAAAACCAAAAAGACGGAAATTTGAATAACGAAAAAACAAATTGTTTTAAAAACCCATCAATTTGGTTTTTAATTTTTAGTTTTTGATTTTCAAAAGTGAATTTTTATTTATTTATTTTGGAAACTTAAAACACTTTTGATGATCATATTGGGTTTTGTTATTTTTTTTAATCCTGAAAGGGGTCACTTCTAGTTCTAAGCTTATTATATATTTTTTTTGTGATTCAAACTAGAAAAATGCCAACATTGTGCATTGTGACCAAGTTGGTTCAAAGTGTATTTGTTTTAGGAAAGTAAGTTATTATTTTCTTTTTGGGAAAATGACTTATAAGGGTAATTGTGTTTCAAAAATGTTCAAAAAACACCATCCAAGTTTGGTTTGTTCAAAAAACACCATTCAAGTAAAGTCTTTGTACAAAAAACACCATCCAAGTAAGGCCTTTGTACAAAAAACACCAACGAACTACATGTTTTGTTTAAATTTTACCCGATGGTAACCAGCTCTTGCAGGTTAAACTGTTCATATGTTATTATGTCATGTCACTAAATATTAGGCCAAGTCATCCTTTAACCTGCAAGAGCCGGTTACCATCGGGTAAAATTTGAACAAAACATGTAGTTCGTTGGTGTTTTTTGTACAAAAGTCTTACTTGGATGGTGTTTTTTGTACAAAGGTCTTACTTGGATGATGTTTTTTGAACAGACCAAACTTGGATGATGTTTTTTGAACAGTTTTGAAACATAATTACCATTATAAGTCATTTTCCCTTTCTTTTTTGGGAAGTAGGACTCTTTTTAGACCTATTATGTTCAGCAAATGCAACCCTTTCTAAAAAAAAAAGATGTTCTTATCATTTCCTTTATTTCTATTTCAAATCTTCAGTAGAAAAAGAAAAATATACATTAATCTCCTCAAGATGCTATGAGTTGCTCAAAGATATGGAAGTCAATATATTCATTCATATAATTTTTTTTTAAAACTCAATGTATTTTTTAACCATTATATTTACAATTAAATCATTTTATATTATGAAATTATCTAGTTTAAGGCATTATAACCGGCAAACTCTTGATAGCCGGTTATGTTTATGTAACCTTAGAAAAACTCAATATAATGTTTCATAGCCAATGTTATTATTCTATACAATAAAACTATTTAATGTTCTAATTAATGCCTAATACAATAAAATTATTTAATGTTCTAATTAATGCCTAAAATAATGTTTCATAGCCAATGTTCTAATCAATGCCTAAAATGATGTTTCATAGCCAACAAGCTCTTCACTTAACTAGCATTTGTGGCTTTAAAAGAAATGATATGGCATTACTTTTTAAGCTTACATGGAAATTAGAGGTCGATTTCAAATTTTTTTTTTTTGAACGACAAATCTATCTTACTCATATTCCTACTCTAATCACCTTATAAACCACATATTCCCCTAGTGATGATTGAACCCTCAACCTCAAAATTAAAGGGCAACGCCTTACCACTTGGCCAAGAGACCATTAGCCGATTTCAAATATAATATATCTTCTAGTAGTCATTTGTAGTCATTGATAGGAGTTTCCTTAGATCTTAAAACTCCGAACAATGGCTAGAAAAAGATGTATTGGATTTAAATTTGACCTCTAATTTTCATGAAAGCTTTTAAATATGAAATTAATAATGGCATATCATTTTTTTAAAGCCACGTAGCCTAATGACTTGTTGGTTGCAAAGCATACAATATTGTATAAAATAATAACATGTAATGGTATTATCAGTAATTGAAAGATAATAGGTTCGCGTTTTTAAACACCACAGACTACGTAATCAGCTATCAAATGTTTGGATAGCTTGCTGGTTATGATGTCTTAGATTAGACTTTTTTAAAATATAAATTGATTTAATCATATAAATCATAAAAATAATAGTTTAAAATATTGAATGAAAATATATTTAGTTTTTCTATGGCTTTCATTCATAAAACCCATAAACGGCATCTCCAAATTGGTTAAAGAAAAAGGTAACGGAGAATTCAAACGAGCATATGTGTTTTGACCATGTAAAAGAACAAGAAACGTACAATTAAAATAGAAAAAAATTCACCACGTGTCCAACATGCTAAACTCCATTCACCATCAATTATAAACATTCTTTAAAAAAATACATTGGATACCCTGTGCAAATATAAACACAAGATCATCTATGGATTATTTTTATTATCATTATTTTGAACGGCAAAAAATAAAAATAAAAAAATATTGGAGTGTTTAGGCCACCTTGATGTTGGTTACAAGATCATATACATTTACACACTCGATCAACACAGTATCCATTCAACAAGGAAAATTAGCCCCTCATATACATATACATACATACATACATACATACATACCAGACCAAAAAAAGGTTTAAAGTTTTAGGATTTGGTGCTTATGTGTCACGTAAAGTTGATGTGTGAATTCAAAACAAGTGTAGTTACATATCTACGTGGAAATTCGGAGGTGGGTCCAGCTGGCGTAAATGTCTTAAACGTCTTCTTCGTGAATAAAGGCCAACAAAGTACAAGCTGAATGACAGAACAATAGCAGAACAATCAAACAAGTCTATAGCATCAAGGTATCTCCCTGCACCACAAAAAGTCAAACATTGTTGCATAAAATAAGCATTTAATATATATGTTTTAGAAGTTATATGAATCATTTTAATCTTTTTACCATGATGTGAAAAACTGAAATATAACTTACATCTTGGAAGGAAGTCAAAAGGACTAAGTGTATAAAGAGCACCAAGAAACACCTTCAAACAAGAAAAAAATTCAGCCTTTGAAAATGTCATCATGATGAAAAGGGTTAACATGCAAAAATAGCAACGTACTTTCATTTATTTGATTATCAACGCATCGTACTTTCATTTCTTTCTATTACACAGTGTGCTTGTGCTTGTAAGTATCAACATGATTATAGCATTGTACTTTTAATTTTTTTTGTTTCTATTAGGACATCATACTTAACAGTAAAAATTGCTTTGCATTTGAATGAAATTGCTATTTGCTATAATGGGGTAGATTTTTCAAAGTCCAATGAACAAAAAATTATGAAAGTATGTTGCTATTTTTTGCATAAAGAAGTAATTTGAATTTGGTAAATAATTTTGGATTTACTTAACTGCAACTAAACGCAATCTGCTAAGGTAAGCAACAGGTCTATCAGGATCCATCATGGCTTGAAGCAATCTCTTGACAAATAAAGGTAACTGAAGTATTTGCTGTCACAACAAAAATCACAATCATCAGATTCTTTCAAGAAGTGATAACTTTGGGAAAAGACAAAACTACCCCTATAGCTTCAGCCATCTAACTTCCACAAATAGAACAAGTATAGGGAAAGGTTTCAACCTACCAGAATGAAACCACAAGCACCACCAGCAAAAAGGCAATTATACTGCCTGACATTTTTTAGAACATCGCGTATCCCTGCATCTTGGTGTTGGGATAATGTTGCTTCGGGGGTCAATTTGGTAATTGGACCGGAGCACATAGGGCACTTGCAAGGACGAAATGCAGCAACATGGTTCCAGTATTCCATAATGCAACCACCTGTATAAAGAAGAATTACAATAAATGGACTTTAATTCCATTTGGATTCACATAAAAAGGAATAATATGATGCAAAAGTTGGAGATAATCACATTCGATGAGAAACCATGAGGAAAAGGTCTTAATTCCCTGTGTCTAACAGAATTTCTAGCATATATTTGTTGTTGTTATCAATTGGATTAGTCACGATTATTGTACAGCTTATTTTTTTTTCTCCCTTATGCCAAAGGCTTTACCATGAAGATGTATCTAGAATTTATGTTTTGATTCATTGTATCAACAAGCATAGTCGCTAAATCCAGGCATAATCATTCAACAAGCAAATGCTACTCTGAGATTACTTCCGAGTTATAGTTTAATTTTCTTTTCTGTTTCACCTGATCAATGAAAATGATCCTATTGTACGTATGATTCCTCCGAAAGCAAACAAATGAACAAGCAATTTTATAGTTTATCAACAACGAGAAAGTACAGAGGAATTTTCATATACCACAGTACCAGTGGCCACAAGGACCACGGCATGGAGCGGAGAAGGAGCCGAAGCAGATAGGGCAACAGTCGTCGGCCGGTGGTCCGTCATGTACGGTCAAACTGTTTCCCTCCCTATCTGAAACCGACAAGCTGCTTGTTGTAGGTGATGAATGGGTTCCAGAGTCTTCCATTTCAGTTTCCATATCTATATCTCGATCAAAAGTAGATGAACCGATGATGAAATTGCCTCCTGGTGATGATAACGACGCTGAATCATGAATATTAACATATACGCGTACGAATAGTATTCGAAAATTAGTTAGGGTTACGATTTGGTCTTATCAATCACTTTCAAGTCTCAACCAATATATGAGTATCCTCGACGTATACCGACAAAAGAAAGGATCAGAGTTAGGATTATCTACTGCTACCATTACTTTATTAGTTTTCTTCGCTCCTACTCGTGGCCGTCGAGATCAGATATGGCGGTCTGTTCAGGATACTTCTATTTGCAATCTTGTCCCTCAACTTTCCACCTTATTTATTTTGTGGACAAAATATTCAATACGAAAATTATAATATTTGTCATGGTTATAAAAACGATTAATGATCCATAATAGCAACTAATAATATAAAATATACTCATTAGGTCACTGAAACCTAAAGTTTTAATTACATTTGATATCTCACTAGACTTACAGTTTTGGTTTCAAAATAGCATCGTCTCCGATTTTAAATACAGTTTTCTAGTTTCCGCAGACACCTTCGTCTCTGCCGACTAGACTCAAACCATTTTCATCATTTCCTCAACCCATCAACAATCATATCACCTTGACTAGGTCCAAGTCCTATCCACAATCTCACCACAGTTGTACCACCTCGACCACACCCCAAGACTCTCCTCCTCTAATGCCTAATCCACCTCCACCGCTACTCCACTCTTCGTCAAAGCCTCAAAGGGCAGTAACCAGCCATGAGGTCTCCTCATAGAGAGTTTAACCATGTATAACTGGTTAAAATCGGATATTATGATATTTTAAAATAAAAAATGTACGTTCAGTGGCTTATTGGGTGTAAAATTGAAAGTTCAGTGACCTGTTGGATGCTACTAAAACTTCAGTGACCTAATAGGTGAATTTTGTTTTATTCAGTTGCCATTATGAATCATTAACCGTTATTGAAAATGGCAACTATTTAAACTATAAAAATGAGAATAAGTAATGTCCTCGAAACATGAAAGATGTTATAACAACAAAGTTACCAATTATCATAATAATGGAGTGAGAATAACAATATATAAATAGACATGTTTTATTTTAATGATAGAGATTGTTTTCATACATAATATTTGGCGTATGAAACACAAACTTACGAAATCCGTGACAATAGATATAAGGGTGGAGAATAAGGTGGGGTTTTTACATTTTTTTTCAAAAGATCTTCATGATCACTTTTTTCTGCAGGTGTGCATACATTTGGCTTGCAGAATGCTTTTTTAAAAGACTGTAGATGATGCCTGCAAATAAATCCATGGTAGATGCCAAACGGTTGATATACAAATCTCGTTTTAAATTTATAAAACTAATATCATCTGAACTAGGGACTATCACACACTAGGTAGTGAACTTTAATCGTGTAGCATTATAGTTGTGATAAAAAAAGTGTCCAATTATAAGAGAACGTGTATGAAACAGATTAGCTCATTTAATTCACTAGTAGAAAAATGGCTTTTGATTACAGACAATATTTGTCGTAAATGGCCATAGATGACAGACAAATGTCTGTCATTGAAAGCCATGTCATAAATCAAAGATGACATGCATTTGTCTGTCATAAATTTACGACAGACATTTATGACATATATTTACGACTCACCATTTGTACGTCATAACTTTTTACAATTTTTTTTTTTAAATTCTCGACATACATTTTACGACATGCAATTACAACAAACATAAACTTTTATAAGATATATATTTTTATAAATGTACTATTATTCAAAATACATACATTCAATGTCTATATACAAAATGGTAAATTCTCATGGGCATTATAATCTATATCGTTTACAAATGAAGGTTCTAATGGTAATTCTCATGTATAGCTAGAGTGGAATAGATAAGTCATCTCCAGATGCAATTGTTTTACATTACTTTATTGAGTTTCCTTGTAAGATTTTCCAGCAAGATGATTTGACTTTTTCTATCCAGAGATTCTCAACAGTGCTTAAATCGTCTGCATTTGATATTTTTCCACCCACTGAACCATCATCTTCTATATTTCTGAAAAAGAGCATTGCTAAGATGTAAAGGCATGACTTTTATATAAAAGAATGATTTTTATAACTTTATGATTACTAAAATCACATTAGAGTGCCATTCTGGAGAAGTGAAGACTGATAAGCCCCAACCGTTGCTAGTCTACAGCAGGCGAAAGAGGAGGCCCAGTCCACAATAAGTTTAATGAATGGGATATTGGGCCTTAGTCGTTTGGTAGCCCAAGTTGAGTTAGTTGTTTTTCATGACTGTTTATTCCTTTTTAGTATGTGGTGAGCACTATCCTTGTATGTCATGCTATCGTGGGAATCCGTGGTAGTACCTGTGGCATGACTGAATTTTGTTATCGTGTCTGGTATTTATATGCCGCATGTGGGAGCTTTTTGGTTATGTTGATTTTTCTGTAAAGTTCAATTTTGAACATGGAGAGATCCCACCTCTAGAATGTTGGGAAAGTTTTCTTTGAATTAAAAGTTTCCTCTTTACGTTTCGTGATTGTTTATTAGGGATAGGCGGAGCTTATCAACTGGTATCAGAGCATGGCTGGGGCAGGGAAGGAAGGAGGAGGAGCCGCCAACAAAAGAATAGAATCATTGGAAGGAGCTATGGGAATGGTACATGAGAAATTGGATTCACAGGCTCTTCAATTCCAACATCAAGCCGACGTGAATGCGGGGATTGAACAGAAGCTGGGACATTTGGTTCTGGCACAAGAAGAACTTACGAAAACCATAAACCAGTTGTTGAGAGGGAAAGATGCAGAAAGCAGTGGACCCAAGTCTGGATTGGGAGGTTCAGGCGGCGGTTCTACCCCTCCAACACCTCCGATAATCATCAGTGGTGCGAAATTTGGCCCGGGAGGAGGCAGTGGGCACCTGGGTGGCGGATCTGGTTCAGGTACAAACCCCCATTTTCAAAGAATGTCGTTTGGGTCATTTGGAGATGAAGGACGAGGAAGGTACGAGTACAGGCACCGAAAAATTGATATGCCTACCTTCGATGGCACTGATCCAGACGGATGGATACTCCAGGCGGAACGATATTTCGCCATCTACCAATTGATAAATGAAGAGAAGATGGAAGCCGCCATCCTGAGTCTACAGGGGGATGCGCTAGCCTGGTTTAGGTGGTCGAACCGGCAGAATCAAATCACCAACTGGGAGGAACTCAAAACTCTTTTCCTCCGGACGTTTCGTTCAATCCAGGGAGGAGACTTATATGAACAATGGTCCTCACTTGAGCAAGACGGCAACACGGGGGATTATATCCGCCGATTTATTGAATTAGCGGCACCTCTCGACGGCGTCTCCGATCGAGTAGCACTGGGAAGTTTTATCAAAGGGTTGAAGCCCATAATAAAAAATGAACTTAGGTTGTGGGCCCCAACGGATCTAGGGCGAGCCATGGATCTGGCCCAGCAAATAGAAGAGAAGAATCGAGTTATCCGCTCCAGTGGATTCGGATCCCTTGGGTTTCGGAGCCCCACGCATTTGAAAACCCCAAATTACCCTACGACTAACACTCATCAACCGACACCGAACTACAAACCGGGGGTGCACTTCCGACGATCGCATGGGGAAGACAAACCCCTAACGGAATCCCAAATCAACAACAAAAGAGCTAAAGGTCTCTGCTACAAATGTGACGAACGTTGGTTTAAGGGCCACCAGTGCAAGACTCAAGTAAACGTCATTTTAATCGAAGAAGACGAGTGTGAAAGAGATGAAGAGACCCAGATCGAAACCAAAGAAGAGGAGCAGGCGACTCTCGACTCCACTGAAGTGAGTAATTTCGTTGAAGTATCGTTGAACTCGGTGGCAGGACTGTCGTCACCCAAAACCATGAAGATTAAGGGCACCATTATGAACCAGGAGGTGGTGACACTGATCGATCCAGGGGCGACCCATAACTTCTTATCCCTAAACTTGGTGACCACGTTGGGCCTTCCGATTTGTGAGACCGAACCGTATGGGGTCCGTATGGGAACGGGAGACAAAGAACAAGGGAGGGGCATCTGTCAAGGTATTCGTCTTCAACTCAATGACCTTGAGATCGTTGAGGAGTTCCTCCCACTTCGACTCGGAAGTTCTGATGTGATATTGGGCATGAAATGGCTTGAGACCCTTGGAACCACTCAGACTAATTGGAAGAATCAGACGATGGATTTTGAGGTCGATGGTAGGCAGGTTCGGTTAGTGGGAGATCGTTCCTTAGGAAAGTCCCTGGTGACCCTAAGGGCTATGGAAAGAGAATTAAAACGTCAAGGGAACGGGGTACTTATCGAACTCAGTCAAACGGAAGTCAAGGAAGAACGGATAAAGTCCATTCCGGCGTTCCTCAAGGAAACCCTTGGAAGATTCAGGAGCCTTTTCAAGGAACCAAAAGGGCTACCCCCACCCAGGGCGTTAGAGCACCAGATCATTCTGAAGGAAGGAACCCCGCCGATCAGCGTACGACCTTATCGTTACCCCCACATACAAAAAGATGAAATCGAAAGGATGATACGCGAAATGCTGACTGCGGGGGTAATACAAACAAGTACAAGCCCTTATTCGAGTCCCGTAATCCTTGTGAAGAAAAAAGATGGGTCTTGGCGGTTTTGTGTGGACTACCGTGCGTTGAACCGGGCCACTATACCCGACAAATTCCCAATCCCGGTCATCGACGAATTACTGGACGAACTCCATGGATCCACGATTTTCAGCAAGCTTGACCTTAGGTCCGGGTACCACCAGATACGAGTCCGTGCCGAAGACGTGCATAAGACCGCCTTCCGAACACACGACGGGCATTACGAATTCAAGGTAATGCCTTTCGGTCTCACAAACGCACCCGCAACGTTCCAAGCTCTAATGAACGAGATTTTTCGACCCTATTTAAGGAAGTTCATACTAGTATTCTTCGACGACATCCTCATTTATAGCCCTAATGAAGAAACCCACAAGAACCACTTACACGTCGCCTTGCAACTGCTAACAGATCACCAATTGCTATTGAACGAGAAGAAATGTGAATTCGGCCAGCGGCAACTGTCGTATTTGGGGCACGAGATATCAGAAAAGGGGGTGTCGGCTGAAGAAACCAAAATCAAAGCAATGACCGAATGGGCAACTCCCAGGAATATCAAAGAATTGCGTGGGTTCCTCGGCTTGACCGGGTACTACAGAAAATTCGTGAAAGGGTACTCCTCTATTGCGACACCTTTGACTGAACAGTTAAAAAAAGACAAGTTTGGGTGGAATGAAGCAGCCGAAGCAGCCTTCCAGCAACTCAAGACTGCCATGACCCAGGTTCCCGTTCTCGCCATGCCGGATTTCACAGACTTTTGTGGTTGAAACCGACGCTTCGGGACACGGGCTGGGAGCCGTCCTCATGCAGGAACACCGACCGATAGCTTACTAAAGCTTCACGTTAGGCACGAAAGCAAGGTTAAAATCGATATACGAAAAAGAATTAATGGCCATTGTTAAATCTATCATTAAATGGAGACCGTACCTTCTCGGGAGGAGATTCATAGTGAGGACTGATCAACTCAGTCTAAAGTACATCTTAGAGCAAAGGATGATCGGAAGTGATTACCAGAAATGGGTATCCAAACTGATGGGGTTCGACTTCGAAATACAATACCGGACCGGAGCCAGCAACCGGGTCGCGGATGCACTTTCACGGAAGGATTCCACAATAATGTGTCAAACCATGGACACAAGCTGCTGGAAATTCTGGGACCAACTGAAAGATGAAATCGATCGCGACAGTTTTATACAACAAATCAAGGCGGGAATCCAATCGGAGGGGGGTCAGCAACCCGGGTTCTCACTGTTCCAGGGTAACGTACTTTACAAGGGTCGCTTAGTGATCCCAGCTACTTCTTCCCTCATACCCGAGATCATACACGAGTTTCATGACTCCCCGGTAGGAGGGCACTCCGGCGAGCAAAAGACATATTTACGGGCAGCATCTGAAGTATACTGGCCAGGAATGAAGGCGGCAATCTGTTCGTACGTGAAGAACTGTTTAATTTGCCTGAAACACAAAAGTCTCACAACTTCCCTAGCCGGGCTTCTACAACCGATTCCCCTCCCCAATCAGACATGGGACGAAATCACAATGGATTTCATTGAAGGGTTGCCTAAGTCCAATGG
Organism: Cichorium intybus; assembly: GCA_023525715.1. Classification (NCBI taxonomy): domain Eukaryota; kingdom Viridiplantae; phylum Streptophyta; class Magnoliopsida; order Asterales; family Asteraceae; genus Cichorium; species Cichorium intybus. Next base: position 107,314,436 of record CM042012.1, on the reverse strand, counting down.
GTGGGACACAATATGGGTCGTGGTCGATCGTCTCACCAAATATGCTCATTTTATCACCCTTAAACATCCATTTACGGCCGCTACGGTAGCACAAGCCTTTGTGAAAGAAATTTTCAGGTTACACGGTTTACCCTCATCCATCGTCAGTGATCGTGATCGAGTATTTACGAGTCAATTTTGGACCGAGCTATTCCGCCTGCAAGGGGTACAACTGAAAAGAAGCACCTCGTACCACCCTCAAACGGATGGCCAATCCGAGGTGGTAAACCGGTGCCTCGAGACCTATCTCCGGTGTTTTTGCTCAGAAAAACCCAAGACGTGGTCAAAATGGATTGCTTGGGCAGAATTCTGGTATAACACGTCCTACCATTCATCAACGAGATGCACCCCATTCAAAGCATTGTACGGAAGAGATCCTCCTCCTATAATCAGATACACGGGACAACCAACCCCCATCGACTCCTTGGACCAAATGTTAGAGGATCGAGACGCCATCCTGGATGATCTCCGGATGAACCTGTTGCGCGCCCAACAAAAAATGAAGTTACAAGCTAACAAACACCGGAGAGACGTGGAGTATCGGGTCGGCGATATGGTATTCCTTAAACTCAGACCGTACCGGCAGCAAAGTTTGGCACGAAGAAAGTACGAGAAATTGGCGGCAAGATACTATGGTCCTTTTAAAGTGCTGGAACGAATTGGAAAAGTCGCTTACAAACTTGAATTACCCACGACCGCAACGATACATCCCACATTCCACGTGTCACAACTTCGACCCTTCCATGGCACTTCGACTCAACCAACTGCATTACCCCCACAGCTCAACGCTGAATGTGAGCTCGTGGTACAACCGGCCGAGCTGAAAGGACTTCGTAAGAAAAAGGACGGACGGAACGGCGAATTAGAAGTTTTGATCCATTGGAACGGGTTAACGGAGGCTGAAGCAACATGGGAAGACTACGAAATGATGCGACATCAATTTCCCGCCTTTCACCTTGAGGACAAGGTGAATGTTTGGCCGGCCGGTATTGATAAGCCCCAACCGTTGCTAGTCTACAGCAGGCGAAAGAGGAGGCCCAGTCCACAATAAGTTTAATGAATGGGATATTGGGCCTTAGTCGTTTGGTAGCCCAAGTTGAGTTAGTTGTTTTTCATGACTGTTTATTCCTTTTTAGTATGTGGTGAGCACTATCCTTGTCTGTCATGCTATCGTGGGAATCCGTGGTAGTACCTGTGGCATGACTGAATTTTGTTATCGTGTCTGGTATTTATATGCCTCCTGTGGGAGCTTTTTGGTTATGTTGATTTTTCTGTAAAGTTCAATTTTGAACATGGAGAGATCCCACCTCTAGAATGTTGGGAAAGTTTTCTTTGAATTAAAAGTTTCCTCTTTACGTTTCGTGATTGTTTATTAGGGATAGGCGGAGCTTATCAAAGACTACAATACGACACGCCTTGAATTTTGTATACAAGGGTGAGAGAGAAGTGTCATTGCATCACGCATCTGGCATCCTGAAATATGAAATTTATTTATATATATACCACAAATCTAAATCAGTAAATTGGAATCAAACACATACTTGGAATATTAACATCTAGGCAAAGTGCTGATATCTAATACAAAAAATGAGATGTTCTTTATTAGGGTCAAAACTGAAAAAAAAAATTGAGTTGTTTTTTTATAAATAGTTTACCTGATTGATCGCAGTGACTTGAGCATGATTTAAGACTTTTTCTACTTTGTTGATGCCTCATCACTTCTGTTTGATTTCGTTTCTTGCTTTTTAACCACCAGGTCAACCTTACTGATGTCATCAGAATTAAACCACAACCTCTAATAGTCATCTAATTACCTTATAATATACACACATATACATCAAAGAGAACAATAGTGGAATAGTATATTTGGAATCTTACCTTAGCAATAGAGGAATGGCTGTCGTGCAAATGGTCACACAGAAAGCAAGTGTTCGCAAACTTTAGACCAAAAATATATAATGCCAAATGTGAAATAGATCCAACTATACAAAAGGTCAAAAAAAGCAAGTGGTGGTAAAATTTAGAGCAGATGTTTGTAAACCATGAAATAATTTCATAATAAATCTTCTTAAAATCAAATAGACAAAAAGTATTCTTTATAAGCAAAACTTAATTGAGAGATAAGTGGCTTTTTATTGAATATTGTGAATAATTGATAATGAACTAAAACGGATAACATTACCGAACCACAATTTGTCAAAACTAATTAACTCCCACAATTAACAAATCTAAAATTAAATAACTCCTTGGAAATAATTACAAGTTATTTTGTCAAAGCTTTCCTTTTTTGAGTGTCAAGTAGCATATTCCATGATTAAAGATACAACCTTTATCACTTCAAAAATAAAATTACATTGTGTTTTGCGCTAGTCACAGTATCAAAATATTCAAAAGTATTTCCAACCACAGAAGCAGCAACAAGTCACTAATATGAGCCATGTGTTCCCCATTCTAGGATAGTCAAAATCTCGTGGATAAGCATTAGCACCGAGAACAATAACTTTTGATCCAAATAAGAAAAAAGCAAACATTTTTATAAAAATATTGATACTTATAACATATTTTTGTTGGAAGAAAAAATAATTGTTGATTCATCAAGACGATAAGGCATAAATTCAAAATATATATGCTCCTGAAACACGTCTTTGAAGAGTCATGAATTTGAGAGATAAGTGTCGTCTATGAGGCAAGTCAAGTCCCTTATTCAAAAACATTCAAAATTTCATTATGTGAATAAAGAATTGATTGAAACATATTATCAAACACCTGGTGGGCAAGGGAAAGAGACCCCACTTCAAGGTCTAATTTCAAACTTTTCCTCTCACCCGTTAATAATCTTAAACACACTGATTATATATCCAAAACCTAATCCCTAAATGAGGAAAAGTGTAAGTAACTACAATTTTGTTAGATCATACCTTGTTGGTTGAGATCCAAAAGAGAGATCTAGAAATTAAGCTTCTGTTAACTGTAAAATTTTGTTTTCGCACCATCACGCCATGTGTAGAAATGTAGAAATTATTACCTTTGGTTTCAAGAATAAGAAATAGGAGATCGCTTGACGTCGTTTCTCTTTCAATACCTGTCGGGAGGTAAACCCTCCATGAAATGCAACTGTATTATGATCGAGTGTAGATTAGAAGCAGGAGAACAATCCACGCAGACTAATCCACAGGAATAACGCTGGCAAACGGCAGAAATCGTTGGAAAAATGCGAGAAAACCGAGAGCAAAATCGCATAGAGAGATACTCGGTTAGGATTTTGACCAGGAGGGAACTCAAAATGCGGGTTTTAATTTTTTCGGAACGCGCGTTTTTCTCCAAAATTAAGAAACGACGCTCGAAGATGACATGCATTTTATAAAAAATGTACTCCGTTAGTTTTTTTATCTTTATTACGACAGTATAATACGGCATACATTTACATCTGTCATAAATTTTAAAAATTTTGCAATAAATGACATAATTTTTATGATTAACTATTTTGTCTGTTATAAAAACATATCTGTCATTGTTTGTCTGTCATTGAAAGCTTTTTTTTAGTAGTGATTACTAGTTAATGCTTAAAACTAGAAAATAAAAAGGTGGAATATTGATAAAAAGTGCAAAAGACAAACAAACGGAAATGGAAAATTGATTTAGAAACAATTATGAAGGTATTCTTATTTAAACTTGATTTTGTTGGTTTTGTGCCCATGGTCAAAACAAGTTGGTAATATTATTATGTATAGTAAGGTTCTTTTGAGTTACACGCAATAGATGATTTAGCCAAAAATAGATCAAAAGCAAACATGAGGGTCTGAGTTTATTAATATATCAAAGTAAATATATTTTAATTAGAAACTGCAACTGGATAAAGGACTTAAGTGTAAACGTCAACAATTTGAATTTTAGATAGTCCTTATCCATAAGGGGATAAGATAGGGATGATGAGTATTATAAATACTCATTATAGTTATGAATTTAGCCGACCAAAAACCCTAAATACTCATTATACTACTCCAACAGATGTTGGATCTTCGTCTTAGGTGCGATTTCATCAAAGATATTCCTACTACAAGGCCTTGTTCATCCTAGATACTTTGGATCTGCATTGAGGTATTCTTTTATCATTCCTTTAGTTTACGGTTTACCGTTGCAAAACACGCGTGATATTGTGATCCGTTATGGAATTCCTCTCTACAGATGTGGAACGGTCTTAACACCAGAGAGAGTTGCAAGCTAGCCAAGCAGAGTGTGCATTGCTAAAAGTTACTATACCAGAGTCTCGGAAGAGTGTGGCCTTGATGGAGTCCCAGGTTTATCACCATGATAAGAGGAAGTAATTTGTTTTGGTTGAGAAGTTGTCAATTGAGGAGAAAATGGCTGATCTCGAGATTGACAAGATTGCCTTGGTGATAAAAAGGTTAAATATTCATTTGCAGAATGTATAGAGGGATATTAACGAGCAGGATAGGATTGCAACCGCGAAGACTGCAACTTTGGAAGAGAAAAATAAGGATTTGTAGTGGGTGTTGAAGGAAGGGTTGGTTGGAGTAGTGGATAAAGTCATAGAGAGTTGGGAGTTTGGGTACAGTGTGAACACGTTTAAAGACACATGTTTGGTAGTGGGTGAGGCGGCAGGCCGGAGGTAGTTGAGGGAGGATTTAAAGACTGATAAGCCACTAGAGGAGGAGGGGATTTAAAGACTGATAAGCCACTAGAGGAGGAGGAGGATAACAACGTTGATCATGATGTTGCTATGGATGAGGATCTAGATGCCCTAACCACCCTGGACCATGCTTCACTTATCAAGCTTAACAAGTTGAGTGTGGCAGAGTTAAAACAGCTGGTGTGGTCCTCAAGTGAAAAAGGTCATTCTCAATGATTCCATGTGGTAAGTGGCCCTATAAGGTCATTCTCAGTGGTTCAAGTGAAAAAGGTCATGCTCAAGAATCATTTTAGAATGATGTTTGTCAATAACATAAGATCCTATATGGGCCACACCTTAAGCAAGTTGACACATATTGAACATTTATTATTAATATAGTGGTCGGAAGAAGGTGCAGGGGTGACGATGTGACAGTGGCGATGGTGGTGGTACGCGGCTACGTTGGTGGTGACAGTGGGCATAGGGTTTTTCTAGAGAAAGGATGAGAAAACAAGACTTATTTTGGTAAATGATGAATGCAGGAGAGGGAATATGAGGTTGTGGAGGTTAGGGTTGCGAGATATGGGCAAAATATCTTCGTAATCCCATGTGATTAGGAAATATGGAAACAACTTCTCAATTCCCGTTTTCTTATCTATTATATGTTATATGCATTAGAGTGAGTACATTATGCATAACAATTGGTACCTCTTAAAATTTAAGAATATAGGTAGCATTACATGTTTGTAAAGTATGCAAGAAAAGTTGTATATATGTGCTTTATAGATGTATTGTATGCATAAAAAGTTATACCTCTTAAAAATTAAGCAAGCACTACTAGAAAAATGGTCTTTAATGACCGACATTGTCAGTCATTAAAGGGTATAGATGACTGACAAATGTCTGTCATTGAAAGCCCAGTCATAAATGAAAGATGACAGACATTTGTAAGTCATAAATGTAAGTCATAAAAGTAAGTCGTAAAAGTAAGTCGTAAATGTACGTTTTGTAATATATATATATATATATATATATATATATATATATATATATATATATATATATATATATATATATATATATATATATATATATATATATATATATATATATATATATATATATATACACTTTTTGTAGATTTACTAATATTCATATTAAATCACTTTCAATGCTAATACAAAGAAAATGTCAATATATAAAAAACAATCCATTACATACAATAACGTCATGTCAAATACCAAGAAGTATTTCAAACTCATAAAAAATATTGTTTGTCGATACAAAAAATATCATGGATAGATAATGTTGTCTCAAAAGATACACATCGCGAAGATCATCAATTTGTATATTCATTCTTTTCATCCTTGTTGTCCCCAATCGATCAATCATGCCATTAACCTAATACTTACAAGTAATTCTTCAAGTGGTTTGTCTTCAAAATCTTCATTATTGTTCGACATTTGGAACATGCCATCGCAGACAAAAGTTTAGTCTTTCCTAACTGCTCATATCCTGTAAGAAAGAATACACAATGATATTAAAGGAAATGCAATAGTTGTTGTAAGTATTGTAGCTGTTTTTTGCAATTTTGGTCCTTATTTGCGGTCTTTGTGACGTTTTTGGTCCGTATTTTAAGTAAAACGACTCACAGTTTTCTCACAGTTGTTTTTTTCCACCTATCAAGTGTTTGTGAATTAGACTCACAGTTTCTAAATAAATACAAACAACCTTCTGCATCATTTCCCCCCTGAAAGAACCATCATAAGTTAAACTAATTTGAATACAATAAAGTACATGTAAACCAATTATCCTCTTATGTTTTTCCTTTTTAAAAAATATCAATATATAGAGTCTTACATGTTAAAGATCAACATACATACTCGTTCTTCTCTTAAACTTGACCTGGAATCATTTGAAGTAGGATTGTGGCTTTTGTGACATAACAAAAACCTACAAAAAATAAAGGAATCATCAACATACAGCATATGTAGCATATCTTGTGCAATTAATATTCAGAAAAATGAAAGTAGGATGCTTTCATAAAAAAATCAATGAAAGTAGATTGCTATTTCTAGCATTTAACCCTATTTTATATTACCTGCAAACATCAACCATCTGAAACAACAAGCTCAACTATAGAGTGGCGTATTAAAACTGGAAGAACATGATGTAAATAATAATATGGAGACTGTGAATTGAGCACTTTAAATAAAGGATTTCTTTCTTTCTTCTTGCTCCTTTGAGGCTTTTAGGAAGGGTTTTTACAATTGAGATATCATACGCTAATGCTGCCATGAACTGGTCTTCATTGTCAAGGTAAGTAAAACCTTGAACTGAGCACTGCAGTTAACATATAAAAAGGGGGTTTAGTATTTACGGATATACCCTTTCGACCTGCTTAGTCGATTGAATTATAGAATGAACTTGATTCCCTTACTGCTTGTGGTTGAGTGGATCTCTGGAATTACGACTGTGACATTAAAAGTCGGGCAATAACAACAACATCATAAATCTACAAAAGGTTAACTGTTTAAAGATAATAAAAAGACATATTTAAACTGAATTTGATGGTTTTGAGAAACACGTAATATCGACATAGGTGGGTCAGAATGGGAAATCGAATCAGTAAGGGAGAAAAGTGAAGCAAGTACCTGAAGAACACATGAAGCAGAGAAAAAGCTAGAATCGATGCAGAAATCCAAAATCAACCAATTGGCGAACTCTCTGAAGCATTTTGTCGAAATCTAGTTCTTGAGTAGCAAAACAATCGAAGATTCTCTGAGTATAGGCTAATGGTCCGATTCGTCTAGTTGACATCTCCGGTAACAACATATTTGACTTGAAATCGAGTCGAAGACGACACTGAACTCTAACCCTAACTCCGATTTTGATGATATGTGTTGAAGACTTGAACTAGAAACCCATGAGATTACGGGTAGATGAGAAAAGGAGATGGAGATTGGAGTCATGAGTCGAATATCATCTAGCCGTCATCTCCCAAATCTTGAAATAGAAACCCATGACATTACGGGTCGATGAGAAAAGGAAAAGGAAAACAAAGGGGAATCTAAATTAGTACTTTGGGGGAAACAAGAGGGAAATTCCACCGCGTGTTTTTCATTTGATTTTTTCAGTTTGACGTTAATTTACGACAGGTATTTTGTAAGTCATGAATTTTCAGAACATATGACTGACTTTTATGACATACATTTATGTCTGTCATAAATTATAAAATATGACAGATTTTTATGACAGACATTTTGTATGTCATAATTCGTCAGTCATTAAAGACTCATTTTCTAGTAGTGAAGTTTGCTTTATAAGTAGTAATATATATATATATATATATATATATATATATATATATATATATATATATATATATATATATATACACACACACACACACACACACACACACACACACACACACACACACACACACGTTAAAACATGATTTGGAAATAATTCGGCAATTTAGCAAACTTCATGGGTTATTTTGAAACCTTGACAGATATGAAAACTTCTTACAATCTAGTCCTATTCAATCTCTTAATAAGCACTTAATGAGCATTTTAAGAAGCTTGATTTGTAGATAATCCAACCCACGACATGTAAAAGCGTAAAGTAACCAAAACAATTAATATAATCCTGATTTGGGGAAATTCTAGCAACTTACAAAATCCAGGGGCTTCATTGAAAGTTATGCAAATTTCAAATTTTCTTACATAAAGGTCCTAGATGTTAACAAACAGTGTTGGAATCCATTAATCAACATGTGATCTACAAATCGTAGTCATTAATTGACAGATTAAGCAAGTAATTTCGTTCCTAATATAGCCTTTAACACATTCCGGCAATTCAAAATCGGAAAAATGAAAAAAAAACTAACCTCGGTGAAATAGAAATCAAGAAGCACTGATGAAACCGATACTTACAGCCGAGCCGGATACACCAACGGAACAGCCCATAGCTACCAAAGACACCGTCTTGGGCTACAACAATGATGAACACGAAAATCAGAAACTTAATCGTTTGATAGTGCTTGTCGGATGTAATTTGGGATAATGCATTACCTTGCTTGCCTAGAAATTACTACATTCGATGGCGGAAACGTTGGTCGCCCAAAATTGCCTCACCAGCCGGAGAGAAATTGCAGTAGAAGAATGAGGCTGAAAAGAGAAACGCGATGGTTTTAGGGTTTGGGGAAGGCTATGGCGACGACATGTCGTCACTATAGCCTAAACCTATATGACGTCGTTTGCTTTAATGACTGAAATAGCTTTAAAATATAAATATATAAATTTTTTTATTTTTGGAAACCACATGTCGTCGCTGTTGTTATTTAGAAACCCGCCAAAAACATTTCAATTCCCGCCTATCTCTATAGTGACGAAATGTCGTCGCTATAGAGGCATTTGTCAAAGTTGAACTTTCATCCCTATAGAAACGGCATGTCACCGTTATAGAGGTGTCTATTGCGACGACAACTGTCGTCCCTATAACGTTCGTCGCTATAGTGTGATTTTCTAGTAGTGACTATTTCTATGGAGAATACCATTTCTAGGGGTTTTTAATGAGATACATGAAGAATGTATAGTTGGTTTTCGTCTTTCTTGAATCCATTCGAGTGTCTTGACGAATCTATTTATTTGCCTTTTTGCCAATAAATCAGAATGATGAAAAGTTAAAATTAGAATGATAAAAGTGTTAGAAACCATAAAAGCTGAACATTCATTGTTTAATTATGGGTAAATTGCATAAAAGTCACTAACTTTTCCAATTTTCTTGATTTTGACACTGTATTTTTAGTTTTTGGAATTAAGTCATTATGTTTTCAGAAAATTGCAATTAAGTCATTATGTTTTCCAAAAAGTTGCGAAAATGACCATATGACAGGATGACAACAGGTTACAGGTCATATGGTCAAATTTGCAATTTTTCAGAAAACATAATGACTTAATAGCAAAAATAAAACATAGTGTCAAAATCGAAAAATCTGGAAAAGTTAGCGAATTTTATGCAATTTACCTATGCAATTTATATAACTTAATCACTTTACATGCCTCATACGTGTCCAAAAAAATAAATCTGTTGTTACATTGTTTTTCCATTTAAAGTAATCAAATTTATTTTCCTAAAAATGGAATTTCAAAAAGATTTAGGATAGATGCATACGAATAACAACTAACTTACATGCCCTCAGTGTGAATATCCTATTGGGTAATTGGTTATGTAAACAATGTCTTTATATGATTGGTTATAAAAATCTATATTGATGTTCGTTAATTGATTTATATAAATGTACAAAAATAAAATAGAAGTTTACAATGATACAAAAGCAAAATTTGGTTATTATTTAATAAAATTATTTTAATGTTTTCATGTGAATCTTCAGCAACAATATTAGGCCGTGGAATTGCCATGTTATTGTTCCAAAACAGAATACAATTATAAATTACCTAATACAACAAAATTAGGTAAAAATAAAACTTAAATGGTTAAACATTTACAAAGATAGTTTAAGCTAAGTAGATAAAAAGTTCAATATACTTTTACCATTTTTTCAATCGAATCCATCAACTTTCTTATTGAAAAAAAAAATATTTGGCAATACAACCTGTCAAGCTAGTAGCATTTACATACTCGAAGACATAAAATGTATAATTTTAATCACTAGATTTTTTGAAAGACTTAATCGCTAAAAATTGTGAAAATAGACAAAATAAAGAAAGGCGCCGTCTTATTCGAAATTAAAGTACTTGTTTTCAATAAAACAAAAAATGTATACTCATTTTCAATAAAAAAACTTAATTTAAATGAAACAAAAAGTATTAAGAGTTTAAACTAGAATTTTTTTAAGTAAAAGAAGGTTTCGTATGCATTTATCCTAAATCTTTTTGAAATTCCACTTTTAGGACAATAAATTTGAGTATTTTAAATGGAAAAACAAGGTAACAACAAATTTAATTTTTTGGACACATATGAGGCATGTAAAGTGATTAAGTTATATAAATTGTATAGGGTAAATTGCATAAAATTCGCTAACTTTTCGAGATTTTTCGATTTTGACACTATGTTTTATTTTTGCTATTAAGTCATTATGTTTTCTGAAAAATTGCAAATTTGACCATATGACCTGGTAACCTGTTGCCATCCTGTCATATGGTCATTTTCGTAACTTTTTGGAAAACATAATGACTTAATTGCAATTTTCTGAAAACATAATGACTTAATTACAAAAACTAAAAATACAGTGTCAAAATCGAGAAAATTGAAAAAGTTAGTGACTTTTATGCAATTTACCCTTTAATTATCACCATTTATTATCATTTTTGGAAAATTTTTTAAACATTTTTATTGTTTAAAATATATCAAAGTTAATAATTCATTATTTTTGTAAATTAAAAATAATATTGATATGTTTCGATAAACAAATTATATTATAACATTCAAAGTTTAATTTTATAACGGGTTTTTTTAGCTTTTAAAAAATATTGATGCTACTATCTAAATATTAAAAATAGAAAAATTATTAATCTATTTTATTTTCTTTCTAGATAACAAAAATATTATAAATTAAGAAAATATGATTACTAAAATGTGATTAGGTCTTTTTTAATATTTTTATGGTGCGTATTTAGAAAATGACTGAAAAAGATATATAATTTTTCTGTATAATTAATTTGGCAAAGTTTATCGTGTTCCTGATTTAACCTAAAACTAGCGGGTGACCCGTGCGTTGCACGAGTCGATGGGTTAGAATTTCCAAAGTACAATGCCTTAATAAAAAGAAATAAAAAGAACATTGTCATAATAGATTGAAAGAAATGAAAATGTAATTCTACTATAAAAAAATAAATGAAAGTAGTCACCACATGTAATTGTATCTTCCTGCTCTGCTTTGTGTAACTTCATTTTTTGATCAAAAAGCTTCTAATATCTGAAATGAGAAACAAAAAAGAACCCATGTCAATTTTGAATTTATAAAGTATTAGGTCAAAGAACACTTACTGGATTTGAATTGTCAAATACGGTACCCTTGTTTAATAATGGGATGCTGTAACAGTTGTAAATTGCAGAGAGACTAAACTTCAATGTTAAATTTGTATAAGATTATGAAAATACATGTCACGGAAAGGCCGAATTACATCAAAACTGAGAAGTCATGAAATTATTCTTTCTCTTGCTTTAGATGATTGTACTTATGTAGGTTTAGTGAGTTGTACCTTAATGTGGAGGTCGGTGGAGTCATCAATAACTTAAATAAAATGTACAACTAAGAGCAACGCACACAAAGTCACCTGGTAAGGTCGACCAACCATTTCCCGTAACAGGAAAGAGAGACATCAGGGGGCCATCAATAATTCAAAATTTAAAGTAAGAAAGTGATGAATTAGAAAATATACGACTGTGTCGAGTGAGAGAGGGGTAAGGGAGATGAACATAAAGGGGTGTAGATCTTTTGATCATCCTTGAATATGAGCTTGCTTCTTTCTCCGATTTTGAACCATAAGATTCTAGGTTTTCGTAGCTCACCTCCAAAGTTTCTAGATTTCATATTGGTTCTTCCATTTGAAAGTTAGATTCGTCTTCTTAAGCCCTAAAGTTTCCCCCGATATCCGCCAAATTCTCCCAATTTTGCCCCTGCTTGGACTTTTTGACTCCAAATGATATTACAGGGGTAAATGGTCCAAACACAAAGTCCTTTGAGTTTCTTTGAGGGAGTAGCAATGGTGGTAAATTCTCATCACATTCCACCTTCAGAATGTCAATATTCCCATTCATTGCTACATTATAGCATCTTACTTTCGGTTCTTTGTGTTACAATGTACAAAAGGAATATTTCCATAAAAGAAAGTATAAAAAGAAGACTCACCAGTTGAGCAATCAATCCGAGTGAATCCATCTGCACATTGACAAATACCATTCTTAAGGCACTTTCCATTCCTATTACAATTGCTAGGACAAATCCCTGAAATAATAATAATAGATTCATTATAAATCTTATCAATATTAAACCAAATATTTGTGTTTAAAAAGAGCAAAAAAAAAAAGATGTTTACTTTTGCTACAATCATGGCCATCGAATCCAAGAAAGCAAAGACACTTTCCATCAACACAATCACCATTTTAATTGCATGAATTAGGGCACTTTTTGGACACCAAAAGAGGGCTCACACTATAAAGTTCATGGTATGATGGACAAATCAGCTCACCTTGTACAAATAGTATGCCAAAAAAACCAAACTTTGAGAAGTAGCAATGTACTTTGCTCTTTTTCATTAATATAGGCAATGTACTTTGCTTTTTACCATTATAGCAACGTACTTGCATGAATAAGCGGTTTATAAAGTGATTGCATATAAATTAAAGTGAGTGTACCTATTGTGCATCATGAGGACTTCTAATTCTTTTGCATTGTGAACGACAAACTTTTTGAAACTATTTGGAAGAAAATGGCGAGTTTTTTTGTCAGATCCATAACCAATATTGGGCATTAGAGTTACTCCTTTAAACTTCCTTCTAACACGTGAATCAATACCCTTTGGTCTACGCCAATTTTCCTGTAACCAAAAGATTATGAATATAAATTGATTGCTAAAAATATTGTTAAAGTAATCAGTTCTGTGTGTAAATGCATACCTTGACACACATTTTCCAGTCACTTTGAGATCTCTTGAACTTCTTGACTCTCTTCTTGACTCTCTTCTTGACAATCTTCTTATCCAGCTTCGGGACAGCCATTGTGTTCTTTACAATAAAAAAAAGAAAATTGTTGTTATGTAATTTGGGAAGGTAAATCAATTATTGGTAGCAAAATGTAAGTGCGCTGCTATTATGTGTAAAAACTAAAAAATAAGTAAATTACAGTTATATGGGTTAAAAATAAAGTACAATATTTTATTCGATAACATAAAAGATAATTTTTACCTTGAGTTGTCTGTAACTTAGATTCTTCAAGAAAATAACCAATCAATTATTTCTTTTACAAACAACAAAAAACCTCTAAACAATAACGGATCAATTTCACAATATTTGGATGATTTAACTACTGTAAATAATTAATTCCGGCCTTAAATTCAAAATGAAATCAACTTATGACTACAAACCCAATGAGTTGAGTGAAGGTCTTTTAATAAAATTTGTGCTTACCAGCCATTCTCAAAGACCTTCTTGGTTTAATCTTTTGGCAGCAATGACAGTACCGTCATTGATTCTTGAAAAATGAGGGACATGTACAAATAGGGATTTGTGACCTTTCTCTTCTGCAAAACGGAGGGAATGATAGTATACATAGTTACACACAAACCTCCCTGCATCATCAGAGATCGTTGCATCATAACCCTTCATTTTCTTCAAAAACTCTAACATTGCATCAATTGAACAACCAGTCTTCAACAACAATAAATTAAGACATACGTTAGGTTTTTCAATATTTTCCAATTAAAATGATGCTTATAATAATTACCTCTCTTGTTCGAGTTATTTCTCCAGCCTCTTGGACAATTGGCACCCGCTGTAAAATAAGGATTTTAGGCATAACAAATAATCGAAATTTAAACAAAATTCAATGATAATAAAGGAGAAAGAACCTTTGGTTGCCAACCAAGCTCATCTGGACAAGAGAAAGTAGCTTCATTTACTGCTTGTTTTTCAATGGCAAAATTTGATGCCCCTCCATTCAACCCCATATGAAGCTACAAAATAAATCGTATAAATATATTGAAAAGCTTTGATTTGAAAGTTTTAAGGAAAAAGGTAGAGGGATGTATATTAATCTGACCCACACAACTTCTTTGGAGCCAAAATTGTTCCGACTTGAAACACTTGATTCTAGAACTTTGTGAAGTGTGGGCAATGCACCATCTCCTGCAGTCTCAAGTATGGTACAGCTACCTAAGGAAACACCAGGAGGCAAACCTGTCTTTTCTGTATAACTTTGTAGATTTGAAACTAATGTTTCAGTAGGATTGGTAGCAAAAACATTGAACTTCTTAAAGCCAGTCACATGAATGATAACACTCTTTGGCCCTTCTGAACCCATTCTTCCTCACAATCACAGCTTCAGATCTTCAATGGCGTAATACCCTGTATATACACGTTTAGTCACGCAAATTTTGCAGATAGGAAGTAAAAATTCTTCACCAAACATGATTAAAAGCAGTAGCCCTAAAAAGGAAAAAAATGTTGATTGTGGAAATGCTTATCCGGTTCGTTCAATTTAATTTGATCAAAAAGCAAGCATGCAAAAGCGAATTCATGATAAAAGCAACGCGATCATCTCCCGACACCATAATGAATTCACGATTATTATAATCCCTAGATGATTCGAAATTCGATTGAAATACCTAAAAAGTGAAACCGAAACGGAACTGCTTATGTGTTTTGGAAGGCGAATCAGTGTTTTAATCTAACTAAATACGGAAGACCTGCTTCGATAGGCTTTACTTCCATCTAATCTTCAACAGTTCCTGCTGCCTAAATAGAGATATAAACATGAGAAATATACCAAAATTAGTTACATCAAACTTTGAGAATGATGAGATCGAAAACAATAAATATAATAAATATGAGAAAGATAACAGCCATACAATTCTCGATACTTCTTCCTATTATCTCATCGATTTGCAGTTTCGTTCCTTTCCAAGCTTCACTAAAAAAAGCCATAAGAAAAGTTATGGGTTAGGGCACCAGATATAGTGAGTAAATCCATGTATTGAAGAAACTCAATAACTAAAAAAATCTACACAACTTCATGCTTTTCGTCAAATGATCCACCATATACAAATATGTATTAAAAACAGAAAAAAGCAAAAGAGTATTAATCACTGGAACTAAAATAGAGGGAGATTAGGGGTGTTTTAAGAGAGAGAGAGAGAGAGCAACCAAAGCCGATGATGGCGGTGGACATCATTTGAGAGAGGAGAAGAGGAATGAAAATCGAAAAAAAATCCGAAGACACAATGAAGAGGAAGATGGAGGAAGATGGAGGAGGCGACGAAGGGAAAAAAAGGAACCCCCACATGACCGAACACACAAACAACGATTGGGCTAAACCAATTTCACAAACACACAAACAATGATTGGGCTAAACCAATTTCACAAGTTTCATGAGAATCAAAACTGAAATCAAACCCTACATTTGTCTCTTTGCCGGCATAATCGTACCTTTTACCTGGACAAACATTTGAAATCGAACAAAAACCCTAACATGGGACTCGATGTTGAAGACGAAGCAGTCTACATGCGGGATTAATGGTGGATGAATGTATGGAGAGACGGTTGGTGGTGGCAACGATCGACACGTAACGATTCCACGCGTCCTTACGACCCTAAAGTGGGTGTCGGATCCATAGTAACCCGCGACAAAAAAACCATAAAAAGCAAAAAAAAACACCCAAAAAAAAAAAAGTAACATAAGATACCAAAACTTCCATTTTTAAATATAGATATAAATATAAATACCTGTACGCGAGACAGCAGGCCTTTGGCTATATGTCCCGAGTCATTCGCCGCCGCAATATAATATACACGTAAACATCGACAAAGTTCATGAGACAGCGTGTAACCACATGAGGCAATGACGAATGCAGCAATGACGAACACAGCATTCCCCTTTCCCAATAAATACCCACCGAAACCATCCCCCATTATCCACATCGCACCGATAACCCTTCAATGGCGTCATCTTCTTCGCTTTCAGTCCCTTTGCTTTTCTTTCTCTTGATCGTCACTTCCTCAGTAGCCAAAACTTCAACCCTTCCAAAGGCACTTCTTTTGCAAGTAACAAAAGATGCCAAAACACTTCAATATGTCACTCAAGTTTCCCAAAGAACGCCTCTTTGTTAGCTTTTCACAAGCCTTTTGATTTGCAGAAAAACAAGAAATAAACAAGATGAACAGAGTATATGGGACAAAAACAGAGTATCTGTGGCAAAATGCTTCAATTGCTTATCATTCAAAATTGAGAGACAGACCCCACGTACATAATGCCTTACAATATAAAGGAAAAAACAAACTTGTAGAAAAATAAGGGACTAACTCCACTAAGCTAATGACTAGGACTTCAGGCCACGTGGCTTGACTTATTCCAAACTACTAACTGAGAAATAAAACATGCATTAAAAAATAAAATAACTTCTGAATTATCTCAACATCTTCCCCCTTAATTCAGAAGTTAGACTTTCTTGACTCCAATGAGACTTCTCATCTCTTCATGTTTTGTCTTTGCCATTGTCTTAGTTAAAATATCTGCCTTCTGCTCCTTACTACAGACGTGATTAACAGTAATTTCTCCATTCTCAACACACTCTCTAATAAAATGATAACGTATGTCTATATGCTTGCTACGACCATGAAACACCGGGTTCTTCATAAGATCCAGAGCTGACCTGTTATCAACATAAATTGCCACTGGTGGGATCTTTTGACCAGTTATATTTGACAAGAGTCTACGTAGCCAAATCCCTTGGCAAGCTGTCATAGTAGCTGCCATAAACTCCGCCTCACATGAAGATAGAGCTACACATCTTTGTTTTTGAGATGACCAGGATACCAAGTTTCCATTTACATAAAATGCCATTCCCCCGGTACTCTTTCTATCAATCACATCATTAGCCAAATCACTGTCGGAATACCCTGTTATCGTGACTTGTTCTTCTCCTTTGGTGTAGGCCAAACCATGGTCTAAAGTACCCTTAATGTATCTGAGTATCCCTTTTACCACCTGAA
The DNA here is from genome assembly GCA_023525715.1 of Cichorium intybus. Taxonomy (NCBI): domain Eukaryota; kingdom Viridiplantae; phylum Streptophyta; class Magnoliopsida; order Asterales; family Asteraceae; genus Cichorium; species Cichorium intybus. The sequence continues at coordinate 107,297,029 of CM042012.1, read as the reverse complement.
GATGTGCCATGGTGGGCTTTTCCATGAAGCGACTAACCACACCCACTGCAAATGACAGGTCTGGACGAGTATGGGTCAAGTACCTGAGTCCACCTACTATGCTCCTGTATTCAGTGGGGTTGACCAAGTCTCCATCTCCATCTTTGGTCAGCTTTGTTTTGTGTTCCATGGGACTTTTGGTGGGATTGCATTCTAACATACGTGTCTTTTCTAGGAGGTTTCTAGCATATGCTTCTTGCTTCAAAGTAATACAATTTTCATGTTGACTTACCTCAATTCCCAGGTAGTAAGTCAGCAGTCCAAGATCGCTCATTTCAAACTTTGCATTCATCTCCATCTTGAATTCTTTCACATCATTAGGAGAGCTTCCGGTTACCAGCAGGTCATCGACATAAACCCCAATAATTAGAGTGTTTCCTTCTTTCATCCTGGTATATACTGAGTATTCTTGAGGACATCTTTTGAATCCCAAGCTCTTTAAATACTTATCTAAGCACGAGTTCCAGGCTCTGGGTGCCTGTTTCAGCCCGTAAAGAGCCTTCGATAACTTGTACACTTTGTCAAGTTCACCTTTCTTTTCGAAACCTTCGGGCTGAGTAACGTAGACTTCTTCCTCCAAATTGCCGTTTAGGAACGCTGACTTCACATCGAGGTGATGCACACCCCAACCATTTGAACCTGCAAGAGCTAAAATGACCCGTACAGTTTCGATTCTCGCAACCGGCGCGAAGACTTCATTGTAATCGATACCGTGTTTCTGCACATATCCCTTTGCCACAATTCTTGCTTTGTGCTTTATAATCTTCCCTCTTGGATCTCGTTTCACCTTGAATACCCACTTCAGACCTATTGGCTTTCGGTTCTTGGGAAGATCGACCAAGCTCCAAGTCTTATTCTTTTCAATTGACGCTAGCTCTGCATTCATCGCTTGTACCCATTCCTTTTTTCGACTTGCAACAACATAACTTGAGGGTTCTTCATCGCTGCTCACCATCATAAGTTCTTCTACTGGTAGATCGACTTCATCAGTGTCTTCGTACAAGTCGTTGAGCAGTCGGTACCTTTTTGGGGCTCCGCCACCTGTTGAACTTGAAGCCGTGTTTGAAGATTGCGATGGTGTTGGTGATAGCGCTTGAAACGGGATTGGGGTATATGGGGAATTTTGCGTAATGGGTGATACAGGTGTGCTCGATCTATTTGACTGTGAATTAGACGAATTTGGAGTTTCTTGTGAGCCCAACGACTGTGAGCCCATGTTGCTTGACTGTGGGCTTTCATCAGCCCAATCTGAATAACCTTGTGGAGACCCAGTTGGCGTATTTGGTACCCACTCTCCACCGTCAGCATAATTACCATCGTCAAAGCTAAAACCTTCAACAGTGAAGGTCATACCAGGTATCGATTTAATTTTTGACACTTTCTCCCATTCCCATCTCCGATTTTCTTCAAAAATTACGTTTCTACTCACAAACATCGTTCCTGTGTCGGGATCCAATAACCGATAAGCCTTTGATCCTTTTTCAATTCCGAGATGCACGACCCTCTTGCTTCTCTCGTCTAATTTCTTCAAGTGGTTCTTGGTTACCAGCATATGTGCGACACATCCGAACACCCTGAGGTGTCCTACATATGGTTTTCTCCCGGTCCACATCTCATATGGAGTTGAATCCGTTAGTGCTTTCGTGGTGACCCTGTTCAAGACATAGACTGCGTGGTTCACTGCCTCACCCCACAGCACATCTGGAACATTCATAGTCTTCAAGTTGCTTCTCACCATCTCCAAAATTGTTCGATTTCTCCGCTCCACCACCCCGTTCTGTTGTGGGGAATATGGGGATGTGTAATGACGTTCAAGACCACTTTCGTTGCAAAATTTCGTGAAGTCATTCGATAGGAATTCTCCTCCTCGATCTGTCCTCAAAGTCTTTATCTTTTCCCCTGTTTCATTCTCCACTTTAGCCTTGAAATTCTTGAAAGTCGGAAACGCTTCATCCTTTGTCTTCATCATATACACCCATTGTACTCTGCTATAGTCATCGACTAAAAGCATGAAGTACCTGTTACCGGAGGGTGTGGGTGGTGTGATCGGACCACAAAGATCTCCGTGAACAAGCTCTAACCTTCTCTTTGCTCTGTAGTTTGTCTGTGAAGGGTAAGGATTTCTCGTCTGTTTCCCCACTAAGCATCCTTCACATGGCTGGGATGGGATGCAAATTCTCGAAATACCTTCTACTATCTTCTTGTCTGACATCAATTTCAGTGCTGTGAAATTGATATGCCCCAATCGAGTATGCCAAAGCCATGTTGGCACAGAGATTTCAGCAATTAGGCACGGATTACTAACTTCTTCTAACTCAATCTTGTACAATCGATTGGGAGACTTCTGAACCTTCATCAATAACCTTCCAGTTCTATCGTGAACCCATAAGAATGGTTCCTTTATCCTGACCTCATCTCCACTTTCTGATAATTGACCAAGACTTATTATGTTGCTGCATAAAGCAGGTATATAATATACCTCTTGAAGTTTTTGGTGCTCGCCATTCTTGCATTGAAAGATTAACGTGCCCTTCCCTTCAATTCTGACTTTGGATGCGTTTCCAAACTTCACATACCCTTGTATCATCCTGTTCAGATCACGGAATTTACTCCTGTCGCCAGTCATATGGTTACTTGCCCCGGTGTCAAGGTACCACATCTTTGATTGGTTCGACTCTTCTCCTCTTGTTCTTAATATTGGCCTCACACTTTCTTCATTTAAGAACACTTCAGCATCTTCTTCTTTATTTTCAAGAGATGACAACAAAAGGGCTGGTTCATTATCATCTTGAATCAAGTTGTTTTCTTGATTCCTTTCACGCCTTGGGTTTGTGCACTCTGCTGCGTAGTGACCGAATTCCTGACAGTTGTAGCATTGAACTCTGCTCTTATCTTGATTACTTGAAGTGCCACGCCCTCCGTTTTTCTGGTAATGTGATCCTCCTCTTCCACGAGTCCCACGACCACCATTACTTCTACCTCTTCCTCTGCCTCGTCCTTGTGAGCCTCCAAACCCTCCTCGATTCGATTTAGATTTGGAGTCTCCCTCTATCTTCTTCTTGTTTCTCTCTGACCATTCTTGATGGGTCAAGAGAAGCTTTTTATCATCATTATCGCCATGGCCTTTCATTCGCTCTTCATGTGCCTTAAGTCTTCCGATCACCTCCTCCACTGTCATCTTATCCAAGTCCCCAAATTGCTCAAGCGTTGAAGCAATCTGAAGAAATTTGGATGGCACGGCTCTGAGTAGTTTCTTCACTACATAACTTTCGTCTACCGTTTCGCCTAATGTACGTATAGTACTGACATTGTTAATCACTTTTGCAGCAAAATCATCAATACCTTCTGTCTCCTTCATGTTCATTGCCTCAAATTCAGCTTTTAAGGTCTGAATCCGTGCGGTCTTCACCCTATCTGCTCCCATGAACATTATCTTCAGTGCTTCCCATGCTTCCTTGGCTGTTCTTTTTTCAGCCAATGACATCAGGAGGTCTTCAGGTATTCCTTGGTAGATGGCTGCCAACGCCATCTTGTCTTTCTTCACTTCCACCACCGTGTTTGCTGTTCGTGGCTCTACAGCTTCCCATACGCCTTGGGCTTGCATGAACACACGCATCTTAATCGCCCACGCCCCATAATTATTTCTTGATAACATCGGGTAGTGGAGTGTGATATGTCCTTCTTTGTTTTCACCATTGCCAGTGTTTCCTGCCATCTCTTCACGAGATTGAATCTTGGGCATGCACCAGGTTGTGCTCTGATACCAAATGTTAGCTTTTCACAAGCCTTTTGATTTGCAGAAAAACAAGAAATAAACAAGATGAACAGAGTATATGGGACAAAAACAGAGTATCTGTGGCAAAATGCTTCAATTGCTTATCATTCAAAATTGAGAGACAGACCCCACGTACATAATGCCTTACAATATAAAGGAAAAAACAAACTTGTAGAAAAATAAGGGACTAACTCCACTAAGCTAATGACTAGGACTTCAGGCCACGTGGCTTGACTTATTCCAAACTACTAACTGAGAAATAAAACATGCATTAAAAAATAAAATAACTTCTGAATTATCTCAACACTCTTGTCCCTGTCAAACTAACCCTCGATCTCGGTGGTGACTACATGTGGGTCAACTGTGAGCGACGCTACACCTCCTCGACCTACCGGCCGGCCCCTTGTGGCTCCGCCGCATGCCAACTTCTCAACACCACTTCATGCACAACCGAATGTTATTCTGCACCAGCTCCAGGCTGCTACAATAACACCTGCGGCCACGGCCCCACAAACTCCGTCGCTAATACCGGCACTAGCGGTGACCTCGGTGCAGATGTACTCGCGATACAGTCAACCGACGGTAAAAACGTTCTGAAAGTCGTTACCGTCCCTCGTCTTTATTTCGTCTGTGGTAGTAACTTCATTGAAGCTGGTCTTGCTAGTGGGGTTACTGGCATGGCTGGCCTTGGAAGAACCGGAGCTTCACTTCCGGCACAGTTATCTTCCCACTTTAGATTCGAAAGGAAATTTGCTCTTTGTTTGAGTTCGTCAACAAGATCAAGTGGGGTTGTTTTCTTTGGAAATGGACCATATACGTTGCTTCCAAATGTTGATGCTTCGTCTTCTCTTACGTACACCCATCTCATCATAAACCCTGTTACTGAAAATGGGTTTGTGGGTGACGCCTCTCCTAAATACTTCATTGGAGTCACAATGATCAAGATCAACGACAAACGTGTCCGGTTTAACAAAACCTTGTTGTCCATCGATGCAGAAGGTTATGGTGGGACAACTATTAGTACTGCTGATCCTTACACTGTCTTGGAAAGTACAATCTACAGTGCTGTTGTTACTGCATTTGTGAAAGCAATGTCGAAGAATGTTAAAAGGGTTCCTTCAGTTGCACCCTTCGGAGCTTGTTTTAGCTCCAAGAACATCAGTAGCACTCTTCTGGGTCCTGCTGTGCCTTCGATTTGTTGATTATCAAAGATCAAGTTTCAAGAGAGAAGAGAGTGAAGAGAGATAGGGTTTGAGAGCTTTCATTAAGCTGTGAATTGTAAGTTACGACAAAATACAAAGAAAGAAAAGCTATATATACTAGGGGCTAAGAATGCTAGTGGGCTAAATAAGGCCCAAACACACACAAACTTATTAGGCTTATTAGGCTAACATCCCCTCTCAAACTCACAATGCGACAGTTATAAGCATTGAGAGTTTGTCACACAAGAAACGAAATCAAGAACCAGACAATGCCTTTGTAAACATATCAGCAATCTGTAGGGTTATGGAACATGTGGCAAAGTGATGGTCCCAAGTTGAAGATGATGACGAGTGAAATGGCAATCAATTTCTATATGTTTTGTCCGTTCATGAAAAACTGAATTCTTGGCAATCTGTATTGCACTGTTGTTGTCACAATGCAAGGGAGTAGGATGAGAAGCGTCAACTCCCATATCAGCAAGAAGCCAACGTAGCCAAACAATCTCACAAGTGGTGACAGCCATAGCTCGATACTCAGCTTCAGTAGAGGACCGAGAGACAACATCTTGTTTCTTACTCTTCCATGAAATCAATGAGTCTCCAAGAAAGATGCAAAAACCAGTGGTGGATTTTTGATCATGAGGATCGCTATCCTAATCAGCATCGCTGTAGGCACACAACTTGAGTGAGGACGTGGAAGGAAACACAAGGGTTTGGAATTGAGTGCCCCGAAGATATCTCAAGATACGAAGAACAGCTCCCCAATGAACAGTAGTAGGAGCGGTAACAAACTGGCTAACCACATGAACTGCATGAGATATGTCTGGTCGAGTAACAGTAAGATAAACCAGACTTCCTACAATAGTTCGATATAGGCTTGGATCTGACAATGGGACACCGTCTGTTGGAGAATACCTGGCATTAGTCTCCAGGGGAGTATCAACTGTCCTGTTGTCTGAGAGTCGAGCACGTTCAAATAGGTCAGAAATATACTTTGTCTGAGATAAAAGATAACCTTTTGAAGATTGTGCAACTTCAATCCCTAAGAAATAACGTAGCAATCCCAAGTCTTTCATAGCAAAGCGGTAAGCCAAATCACGCTTCAAAGATTCTATACCATCATGATCATCACCAGTAATAATCATGTCATCAACATACAAGGATAGGAGAATCCGACCTGCATTCGTGCATCTAACGAATAACGCTGAATCATGATTACTAGGAGTAAAACCGAGAGAAGTAATCACAGTAGAGAATTTCTCAAACCAAGCACGAGGGGCAAAAGTCTCCTCATAATCCATACCATATTGCTGCGAGTATCCTTTTGCAACCAGCCTTGCCTTATATCTTTCAATTGAGCCATCAGACTTAGTTTTGATCTTATACACCCAACGACAACCAATCGTACGTTTTCCATGAGGAAGCTGTACAAGATCCCACGTATGAGTCTGATAAAGAGCCGTAAGCTCTTCTGCCATAGCATTCTGCCAACGAGGATCAGAAGCAGCTTCTTTGTAAGACTCCGGTTCAGAAAGCCGATGTATATTTGCAATAAAAGATGCAAATGCTGGAGAATAAGAAGAATATACAAAATCTGGCAGTTTAGTAGTCTTATGAGTACGTACAGGTCTCGATGGTGGTGGATGATTTTCTTGAGCGGCAGCAGGAGTGGGAGCAGTTACAGACTGAGCAGGAGGGTTGTCTGGAGCTATGGAAGCATCATCAACTGGGGAACTAGATGTAGTGCCATCACTATCAATGGTGAAAGGATCAATATTTTGAAGTTCTGACCGAGTCATGTTGTGAGACTGTACAGGAATAGCATAGTAAGGAATGTGCTCCAGAAAAGTAACATGTCGAGAGACATACAGTTTCTGACTCGCCGGATCATAACACCGATATCCTTTCTGACCAATACCATATCCCAAGAATACACAAAGAGCCGACTTTGGAGACAACTTGCTTCGTTCTACATGAGGCCGTAAGACAAAGCAGGTGCACCCAAATACCCGTAAAGATGAATAATCAGGTAATTGACCATACAACTTTTCATAAGGAGACATTCCAGAGTTGTGGCGAGTCGGGATGCGATTAATCACATAGGCAGCAGTAAGGATAGCTTCTCCCCAAAAGACACTAGGAACATCAGAAGATAATAACAAAGACTGTGCCGTTTCTACAAGGTGTCGATGTTTCCGTTCTGCTATACCATTCTGTTGAGGAGTATCAGTACATGATGATTGGTGAACAGTCCCATCAGATGCTAGTAACTGAGTAAAATCATTAGAGGTATATTCCCCTCCTAAATCACACCGGAAGCATTTTATGACAGCAGAGTGTTGGGTCTTCAAAGAGCTCTGAAATTGCTATAAATGACAAAGAAATCTGACCTGCGCTTCATAAGATAAACCCATGTATAACGAGTATAATCATCAATGAATGAAACATAATAAGGCGATCCTCCTTTGGAGGTTATTGGGGAAGGACCCCACACATCAGAATGCACAAGATCAAAAGGAGCAAACGAACGAGTGACACTATTATTAAAAGGTAAGGCAGAGAACTTTGCCAGTTTACAACCACAACAATCAGAAATGTCAACATTGTTCAAACGACCTAACACACCAGTAGAGGATAAAAACTGTAAACGTGAAGCTGAAACATGACCCAAACGAGAGTGCCAAAGATAAAAATTTGAAGACGAATGACTTAAACGAAAAGACGACAAATCAACACTAGAGGCCGCAATATCAGAAACTTGGAGCTGCTCCAAAACATAAAGCTCCCCAAGTTTACGGCCGATCCCAGTCACCCTCCGAGACTGTGGGTCCTGTACACAACAAAGAGAATCAGAAAAGAAGACCCAATAACCAGATTTACACAACTGACTGACCGAAACAAGATTCAAAGCAAGTGTGGGAATATAATAGACATTAGTGAGAGAGATATGGGGGGTAACAACAGGACCAATACCCTCAACTGGCATAGGTGTAGCACTAGCTGACATAACAGAAACATGAGGACTAGCTGATAACGAAGAAAAGGATGACAAATGTGGTGACATATGATGAGATGCACCAGAATCCAATATCCATAAGGATGAAGGAATACCTGAAGGACTAGATGCTGATAGACCTGTGTGAGACATAGATGTTGACATGGCAGTAGGATTGGAAGCAATGAACTGGCGAAATTGCTCAAAAACCTGTGGATCCAAAGCTGATGGTGGTGTCATATTCAAATCGTTCTCTGTAGAAGGTACAGTAGCAGCAGCAGTGAACTGTGGAGGACGAAATGGTGGAAATGATGGACGTTGTTGAAACTGTCCAGGAGGCCTGTTGAACTGTGGAGGCTGAAACTGTCCAGATGGTCTTGTTTGGTTTTGATAATTTCCCTTCCCCAATAGCAATGGACATTGAGACTTCCAATGATTTTTCTTTTTACAAAATGCACACTCATCAAATGCAACTTTCGGCTTAAACTGTCCAGATGGTCTTGTTTGGTTTTGAACAGCAAAGACAGTAGGTGTGGCTACTGCCTTAGACCCTTTGTCAGATTGGGACTTGATACGGGTTTCCTCGGCAATCAACTCATGAACAACTGAATCCACTGTGGGAAGAGGAGTACGATGAAGGATTGTCCCACGTAAGCCTTCAAAATCAGACCTTAATGCCATAAAAAACTGGACCAATCTCTGCTCTTCCCTTCTGGCAATGTAAGGCTTGAAAGCCTTTAGTTCTGCAGATTCAGTGAGAGCTAATTGATCCCACAAATCAGACATAGAAGCATAAAAATCCTGAATACTTAGACTGTTTTGTTGGAGGGCTCGGATATCAAATTCTAGCTGATACTGTTTTGCAAAATTAGATTGAGTATACAGCCTTTCCAAATGGTCCCAAACTTCTTTTGCTGTGTCATACTTTGCTAATTGGGTGCCAATTGACTGGATAACAGAATTATTAATCCATGTAATAATTTTGGAATTATCAGTCTCCCAAGAGTCCAATAAAATAGCAAAATTTTCAGCTTTGTCATCTGTTGGTTTTCCCTTTAGACCTGTAACAATCCCCCACATAGCCTTGCCCCGTAAAAAATTCTTCATTACATAACTCCAATACGCATAGTTTTTACCATCTAGTTGTGTACTAATGGACTGAAGAGAGTCATCTCTTGGAGCCATAATGTCAATAAACAGTCAAGCAAATATACCAAATCGTCCTTATGCAGATGAACAAACAAGCCAATAATAGCAGCAACAATTAAAACCCTCAATATCAAAGAACCAACCCAGAATAGCAGCTTCTCAAGAAAACAGTAGCAACCCAGAATACTAAGCGAATCAGAAAACCAAATCGAGCAAACAAACTAACAGTAAAAATAACCTTCTTGAAATCGACCAAATCGAGCCGAAAATACCAATCGGAACACATAAACGAAGCAGAAAATCATACCAAAAGTGCCGAAAATACCAATCGTGCCTGCTACAAAACCCCTTAACAATCTAGCTCTGATACCATGTTGATTATCAAAGATCAAGTTTCAAGAGAGAAGAGAGTGAAGAGAGCTAGGGTTTGAGAGCTTTCATTAAGTTGTGAATTGTAAGTTATGACAAAATACAAAGAAAGAAAAGCTATATATACTAAGGGCTAAGAATGCTAGTGGGCTAAATAAGGCCCAAACACACACAAACTTATTAGGCTTATTAGGCTAACACGATTGACCTTGTTTTACACAGCAAGAAAGTGTATTGGAGGATATATGGTGCCAACTCCATGGTTATGGTGAAAAAGGATGTTGTGTGTCTTGGATTTGTTGAAGCACGTACGTATATTCGGCCTAGATTTTCAGTGGTTATTGGAGGGCATCAAATCGAAGACAATCTATTACAGTTTGATCTTTCGAAATCAAGGCTGGGATTCAGCTCCTCCCTTCTTGGTCGATCAACAACATGTGCTAATTTCAACTTCACATCAACTGCTTAAAAGTTGAATGGGTTTGTGTTCGAGTAATTAATAAATGGCGTTGCCATGTATGCCTAAAAAGAATAATTCTTATTTTTAGGTTATTGTCATTTACTTACCACTTGGTCTCATACTCGTGGATTATGTTCTTGCTGAAAAGGTTATAAAAAGAATTGTTGATGGTTGTTAACAAACAGCCTGCGCTCTTTTAGAGCTGCACATGGTGCTCAAATTCGTAGCAACCACTCCGAATGGATACAGGTCAATTTTATCGGACATTTATTATGTGCACAACACAAAAATCATTGAACCTTTTTAATAAATATTTAATTTACGGATCAAAATTTTTACTTACAAGTGAGCATCATTAAGAAGCACAAAAAAGGTTGGATGCGTGAAATTCATCGGTTGCTCTTCTTCTGTTTGCAGAAGCATATCCTGTAGAGACAGAAACAGAAAAGACCTCAAAAGCAATCCTCGATCGAAAGTCTATAACAGGGAAAATTTGATTTTAAAAATGCCAATGTATTCAATGATTTCAATCTATATGTAGTTTAGTAAATTGAACTGATAGAAAAGCTCACATCTCAGAAAGAATCTGGAAGCTAAAATTTTTAATTTTTAATTTTTTTTGGAACGCAAATCTAATCTATCTAATCTAATCTAAAAAATTTTACGGTTCATGCGACAAAATTGCTGGTCTCGAAATTGCACGACTAGAAAATGGGGTAAAAAACCTACGGAAAATACCTACGCAAATTTAGATGAGTAAATACCACACATTAGTGACAAACTAAGAAACCCTAAAATTATCTACTCATCTGTGACGGAACAGCTACGCAAAAAAGCATCGTAGGAAATGTGTGGGTAAATACCCACACCATACCCATGCCATGAATTGGTGTTTCGGAGATACGTGGGTGAACTCAGTATTTCCGTTTTAATAATGAATTGTAAATATGTTGTCTAATTTGTTTAATAAAGGTTATTTTTAAAACAAAAATAAGATTAAATAATAATAATAATAATAATAATTAAATTCACTTTCAAATATGAAGATTATTATAAAAAATATGTATTAATTAAGCTTATTATTGCCAAAACATAAAACGAAAAAATTTACCTAATAATATATAAAAATATGTATTAATTAAGCTTATTATTGCCAAAACATAAAACGAAAAAATTTACTCACGAGGACATGTTAAAAAAATTGAAAAAAAATATGGACAAAATACAAAAAAGCCCAACCTTTTATAAGGCATCATGCAGAAAAACCCTTCATTAATTGTTTGGTTCATAAAAACACAACCATTAATTTTTTACCCTTTACTTTAAACCAAAATTTACCTTTTAACCTTCAATAACCGGTTGTATGAATTATGTGGCGTTCACAATTAAATTTTATTATACGTGTCTCACAAAAATTGACCTGGCCACAACAATTAAGTGTGATACGTGGAAAATAACTTAAATAAATTTTAATCTGTTAGTAGGGTTAATTGCAGTAAGACGATGCAATAACATCACGAATTTGCAATCAATTGATCCACGATTATGGAGTCGAACGACAAGGAAGAAAACAATCCACAAGGCTATCGAATTGCAGATCCATCTCATCCAACATTCCAGCAATTGTCGGACAAATACTTCCGGTTCGTGAATACAGCTGACAAGCCAGGGAATTGACTGATCGAGTTCGACATTCCAACAACCCAGCAAGCGGTTGACATCGACTTTCACGTCTGTGATAAGCAACATGTTACAGAAATTGTATTAGGGTGGGGGGAGTAGATCCCTCCCACCCCACTGAACTCACGCGCCACGTCAGCTTTTCTCTCTCCTCTCACTTCCATTTTCCCCATCTTTCACCAATCTTTCACCCATGGAACCACTGAACCCACAATGCCACATCATATATTTGATATTTAAATATTTTAATTAAATGAATAAATTAATTTTAACACTTAATTTAATATTAGAAATAATAATAAAATGCACAAAATTTAAAGAAAATTCAAATTACATTTAATTAAAAAACACACCGGTACAAGAAAAAAAAAGCCTAAATACGGAAATAATAATCTTAAAAACGGAAATAAAAATCCTAAAGTTCCCACCCATACATTTCTGCAATTTCCTGTTTCTTCCCAGGAACCAATGCCAATTTTGATCCGGTCAAATGATCATGTGATTTAAGGAAGAATTTTAAATCTTTTTGTTCACGAGACCTTTTGAGCGCTTTGATCTCTTGCTCACGGAGGGCCGATTTCCTCGTCAATTCTTCCTCCTGTTTCTCCAAAACAACCATTTTCTTTGCACGGAGGGTTTCCTTCTTCTGCGCTTCTGCCTCGTTAATATTCGCCAGTACGGATATCTTATCGACGATGGTCTGATAACCATCTGGCATTGATGAAGATCCAGCTACATTTTTCCCTTTTCTTTGCCGGGAATGTGATGATGGTTGTGGGGAAGCTTCATCAAGATCGATTGGTTGATGCGAAAAGTGTGCATCAGAAGGAGAGTTGGTGAATTGGTTGGAGCCGGATGTCTTACTTCGTTTGGCGGAATGATGTGGGGAATGCATCCCCATTTCTTTGACCGTTTCCCATTTGGCATGCTCTTTGAGTATTTCCCATGCCCCTGTATGTGAGAAACTGGACCGGTACAATTTCCGGTACTCTGAATGGGTGGCCTGTAAAACATCCGCATCCCCCCTCCCACTGGCACGCATGTTCATTTTATTGTTGTATATACAATTGAACTTATTTACCTTATTTAGGATATCTTTGTACTTGGAGTTGATTTGATGCTTGGTCCGATCGGTACCTGGAATTTGCGCCTGGAAATGTTCCAAAACATTCTGCCAGAAAGAGTCGGACCGTTGGGTGTTTCCCCGTTCTTGGTCCTCAGAACAACTAATGTATGCCTTCGCCAAGGCGATCTCCTCCCTCTCCTCCCAATTTCTGCGTTTTACTCGGTGGGTGTAATTCCTTTTACGCGTAGAGGGTTGTGTCTCTGGGACAACCTCCTCTGCGTCCTCCTGGTCATCTGCATGCTGCTCCTCCACTTGCTCGTCCTCTTGCGCGTCCTCTTGCTCCTCCACTTGCTCCTCCTCGTTATCCGAGGGTGGAATGGTTTCATCACTGGACTCCACTTGGTTACGGAAATGAGAAGTGTCCGGGACGTAGCATTGTTGGAATTGGTTGGGGTATTGTGGAAACTGAGTTTGATATTGTTGGAATTGGTTGGGGTATTGTGAAAAGTTTTGTTGGAATTGGTTGGGGTATTGTGTGTAACTGTAAATGTGTGGGGATGGGGTTGGGGGAACTTCACGGCTCCTGCTTTGTGAGGAACTGCGACGTTTGGATTTACCACGATTTGAATCCATTTTATAAAAAAAGAGTTTTTTATAAAATAGAGGGCAAAGGGTTTTTGAGAGAAAATGAGAGAAGAAAGAAGGGTGAAGGTGTGATTTGTGAAGGAGTGGAGATGTGGTATTTATAGGGATGAGGGGAATGTAATTTTTTAGGGATTAAAATTTTTTTTTATATATAAAAATGGATGGGATCATCGGGTTCACCATCATCCCTCACCCGCCACCATAGCCGAGCCCGCCGAAACCGAAGGGGAGGGGCAGCGGTACCGGCGGTACCGGCGGTACCGCCCCAACCTATCACCCATCTTTCCATTTACTCCGTCCACCCTTAGAATTGTATTAGAAGGGCTTTTCTGTCCTCCGATTTTAAATGTCAGTTTCTGTATTAGAATGCATTTTCTATAAAATTTGGATTTTAAATATCAATTTATGTTAATTACTGTATTAGTACAACATTTTCTGTAAATTACAGGTTGCATTGCTTGAAATAACAAGAAATAACAAACTACGATACTGAAAAAATACCTACAAAAAAGGCCCCACAAAACCATTTCTGGAACTTGGTTGCTAAAATACCAATATCTGTATAAGTTGCATGCTAAAAACCAGAAAAATGGAAAAGTAATTTGCTAAAAAACCGATTTATATAATAGTTGATTGCTAAAAACCAGGAAAATGGAAAAGTTGGTTGCTAAAAAACAACATTTTTATCAAATCAGGTTACCAAAATCAACAAGAATGCACTTGCAAATAATTGTATTTGGAATGTTTTTTTTTCAGAAATCGGATAAAGTTGCTTGGTAATCCAGAAAAATCGAAACCAGGTTGCCAAAATCAACATGAATGCATATAAAAAAAATTGTATCTGTAATCGATTTTTACAAGGACCGTTTCTGGAGCTTTGTTGCTAAAAAACTGAGTTTTGTAATAGTTGGTTGCTAAAAAACCGAGTTCTGTAATAGTTGGTTGCTAAAAAACTACAAAAATCATAAAGGAAATGGTTGCCTTGAAAACCCAAACAACTCGCTAAAAACACCATTGCATACAAACTACAATGCTAAAAACACCATTGCTGAGAACATTGGTTACCAAAACAATCATCATTACAGAATGTAATCCAGTAACAATGCCATTATCTACAAAACAAGTATTTGTATCCCACGTAAACACTTCATTAGCCAATTTGTTTTCACATACATAATACGCCTCTCTACTAAGACTCAATAAACTTTTACAAACAAACATATTACCATTAAAAACAAAATGCCAACAAACTATAAATCACATTATCCAAAATTTTTATCTTTTCCAACTCTTCAAACTTTGCATTCTTTCCCTTCGATTCAGCAATAAGTTCATTCGTTAATCCTTTATGGTGGTCATTCAACTCGGGATCAACCCACTTAAAACACTTGCAATCATGGCCATACTGGTTCTAGGTGCGATAAGAGGACAATATCCACCTCAGAGGTAATAGCTTCTTGCCTACAATGAAAAGAAACGATAAGCCATACGATCAAGTTCGTCAAACTTAGTTAAAATATATTATATCTTAGATGAGTCAGGGTCATGAAATTTCAGATTTTTAGTATAGGATAATTGTCACTACAAAGAAAGATAACTGGTATGATCAATTTGATTATTAGGACTGTGAGTCTACCCAAATAATAGTTTCACGTAAAGCCTATATCAAACTTGATGCAACTACCATCTTTTGTGTAGTATAAACATAGAACAGATATCATTGTTACATCAGATGCCAAATACTCATTTAAATCGAACAAGTTTATTTCAATTAAAAAGAAAACTCATAGAAGCATTTCATCAAACGGTTAATATGCATTTCAAAGCACAAATATGCTGAAGAGATAATTGAAACACTGATAGATGGACTTGAGATTTGATTCAAACACATAAATTGAAGAATGTATCTCTTAATTAATAAGTTCGAGGATTAAGCTTTCACCATATTTGATAGAGATAATGAAACTTCACAACAAAATTCAGCGTTCAATGGACTATGGATTTGTAGTTGCAATTCAGAATTATTAGATCGAAGAGCGCTTTCACGGCTTTGATAACAACCCCTGATCGTAAAAACCGATTTTGTGGAATGAAGTAATTTGATGGGTATATTAGTAAATTTTTATCTCAAGCAGGAATGGAAAGCAGGGGTGGTGCTGAGAATCAAAAGTACGGGATTTGAAGGAATGGCTTTCCTTTTGCAATAACACAACCGAACAGCATTTTTGCCCACAATGGAATCCTCCATTTCATACTGTTCTTCATTACCGGTTAATTCCTTTCAACCTGTAATCACAAAACTTTTTCCACGTATTCTGAAGAAAAAAAAATGCCACGTACCGAATGTTACCGGTTAATTCCTTTCAAAACTAGAAAAAGGGTAAATTTGAAGGGTAAAAAATTAATGATTGTGTTTTTTTGAACAAAATAATTAATGAAGGGTTTTTCTACATAACACCTTGTAAATGGTTGGGTTTTTTTGTATTTTGCCCAAAAAATATTAAAAAAATAATGATCCAAAAGTTTTTTTTGAATTTTTTTTCCAATATAGTACTATGATCCAGTTTATTATTTATATATATTTTTAATTTTTTTAAGGTGTCCTCACCGGATCCGAACCGTATATATATATATATATATATATATATATATATATATATATATATATATATATATATATATATATATATATATATATATATATATATATATATATATATATATACTAGGCGTATACCCGCGCGCAGGAGTAAAATTATATAGTAAAAATGTTGGTCGGTCACATACACTTTAAAACTTTATATTAAATCTAAACATTCAATACTAAATATAAATGAGTATCATAATATATATCATGTATTAATAGTAATATTTCAAAACTTGAAAAATGATACACAATAACCCTTTTGAATTCAATAATATATAGATAGTGAAACATCAAAATAAAGTAAACAATACATCAGTTAATTAATAAGTTTGTTATTTTACACTACGCTAATGACTAAGCTTATAGATTAATCAATTTAAAAATAAAAATTATACAAAATAACGTTTTAGACACCCATTTATAAACAATATATATTCTTATTACATTTATTTAATCATGAAATGTATATATACAACTATTACATTTAATAAGTAAAGTTAGAAATAAAACAAACAATTAAAATAAGATTATCTCAAAATACGAATAAACACGGCATCATTGTGCTAAAAAATAAAATAGAAATTTGAACGACCAAATACGATAACAATATAATATTAACCATAAAAGTATGAATAAAAAGGTTCTTCTAAGATTATGGAAAAAAACCATACAAAAATAATATCACATACAAAATTGAAGTCATTTTTCACACACTCTAGATAACAAAATCTAAAAAAGATGAAACGAATGTGTGAGTAACTGAAAAGAGAAATGAAGCAAGCATGCTTTTAATATTTTAATGTTATTATATAGGTAAAACTTATTAATTAATGAATCAATAAAGTCAATTATACCATTAACTTATCATAAGTTTAAGATTTTAGGTTATTGAAGATGAACATAATAAAAATAAAATAAGTTTGTTATTTTACATTAAGTTCACGACTAAGCATATAAATTAATAAATTTAAAAGTAAAAACTATAAAAATAAAAATTCCAACATGATTAAAATAATATAATTTTTAAGTACCATCATGAATGGTTTTCACTAATGATATTTAGTTATACATAATCAACAACCTCTCTTCTTATTATATTTATTTAACCATGGAATTTATGTATACAACAATTACTTTTAATAAGTAAAGTTATAACTAAAATAGACAATTAAAATAGAACTCTCTCAAAATACAAATAAACATGAGATCATTATGCTAAAAATCAAAATAGAAACATGAAAAACCAAACCCGAATTAGATAATATTAGTTTAAATACTAAGTATTTAACATTTGTATTAAAAAACATATTAAATACTTACAATTACAAATCGATAAAGAGAACATATAGAATTCAACATAAACTTCATATATAGAAACACTATGTATTGCAATAATCATTGATGCCACAAACTAACTTTTTCAACTCTTCATATTTGAATTACAAATCTCTTCAAACACATGTATCTTTTTTGTAAGCAAAGCTATTTATATACTACTAATATAAGTTACAATATGTATAAATGAGGAAAATAAAAAGTTATTACCAATTAATAATTATAAGTTAAAAACTCTTGAGTTGTAGTATTAAGTATCCATAAATTAGAAAACTCTTGAGTTGTAGTGGGAGTTTCAAATGAATGTGGTGCTAGTATATGAGCTATCTTGAATCACATTCATTTGAATGGCCTCAATTATAAGATTTATATATATATATTATATATATATATATATATATATATATATATATATATATATATATATATATATATATATATATTGATGGGGAATAAGGAAAATTTAAGTTCACATGCAACCTATAAGGATCCATGTTTTCTCTATTGAACCTACAACTAAGAACCTAAAGGTATATAATTAAAATTCTAAAGAAAAGATTAGAAACTACATACCTTTCAACCCTTGGAAGCAAGCACCAGAATTGTCTTGCCTCTAATGGCTCACACCCAAAACCATAGCAAGCAAGAAACTAGAGAGAGAAGAGAGAACTCTATGAGAATGGCGTGAATAATGGGGTGTTGGGGCTCCCTATTTATAGCCCCAGAATGATAAGTCATAAGACATATAACTGCCTTATTTGAATTCTGATATGATAAGGCTTTTATCATATAATTCAACTTGCTTATCATTACCATAAATAGTCCTAGTATCCATATATGAAGGATTTCGAATTCCTTAAGGCTTATGCCATAGAATTCGTCTAGCATATATATACCGAACATATTTGTCCATTGCTCAACTATTAAACAATTACAATTCAGCCTCTGCACTTTTAATTAATCCTAAAATTAATTCTAATTAATTTATGATTAATCATTAATTAAATGTTATGATTTATAATTAATATATTATCCTCATACTATATTAATAAATCAATATATCTCTCTCTTTATAAGTTATCTTATCCTCTGCTAGTTTTGAGGACAACCCAAAAGGACTGTGCTGCTATCAATTCAAGTATATGTATCAATTATAGTTATGGCTTAGAAACCTAATCCAACAGTCTCCCACTTGGATAAGTCTATAACTATAATACAATATAGCTTCCGAATTGATCAGCAAATTGTAGCTTCCAAAAGCCGTTGCCGAACTCTGACCCAATCAGTTTTGCGTGTCCTAAGATAAGTGATCATATGATCCTCCGTTCTACAAGATATCATTCGGACATGAGACATGGATTATAATCAATCTCAATGTCCAATACTCTGTTTCCCGTTTTCTGATTTGTGATGATATAAGACTTCCAATTGAACACATCAATTCGGTTCTGGTTAGGCCTAGCACTATAAGTTAATCCCCAAATCACTAAGGGCCCACATATATCGCTTTACCCGTTAGGGTAAAAGGAAAGAATAAACTTTGACTCATATGATTGTGTCTTTTACTCATCAAATCGCTCACAACAATACGTTTTATAACATCGAATTACCGATGTGTTTACGCATTATCAATGCATAACCGACTTGTAAATTTCAACTCATATGTCTCCGTTTCAAGACCATAAGATATTATCGTCTCAGAATTACTTGTGATAGAATCCATGAAGTAATTCTCTGAGCGCAGGTTGGTCCAATACTCAAATCTCAATTTCTAAGTACTCATGAACATTGCAGCAACACCATTGCTATGACTAACTCCTTAGACAATCTACAATTCAATTCATGACAGTCTTAATTCACTACTTACTTCCAAAAGTATGAGCGACTGTGGAGTTTTGAATAATAATATTATTCGGGGAGTAAAACATGCAAAATGAAACAAATGATCTGACAGGCAGCCACTCCTGCTTATTACCAAGTCTCCACGAGGTAATCACATGACACAATACTGTTGTGTGTTTCTTGGCTTCTTTTAAACTTTCATTTAAGATTTTATATGTGTCTATATGACCTTCACTCTTTCTATGTATCCAAAATATCTTACATTGATACACATCATTGCAGATAATCTGATCGGACACTCTTCCGATGATATCTGAATATGTCATCTCAGTTTTCTCTCCTAACTCCATTTCGGAAACGATGGTGTGTACTGTGACTTCTCATGGGTATCGGGTTCTTAAGTCCAGGTGACTGTACCCTTTGGTGTCAAGAAGATTTCAAGGTGTTATGATGTGCCGGTGAACTACACGCGCTCCATCAATATACCAACGA
The DNA here is from genome assembly GCA_023525715.1 of Cichorium intybus. Lineage (NCBI taxonomy): Eukaryota > Viridiplantae > Streptophyta > Magnoliopsida > Asterales > Asteraceae > Cichorium > Cichorium intybus. Next base: position 107,277,333 of record CM042012.1, on the reverse strand, counting down.
AATTGCTTTTATGTTTCCATTGAGTTACGATGCGGGGATGGACTTCCTTAAGTTACTTATGAGAGAATGATTTCACAATTTATGTGTTATGTGTTATATGTTATTGTTTAAAGTTATGTCTTATCTCTTTGATATTATGTGTTTATCTATCTACATTATGTGTTTATCTATTTGACATTATGTACTTGGCATTTCTATATTTGTATTATGTATGTGTGACATAACATTCTTTACATTTTATGTTTGTATTATGTATGATGGATATCGATGACTCCTACTCATATGACGACAATGAATAAAGTTGGGTAGATGATATATAATTTAAAAAGTTAACTAAATGCTTTAACCACTTTGCCTCTTTACAAGTAGCAACTAATGCAACAAATTCAGATTCTATTATTGAGTTTGTAATGGAAGTTTGGTTATTGGATGCCCAATAGATGGCACCAACCCTAAGCAAGAAAACTCAACCACTCGTGATCTGACGATCCTCCATGTTGGATATCCAACTCGCATCTAAAGAGGGTTCTAGAAAGGGGTGCAAATCCATTGGCCCTATTATTTTGTCATGTACAAGATCAAACATGCCTTATATACGAATTTACAATTTAGTCCACCCAACTTGTATTAGATCATATTTTAATCCTCATTGGCACATGTGTTTATACTAATTATAGTAAAAGGCTAGTGACACCAACATTATCAACATTATACAAGATGAACAAGTATTAAGTTCTCTAACAAATATAATTAATCTAAACGCAAAGAAAATTAAATGTGAGGCTTTCACGGCATGGACCCACAAAATATTGAAGGTACATATCACCAAGTTTATTTCATATTTTATGGGATAAATACATTTATCTATAAATAACTATACATTTTTAGAGTGAATTACAAAATAGTTTATGTATTATAGTGTAAATTAATTTTTCCCAATTTTACTTTTCGTTACATAGATAGTCAATGTTGTTTTTTTTTTCTAGCACTTTTAATCCCTAAGCCGCTAAATCTAACTTTTAATGGACTTGTTTTTAAAAATTGACCAATTTACGCTATTATCAAAGCCAAAATTGTAATGTACCATAAGGACTGACTTTGTAATTGCTTGATATTATTATCCTATTTTATTTAATAAAACCTTATTTAAGAGTCAATGAATGCTTAAACCCCCTAAAAACAATGTTTATTCTTTCCAGAGTTAAGAATTGAGATTTACTTATTTGTAAGAAAATTCACATACTAAGGACTTCAAATTAGTGTTTGAGCATTAGTGATGATACATCTACCATTGAATTATCAAAATGGTTGTTACTAATGGTCGAAGGTATCAAGCTAAATCTTTTAAAAACCTGAAGGTTAATGGACTTGTTTTCCTCTTAAATTTTATGCTACTGATGCAAAATAGAGTTGAAATGATACCATGCATACACCACCTAAAACATGTGTTTATCTATGTGTAACCAAATCTATCTAACATGATTGTCTCACATGACCATAAATGAATAAAAACCAACTCTATTTGAATGTCCAGAGAGTACAATCTTTGCTTCCCCTTTTATTTCTCCCAATTCAATATCTTTAGGGTTTTGATTCTTGGCAAGGGGTTGCAACCCCTGCGCGATGCAGTGGGGAACCCTAAAAAAGATGAATTAGAAAAATTAAGTAGGATGATATAATAGGTAAATAATTGAAAGTTGAAAGATATATGTGATACCTGGTTTCAGAAAATGCTAAGGAATGGGGGAGTAAAATAAAAAGTAATGCAAAGTTCATAAAATATAGAGACACTAACGCTATCTCAGACGGTAGTGGCGGTAGAGATAGTGACACAATCAATAAAGATAGTTATGCTATAGTCGCGAGTCAAACTTGGACTTTTAGTCTGTAAGAGTGTATTTCAAGTCAAAAACTCCCCAAGCTTAATTTCAGTGGCGAATGAGTAAATAATCAGTGGAATTGAGCAAGGGAACACGAACAGAAACTAGAGGATAAAGAGTTCAACATCATAGAAGTGTTCTAAATCCCTAAATCAACAACGTGAGTTGATTTTTATGAATTTGGGGGTTTTCTAAAACCTTAATTTGTCATAATTCAAGAAATTGAGCAGTTCTAGTAGTATATGATGTTAGTAGTTAGTTGTAGTATGAGTTTCCTAGCTTTTGGTATGTAAATTTTTGAGGTTTTATGACTGAAATCATTCAGATGCGAAGATAGGCGGTTCTGCAATGATAGCGTCGCTATTGTGGATAATCATGACGCTAATGGATAGCGACTCTATCCTTTAGATAGCTCTGTTATCTCCCCTTGACATATTTTGTGTATCTTTTAATTGGCTTAACCTTTTGGTCAAACTATTAATGGGGTATTTGAGGATGATTGAGACTTGGTCTGTGATGTTGTACCACAACTAACCAAATTAGGAAGAAGGCCAATGCGAGAAACATAGGGGTAACAGGTTCTCACCTAACCCCAGGTGAGTAAACTCTAGTATTTGAGATATGCTCTATTGAGTGTTGAGATATCTTATATATACATGTATATATATATATATATATATATATATATATATATATATATATATATATATATATATATATATATATATATATATATATATATATATATATATATATATATATTGTTATTTTGATTGTGACTGTTTGATTGAGCGATGTCCTTATTGGTAGTTGTTATCTTTGAGTTGGTTACATAATTAAGTTGTTACGACGATGTAATTATTGAGATAACAGATTTGACGAGTTTCTTAGTCGTGTTGATACATCTGTGAGGGCTGTTATTGCTGAGTATAGCAGATAGTTGCACGAGTACATGAGAATGATTATGATTGAGCTGATGAGTAATATTGGCCCTAGTGCCTATTGGTGAGTTGATGGTTGATGATGAATTAGCAAATGTTTACATGGCTAGTATAATTAGCAAGAGGGATGATTGAGTTGTATACTAAGAATTACAGCTTATTGTGTTGTAAGATTTTAAATTGTTGATGTATGTTTATACTTTTAATATATCTTGTGTAGATATTGAGCAGGGAGATTACTTACTAAGATTTTATAAGCTTACCCATTGGTTGTGTGATTGTTTTGCAGGTATATGTAACACTGATATGGGAAGACATGTGATTGAGACATGGAGGACTTAGAGCATGTCCTTTGTTAGCGATCTTGTGTTTTGAGTGGTTGAGTACTAGTATACCCAATTATACTATATTATAGTTTTAAACTTTTCGGGTATACCCTATATGAAAAAGTCGGGCGTTACAAGTTGGTATCAGAGTTGTGGTTTTAGGTCCTTGAGTGTAGGGTCCTAGACTTGAACCGGGAAGATTGACCCCTATCACTTGCTTGGAAAATATATTGCTGTAAATGTTAGCATATGTGTTGAATATTAATCTTTTTGCTATGTCTATTATCTGTTGTATTCTCTGTGTGATGTAGGTATGATATCAGGCGAAATACGACTTCATAATGAGATGAGAGTACCACTGATGATGAGATGTCAACTAATAAGATGAGATGAGATTTCATATGATGATGAGATATCAGTTAATAATGAGATGAGATGAGATTTCAACTGGTGATGAGATATCAGCTGATAATGAGATGAGATGATATTGTTGGATTAAGGTGTCTAAGCAATAACTATAATTTAGAATTATACTTAAATTGACAGCAGCACAGTCCTTTTGGGTTGCCCTCATAACTAGCAAAAGACTAGATGATAAATAGAGAGCGAGAGATAATGATTTATTAATATATTATGGGAATAATATATTAATTAGAAATCATCATATTTAATTAATAATTAAACAGAAATTAATTGAAATTAATTTTCAGAATTATTTGGATTAATTAAAAGTGCAGGGGTTGAATTGTAATTGTTCAACAGTTGGGCAATAAACAGTCTGGGTGATCCAATGGGTTGGACGAAATCACAGGCTTGGAGCCTTGTGGATTTCCAAACCCCATAAGGGTTTTTATGGCAGTGATAAGCAGATCCCTTTATCTGATAAAAGCCTTATCATATCAGGATCTTAAATAAGGCAGTTATACTCCTTATTATTTATCACCTTGAGAATATAAATAGAGGTCCTCCCCACCCCTCATATTCATGCCAAAAAAAAGAAGCCTCATCCTCCCTCTCTTGTTCATCTAGCTTGCTAAGTTCTTGGGTGTGAGCCACTAGAGGCACGATAATTGTGGTGCTAGCTTCCAAAGGTCAAAAAGGTATAAAATTATTTGTTTGTAATTTTAATTTGGCCTTAGTTATAGGTTAAATTTGAGAAAAACATAGATCCTTATAAGGTGCATGTGAACTTAGGATTAAAGTTCATTGATTACATAGAATCTCATCAGATATTTCAGCTGATGATGAGATATCGGGTGATACTAAGATGAGATGAGATTTCAGATGATGAGATATCAGCTTATAATGAGATGAGATGAGATTTCAACTGATGATGATATATCAACTGATAATGAGATGAGAGGAGATTTCAGCTGATGATGGGATATCAGTTGGTAATGAGATGAGATGAGATTTCAATTGATGATGTGATGTCAGCTGATGATGAGATGAGATTCCAACTGATGATGAGGATTCAACTAATGATGAGATGAAAGAGATTTTTCAGTTATCGTTGATAACTGAGCTATGATTGTGGTTGACCACACTAAACAGTTGAGATAGCCAAAGAGCATGAGTTGAGAATGAGTATGAGTATGAGTTGGATCGAGTATAAATATGAGCTGAATCGAGAACGAGAATCAATTGAGCTCAGGATGAGTATGAGCCGAGCTGAGAATGAGTATGAGCTGAGAAAGAGTATGAGTTGGAAATGAGTACGAGCTAAAAAGAAATTATGAGTGTATTTGAGTCCACTTAACAGCTGAGAGCTGAGGTATGTAAATAATGTTGTCCTTCTTGGGATTGATGAGTGTGCATTGTGTGTGTCCGTGAGTGGCTGATTTTAAGTTGTGTGTGAGTAATTTAATTTCCTTTTGAGATAATATTTGTTGTATGAGACTATAGTGCGAATATATTGAATATTAATCCGATTAATATTCTTGAGTAGGTTACATAGTAAATTGACTTTGTGACACTATATGGTGGGTAATTGTGTGAATATTTTGTGATATAATTTAGATTGTAAATGAGTAGTAAATTTTTATAAATCGTTGAGATAGCCCAAAGAGTATGGGTTGAAAGGGATTTTGAGTCATTGTTGATATTTGTTTTGCGAGTGTGGCTGATCACACTAAACGACTGAGGCAGCCAAAGAGTATAAGTTGTGAAAGAGCGTGAGTTGAGAGAGAGTATGATTTAGAAGGAGATTGAGAGTGGGTAGCTGAATCACACCCTAATTACTTATAATTTGTTTGTATGTAGTTGATTGTGCTTGTGAGCTGTTAAAATTGGCTAGAGCCGTTTTGACCGATGATTGTCACGAGATCACCGCTGAAAATGACCACCATAATTGTTGTAAATTGTGATGCTGGTTGTGATTCGTAGAACCATTTCCCTTGACAATCCAACCAATCATTGTCGATAAAGCTGAGACAGCTTGAATTGTAAATTTGATGTTCGAGTTATGTAGAGATTTATAAAAGTTGTGTAACTGAGAAATTTAAATAACCCTAGTGGCTTGGGAGTTCTCCCCATATTGAGAATGTGATAACTGTTTTTGAGACTTGAGACTGTGAAAGTCAGAGATATAATATATATATATATATATATATATATATATATATATATATATATATATATATATATATATATATATATATATATATATACACACACACACACACACACACACACACACACACACCCCACAACTGCCTGATTTTTTATATGAAACCGATCACCTAATGAGTCGATCGTCTAGTGAGTCGATATCCTATCTTTTATTCGATGATGACTTGCATGTATTATGTAGCCGATATGTAGAAATATTGAAGTGATAGGACGAATTGTCAGTATGATATGATTGAGAGTAATTCTGATTTGTGTAATGAAATACTTAGAAATAATGTATAACGTCCCAAATTTCGTAATAAGTTTTCCATTTTAAAAACAGATCAAATATACAAAACAGGTGCATGTGAAGCCTAGCTTAGCTGGGTGGATGCACCGGGTTATATACCCATGTGGTGGGAGGTCTGGAGTTCGACTCCGACTAACCCCATGTGGGGGATTTTCCTGGAAGGCGAATTAGGTGAGGGGAAAGGCCTTTGCGCCTGGGGTGATTGCCATGCCCTGGGTTGCGGGGCTGATTACCCGCAGGTGAAACCATATCTATTCGCTGGTTCCAAAAAAAAAATATACAAAACAGGTTAACCATTAAAAACCATCCAATTTAAAACTTAGTATTTAAAATATTTAAATCGTATTTAACAAGAACATTTACAAACATTATCCAGCGGAAGACTTGATTATAAAAACCTCAGATATGGTATAGTCGCGTCGTTCTCGAAGCTCAAGCCAACAATTATCTGAAAAACAGTAAGGGTGAAAGAGTAAGCACAAAGCTTAGTGAGTTCCCCAAAATACTACACAATCCATCACATAAACACAATCATAGAAGGCTAACGAGCTCGCCCCGATCTTGCCTAGACTCACGGGCTCGCCCCGATCTTGTCTAGACTCACGAGCTCGCCCCGGTCTTGTCTAATCAACTCATTCTTTGACTCACAGGCTCGCTTTGATCTTGCCGGTAAACACGTAAGGCACATACATCACATTATTACACAAAGTAATAAAGTTACCTATGCATGCAACATCACACATAGTATAGTGAGAAGACTCACCTGATCCACAAGGCCAAACAGCACTCCTCACACGCGTCCACGGATCCGACAACGCGAACGTCCTAACAAGATAAACTCTACTCAGAACTTCCTAAATCCCAAACAGGAGAATCCTATAAGACCGGTGTCCAAAAGCCTCAAGTTTGACCAAAAGTCAAACTGGTCAAAAAGTCAACGGTCAAAGGTCAAAGTTAACAAAAGTCAACAGACAGTAGTTAGCGCCGCTAACTCCCCAAGTTAGCATCGCTAACTATGAACAGGTCCCCATTAAGCTCTTAATCCATTCAGCTAAAGTCTTAATCCTTCCAGGGACCTTCCAAACAGTCTAAAATCCATAAAGATCCTAACTTTATTCTCCTAAACATCACTAAACAAGATCATGAACAAGATTTTAGTCCAATGTGATCCAAAACCAACCAAAATCACCATAGAGAGTTTGGCTTACTCTCTAGACCATCCTAAATGTTCAAATCAGAGATATAAGGCATAAAGTTTCCAGTTTTATCCTTCCAAATTGTAGAGAAACACTACAAAGGACCAATACACTTATTCAATCCATAAGAACATGCTTAAATCCTAATAAAAACCATAAAAGGGCATAAATGTAAGAACTTGACTCACAAAGGTCCATAAACAAGAGCTTTTAGATGAATCTCACAAGAAGAAAGCTTCCTAGCAACAACAAGCATCACCAAACATCATAATCTCTTCAATAACGACTTCCATGATCACCAAATGAGCCAAGAATCCTCCATGAGAGCTAGAGAGAGTAAAAGGACGAGTTTGGGGGGCTGAAACAACTCAAATGACAGCTACCCTAGGGTTCCCCTTCCATAATATGGCTCAAGCATGAAAATCTAGGGTTTTGACCCAAACAGGACAATTAGCGCCGCTACCCTCATTAGAGTCGCTAATGAAGAACTCGTGCACACCCACCAGACAGCTGGCAAACTTAACGACACAAAAAAGCAAGAATTCGTCGCTAGGACACATTAGCGTCGCTAACCTTCATGTTAGCGGCACTAATGTCTAAAATTTCCATTTTCCAAGTTTTGTTCTTCCAATTATTCTGCGAACTTTGACTCTTTAAAATTGAAACTTGAGTTCTCGAGATTAGGGTCTTATATAATGTGGATACATTGTGGATATCTTGCATGCCACGAGAAATGCAATATCGTCACAAAATTTATATTTTGTGACTATGTGCTAAAAGTGTTTATTTGAGTGCGAGAAATTTTTTAGTGTCAAGAGAGATAGAGTTGTATGACTGTATTATGGGTAAATATGAGTTAAAATTGTAGAATTGTGGTTGTGATTGTAGCTGATAAATTAAAATGAGAATTGGAATTATACTTCGAGAATTATTGTATGTAGATTAAAATCTCATTACCTCATGCTAGATTCTGAGGAATGAATCTTTTGAAGGGGTGGAGAGTTGTGATACCTGGTTTCAGAAAATGCTCGAGAAAGGGGGAGTAAAATAAAAAGTATGCAAGTTTCATAAAATATAGAGATAGCGACGCTATCTCAGACAATATTGACGCTATTTCTGACGGTAAAGATAGTGACGCTATGGTCGTGAGTCAGACTTGGACTTTTGGTCTGTAAGAGTGTATTTCGACTCAAAAACTCCCCCAAACTTAACTACAGTGGCGACTGATTAAATAATCCATGAAATTGAGCAAGGGAGCATGAATAGAAGTTATAGGAGAAAGAGTTCAACATCAAAGAAGTGTTTCAAATCCCTAAATCAAAAAGGTGAGTTGATTTTTGTGAATTTGGGGGTTTTAAAACCCTAATTTGTCATAATTCGAGAAACTGAGCAGTTCTAGTAGTATATGATGTTAGTAGTTAGTTGTAGTATGACTGAAATCATTCAGACGCGAAGATAGGCGGTTCTGCTACGATAGCGTCGCTATTGTCTATAATCGTAACACTAATGGATAATGTCGCTATCTCCCCTTGAAAATTTTTTTGTATCTTTTAATTGGCTTGACCTTTTGGTCAAACTATTATTGGTGTGTCTAATGATGATTGAGACTTGGTCAAACTATTATTGGCGTGTCTAATGATCATCACCAAATCATCGAGGGGCCCACAAATATCGCTTTTCCCATTATGGCAAAAGGAACAAATTAACTTTTACTCATATTCTTGTGTCTTTTATTCGTCAAAACGCGCACAACAATACGTTTTATAACATCGAGTTACCGATTCGTTTATGTATTATCAATGCACAACCGATTTGTAAATTTCAACTCTTATGTCTCCGTTTCAAGACCACAAGATATTATCGTCTCAGAATTACTTGTCACATAATCCATGAAGTAATTCCATGAGCGCGGGTATACTCAAATCTCAATTTATAAGCACTCATGAATGTTGCCGCAATTCTATAGCTATGCCTAACTCCTTAGACAGTCTACAACTCTATACATGACAGTCACTACTTACTTCCGAAAGTATAACCGACTGTAGACGTTTGAATAATCTAATTATTCGGGAAGTAAAACATGCAAAATTGAAACACAATAAGGTACTATTGACAATTGGCAGTAAACAATACTCATAAATAATTCTACATTATTTAATCACCAAATTATATTACATTTCTTTGCTACAAGTTTCGAAATATCTATCTAATTGCTAAAACTGATATCATCCTTCAGCCCAATGCTCCTACTATGCTGATAGTGTTTAACCCTGCTAAAAGCCTTTGTTAGAGGATCTACAGGATTGTCTTCAGATGATACCCTTTTCACCAGAAGGTGACCTTCTTCTACTCTATATCTGATGTAATGGTACTTTCTGTCGATATGTCTGGATTTTTCATGATCTCGTGGTTCCTTGGTTAAGGCAACCGCTCCTTCATTATCGTAGAAAAGTTCCATTTGCTCCTGAATTGTCAGGACTACTCCAAGGTCACCAATGAAATTCTTTAGCCAAGCTTCTTCCTTAGAGGCTTAACTTGCATCTATTTACTCTGATTCACAAGTTGAATCAGCCACCGTCTCCTGCTTGGAACTTTTCCATATAACCGCTCCACCGTTCAACAGAAACACCCAACCTGACTGAGATCGATAGTTATCTCTATCTGTCTGGAAGCTGGCGTCACTGTATCCACTTACTCTCAACATATCACTGCCACCAAGGACTAGGACCATGTCTTTCGTCCTCCGCAAATACTTGAGTATATTCTTAACCGCAGTCCAATGTGTCCTGCCCGGATTGCCTTGATGGCGACTGACCATGCTCAAGGCAAAGGCCACGTCATGGCGAGTACATGTCATAGCGTACATGATCGACCCCACGGCTGAAGCGTAGGGTACCCGACTTATTTCAGCTATTTCCCCATCTGTACTCGGACTTTGAGACTTGCTCAATTTGGCATTACTTTGAATTGGTAGCTCTCCTTTCTTTGAATTTTCCATACTGAACCTTTTCAGTACTTTGTCCAAGTAAACACTTTGACTGAGTCCAATTAGTCTCTTCTTTCTATCTCTCAATATTCTTATCCCGAGAATATATGCAGCTTCTCCAAGGTCTTTCATGGCGAAACACTTCCCGAGCCAAGATTTCACATCTTGCAAGGTCAGAATGTCGTTTTCCATGAGCAATATGTCATCGATATACAGCACTAGAAAAGTGACAATACTCCCACTAGCCTTGGTATACACACAGGACTCATCTTCGCTCCTAGAGAAACCAAAATCTTTGACTTTCTCATGGAAGCAGAGATTCCAGCTGCGAGAAGCTTGTTTCAATCCGTAGATTGATTTCTTAAGCTTACACACCCTATTATAAAACTTTGCATCCTCAAAACCCTCTAGCTGATTCATGTAAACATCCTCAACCAACTTTCCGTTAAGGAAAGCAGTTTTGACGTCCATCTGCCAAATTTCATAGTCATGAAATGCAGCTATGGCAAACATTATCCTAATTGATTTTATCTTGGCCACTGATGTGAAGGTTTCGTCAAAGTCAACCTCAGGGGTTTGAGTGAAACCTTTCGCAACCAGTCGAGCCTTGAAGGTGTGTACCTTTCCATCCATGTCGGTCTTCTTCTTGAAGATCCATTTGCACCCAACTGTCTTTCGACATGGTACATTGTCAACCAAGTTGCAAACTTGATTGTCATACATGGAGTTGATCTTGCTGTCCATTGCCTCCTTCCATTTAGCAGCCTCAGGGTCTGTCATTGCTTTCCTGTAGTTAGTTGGCTCATCCATATTTATCAATGTACCATCACTAATAAACGTGTCACCATCTGAAGTGATATGGAATCCATAAAACTTAGGTGGCATGCTAAATCTACCGGAGCATCTAGGAGGTAACGAACTGATTACCGGTTCAACAGGAACCACTTCCTCAGGTTGAGGGCTAGTATCATCTAAGGTTGCTTCATTTGCAGACTCCTGAATTTCTTCAAGGTCAATGGTGCTCCCACTGTCCTCTTTGAATGTGAGCTATTTCTCTCGAAAGACTCCTCTTCGTGCTACAAAGACCACGTCCTCGCTAGGTCTATAGAACAAATATCCAAAGGACTGCTTTGGGTAACCAACGAAGAAACATATCTCACTTCTTGCTTCGAGTTTGTCATGAGTCTCTCGTCTTACGAAGACTTCACAACCCCAAACCTTACTATGTGCCAACGAGGGAACTTTCACCGTCCACATCTCGTGAGGTGTTTTGGCAACCTTTTTAGTAAGGACAAGATTGAGGATATAGGCGGTTGTCTCTAAGGCATACCCCCATACCCCCAGAAGTGAATAGAAAGAGAAGCTCGACTTATCATGGAACGAATCATGTCAATCAAGGTTCGGTTACGCCACTCAGCCACACCATTCAATTATGGCATCCTAGGAGGAGTCAACTGTGAAACTATTCCACATTCCTTAAGATAGTCTAAGAACTCGATACTAAGATACTCACCACCTCTGTCGGATGTGAGCATCTTTATCTTCCTTCCCAATTGATTCTCGACTTCATGTTTAAACTCTTTGAACCTTTCAAAGGTTTCAGACTTATGCTTGATTAGGTAGATATAGCCATATCTACTATAATCATCAGTAAAAGTCACATAAAATCGATTTGCATCCCTTGTGTTAGTCCTGAAGGGTATGCACACATCGGTGTGTGTACGATGCAAAGGACCTTCACCTCTTTCACAATATCCTGTGAAAGGTGATTTAGTCATCTTTCTCAAAAGACAAGATTTGCATTCATCATCTGGCCTTAGGTCAAATGATTCCAACACTCCATCCTTTTGGAGTTGGGCGATGCGTTTCTTGTTAATGTGTCCAAGACGACAATGCCACAAGCATGCTTTGTCTATTCCATTACATGAATCAATTCGAAATACACTATTACCTAAGTTGTCTACACACATCACAATTTCATATACACCATGACAAGGTACGACATTAAATATAAAACACCATTTTTATAAGCCGAAATAGATCCATTCACATTGTCAAATGAATATTTGTATCCTTGTGTAAACAATGCATGAAATGAAATAATGTTTCGAGCCATTTCTGGCGAGTAGCAACAATCAATTAAATCTAATCTAACATCATCACTAAGCATAAGACTATAAACTCCAATCCTGGTGATAGATGACGATCGCCTGTTTCCCATGATCAAGTTCATCCTTCCATGCTCCATTTCCTTACTTTCTTTTAGTCCATGTAGATGAGAACAAATGTGAAAACCACACCATGTATCTAGGACTCAAGAATAAGGAGATGATGAGTTATTAGAGATAATGTATATACCTGTAGACGATGGCTTCACTTTGCCATCCTTGATATCTTGAAGGTACTTAGGGCAGCTTCGTTTCCAGTGTCCCTTCTCATTGCAATAGAAGCAATCGACCTCTTTGGGATTTGAGACGGGAGGAACATCAGAACCGGACTTTGCCTTTGAGTCATTGCTAGATGACTCGGCATGGGACTTTCCCTTCCAGTTTTGTTTTGGAGGACCTTTCCTCTTCTTCCCCTTTCCCTGTCCAATAGCCAGAACGGGAGTATTTCTAGAAGTGGATGATACAGCTTTACCCTTCATTCCAGCTTCAGCAATTTGTAGCATATTGTGCAACTGTGAAAGAGTAGTCTCACTGTTGTTCAAATGATAAGCCAGGATAAACTGGTCATAACAACTGGGCAATGAGTTCAGGACTATGTTAATAGCCAATTCCTCGTCAAAATGCACATTCAGTTTCACAAGGCGCTCCACGTATCTTTGCATTCTTTGCACGTGGCCGTAAACAGACTCTCCCTCCTTCATTTTGCAAGCCATGAGTGCCTTGACTACTTCATACTTTTCCTGACGAGCTCGCTTATGGAAATTTTCCATAAGGTCCTTGTTCATCTCGTATGGCCAGTAGTCCTTATAGAACCTTTGCAATTTGGGGACCATAGTGGCGATCATGATGCATGCCACTTTGGTAGCATCGTCGTAGTGTTTCTTGAATGAGGCACATTCCTCAGGAGTAGCGGTTTCTTAATCAATCTCGATGAGCTCCTTTTCAAGAACATACTCTTTGTCCTCGAACCTGAGCGCCATCTTGATGTTTCGCATCCAATCGTTATAGTTGGTGCCATCTAATGTCATCTTCGAACAGAGCAAAAGGATCGAAGTAAAGTTGGTGTTATGGTTGGAGTGGGGAGCGGATGGAGTAGCAAAAGCTTCAGGAGTGGACATCTATAAAAGAAGATAGTTTTGATCAGATAGTGGGAATCCTTAATATTTAACCCAATGATAAATATTAAGGCTAGGATCCAACTATGTAATTTCACAACTTATAAAAGAGATGTCGTAATCTAATTGTAAAATAAATAAAGGTAGGTAAATGACGATTTACCAGTTCCACCGCGGAAGATAATCATATTAAGTGAAATTCTTAGATCTTTTGAGATTCATTGAAAAATTCAATGACATGTTTAATCTCGAATTACGCCCTTCTGTTTGTGACTGGGATGCCGAGGATCACAAACAAGGTGTGAATAACCATGCAAATCACTTGGTACTCTCATTGTCGTTTATCATCTCGATTCATGTGCCGGTTAACCACACACGCTCCATTAATGATTCATAGAGTGTAATGTGTTATTTCATGGGTTAGCATACATTTTCATATTTTCCTAAAGTAACTAGATTGGGTTTTATTGAATGTTCTAGTACTTTATCTAATAGCATTATACTTTTAATGAGATTAGGTTTGTCCTATCAAATCCGTTCTGCTAACGACACTCCACTAATCAAGGAAGCGATGGATGAGAGTGGACACCCATTCAACCGTTATTTTATAGACAGTTTCCTTATACCCCCCTTATAGACCAATTTTGTGAATGAGGCATACTAGCGATTTGACTGACTTAATCTTACATATAAATATTAATCTTATAATAATATATATAAGATATATTATAAACAATTTAAAATATCTTTGATTTAATTGTGTCTTCTAATTAACTGTTAATTTTTTTTTGAAACGGCAAATATTACATTACACGTATTCTACACCTAAACCACCTAATCCCCTAGTGGGATTTGAACCCGAGACCTCAACAAAGCCGGGTATACTCCTATGCCGCTGGACCATTAGGTCTTTGGCAGAGTCGGATCAAAAAAAGCACAAAAACGTTAAAAGAACAATAGTGCTAATTTTAATCCAATTAATTTTAATCCAAATCCTTGCCCACTAGGTATTTTTGAAAAGTAGGCCCAAGGGGTTTCCAATTATTAATTAATCACATTTACCAATGTAACACCCCGATTTTCGTGAATTTTTTTTAAAACGCAATAACGCCAAAAGCACAAAAACGTTAAAAGAACAATAGTGCTAAAAGCATATTAACGTTAAAAGCACATTAGTGCTATAGCTTATTTTAAAATATTATGTGATAAAATGTAAACCTTTAAAACCTTTACTCATGACATAAAGTCACGTCTTAAAACTTCGGTCCCAACAAAACCATTTAGTTGTAAAGATATTTTAACAACTTCGGGGGTTACAACTTCATACCAAACTAAACCATAGAAAGCAAGTTAGGATTACAAACCAGGATATCAGCCAAGGTTCGCTCCATCTAAAATCTCAATCACCTCGGGTCATCTACTTGCTTCTATCTCTCGTGTCTAAACCTGGAATACATGACATAAATTAAAATATGTAAGACGAAAACGTCTCGTGAGCTACATGGGTTTTAGACTCAAAACATCATTGAAAAGGTTTTATAATCAATATCATATATTTGATACATTTCTTTTCAAAATCCTTTGCAAAATAAGTCATATGACTGACCTTTTCTTTTCAAAAGCTTCTTTACAATCTGAGACATATAAATGACACTTACTTCTTAAATTCTTTGCGAAAACAACTTATAGAAGTTTTGAAACTTAAACAATATAATCAGTTCAACACGATTAATACAAAATAGATGCATATGCAATGCATGTTTCGCACACCAATGCAAAGCTCGTGGGTTCCGTACCCGCGCCTGAGGTCTAAAAGACCAGGTCACATTCGTGACAAAAGCTCGCGGTTATATACCACGTCTAGAGGTCTATAAAGACCAAGGCATACCAAAATAGGAGAACAAGTCTCCCTATAATGGTATCTAAAAGACTTCTACTTCGCGATGGGAGGTACCATCTCAGTAGAGTCTGTTGTCCCGTTACGGGGACGTGTCCGGACCTCGCTGCTGACTCATGCAATCACACTTTATGCATGCATAAAAACACTACTGTTCTATTGTACAAGAAATCGCAAAATGCCATGAGATGCATGTGCAATAACATAAACATTAACAATTTAGATCTTTCATAAGCATATTAGACTTAAAAACAAAACAATCTTTCAATCACAGAGTAGACTAAAACATACTTTCTTAATCGTTGTAGGCTTGATGCCAAAACATTCTTTCAAAATCATCGTATAAAACTTTCATAATCATTATATACGTAGAACGGTTTTGCACATCATATAATGTTTATAAATCACGTAAAAGCTTTGTCAAAATTTGCCATGTACCCCATAGTGGGAAAAAGCCACATGTACTCACCTCAGTAGCTAGGTATGTCTAGCTACAAAGATCCACTAGCTCTTGACTCTACTTGCTTCCAAATATCCTTCAACCTCTATTGATTTAATAAGAGGTTAGTACATTCTACACAACTAAACACATAACCTTTATCAAACTATACATAAACTCTTTCTATACATTATCTAATTCAATTCCAAAGATTAAGTATAATTCATAAGACATAATAATCATATTGGACACTTTTACCCCTTTTTCGTCCCACTTGTACTAATTATGTATTTTCTTGAGTTTAACTTGTCATTTAAATAACTTTATAAGTCTAACATACTTATAAAACACTACTAATTGCTTAGATGTCAAAACATCTATCATTTTATTCTTTTATGTTATGCCATTTTGGCAAAAATAATCCAATAAAGTTTCTAAAAATAGAAACCATTGTGAAACTTGTTATTTTCGGCTCACTTGACACTAATATATACCCAACACTTTATAAATGTTATTGGAATTAAATTCTACATTCACTTTTGTGCTATTTTGTACGTATTAAAATTATCCCAAAGGTTGGAATCCACAATTCCATTCCAACATTACGAATTCGTTCCATGACTATTTATAACATTTATTATAAGCTTTCAAATCTTCTTTTGTATGTACACATGCCACCATTTTTCCAAATAAATTTATCAAGTTATAATTCTCTTTTATGTCGTTTTAGCAAATCTCGACCATTAAAGTTTCCATAAATAAACCATCACCCTGATGGCCTAGTGGATAAGGCTTTGTACTCTTTCTCTTCCCCCATAAAGAGGTTCCAAGTTCTAATCTCACTCCCTCCCTTTCCCCATAGGGAGTGTTAGGTTTCAATCAGGGGATGACCACTGGCCACCTCTCTACCCCCGTAGGTGATTGACCCGGACCACCCTGCTACCAGGTGTGTGTGGGCCCCGAGGTTGCTTCATCAGGGTCATCCAAAGGATGGGTCGGATGGGGTCCTCGGTTATCAAAAAAAAAAAAATTCCATAAATAGAAGTTCTTGCAAAAACATCTTATTTCTCATTTGCTTGACTCTAATATATTACCAATATTTCATAAAAGTCATTTCAATTCAATTCCATGCTCTATTTGTGTCATTTTAGTAAAATACCCAAAATTCTCCCCAAAGGGTTGGAATGCCCAATTCCATTCCAACACTTTACTATTATCCTCTCTCAAATGAACGTAAACAAGCTCTATAAAAGATGCATTCATCGTTATTTTCACATATGAATGTGTTTAACATATTTCAAGTATCAAGTTTCATCTTTTCAACCATATCAATAAATATTTAACCAAAACTTCACCATTGAATAGAATTCAAATCTACCCAATTCAAGAAACTTAATTGTTGACAGGAATTCAAACTTCTAACAAGGCTTTAAGTCATATTCATGCACCAATTCTTCATCTTTTCAAACCATTACAAGCATGCAACCAAGAATCCCATACCAAACCACAAAACCTACAAGTCGCATGGGGTTTTGAACTACAATGGGATATAAACCAGAAAATCAGTGTACTTCTAGCATGCTTTAAGGATTTTTCAATCTCCAAATAATTAGGGTTTAAAGAAATCAGTAGTTACCTTTGGGATTTCTACCGAAAATCAAGAAATCGAGAATACTAGGCTGAATTAAGCTCCAAATCGGACCACAAGGACCAATCCTCATCACCAGCTCGTCGCCGGTGACTGTTCCGGTCGTCTTCTCCACCGTCTCCGGCGGTTTCTGCTCGTAAATGAACCGGCAACGGCAGTGGGCTGTTGCCCACTCCCCGTCATCCCTTTGCATGTTTGAATTTGTCTCCTTATCTCTCGAATCTGCTCTCCTGTTCCATCTCTCCTTCTCGTTCGTATTACACTCAGACGCACACACACCCAATCGGTGTGTGTCTCCTCCCGTTTTCCACTTCTCCCCATACGAACACAAAAAAATACGCCCACATAATACCAAACTCGATCAGGGCTGAATCCCTGATTTTTAATTGGTGAAAAAGAAGAATTTCCGAAAATACCCCTCCCACTTAAATGCCTTAGAATAATTTTCAGCTTTTACATATTGTTTTACCTGATTTTTACGCAACCGTGACTCCTACATACGACATCCGATATTTAGAAACTTTATATTTTCAGAAAGGTGAGAATGAGCCTGACATTTCTTCCTTACTGAAGTAAATCTGAATCTAAACGGGTTTCTCGTTATCGGCCCTTATACATGGCTCTTTGACCATTTTTGTCACTTTTTGGTCATCTTTAACCCATCATAACTTCTTCGTTATAACTCCAAATGACCTGAATCTTTTTCCAATACTCCTATTGCATCAAAATGTACAAAAGTCTCCTTGATGACTTTTTCCCAAACCCTCATATATTTTTAGATATTAATCTCTAAAGTTTAACAATTAATCTTTTCACTTTTGCCCCCAAGTTTCCCATTTGCCCTCGGGCTTTCAAGACTTACTTCCAATTGAAGTAACACTTCAATATGACTAAATAAAATGTCTTAAAACATAAATTCCCATATTTTTACCTCCTTTGGCCATTTTGCTCTTATTCCAGACTTAAGACTAAGACGAGTCCTCTTAGTCTAAATTTTACTTGATTTTATGAGACTAAGACGAGTCCTCTTAGTCTAAAAATTTCCAGCTTTTCTCTTTATTTATTTATTACTTACATAAAATTTTAGTTGTCACAACCAATAATAGAAAAACCCTAGAGGAGGCCATCAATTTTCGAAATACACAGGGTGGAGGCTAGGGTTTCAGAAACCCTTTGTCAAAATCGACAAGCAAGGGTGCAAAGGTTTAATTTCGATTAAACCCTTAAATCCAATTTTCAATTATAGCAGTTCAACAGAAAAACATCATGGCTCTGATACCACTGATGGGTTTTTATGCAATCAATGAACTTTAATCCTAAGTTCACATGTACCTTATAAGGATCTATGTTTTTCTCAAATTAAACCTATAACTAAGGCCAAATTAAAATTACAAAAGAATAATTTTATACCTTTTGAGATTTGGAAGCTAGCACCACAATTGTCGTGCCTCTAGTGGCTCACACCCAAGAACTTTGCAAGCTAGATGAGCAAGAGAGGGAGGAGGAGGCTTCTCCTTTTTGGCGTAATATGAGGGATGGGGAGGACCTCTATTTATAGTCTCAAGGTGATAAGCAATAAGGAGTATAACTGTCTTATTTAAGATCCCGATATGATAACGCTTTTATCAGATAAATGAATCTTCTTATCACTGCCATAAAAACGCTTATGGGTTTCGAAATCCACAAGGCTCCAAGCCTGTGATTTCGTCGAACCCATTAGGTCACCCACACTGTCTATTGTCCAACTATTGAACAATTACAATTTAGCCCCTGCACTTTTAATTAATCTAATTAATCCTAATTAATTTCTAATTAATTATTAATTAAATATTATGATTTCTAATTAATATATTATTCTCATAATATATTAATAAATCATTATCTCTCTCTCTTTATTTATCATCTAGTCTTTTGCTAGTTATGAGGACAATTCAAAAGGACTGTGCTGCTGTCAATTTAAGTATAATTCTAAATTATAGTTATTGCTTAGACACCTTAATCCAACACTTTTCACATTGTTCTAACCAGCAACCACGACAAGGTTTCCCTTTTTATTTATTTTAGCATACCACTATACAAGACCCGTGATGTTCTTCACATGATCAAGTATTGCCATTGAAAATATTAGGTGTTTCGACTCATCTTTCAGATTTCCACCGTATGAGAGAGAGTGAAAGAGAGAGACCGGAGGGCTTTTTTCTTTTCTTTTTTTAATTACCAAAATAGCAATATCTTAAAAAGAAAAAGGAAAAAAGAAATTAAAAATGACATTTTAGTCTTTTTACCTAACCAATGGACCACCAATGTAAACTTTTTGCAACTTTAAGGACCACCATCGTGATTTTTCAATAGTTGATCATATAGTGTAATATTTGGTAAACCACAGGGACCAAAAGTGTAATTTACTCTAATTAATTTGGCAAAGTTTGTCGTGTTCCTAATTTCACCTAAAATACACTGTATGCGAGACAGCAGGACTTCGACCTTATGTGCCCAAGTCATCGCCGACGCAATATAATATACATGTAAGTATCGATAAGTTAAATTTCGTGTAACCAAATGAGGAAATGACCGATGCAGTAATGAGGAATGCAGCATTTCCCTTCCCAATAAATACCCACCGAAACCATCCCCCATTATCCACATCGCACCGATAACCCTTCAATGGCATCATCTTCTTCGCTTTCAGTCCCTTTGCTTTTCTTTCTCTTGATCATCACTTCCTCAGTAGCCAAAACCTCAACTCTTCCAAAAGCACTTCTTCTGCAAGTAACAAAAGATGCCAAAACACTTCAATATGTCACTCAAGTTTCCCAAAGAACGCCTCTTGTCCCTGTCAAACTAACCCTCGATCTCGGTGGTGACTACATGTGGGTCAACTGTGAGCGACGCTACACCTCCTCGACCTACCGGCCGGCCCCTTGTGGCTCCGCCGCATGCCAACTTCTCAACACCACTTCATGCACAACCGAATGTTATTCTGCACCAGCTCCAGGCTGCTACAATAACACCTGCGGCCACGGCCCCACAAACTCCGTCGCTAATACCGGCACTAGCGGTGACCTCGGTGCAGATGTACTCGCGATACAGTCAACCGACGGTAAAAACGTTCTGAAAGTCGTTACCGTCCCTCGTCTTTATTTCATCTGTGGTAGTAACTTCATTGAAGCTGGTCTTGCTAGTGGGGTTACTGGTATGGCCGGCCTTGGAAGAACCGGAGCTTCACTTCCGGCACAGTTATCTTCTCACTTTAGATTCGATAGGAAATTTGCTCTATGTTTGAGTTCGTCAACAAGATCAAGTGGTGTTGTTTTCTTCGGAAATGGACCATATACGTTGCTTCCAAATGTCGATGCTTCGTCTTCTCTTACGTACACCCATCTCATCATAAACCCTGTTACTGAAAATGGGTTTGTGGGTGACGCCTCTCCTAAATACTTCATTGGAGTCACAATGATCAAGATCAACGACAAACGGGTCCGGTTCAACAAAACCTTGTTGTCCATCGATGCAGAAGGTTATGGTGGGACAACTATTAGTACCGCCGATCCTTACACTGTCTTGGAAAGTACAATCTACAATGCTGTTGTTACTGCATTTGTGAAAGCAATGCCGAAGAATGTTCAAAGGGTTCCTTCAGTTGCACCCTTCGGAGCTTGTTTTAGCTCCAAGAACATCAGTAGCACTCGTCTGGGTCCTGCTGTGCCTTCGATTGACCTTGTTTTGCACAGCAAGAAAGTGTATTGGAGGATATTTGGTGCCAACTCCATGGTTATGGTGAAAAAGGATGTTGTGTGTCTTGGATTTGTTGAAGCACGTACGGATATTCGGCCTAGATTTTCAGTGGTTATTGGAGGGCATCAAATTGAAGACAATCTATTACAGTTTGATCTTTCGAGATCAAGGCTGGGATTCAGCTCCTCCCTTCTTGGTCGATCAACAACATGTGCTAATTTCAACTTCACATCAACTGCTTAAAAGTTGAATGGGTTTGTGTTCGAGTAATTAATAAATGGCCTTGCCATATATGCCTAAAAAGAATAATATTATTATTTTAGGTTAGTGTCATTTTAATTACCATTTGTTCTCATACTCGTGGGATTATGATATATTGCTGAAAAGGTTATAAAAAGAATTGTGGATGGTTGTCGACAAACTGCCTGTGCTCTTTTAGAGCTGCACATGGTGCTCAAATTCCAATATCAACCACTCCGAATGGATACAGGTCACTGTTATCGGTCATTTATCATGTGCACAACACAAAAATCGATCATTGAACTTTTTTAATAAATATTTAATTTACTGATCACAGTTTGTACTTACAAGTGACCATCATTAAGAAGCACAATAGAGGCTGGATGCATGAGTTGCTCTTCTTTTGTTTGCAAGAGCATATGCCCGTAGATAGAAAAATAAAAGACCTCAAAAGACAATTGTCGACCGAAAGTCTATAAAAGAAAGAAAATTTGATTTTTACAATGCCACTGTATTCTATCCATATGTAGTTTAATATAATTGAACCGATGGAAAAGCCCAGATCAGACAAAGAATCCTGTAGCTAAAATTTTTACAGTTTTTTTTTTTTTTTTTTTTTTGGAAAAGGCTCGGGATTCGAGCTTTGTGACGGGTTTACAACCGTCCCTCATTGTTTGACACTCCAAAGACTCGAAGTCTCTATCTCACCAGGAAAATCCCTCACAGGAGCTTAGAACCGGATCGAACCCGGGACCTATCCCACATGGATATATAACCCTATGCCTCTTTCCAGCTAGGCCAGAGTCTTTGGCTAAAATTTTTACAGTTGCGACAAGATTGCAAGTAGCGAAATTGCAAAAGAAAACTTTAGGACCACATGGGTTGTCATAATCAGCCGCTCGAGACAAAAAAAACAATGTATTTTACTATATAATTTAAAGTGTATTTTGTATTTTTTATATATTTTGTTTATATATTATTTTAGGGTGCTAGCGAGAAGAGCTTTCAATTGAAGGACAAGCTTCCGAGTGAGTCGGTTATATTAGCAGAAGCTTTAATGGCACCAACTATAAATATATTTGTCAAATAAGTGTTTGATATTATAAGCAAGGGGTATAAAAGGAATTGCACACATAATTGGTGGCGGGTTCACAAATAATAGAGAAAATTACATGGATGGTCCCTGTGGTTTAGGGTTACCTACGCGCCTAGTCCCTAAGTAATTTTTTTAACTTGGAAGGTCCTTAAAATGAAAGTTTGTCACGCGTATGGTCCCTATGTTAACATTGTCGTCTGTTAACGTTATACAACCCCCACGTGCCTGGCACGATGGGGGTATTTTCGTCCATTCCAGCCAAAAGCTCATCTGCCGTGAGTTATATATCAACCTCCCGCTTTCACGTATGTTCGTATTTTCACTTTAAACCTCGGAGACGAAGTCGAAAATATGAAGCTCCCGTCTGGCACAATGGTGGAATGCGATTGTGGATCTGCAGCGATAATTCGAACCTCCCAGACGAAGAGAAACCCTGGTAGGGCCTATTACGCTTGTCCGAAAATGGTAATTGTTCTCACATATTTGAATGGTTTTGAATAATAACCCTAGTTGCGTAGTTGTTGTAATCAGGTTAATTGGAAATCACAGGGTGCACGAAATGGATTTATTGGGTGGGTAGATGAAGAAAAGTTGCACTCCAAAGCAGAAATTGAAAATCGTTACCTGAAAGAGCTTGAAAAGGAGAATCGAAACCTGAAAATATGTTTGATTTGCAGTTGGGTGTTGTTCGTATGCATACTTCTGTACAAGTTGTAATTTTCAGATGGGTGGTGTTATTAGGTTTAATTTTAGGTTTATTTGCAGTTAGGTTTATTAACAGTTGAATGTGTGTTTATTCAGTGGGTAGGTGACTATGGTATGTACTAAATTTGTTTTGAACTAATGAAATTGCAATGTTTAGAGTATTAATCAGTTCTTATGTTGGGTTGAGTATTAACAGGTACAAATTGAAGACATTAATAAAGTATGTGGCTATTAACAAGCATAAAATTGAGAATATGTTGGTATTAACAAGTACTCAAATTCAAGACATTAACAAAGTATGTTGCTATTAACAAGCATAAAATCGAGAATATGTTGGTATTAACAAGTACCCAAATTCAAGAATATGTTGCTATTAATAGTAAAGAACATTAAGTAATACCACGATCAAAAGATTTTGCTATTAACAAGTACCAAAATTCACCACATTAACAAAGTATGATGCTATAACACGCATAAAAGTCGGAACATGTTGCTATTAAAAGTACCAAAACTCAACATATTAACAAAGTATGATGCTATAACACGCATAAAAGTCAAAATATGTTGCTATTAATAGTAAAGAACATTAAGTAATACCACGATCATAATAAAACAGAAACTTAAATTGGTTGTATCATAAGCTTAAAACCAAAGTACTTGTAGGGTTAGCATTCGTTACAAAGGCAAGGATGACCTTACATAAGCTTAACAAAAAGGTACAACCAATATCACCACAAGGATTACCAAAACATTAACAAAACAAAGAACCTAATACCACTTAATACCACCACGTCCACCAACGATGAACAAAACATTAAGTTTTTGCCTTCCCCTTTCCCTTTCCCTTGACAGTTGCTTTTCCAAGACCATGGCCACCACGTCCACCAACACGACCGCCATCAGTTGACTTTTGACCTTTACAGGTCCTTGAATTATGACCAGAATTTTTGCATTTGGTACACGTAACCGATTTAAGAGCTCGAGAGATGGTAGTTCCTTTGATCAAATCGTCCTTTTCAAAAGCTGACTGCCTTCTTTTCTTTTTTTGGGCGTCCTATTGTTACACGATGTTTAGGAGGTAATAAAGTAGTTGGGCATGGTGACTTCACCCACATGTTTTTCCCATTGATCGGATCAATTTTAAATGTGTACATCTCCTTCCAAGTTGATAACCAATAGCATGGATGAACAAATGTTTCTGGAATCCCAACCTCGCGATTATTTTTCCTCATATCCCAAATTGCAGCTATAGCATGTTTGCAGGGAATTCCCGTTAGTTCCCACTTCTTGCATGAACATATCTGTTGACCCACATCTACGGCGCCTGTGATTAACCAAATATAAATATTAGAAAACCTTGAATATGAAAGTAAGGTTACAAATTAATGTATTTCTTACCACAGCTGTTAAAATCTGTCCCGGATACGGCCCTTTCATGAACGCGCCATCCAACCCTAGGAAGTCACGTTTCCCTGCTGCAAATCCCTTTTTCAATGCACCAATACAAACATACACACGCTTAAACGTTCTTGTCTCCACTCCTGGATCCGATTCAGTTTCCACATCCAATCTAATAGTGGTGTCTGGGTTACGAGTTTGTACCTCTAACAAGTAATCTCGCAGTATCGCGTATTGACTCCCATAATCACCCCTAACAATTTTTAAAGCTGCATCTCTTGCCCTAAATGTTTTCATTTTTGAAATGTCTACTTTGAACTTACGTTGGAGTTCATCCCTCAAAGCCTTAATTGGAACGTTAGGGTTTGCTTCTACCTGCTGTAGTATCTGGTTTGCAAGATATTTGTAATCACATTGTTTGACTTTCCTTGTTTGAAGACATTTATGTTCATTAACATAAGTTTTAACACTCCATTCTTTGTCATTCTTCCATTTGCTGATATATAGAACCCATGGACATTTACTTTCTTCACTTGCATTGACTTGTTGTTGACTCGTCCCACTTGTTCCAATCTTACCTAGGGTCGGTATGGATCCCTTGCAGGTAACCCTCACCCTGTTGGCATCGTTTTTTTCAAAATCCAACTCCCTTCTTGTCTCTATTGCATGTAATTTCACTCGCTTCTTGAACTCCTCTGCAGATGTAAAAGTTTGACATAAGTAGAAGGGGTCACTAACTAAGGCATTCTCATTCTCATGTGCCCTTCGTATAGCTTTTATAGTCTTCTTTCTTTGACTTTGAATACCTTCATCCGATTCAGAGTCACTCACATAACACTCATTATCAACTACTTCTATGTCTTCTTCGTCACTAACTTCTTCATTTATTGCATCTGTTAAATTTCCAATCCATTCAACATCAGTATCAACATTCATGTGGAAATCTTTCATGTCCACATCAACATCATCTAACGCATTATCCTCGTCTACAAGAAAGTCACCATCTTCGCTTTCATCTTCATCTGTATTGTTGCTTCCATCATTACTGTTGCATTCATCGTCCCCATTATTGCTTCCATCATTAATGTTGCTTCCATCATTATTGTGGCATTCATCCTCGCCATTGTTGCTCCTTTCATTAATGTTGAATTCATCAGGTTCAACAGTTAGTGGGGGTGTATCTGTAACTGGGTTTGGGGGTGTGTCTATTTCTGGTGAAGCTTTATCAGGTTCAACATTCTCATGCCAATTCAAAAGCAATCTTTTAGAGCAAATAGGAGCTTCATGTATTTTAACTATACATACCTTACATGGGTTTGGGGACATCGAGTACGTATGCAATTTTGTTTCCCCATGCTCCGTATACACATCGATTAACTTATGTTGACCAACAAAAGTAGCCAAATGGCGCACATCATCGTCCGAAGCCAATGCGAACAGTCCGAAATCCAAATCCCCCAAAGGTCGCTGAAAATGATAGTACAGGGTTGATAGTTGTTCACCAATGTGCCCTAGTTCTTCCATCATGTCGTCGATGTCGTGAATGGAGAACTTATCAATATCCAGCAAATCAACATAATCTTCTTTTCCCTTCACGTACTTTCTTCCAGGAAAAGAAGTGAAATGTCCACCATGATGTAACCGTATTGAAAAAACTGTCGGATGTCCACCTAAGATTGACAATATTTACAGGTATTAGAAGAATTTCGTTCGATTATACGTGAAATACAACGAAATCAAACTTGTAAATCATACCGTAGCAACTTTGAACATCGATTTCCTCCATCTTTGCACGTATTTTCCAAGTCCCCATTGTTGATCGTCCGCCTTGGAAGAGGGTTTTTCGCTTGGATTAGGGCTTAGACGCGATCGCAACGAGAATTCAGTGTCAATCGAGTGTGTCTGTGTGTTTTCGTGTCGTAAACGCTTCAGTTCTTCATGGCATATAAGCTTTTGGCTAGAATGGACGAAAATACCCCCATCGTGCCAGGCACGTGGGGGTTGTATAACGTTAACAGACGACAATGTTAACATAGGGACCATACGCGTGACAAACTTTCATTTTAAGGACCTTCCGAGTTAAAAAAATTACTTAGGGACCAGGCGCGTAGGTAACCCTAAACCACAGGGACCATCCATGTAATTTTCTCCAAATAATATTTCAAAGTATTCCCGGTCCATTAATTTGAAGAGGAATAGAAAAGATGGGTCCTTAAATATAGTTTAGAAAAAATTACAGTTTTGGTCCCTGATGTTTGTTTGAGATTGCAAGATGAGACAAACTATTGGAAATTCACGGTTTGGATCACTAATGTTTGCAAAAAGCTACAAATGGGTCCCTGGATCAAGTAAAAAGACTAAAATATCCTTTTTTAATTTCTTTTTCATTTTTTTTGAATTTATTATTTATTTTATTTAATAAAATGAAATGAAAATACACCCCACCCCCACCCTCATACGTCTCTCTCTCTCTCTCTCTCTCTCCAAGTCACTGTATACGTTGAGGTTATCACCTCCATTTCTTCCGCTTTTTGTTTTCTGATTATGGGTGTTGTGGGTGAATTCACAATACATCCGCTGAATCATCGTCTCTATGATGCAAGTGCCAATGTGACAAGAGGTGACTTTCTACATGGAGGTGCGGTCCTTGATTTCTGCTTTCATGATGATACCTCTGGTTTTAGTGCTAATGCTGATAATACTATCACAAGGTATGATTAAATCATGCATATAGAATAAATGAAGAACAAATTACATAGGCGATACTCAAGAACATACACACAACCATCTAGGTTTCTTAATCATTAGAACATACACACAATCAAGAACAAATTACACAAAAACCCACTCAGTGAAGAAGACAAAGAAGCTCACAATAGCCAACAGAGTAAATTAGAAATGGAAATCGAAGGGAAAAATAGTAAAAATGATGGAGATAAAGAGAAAAAGAAGGAGAAAAGCGCCAGTGCTCCAACAGTTGGGTTCCGAGAGTTGTTTAGATTTGCAGATGGATTGGATTACGTATTCTTCAATAAAATGTGAACCATTGTTATCACTTATCGGAGCTTGATGTGTACAAGAGTGCAAGAAGGGTGTCTGGCCAGGAACGCACCGTTGCTATGTCAATTCATCAAATTTGATAAGTCATTATCGCATCAATTCGTCAAATTTGATCGATTGAGATCTGTAACAAAAGTTAGAAAGTAATGTCACCAAAAAAAATCTCCCCCGCCTCTGAAATTAACCTCTGATTATCCATCCCGGTTTTAGCTAACAATCACAACTCATACGCCGCTTGCCTCTGGATATCGACGGAACCCATCACTAATTTCCCCACCAAGAATTCCGCTGTCATTTTAACCGCATCCATGGAAGCTTTCGTGGCGGAAATATGAGTTTCTCAAAATCAGATAGAGCGGTGTTTTTAATCCCATTCGTGACATAATCACTTTGAGTTTCTCAAAATCAGATCCATTGGATGCTACATGATCTTGATTAAAGATGAAATTGCATATCCATCGGTGTTTCACTGGCGGTGTCGATGGATAAAACCCTGATTTACTCAGCTTCATGGGATCGAAGTTTTAAGGTTTGGAGAAGCACTGATTTCAAGTATTTGGAATCAATTGCAAACGCACACGACGACGCCATTAACGCCATCGTGTTGTCCGATGAAGGTTTCGTCTACACAGGTCCAGCAGACAATCGTGGGGGTGGGGGTGGGGTGGGGGTGGGGGTGGGGTGTATTTTCATTTCATTTTATTCAATAAAATAAATAATAAATTCAAAAAAATGAAAAAGAAATTAAAAAGGATATTTTAATCTTTTTACTTGACCCAGTGACCCATTTGTAGCTTTTTGCAAACATTAGTGACCCAAACCGTGAATTTCCAATAGTTTGTCCCATCTTGCAATCTCAAGCAAACATCAGGGACCAAAACTGTAATTTTGTCTATAGTTTATATATATATATATATATATATATATATATATATATATATATATATATATATATATATATATATATATATATATATATATATATATATATATATATATATATATATATATAAATCATTAATAGTATGTTAATACTTTACATTTAATAAACAATATAAGAAAAAAAATTAAAAGCAGAAAAGTTGCGTTAATTAGTAACGGAACCACGATAAAATGAAATTTCGGACCCTTTCATGACATGGGTCTTGTGCGGTCACATATCCTGCACCCCTTTAGGGTTGGCCTTGCCGACTCTTATTCAAGGAGAGAAAGGAAAAGAAGTTGAGGGAACTGAGAGAAAAAAAAAAGTTCTATTTTTTAACGGAATGAAGTTGAAAGAAGAAAAGGGAAGAGTAGAGATAATATTCTCTCCTAACTATCCTTCTAACTTGGGAAGATTTGGAAAGAAAAGAAATGACCAGTAAGAATAACACTTAACTATAAATTTCTTTTATCTTCATTTCTACTCAGGAACACATAAAATGTTCAATTCTTTTGATATTCTTTCCACTCGGGAACACAAAAATATAACATTGTTTTCTTTTCCATTCCCTTCTTTTCTATCCTTTTTTTTCTCTTCTTGTCTCTAATGGAAAATAGACAAGTAGATAAACTTAAACTCTTAAGTTCACATGCAACCTAAAGGATCTATGTTTTCTTTATTTGAATCTATAACTAAAACCATATAGGCATTTCGATTTCTATTAAAAGGATAATTAAGAAATTACTAACCATTGTTGATCTTTTGGAAGCGAGCACCACAAACATCGTGCCTCTAATGGTTAACACCCAAAGCTAGCAACAAGAAAAACCAGAGAGAGGAAGAGAAACCCTTAAAATTTTGTGGCCTTTTGGGGGTACTGGGGCTTCCTATTTATAGCCTCAAGGGTTTAGTAGATAAGCCTTACAGATAAGTCTTATTTGAATTCAAACCGGATAAACATTTTATCTTTAAATTCAACCCCTTATTTATCTAATATATTTTGAAAATTATAAGGAGATACATACAAACATATATATATATATATATATATATATATATATATATATATATATATATATATATATATATATATATATATATATATATATATATATATATATACAATTCAGCCCCTACACTTTTAATTAAGCCTATTAATCCCAAAATTAATTCCAATTAATTTCTTATTAATTATTAATTAAATAATACTATTTCTAATTAATATATTATCCTCATAACATATTAACAAATTATTTATATTGATTTATTAATCACATAATAATCAATCTCTCTCTCTAAAAGTTATTCTGTCAAATTGCCAACTATGAGGGCAACCCAAAAGGACTTTGCTACTATCAATCAAGTATATACCAATTATAGTCATGGCTTAGACACCTAATCCAACAGTCTCCCACTTGGATAACTCTTTGATTATAATTGCCAGTATAACTTCTAAATCGATCAGCAAATTGTAGCTTCCAAAAGCCGATGCCGAACTATGACTCAGTCAGTTCTGTCCTAAGATAAGTGATCATATGGTCCACCGTTCGACAAGATATCATTCGGACTTGAGACATGGATTATAATCAATCTCAGTCTGATACTATGTTTCCCGATTTCCGATTTGTGATGACATAGGACATCTAATTAAACACATCAATTCGTCCTGGCTGGCCAGCATTGTAAGTCAACACCAAATCACCGAGGGGCCCACGATATCGCTTTTCCCATTAAGGCAAAGGAACAGATAAACTTTGACTCGTATGCTTGTATCCTTTACTCATCAAATCGCGTACAACAATACATTTTATGACATCGAGTTACCAATGCATTTACGCATTATCAATGTACAGCCGACTTGTAAATTTCAACTCATATGTCTCCGTTTCAAGACCATAAGATTTTATCGTCTCAGAATTACTCGTGATATATTCCATGAAGTAATTCTCTGAGCGTGGGTTTGTCCAATACTCAAATCTCAAATTCTAAGCACTCATGAACATTGCAGCAACTCTATTGCTATGTCTAACTCCTTAGACAATCTATAATTCAATTCATGACAGTTTTAATTCACTAATTACTTCCGAAAGTATGAGCCACTATGGACTTTTGAATAATCAAATTATTCGGGAAGTAAAACATGCAAAAGCGAAACGTAAAAATCTGACTGGCAACTACTCCTGCTTACCAAGTCTCCACGAGGTAATCACCTAGGCGGATCTGTCATAATACTGTTATGTGTTTCTTAGTTTCTTTTAAACTTTCAATTCAAGTTTTATATCTATGTGTATATACCAAAAATGACCTTTCACTCTTTCTATGTATCCAAAAATGTCTTACATTGATACACTTCATTGCAGACAATCCAATCAGATACTCTTCCGATGATATTTCAATATGTCATTATGTCTTTCTCTCTCCCAACTCCATTCCGGAAATAGTGATGTGTACTGCGACTTCTCATGGTTCTCGGGGTCTTTAGTCCAGATGACTGCACCCCAAGACTATTTCGAGATGTTATGATGTGCCGGTAAACCACACTCACTCCATCAGAATACCAATGAAATTCTTTAACCATGAAGTCCTTTAACACCATATTCTGATGTTAATAATTACATATTTGAAACTCCTTTCAAATTATTATTACATTCACCCCAATCATTTCTCAATGATTTTCTCACGTGTGCTCAAATAATCTGTCCAGTATTCTTAGCCAGGGTGTATCTTGAACCCAACTTACTATGCTCCAAGCATAAGTCATCAGGATAAGTCCATGACACGTATGATCGATCCAATTTACAGAAGCTCATGGTATCCGATCTGTTCTGAATCTTTTCAGAACCTATGGATTACTCATTATCCTTGTGTCATGACTTTCAGAAACTATTTCCTTTTGAAGACTCTTTCTTTCATGCATCTTGAGTCTTATCAAGATCATACTCATAATGGCTAAGTCTATACTGACGATTTCATCTATCTGATATATGTTGGCAGGGTCTATACTGATGATTTCATCTATCTGATAGATGCTTGTGACCACCTGAGTATGTTGTATCTGTTCTAGACTTTTTCATAGTAAATCATCTCTTAATGCCAACTCATCACACTTTGCAATGATAAGAGACGTTTCCTAGAAATGGTATGTAACTTGCGTACATTGATAGACAGATCACAACGACACTCCCACTGCCTTTGACACGGTTATAGGGCTCTTTTGGACTATCACAAAATCCAAACCATTTGATACATTTTGAGAATTCAAAATCCAAACCTTCTAACATAATCATAGGATTCGTAAGATGAATCTCGGGGCCATGTACCTTTTTGTTTGGTTATATCGGCATGTTCTAAACCCCTTCTGTTGTGTCTCCACAAAGTGCAGTTACAGCAGATGATATCCCTTCAGATTTATTTAAGTTTTGTTGAGAGCATTTCTCTCAAAATCAATCTCATAACTTTGAATATCGCCTCACTCAACCGTTATTGCTTAGAATGCAGGTATATTTCTATCTATGTTGTCTTTTTTGATGATTCAATTACTCCCACTGGTTCTTAGGTCAGGTGCAACATCAATCAAATTGTCACATAGATTGAGTCTCACCCTTAGGTTCTCTTATTTGGCAGCAACCAGGCTCACCAATGCTTCCAACTAACGAGATTGCTTATCCGTACCAACTCAGTGTTTTACCACCAATCGGTATGTCACCCGAATCATAACACCTTATGAGGGTGACTAATACTACTGGTCTGCGAAGATAAGGTATGTCAGGTTTAACAGGAATGTATGTAAGGTTTAACATGAATCTGATTCCTGGTCAAGTCCTAGTGGTGACTAGAGGTTCTTTCACTTGGCTAATCCTTGAACTCTTTCAGAATTACTTTTGCTCCCACTGTCTCATTAGAATGTGAGTTCTTTCTAAAAGGACTCTTTTTTTATAAGTACTTGCAGGATGGCCAATGAAACGACACTGCTGATCAGGTTCAGGCTAGTTATTGTTGGATTTGGTGTCTAAGCCATGACTTGTAATTGTATTTATCTTGTTAATTGAAGCAAAGTCCATTTGGGTTGCCCTCATAGCTGAAGGTTTGGTGTACAGTTCAGTAGAGTGAAATGTTGATTTATTAATTGTTTAATAAATCAATAGAAATAAATAAATAGTTTATTAATATATTTAAGTGTTAATATATTAATTAGAAACTATAATAATTAATTAAGATTTGATCTAGAATTAATTGGATTTAATTTAGTGATTAAATAAATTAATTATAAGTGAAGGGACTGGTTTGTATTTATTTAATAGTTGAATAACTGGCAAGCCAGTTGCCAGGGGCCAAAGTGGCGCCAACTATGGAGGCTTCTCCATAAGTGGCGAAACCCTAATAAGGGTTTAAGAAGTCTGGTCCAAGTGGTCAACAGGCTTGCCCACTAAGGAGGCTCCTTAGGGTTTCAGCTGTAACCCTTGGAGGCTATAAAAGGAGGCCTCTGGCTCCTCCTTTTCCTACGCCATTTTGACATAAGAATACTCTGTTGGACTGTCTTCTCCATTGCTTTGGGTGTGACTTGCATTTGAGGCAGGATTCCTTTGCTGCTTGCTTCAAGATCATAAGATCAAAAGGTTGGTATTCTCAATTTGATCTTTAGAATTAAATGTTTCCCTTAGGTTTTAGTTCATAATCTTCTTAGAAGAAAACATAGATCTATTAGGGTTGCATGTGAACCATAAGTTTTTGTTTGTTCATTGATTGCATAGAAACCCTTCTGTTATGAGGTTCGGATGAATGCTACATGACCTTGGACCCTCCATGTACAAGTGGGGTGAACCCTGCTTTACATTTCAGACGGTATTTGTGCAACCTACTTAGTCTAAGATGTGGTCAGAATATACTTTTACGGTCTGACTGGTTGAATATCTAACATATCGAAAACTAATTGGAAGTGTATCTAATACTTCGAGGATCGAACTGTTTCGACCAATGCTCTATCTTCTTCC
The DNA here is from genome assembly GCA_023525715.1 of Cichorium intybus. Classification (NCBI taxonomy): domain Eukaryota; kingdom Viridiplantae; phylum Streptophyta; class Magnoliopsida; order Asterales; family Asteraceae; genus Cichorium; species Cichorium intybus. Next base: position 107,243,670 of record CM042012.1, on the reverse strand, counting down.
CTAAGACACATTATAACCATTAATGTTATTGGAAGAGATGAACTGTGAAACATTTTCTCAGTTTATGTTTTTTACTCAGACACATTATAACCTTTAATCCATATGAGTTTTGAAAGTTGTGCTTAATTTGAGTAGCGACATCATCATGACATCCGTTAATTATAATGAAGATGTACTTGAATATATATTTATCTTTATAACTCTTATAATAGAGGTCTCCTAAACTCATGTGGTTAGAGATATATTGTTATCTCAAACCATATTGATTTGAAACCTAAATGATCTTTCATATTTTCTAAATAACGACATTAATAAATTGCTCTTTGTATTCCACTCATTTATACATGTAATTTATATTAGTAGTATATAAGTAAGATTTTCTAACAAAAGTAATATATGTATTTGAAGGGGTTGCGAAAATATGAATAGATGAAGAAATAGATTTTGCTGCATCAATGATTATTATAATGCTATTGTTTTTCTTGGGTTAAATATGTTTGTGATAAGAGGTAATACATAATTCTATATGTTATTGAAATTGTGTTTATGGTACTTGTACGCTTCTTTTAACACAAATGTTGTAAACCTATGTTTTAATGTTTTTATGTTATTAAAATTTATAGTTTTATTTTTTCATACTTTTTGTTATTCGTTAAAAGAAAATATATTTCAAAAATTAGAAATGAAAACATCAAATAAACCCAATAAAAAATTGCATCACCATGTATATACTTCAACGAGATACATTTCTTTTTATTGCTAATTCTAAAAAATTGTTTTTTTTGTGATTGGCAAAAAAAATATATATTTATTCATGGTTGCACATGAAAAACATTTTGTAGTCAACATAGTCAAATCGATTTTGGTACAACAATAAGTTTGAGTATGTAAAAGAAGAATAAGTCACCAATTTTCTTATACACATTTATCGAACGCATGGGAGAATACATAATCAAACAAAATAATTTAGAGTAAAGTAACGACTAAACATAAGTTTGAATATTTAATTTCTTACGAAAGAATAACTTGTCCATACTAGGCAGTAAGGGGTATTCCTTCGTAAGAACATCCATCTTACATTATAGCACCATAACGGTAGTCTCCGAAATGATTGATATGTTCATATAGTGGAGTAAGAGACTAACTTCAATTCATATTCAAATGACAAATAACATATATTATACTAAATTAACTTATTAAATTTCAAACTTGATGTATATTCTTTTATAACCACTTTAATTATTATACAAATCAAAGTATCGATTTTAATCTATTAAGACATAATATTAATTACAGAATTTTTTAGTTGTAATATTTTAATCTTAAATAACGTTTTGTTAGAATTCGAGGAGCTTTGATATTAAAATAACATTTCAATGTAATTAACTAACTTTATCAATTGTTGTAGTTGTTTAATAGTCTTAATATAATGTTTTACAGTTGTAAAATTTAGGGTAAATTGCATAAAAGTCACTAACTTTTCCAATTTTCTCGATTTTGACACTGCATTTTTGATTTTTGCAATTAAGTCATTATGTTTTTAGAAAATTGCAATTAAGTCATTATATTTTCCAAAAAGTTGCGAAAATGACTATATGACTGGATGGCAACAGGTTACCAGGTCATATGGTCAGATATGCAATTTTTTAGAAAACCTAATGACTTAATATCAAAAATAAAAAAACATAGTGTCAAAATCTAGACATCTGAAAAAGTTAGCGACTTTTCGGTAAGGTGACATTGTTTTCGGTAAATATGAAAACGAACCATTTAATATTGTTGTTTTGGGACCAAATTAACCAAACCGATTAAACGTTCAAATAAGATTAGACGAACCATTTAATTGTAATTCCTAATGCTATCATTTCTATTAGGAAAAAAATGGTGTTATATAATCTAATAGAAAAATAAGTATATATTTAATATTAATTTTTAAACGGTTTACGATTTCAAACCGAAATTTTTTAACGAAACTAAACCCGAACCGCCAAACCGATTAAAGGCTATCACCAACTCGAAAACTGAACCGTAACCGAATAACCCGAACCCGAAAAGTCGCTAACTTTTTTAGATGTCTAGATTTTTACACTATGTTTTTTTATTTTTGCTATTAAGTCATTAGGTTTTCTGGAAAATTGCAAATCTGACCATATAACCTGGTAACCTGTTGTCATCCAGTCATATGGTCATTTTCGCAAGTTTTTGGAAAACATAATGACTTAATTGCAATTTTCTGAAAACATAACGACTTAATTGCAAAAATTAAAAATGCAGTGTCAAAATCGAGAAAATTAGAAAAGTTAGTGACTTTTATGCAATTTACCCTAAAATTTAAGAATGCATTTCAATACGATTAATCAGTTTTTTAATTATATCTTTTGATTTGAAGTTGGTTAAACTCCCGGCAAGAAGTTGAAAAGTAACGATACTAAAATATTAACGCGTTGCAATTAAGAAATTTTTTATAAGTTTAAAAAAATTGCGCAAGGTAGTTATTAACCAGATTATGAGTTTTTTCCTTATTTTTACCACTATTTTATAAAATATTATTATTATTATTTATTATGATATGCAATTATCTATGTCATTATTTTTTTGAATGGATGCTAAGTTTTAAGTTATCTCATTAACATAAACTTAAAAAAGAAAAACTACCAATAATTTTATATATTATTGTTTTTTATTTATTGAGATATTAAATTAAACCATTCATTCATGTTGGTTTGTTTTATTCAAGCATGTGTTATTTTCGTACTCTATTATAAGAGAACATTTATGTAATATAATACAATAATTTATCTATTAATCAAATGGCGTAATTTTCATGTTTGTGGTGTACGTTTTTTTTCCGGAACGTTACACGCGGATTTTCTTCCGGATTATGTGGATCCGTTTTGCTTGATTCGGATCTACAACCTTCACCGTTTTTTGGGATTTAGTCCACCGCTTCCTTACTTCTTCTCCGCTCTCACGCATCCTCCCCAATTGATTCTTCCTGGATTTAGCGTCTTTGTGCCGACTGGGATCTACAGAAGGATTTCTGATATCTTTATCTTTTTTATCCGGATTGCGTATCCCTTTTGTGGGTTAACCGAACAAGGTTGGAGACAGAGAGCACATCGACGGGAGAGAGCGAGACAGATCGACCAGTGAGAGAGACGATGCAGCGATTTCGTTGCTGTGGGGCTTTTTCCCGGCGATCCTGTGGTTTCGGACGATGTATTTCAGGTATTTTGAAATTTCCTTTCGGTTATTTTATTTGGGGCTTTTGTGGGTCGAAATCAAACAGTGGATTGAAAAACGCAGAATCAAACTGAGTGGGATTGTAAGGAAGATGATGATGAAATGGTTTAACTCTGGCGAGCGATTACCGGCGAAGGAAATGAACACTTCATCGGAATCTTTAGCCACTCGGGATAGACGCCGGCGGGAATCGTTGGCTATTGTCACCGTCGGTTGGCGGTTGTTACCGCCAGATTCCAGCCGCCCCGTCTCCGGATGGCTTTCTCTTTTGCATGTGGGTGCTCTGGTCTCTTTTATCGGCGGCGTCTTCCCGGCGTTCGTCGGTTTCTCCCCAACGATCATTGATTTGCACAAGTCAAAGTTTCAAGGAAGCAACCGATATCATCGATTTATATAGGTAAACGACTTTTCAGACCTCAGTTTAGAATCTCTCTCTTTGTATTTCTGTTTGTCGCTAGCCAAAACTCACAACCGATACGAGTTTATTAGCGATTTATATGTTTAGGTTATTCCCGGTGTTGATTTTGTAAAGCTATAAAGTAGATTCATCTGGATTTTAGGATTAATTAGTTATTTCGTATATATGACGACATTTACGGGTTCAGTTTGTGTTGTTGATGCAAGGAGACGTATGGACAGCCCTGGCACATTTTATAGCTGGAGTGATAGGATGAAGGGTTTTATCAATGGCTTGGAGCGTGGCACAGCTGGGGTGGATTGCTGGCCCACTGTCTATCATACTAATCGCATTCTTCTCCCTTGTGTCTGCATTCCTTATCAGCGACATTCATCTTTATTCCAACCCTAGCAATGGCACCAACATCATAAACCGCTCCTTACCTGCAGGCAGTTTACATCATTTTAGGTGAGGTTGTTTCAGTTACGATTTAACTTGTGGTTCATAAGCACCAGTTGCAACTTTCTTATATCTCCCTCTGCACTATGGATCTCAGGATATAATATCGGATTGGTATGTGGATGCTTAGTATATTTCAGTTTATTCAAAACTGGAGTTGTGTATGTGATCACATCCGGAATCTGCATGAGGTATGCCAACATTTCTACCAATATTAAATGTACTTTGTGTTAGGAAAATGGAATTTTTTAAATTAAAATGTGAAGTTTTAGGTGCCAATATTGTGAAAAGTGGATCCAAGAGTTTTCATGTGTATCCAATTTCTGTTACAGATGTGAACAATGTCAGCTGGCGTAATAATAGAAGGTCATCCTATATTATTTTTTTCTTTATTACAGTTAAAGCAATCTACTTTTCCTTTTGCATTAATTGTTTTCTGGATAAACGATGTTTAAAAAATATTTGAGAGAAAATGGAAGGAAATTTTGTAAAAAGTTAGGACTTAACGAGGAAAGTCACCAGAAAGTCACCTTTAACTGACTTTCTCTTTAAGTCATTCTTTTTGTATAAAGTAAAAAAAAAGGAAAATTTATAGTATAACAGTCAACAATTAATTAAATTTGTTTATAAGTGTAGTGATCTTCATTTTTTTCATTTTCAGGTTTTGCAAGTCAGTTATATACTTGAATTCAAAGGAGCCAGCGGTGACCGAGATGTCATCATCCTATTGGTTTTCCTCTGATCCCTATTAATTGTGAAGAGACATTTGGTAATGCCCAAACTACCCTCTCAAAGGGTAACTCGAAATAATTTAAAAGCAAGCTTTAGAGAAGGCAGATTCGTAGGTGAGTTACGAGGCTTTTAGTACAGTATAGAAGGGCAAAATCGTCATTTTTTAGTTTAACAGATGGGTTGTCAAATTCACTGTCCAGGGGACCGATTTTGATGTGAGACCCTCCAATAAGGACCAAAATTGCAAAAAGATTATTTTTTGGAACCAAACCAGAAAAAGATCCAAAACATGAGGACCAAATTTGTAATTTAGTCTAAATTTATTCTAATTATTAAATAATGAATGCATGTAAAAGACGTGAATGCCCTTCTGTGCTTTCTGTTGTATTTATGGTTTTTATCAACCCTTCAAAAAAAAACTTACCTTGTCTTCTATTTTTAAACATGATACTTGGTGCAGCATTTGCTTATTGAAGTTCGTGGAAATGTTATGAAGGTAACAAATTACCGATTTGTCCTTTTCACATCTGGATATGAACCTCTGGATGCTGCAACAAGAGTACTTGCTACAAAAGCATCGTCTTATTCAAAAAAGGGAGAATTCATCAAGGACGAGATTTCTCTTTTTAGTGGCCGGCTTTTTTTCTTCTCAGGGTAACCATCTTTAAAAATTATATCTATTATAGCATTATACTTTCAACTTTTTTCTTATCAAAACATTATACTTTGAAAGACCTAGACATTTATACAAGTGAAAATCACTTTTTATTAAAATGGCAGTAGATTTTTCAATGTATAATGTTGTATGTACTATGCATAATCCCAATTTTAAAAATTACACCTAATTCCGAACCCGTGCTCCAGCGATTCTGAACCCGTGCGGAGCACGGGGACCCACTAGTTATTATTATATTATGTTATTATACATTTGTACTATCTTATAGAAAACCATTTAAGTAAAAATACTTAAATTTTGTTAAATATTGTCAATTTTAACCATTATAATTTTAGCAATTGTCTTCTTTTTAATATAGTTCAAAATAATGATAATGTTTTACATCAACATTTTGATTTATTATATAAAAATTGATATTAAATATTTAATAACAATGTCATATATAATTTTAACGAAATTATTTGTTATTATCTTAGTTATATAATTTATTTTCTGCGCCCATTGCGCGAGGAATCGACTAGTATTAAATAATCCTAGGTATTATCCAATGTTTAAGGTGTTTTCTAATGTTTAAGGTACTTTGATGGTAGTCAAACTTTAATCAATGATTTAATTATGAATCTTTTGTATTTGTAAGATTGCATTGACGATATCAATAAGACACACATGATGGCATTAGTTCGACAACAGGATAAAGCAAAGTGCATTGGTTGAAAGGGATATGCTACACAAATATAATGGCAGTTTGTAATTTTAATATGTGTTTTACAATTGCATGGGCTAGATGGGAAGGGACTGCACATGATATAAGCAATTTTAATAAATCCTAAATTTGAACTTCACTTTTAACATCCAACGAGTGTTTAGTATAATTTTTTAGTAATGTAAGTTTTATAGTTTCATACCATTTGAAACAAATAATAAATATTTGCTTTATTTACCATCACAGATAAATATTACATTATCAATGTCAGATACACAAATATTAGAGGGTATATTGCTCCATTCAAAGGTACGAACATCGTTATCATATACTAGATTTTCGACATAGACAGACTACTACTATGCATGCTCTCATCGGACCGAAAGATACATTTTCAGCTATTATCACTCATCATTACGATATATCATTGAACTGACTTCTAGAGTGTGGAAAGCTAAGTGGGCATTATTGAGAATTATGCATGTTAATTACAAGTACAAGCACAAGTAAATATTGTGATAGCATTGATGTCGATCCTAACTATATTAGAATGGATGATAGGTTTGATGAAACATTTGATAAGGCAGAACAAGAATCCTACAATCTCAATGATGTTGATACGGGAGGTGATACAAATAACGAACGTCATGAAGAAGGTTCAAGTATACGTGGTACGTGTTGGATTAGGTGTCTAAGACATGACTTTATATTTATATTTATCTTGTTAATTGAAGCAAAGTCCATTTGGGTTGCCCTCATAGCTGGAGGTTAGGATAGAGTTCAGTAGAGTAAAAGGTTGATTTATTAATTGTTTAATAAATCAATAGAATTAATTAAATGGTTTATTAATATATTTAAGTGTTAATATATTAATTAGAAACTATAATAATTAATTAAGATTTAATCTAGAATTAATTGGATTTAATTCAGTGATTAAATTAATTAATTAAAGGTGCAAGGACTGGTTATGTAATTATTTAATAGTTGAATACTGACTGGCCAGTGGACAGGGACCAAAAGTGGCACCAACTATGGAGGCTTCTCCATAGGTGGCGAAACCCTAATAAGGGTTTATGAGGTCTGGTCCAAGTGGTCAACAGGCTTGCCCACTAAGGAGGCTCCTTAGGGTTTCAGCTGTAACCCTTGGAGGCTATAAAAGGAGGCACCCGGCTCCTCCTTTTCTGCGCCATTTTGACCTAAGACTACTCTGCTGGACTGTCTTCTCCATTGCTTTGGGTGTGACTTGCATTTGAGGCAGGATTGTTTTGCTGCTAGCTTCAAGGATCATAAGATCAAAGGTTGGTTTTCTCAATTGATCTTTAGAAATTAATTGCATCCTTTAGGTTTTTAGTTTATTATATTCATAGAAGAAAACATAGATCATCTTAGGGTTGCATGTGAACCATAGGAATTATTTGTTCATTGTTTGCTAGAAAACCCTTCAGTGGTATCAGAGAATAGGCTTGTTTTCTTATGTTTGATATAAACTGCATGTATGATTCTTGCCTTGGGGTGTTTTTGCGACGCACACCTCTTGGATGAGGCTAAATTTCGTTGCCAAGTCTAGGGTTTCCTAACCCTAGCCGCCAAGCCCCATGGTCCCCCTTATTTGCTTGATTTACTTGCCTTTTAAAAGTATGTTGTTATTTTTGGTAATTGGATTAATTAAAATAACTAGAACCCTTTTGTAAAGGCTTGTAATTTTCGATCACTTAGGGACCAAGATAGAAAAATTAATTTGATTAATTTCATAAAAACTATCTTAGATTTAATTAGTTTAATTAATTGTTAATTAAAGGATCAATTAAATCGGTTTAAAGAATTAATTTAAATTTTCAAAAAATAGATTAAAATTTGCAAAAATTAAGAATAAATTAATTCTAAAATATTTTAATAAGATTAAAATATATCTTATATATTTATGATTAAAAGTTAATACTTATATATATGATTAAATGGTTAGTCTTACCGCTAGTAGGCCTCATTCACAAAACTGTCCTATATAGAGGGTATAAGGCGACTGCATATAAAATGGCGGTCTAATGGGTATCTACTCTTACCCACCTCTCTCCTGGTCAGTCGAGTGTCGTTAGCCGAACGGGTTTGATAGAATCGCTAAAGCCTCATAAAAGTATAATGCTATAATTGAAAGTACTAGAACTTTAAACAAATCCCAATCTAGTTACTTTAGGTTTAAAAATATGAATTGGTGCTAATCCATGAAATTGCACATTGCAATTTGTGAAACATTGGTGGAGCGTGTGTGGTTAACCGGCACACCAATAGGGGTTCACAAAGACTTGCAATGGGTTTCTCGATTTTGTCATTATTAATGGAGCGTGTGTGGTTAACCGGCACGTTAATTAGAGATGGCGATTGACTTCGAGAGTACCGAGCGAATTTGCATGGTTATTCACACCCGGTTTGTGATCCTCGGCATCCCAGTCACAAACAGTGGGGCACATCCGAGACTAAATATGCCATTGAATAGTTCAATGTGTCTCAACAGATCTAGGAATTTCATAAGATGAAATTGATAAGTGTATTATCTACCTTAATGACCATTATGTTGTGATTACGGCATCCCTCTTCACACCATAGTTGGGGCATTTTGGGTCCTAGCCTTAATAAATAATATATTGGGTAATTATTTAAAAGGATTAATTAAACTAATAAAATTATGTTTATTGTAGATGTCTGAATCATGTGTCCATTCTCCTCCCTCTCCTCCTTCACCCATTTCTGAGAGCATCAGAAAGCACCTACCAAATATGGAAAGGCTGACTGGCCTTAACTGTAAGGAATGGCTTCGCAATTGGAGATGGGTTCTCGTCTGTAACACCAAATACTTGTGAAAAGTATTTGAAAGTTAATTCTAGCAAAAAGGGGTAAATTGGTCATTTTACCATAAAAGGGTAATTTGGTCATTTGACCATGTAAAGGACCAATTATGTAAAAATATTGTTTGCTTGTGGCAAAAATATAAGAAATGTAGTTCTTATGTGATGAAATTTGATTATGTGGCCAAAAGTTCAAGAAAATGAACTTAGGGACTAAATTTGTAAAATTTGGAAGTATAAATAGGAGAGTTGACTCTCCATTTAGGGCTGAACACTTTGAAGCTACGGGAAGTTTCTTGAAGATGAAATTTCTGAAAATCAGCCACAGGAGAAGAAGGATTTGAAGGATTTGAAACAAGTGTTTGAAGATTTTCACATTAAAAGGTTAGTAAGAAAGTTCTAACCTAAGTTTTGTGTGTATTCTTGATTTGGTTTTCTTGGGATGAATTGGAACTGAAATTTCAGTTATAGTCCAAGAAGCTTATATGATTTCTGATATCAAATTTGTTCTTAGTAGTAAGAACATATGTTAAAAACAGCAAAGTAGGTTGCTATTGTTGAAAAATTGAAATGTTGCTCAAGAACCCTAAATCATGAATTGGTGTGACTAAGGTAATTCTAATGGCTTTGTTAAGTCCTAAAGATCACTTAGGATGTATTAAGACATTCCTAAGTGATTGTTTTTAAAGAATTTCAATTTTGGTGTAATAATGCAAAAACGGGAATTGTTTGAAAATGATTGAAATCTATGATTTCCATGGCTTAAAACCTGAGGTTAAGTGATGGTTTTTGACCTGGAACAAACCCCTATCGATTAAGTAGGGTATTAAGCACTTAAAATGAGAAAATGGGATTTTGTAGCATAAAAATCGAGAATTCTGGCCTGATGTTCAGCGATCGCGACCCGACCATATGGTGGATCGCGACGCGAAGTCGCGACAAAGTGAAATTGGCCAAGTTTCTCCTGCCTTCTGTTATGGCTTGGTCCAATTTTGGGACTTGATGCTAGACTTGTCCGTTTGACCTGAAATTTTGAACATAGGTCTAATATGGTATGAAACTTCGTGGAAAATTGTCAGAATACGTATACGACCTCCCGAAAGTACTGTAGCAAAATACGTGTATTTTGGAAAAATGTATAATTTATAGAAAGATGGTAATTGAAAGTTATCATCTAGGAATGGTCCCCAATTATATTATATTGGACTCTCGTGTAATAGAGTCAATTGAAATGGTTGTTAACCTATTGTCATTTTATATATAAATGAATATATAGGTATGGGACAAATGGTTGTGGTGCATGCAAAGGCAAGAAACAATCGAGATTTAAATGCAGCTAGTATCCAGGTGAGTAATCTCACTTATATCACATATGATATGTGTTGAATGGATTGTTACAGATTGAAACAGCTTTGGGGGACGAAAATGATAATTTTCATGATATGGTGAAAAGGCAATATCGGATAAGCCGTGAGTCAATGAAATGACAAGAACGGAGCCGTGAGCCATCAATGATTATGAAATGAAATGAAATTAAATGGTGCGGCCACTTGTGGCTATGATATTGGATGTTAAATCCAACTGGTGCGGCCTAAATGGCTATGATATTTGGTGCGGCCTATATGGCTATGATATTTGGTGCGGCCTATATGGCTATGATATTTGGTGCGGCCTATATGGCTATGATATTAAACTTGAATCCAAATGGTGCGGCCTTATGGCTATGATATCGGGTTATAAAACCTGTTGGTGCGGCCTTAGGGCTATGATATAAATGTTGAAACTATTTGGTGCAGCTTAAACGGCCATGAAATACGGTGCAGTCAATTGTGACTAAGAAATATGGGACAGAAATGGTAATTGAGAATTTATATGTTTATTTTCTCTTGTATACATGTGGATTTATGTGGCTAACAGCTTTGATTTGATCAATATGCAAATAACAGGTTAGATATGATAATTGTCCTTGAAATTAAATGGTGCGGTCTTAGGACCATGATTTTGGGTTGTTGAACCTAAACTGGTGCGGCCTATGGGCTATGATCTAAACGAGGAAACTGTTGGTGCGGCCTTAGGGCTATGATCTGAGCATGTTAAATGTTTTGGTGCGGCCTATATGGCTATGACATATGGTGCGGTCAATGAGGACTATGATTTGTGGGATAAAAACTGTTTTGAGAGTTTAATTGTTATTATTCTCTTATATATGTGTGATGTTATTTGCAGATATGATTACTCACTGAGCTTTATAGCTCACGTTATCTGTTAAATGTCCCTGCAGGTTAGCATGATCCTGATAAGGGAAAAGATAGAGTCCGTAACTAGAGAAGTGGGACTTGTAAATGCTGTCAGTAGCAGCCCGGCTTCAAAGGAGACTATGGTATTTTATACTCTCCTTGATACACTTGTACCCGTTTTTAATAAAATATACCCCTCTTTTTATGGTTTTACGTATTGAAACCTTTGTTTTAAATGAAAATTTTCAGGGGTGTTTTTGTTTTAAAAGTCGGGTGTTACATCGTCATTGCTGGCAAGCCTCATCTCACCGAGTATCCGATCCCGGTTCCACCGGAACAAGTCATCATAAAGAGTTCTTATGATGAGCGTAACTTCTTAGTTGATGAATCCGACGAAATTCGTGACCTCATGCTGTTGACCATTGACCCTGAATTCTGCAAGGATTTTGAATCCTTGGGGCCGTATGAGTTGATGCAGTCGGTTGAGGAAAAGTTCCAAAAACCAATTGAAGAGGAACGAGCTAGGATCTTCAAAAGACTTGCAGAGTGTAAGTTAAAAGAAGGAAGTAGCATCGATTCGCATGTTCTTCAAATTGAAGCGTACATAGGCGAATTGTACAAACTTGGTTATTCCATGAGTCAGGAGTCGAGTGTTAACACTCTACTCGCTTCACTGACTAGTAAGTATGATATGTTCATTCAGACGTACAGAAAGGAAGACCAGAAAAAGACTCTTATGGAAATGCGTCCACTATTGACTTTATACGAGTCACTCTTGGATAGGCATAGCTCCAATGGTTCAGCTACTTCTGGATTAAGTCCAGTGAAAAGACGCAGCAAGAAACGATCCAGATCGTCTGGACATGTCTTAAACTGGGAATCCACACAATCGGATACAGGCGCGGAAAGATTGGAAGACGCTCCAAGGTCAAAAACTTTTGAAAGCTCAGGTATATCTAAAAACCTCAAAAACTCATGTTCCATAATTCCTTGATGCATAATGTGATAGTGACATTCTGGTTTGTATGCAGGGAATCAGTAAGGTACGGGACTCTGGCGCATAGGAGCACATTTGGATTGGATTTCCAGCTCATGCAGTTTTTGAAGTTTAGCTAGATATTAAATCATGTTATTAGCTTATTAGATGCATTTGACATTGTCTGTCATACAATACATTGTTCAAGGATTTTTTTAATAAAATTGTCGTTTTTCTTTTAACGCCTGTTGTTTGAAATTATCCTTGAAATATTGTATGATTGTGTTGAATGCATGATTGGTGATAACTTGAATGTTGAATGCATCCAAAGTGTTTGGATTTTAGGAATTGTGTCCCTTATGATTGTTAAGATAAATGTTATAAGAATCAATTCAACCAAAGGTCCAGTTGGACAGGACTTTGGAATCACTTGACTTAGAGTCACTTGATGAGTTGAGTTCTTAATGTGTCAAGAAATGAATCAACCAAAGATCCAGTTGGACAGGACTTTGGAATCATTTGACTTAGAGTCAAATGATGATTAAGTTCTTTATAAAGCACATGTAGCAAGAAATGAATCACCCAAATATCCAAAGGATAGGATTTTGGAATTAGTTGACTTAGAGTCATCTGAAGATTACAAGTCTTAAACAGATTTAACAAAGTCATAAGCTTACATAGAGATGTAAAAGACATTGAGATTAGGAGCAACGGACACATCAGTTGCTATGTATTGCTCGAATCTTCAAATACAACACAATTGTTTGTACTTCACAATATTTGTCATTCGGTATGACGAATATGGCTTCGCTTATCAGAATAAATGATTGGATTGAAACCTTGAACAGTTCAAGGACTTCAAAGGAAGTACAAGATCCACAGAACCTGAGTGACAACATAAACTGGGAAAATGTCTCACAGTTTATTCTCTTCCAAGAACATTAATAGTTATAATGTGTCTTAGGGAAGATGATGGAGCATTGGTCGAAACAGTTCGATCCTCGATGTATGAGATACATTGCCAATTAGTTTCCCGTAAATTAAACACTAAACTAGTCAGACCATATAAACCATATTCCAACCACATCCTTCGACTAAGTAGGTTTTGCAGACACTGTCTGAAATGTAAAGCTGGGATTGTCCCACTTGTACATTGAAAGTCCAGGGTCTTGTAGTGTTCGTCCGAACCTCATGACTAACCTGAACCTAATCAGAAATGTCGTTTCACTGGCTATCCCGCTGTACCTGGAAAGGAAAGAGCTCTTTTAGAAAGAACTCATGTTCTAAGGAAACAGTGGGAGTTGGGACAGTCCTGAATGAGTTCAGGATTAGCAAAGTGAAAGAACCTTTAGTCATCACTAGGCTTAGAGCAGAAATCATATTTCTATTTCAACACCGACATAATCTTCTCTTGACCAGTAGTATTAATCACCATCATAAGTAGTTATGATCAGGGTGACATACCGATTAGTGGTAAAACACTATAGTTGGTATGGATTTTTAATCCGACTACTTGGAAGCATTGGTGAGCCCGGTTGCTGCCAAACAAGAGAACCTTAGAACGAGATACAGTCTATGTGACAGTTTGATTGATTTAACAATCGGTCTAAAAACCAGTGGGAGTAGTTGAATCATCAAAAGAAATCAACATGGACAGAAACATACCTTCAGAACATCTGGTTGAGTGAGACGATACTTAGAGTCAAGTAATTGGCTCCGAGAGAAGCACTCTCAATAGAAGATGAAATTCGAAAGGATACTGCATCATGTAAGTCATTAGTGGAGCGCGTGTGGATCACCGGCACACTAATGGGGACTCACAAAGAGTATGCCAGTATAAAGGCACGTGGGCATGGGATTACGCCATGGACATCTCGCAAGAAAGGATATCAGATTCTCAAAATATGCCAAATGATTGGATTTTGAGAAAGGACTGAAAGATTTCCATTAAGATGTCAGAAAGGTTTGGATTCTCAAAATGTGCCAAAAGTTCTGGATTTTGTGAATAGTCCATAACCATGTCAAAGCCAGTGGGAGTGTCGCTGTTATCTACTATCTCCATATGTGCGTTACATACTGCTTCTAGGAAACGTCCCCTTTCATTACAAAGTGTAACGACTTGGTGTTAAGAGACGGATCGCTATGAAAGACTTAATAAAGATATGACATGCTCAGGTGGTTACAAACGTCTATGAGATAGATCGAAACTCTGCCAAGATGATCTTGATGAGACTCAAGATGCATAGCTCAGGAAAGGAGTTTCCTGTCATTGCAAAGTGTGATGATTTGGCATGAGAGATATAAAAGGTGCAACATACTCACATAATCCATTGACATATATCAGATAGATGTTGTCATCAGTATAGACCTGGCCATACTAAGCATGATCTTGATAAGATTCAATATGCATGGAAAAGAGTCTCCGAAAGGATATAGTTATTGAAAGTCGTGACACAAGGATTGCAACTAATCCTATGATTCCAAAAGAGTTTGGAATATGACTAGATCGAATCCAACAAGTTTCTTGGATCGATCAGAAGTGTCATGAACATGTCTTGATGACTTAATGCTTAGAGCATAGTGAGTCAGATTCAGGATATGACCTGGCTGGGAATACTTAATGGATTATGTACATACGTGAAGAATCATTGGAAAATGATTAAGGTGAATGTTAATAGTAATTTGAAAAGAGTTTCAAATATTAAAAGGACTTAATGGTTAAAGAGTTTCGTTGGCATTCCGATGGAGCGCGTGTGGGTTACCGGCACATCGTAACACCTCGAAATAGTCTTAGGGTGCAGTCATGTGAACTAAAGATCCCGAGAACCATGGAAAGTCACGGTACATAGAATGGAGTTGTTAGTGAGAATGACAATATGACCAAAATTGAAATACCATCGGAAGGATATCCGATCGGATGAAGTGTATGAATGTATAACATTTGAATACATAGAAAGAGTGAAAGGTCAAGTAGACATAGATACATAACACAAATTAAAAAGTTTAAAAGGAATCTAGAAACCGATAATAGTTTTATGTAAAATCCGACTTGGTGATTACCTCGTGGAGACTTGGTAATTAGGCAAGAGTAGCCACCAGTCAGATTTTATGTTTCAATTTTGCATGTTTCACTTCCCGAATAATTTGATTATTCAAAAGTCCACAGTCGCTCATACTTTTCGGGAGTAAGTATGAACGAAGATTGTCGTGAATTGGTTTGTAGATTGTCTAAGGAGTTAGACATTGCAGTAAGACTGCTACAACGATCACGAGTACTTAGAAATAGAGATTTGAGTATTGGATAAACCCGCGCTCAATAGATTGCTTCATGGATTACATCGCGAGCAATGTTGAGATGATAATATCTTATGATCTTAAAGCGGAGACATATGAGTTGACATTTGCAAGTCGGTTGTGTATTAATAATACGTAAACGCATCAGTAACTCGATGTTATAATACGCATTGTTTTGTACGATTTGATAAGTAAAAGACACAAGCATATGAGTCGAAGCTTATTCATTCCTTGACCCTGGTGGGAAACAGATATCTGTAGGCCGCTCGATGATTTTGAAGTTGACTAAAGTGCTGGCCAGCCTGGACTAAATTGATGTGTTCAGTTAGAAGTCCGAAAGTCATAAGCAGAACCGGAAATCGGGAAACAGAGTATCGAACAGAGATTGATTTCAATCCATGTCTCGTGTCTGAAAATATCTTATTGGACGAAGGATCATATGATCACTTATCTATGGACAGAACTGACTGGGTCAGAGTTCGACAGCAGTTTCTTGGAAGCTGCAGGTTGCTTATTAATCAGAAGATAAATTAAAGTCATAGACTTATCCAAGTGGGAGACTGTTGGATTAGGTGTCTAAGCCATGACTTTATATTTATATTTATCTTGTTAATTGAAGCAAAGTCCATTTGGGTTGCCCTCATAGCTGGAGGTTAGGATAGAGTTTAGTAGAGTAAAAGGTTGATTTATTAATTGTTTAATAAATCAATAGAATTAATTAAATGGTTTATTAATATATTTAAGTGTTAATATATTAATTATAAACTATAATAATTAATTAAGATTTAATCTAGAATTAATTGGATTTAATTCAGTGATTAAATTAATTAATTAAAGGTGCAGGGACTGGTTATGTAATTATTCAATAGTTGAATACTGACTGGCCAGTGGACAGGGACCAAAAGTGGCGCCAACTATGGAGGCTTCTCCATAGGTGGTGAAACCCTAATAAGGGTTTATGAGGTCTGGTCCAAGTGGTCAACAGGCTTGCACACTAAGGAGGCTCCTTAGGGTTTCAGCTGTAACCATTGGAGGCTATAAAAGGAGGCACCTGGCTCCTCCTTTTCTGCGCCATTTTGACCTAAGACTACTCTGCTGGACTGCCTTCTCCATTGCTTTGGGTGCGACTTGCATTTGAGGCAGGATTGTTTTGCTGCTAGCTTCAAGGATCATAAGATCAAAGGTTGGTTTTTTCAATTGATCTTTAGAAATTAATTGTATCCTTTAGGTTTTTAGTTTATTATCTTCATAGAAGAAAACATAGATCATCTTAGGGTTGCATGTGAACCATAGGAATTATTTGTTCATTGTTTGCTAGAAAACCCTCCAGTACGAACAATGAGAATTCGTATATGGAACCGATACGAGATATTAGTGCAGGAGATATAATTTGCGGCGACGAATGTAATATCACATTAGGTAGATCTTTTTTAGGAATTATTTACAATTTGTAATCTCATTTTGTATGAACTTATTTTTAATATTATCAGATTTTTTTGTAAAATTTATAAATTTTATAAAAAAAACTAATATTATATTGTATATTTTTAATATTTTTCAAAAAAAAGAATATTTTTAAATGATTAAGTATAAAATGTTATACGTAAAATATTAAATAGCTTTAAATGTGTAAGCATGTATTTTTTTGGTCATTTGACATATATAAAGTAATCCAAACATTTTTAAAAAAACTGTTTATAAACTTATAGCTTTTTGCCATCACATAAGTTAATTCAAACACTTTTTTGTCACTATACAAGTCAATAAATATTTATATTAAAAAGCGTTTATTGAGTTAAATAACAAATCTCAAAAACCCCTAAATAAGAAAGAATAAGATACCATGTTGACTTAGTGATATCAATCCATACATTTGCCATAAATGACGAACTACCAAAATCCATGGAATCATAAAATACTTTTATAACATACTAAGATGCCAATATTGCAAATCCTTACAAACCAAAACAATTAGAGTGATGGCTGTTTCATTGATTGATGTTTCACCAATCAATGTCACCTAGATCTATCTAAACCTATTGGAGACTTCAAAATCCTTAAACAGAAACATGAGAATGCTGTGGATGTTGATGAACTAAAAAAGTGGCTATGGATTTCTCAAGGATTCATGCCTAAAAGCAAGAACTAAAATTAAAAGTTAGTTAAAGCACGTGGTCGAGCTCTTCTTGATTTCATGCATGTATCGGTGGAGAGAGAGAGAATGGAAAAAGACCAAAAGACCTTCATGTGCAAGGCACGTGAGGGGGTTTAAAGGCTAGAACATAACGCTGGTTAACGAAAGGGACCAAAAGTGTTACAAAGGTTTAAATTAGGAACCAAAAGTGAAAGAAAATAATCTTGTGGACTAAAGATGATACTTTAAGCAAGCCATGGACCAATCATCTAACTTACTCTTTTGAATAGTGTGACTGACAAATAAGTGTTCGCCACGTATACTGTTAAGTGACAGACACACCTTGTGGTAGACATGGCGACTAGAGATGCTTCAAGGCCCTGTTGACGATATCTCCCGCTTTACTCATATATGGGTTTCCTCCTCTCAAGCACCACGTCCACTTCCACCTCCATTTTTCATCACAAGGTGCACGCTATACTCCTCACTCTTTATCCTTTTCAATTAGAACGCAACTTTGATTCCGTTTTCTTCTTCATGATCGTAATTCACTAGGATTTCTACTCAATTCAGAAGCCGAATATGTTTCTGATAGATTTATAGTCGAACTAGAGTATGATTGCTAGTAATTTCTTCTTAAAACAATAGATAGATCATCTTTTCTCGTGAGGGAATTTTCGGATTGTATGATGATTGATCCTTGATTTTACTATTGGCTCTATGATACGTTGGCTGTTCAGTTCAGACCTAACGGGTGTGGATGTTCCTTTGAAGCGATTATCGCGATTTTTATGCTGTCCAGTGTTATTATGATTACGAATTAGTCAAAATAACCAGATTAGTGCGATAAATGTAAAATTGACATTGTGTTTCATAACTCGGTACCGACATTTTTCTGTAAAGGCTAATCTAAGTCATCATACTTATCTCAAAATTCGAAGAATTCATATCTATTTCGAAGTTAAAACTTTGCTTCTGAGACCTAAAACTTCTATTCGTAGCTGGTAACTGAAACTAAGTTACAAATAGAAGAAGTATATTTGCTGTTTCCTAACTTATGGTTGATTACCCTCAGATATGTACAGTATTCATTTCAAAACAAGCTGGTAGACAAGGATTTGATCAATTTGGTGCTTTGACTCTTAAAGCAATGCCAGAAGAAAAGTCCCTAACCATCACAAATGGTTCCAGTAATACAAAAACACCACATGTTTTGACTGTGGCTGGCTCTGATTCTGGAGCTGGTGCAGGAATTCAAGCTGATCTTAAAGCTTGTGCTGCAAGAGGAGTGTACTGTTCCACTGTCATCACTGCTGTTACTGCCCAAAATACCCTTGGGGTTCAGGTTTTAAATCATTTTTCTTGTTATATTCTATAGTAATACGGAAATGTTTCTTTCCACTCTTAGTTTCTTTTTGTATTTGATCTTTCTTTTTGGTGTTTCTTAGGATGTGAGCATTGTTTCAGAAGAGTCTGTTGCAGCACAGTTGAAATCTGTCCTGTCAGATATGCGGGTTGATGTTGTAAGTTTGTTGTAAGATTATGTTAATTGTATGCCAATATTATCTTGAATTCATGATTTGTTGGCAGAAAATTTCCGATATTATATGATTTGTTATAGTTAAGGTTTTTTGGGTGTATACTGTATAGGGTTCTTTAAAAGATCAAAATTTTGGTCAAAATTGAAAATGAAAGTGCAACTTATTCTTATTGGGAATATGCATCAATAAAAATATGAATTAAGAAACGTTATAAAAGTACGCAAATTACACTTGTACAATAATGAACATACTGTTGCATCTTATATTATTGTGTAATTAACTAATTATTTAATCATTTAGTTAATTACTAGAAATTGCACAATGATGTTTTGTTAATAGAAATTCACCACAATTTATTTTTGATATCAACTTAGGTGAAAACCGGCATGCTTCCTTCAATTGCCATGGTCAAGATCCTTCAAGATAGTCTAAAGCAATTTCCAGTTCAAGGTATGAAACAATTATTTAAATTAGAGTAAGTCACTTCTGAGTTGACTTGGTCAAACTTTTATAAAGGCAGTTTTAGTGGTTGATCCTGTCATGGTGTCTACTAGTGGAGATGTGCTTGCTGGCCCTTCAATTCTCGATACATTTCGGTAAGTTACCTCCTGTTATACTATAGAATTTAATGCAAGAAATAACAATTTACTTTCATGGATTTATTTGTTATAGCATCATACTTTCATTTCTTCCTATTATACCCATGTCATCCCAATAAAAAAACAATTTTTACCGCTATAATTAGAAAAAGAAATTGAAAGTACAATGATTTTTCAAATTGGTAAGAAAAATACCGAAAGTACAACGTTGTAATAGAAAGAAATGAAAGTAGGATGCTATAATACACAAATAAATGAAAGTACATTGCTATTTCTTGCATTTAGCCCTATACTATTTATTATTTTTTTTTATTGCAGACAGGATCTTCTTCCTATGGCTGACATTATAACTCCAAATCTAAAAGAGACATCTGCTTTACTTGGTGGCAAGCAATTAGAAACAATTAATGACATGCGATCTGCAGCAAAATCTTTACACGATATGGGCCCACGGTAATTTTATAATAACACATTATAATTCTTTTATTCTTTTTTTTATCCATTAAAAGTTCAAGAATATAATATCAAATTATTCAAATTGATTCAGAAACGTACTTGTGAAAGGAGGCGACCTCCCTTCTTCCTCAGATGCTGTAGATATTTTCTTTGATGGTATAAAATTATTCTTTTTCAAATTTAATAAAATCTTCAAACCAGAAATTACTCTTTTATCCTTTTTATATTTGTGATGCAGGTAAAGATTTCTATGAGTTACGTTCATCGCGTATAAAAACTCGAAATACTCATGGAACTGGTTGCACTTTAGCATCATGTATAGCTGCTGAGCTGGCAAAGGGTTCTTCTATGTTATCAGCTGTTAAGGTAAAAAAAAATGAAATTGACAGTATAATGTTGTAAAAGAAAGAAATGAAAGTACGTTGCTATTTCTTGGTTTGTGAAGGTAGCAAAAAGATATGTTGAGACTGTATTGGAGTATAGCAAAAGTATTAATATTGGGAATGGACCACAAGGCCCTTTTGATCATGGACTTAAGCTAAAGAGGAGTGTCTGCAATCCAAGTAGAATGCAAAAGTTTGATCCAAGTGATCTTTTCTTATACGCGGTGACGGATTCAGGGATGAATAAAAAATGGGGTCGTTCCATTACAGATGCTGTTAAAGCTGCCATTGATGGCGGTGCCACCATTGTCCAGATCAGGTTTAACTTTCCTCCTTTTCCAGTTATCTGGTATCTGGTATCTGGTATCTGGTATCTGGTATCTGGTATCTGGTATCTGGTATCTGGTATCTGGTATCTGGTATCTGGTATCTGGTATCTGGTATCTGGTATCTGGTATCTGGTATCTGGTATCTGGTATCTGGTATCTGGTATCTGGTATCTGGTATCCGTTATCCGAGTTAACTGCTATCTGCTATTCGTAGACCTTAGTTAACTATCATCTGCTATCTGCTATCTGCTATCTGCTATCTGCTATCTGCTATCTGCTATCTGCTATCTGCTATCCGTTATCCAAGTTAACTGCTATCTGCTATCCGTAGACCGTAGTTAACTATCATCTGCTATCTGCTATTCGTAGCTACTTGCTACCTGCTATCCGTTATTTGTCATATGTAGTCGGTTGTTATCTGTTATCTGTTATCTGTTATATGTATTGAAATTGCTATTTTTTTTGAAAATTTCAGGGAAAAAGACGCGGAAACAGGAGACTTTCTCGAATCAGCAAAAGCATGTCTCGAAATATGCCGACTCAACAACATCCCTCTTCTAATAAACGACCGAATGGACATCGCATTAGCTTGCGATGCAGACGGGGTCCACGTGGGCCAATCGGACATGCCGGTCAACACAGTCCGAACCCTTCTAGGCCCCGATAAAATTATCGGGGTCTCTTGCAAAACACCTGAGCATGCTTTAAAAGCATGGGCAGATGGTGCCGATTACATAGGATCCGGAGGGGTGTTTCCGACCAACACAAAGGCAAATAATCGGACTATCGGTTTGGATGGTTTGAAAGAGGTTTGTTTGGCTTCAAAGCTTCCGGTGGTGGCTATTGGCGGCATTAATTTGGGGAATGCGAGGGAGGTGATGGAATTGGGGGTGGTGAATTTGGAAGGTGTGGCGGTGGTTTCAGCGTTGTTTGATCGCGAGTGTGTTGAGGTGGAGACAAGGAAGTTGCATGGTTTGTTGAAGGAGGCTGTTGGGAGTGTGAAGGTGTGATGAAAGAAGTGTGATTTTTAATGAGTATGAGATTTTGGTTGTTGAGTTGTGATTGTAAAATAAGGTAACACTCTGTTACAATAAGCTACTTGTTGAATCAGGAAACGCGGTAAATGTTGCGGTTATTTTGAGAACGGAGGAGTTTTCTATACATGACTGTAATGTTAGTGGGTATTTGATTTTGTGCAATTCTGGCGTTTTATTACAAACGGCTATCGTTCGATGTAATTCATAAAATCAGGGATCATCATTCTATCGGTAATCCCCTTAAATTCAGTTGAAAGCATTCCAAAAAAATTTATATTTTTAAAAGGGTAAGTTAAATATTTTTAATTGTTGTACCCAAAAATAGTCTTAAAATAGTTCCTTAAAGTTTTATTTTCAGGAAAAGTACCATTTTTCATCTTAAGAAAGCATGAGTTTTCTACAACACCGTTATTGTAGTCGTTAATTTGCAAGATTTCATGGGAGTCGGTCGGAAAATTGACAATTTTATCCACTTTGGCGTTTTGATGTAAATGAGTACCGACTACTGAAGAATCCAATTCAAATTCTAAAATCCAACCATATATTTCTTTTATAACTACAGTCGTTAAGTACTTTTCTATTTATCTAAAAAAATACTCAATTATCATCTTTTGAAAAGGTAATTGAAGCACTCAATTAATACGTAATCTTAAAACTAAAACTAACTTGGAGAAAATCAATAAAGGTCAACTCTGTCAATTGTCGTTTACCTTCCAAATTCTTTAAACATATTTACAAACCAAACAAAAATAGATAAAGGAACAAAATTAATTTGCTGTCAACAAAAAATGCATTACAAATTTCAACGAGGTGTGGCTCACGTCAGCACATGTTTAACATCTTCGGTTAGCATTTTCCACTAAAACCTTATTTGGCCACTAAAAATTACATGAACCTCATGTCAAAATCTATTCCAACGAAAACATTTATAAAAAAAAAATGCAGGAACTCATGTTCAATCTCATCATTCCTTTGATGGAATAGGAATTTATAACAAAAACAAAAATAAAAAACAAAATTTTTCCTGCACACAAAACAACTAATGCAATGATAATAATAAATAAAAACCTAAACGATTAAATAAGAGCCCGAATGCCAACTTGTTGCATATCTCTAAGCTTCCAAATTGGCATGTGACCTCCTTCTGCACCTTCTTCTGCCTCTGCTAATTGCATCGCCCATAAATAATGAACCGTGTGGATCGTATCCTACAAAAATAAAAACAACGGAATGGAATTGGAATTTGAAGATATTATTTTTTACGTGGGAATTGAATTCCATGAGTTTTAGAACGGAATTTTGAAATCCAACGGTGAAAGGATTTTGTAAAGTCCAATGGAATTCAATTCCGTACTTGTTTGCAAACAAACGTGGGATTGGAATGGAATTGAATTCCGATTCCGGCCAAATCAAGAAACATAAAAGAAATTACCTTTCCGCCTTCTGTTATTTCACCGAGTCTATCTCGTACGCAATAGACCTGTTGTGTTTGAAACTGTAAAATCAAATATACAACAAAGTCAGTCAGTAAAAGTTATTTTTTTTTTGCTTTTTGAGCTAAATGCAAGAAATAACAATGTACTTTCATTTATTTGTTTACTATAACATCCTACTTCCATTTCTTTCTATTACAACAATAGGTCTTTCAATTTTTGCTTATTTAGGCATTATACTTTAATAAAACTACCCAATTATAGCATTATACTTTTAGTTTTTTTCTTATTAGGATATTATAGCAAAAGTAGGATTCTTTAGTAAACAAGAAAAATGAAAGTACGTTGCTATTTTTTGCATTTGACCTTTTCATTTTGTTAAACAAAAAATTGGAAAAGTTATATACCCCAACAATTATTAAGGGACTGTCGCCCATCATTTTGGTCTCTCTTACATCAACTTCAGATATATGTAATATCTGCATCAATTAAAACAATTAACAAAGTCATTAAGCTTTAATAAAAAAAAACAAAGTTCTTGGAATAAATTATAAAATTAAATAAATTGTTTATTTTTTAACCTTGTTATCATAAAAGGTGCCTTGCATCTCACAAACCCTGTGTTCTGCTTTACACCGTTCTACAATTTCAGGGGAGCAATATTTCTCCAATACTTCTGTCTCTCCCTGTAAATAATTAAATTTATGATCAGATAATATATAAAAGCAAAAAACAAATAGTGTAAAAATATAGGGTTGGATGCAGGAAATAGCAATGAACTTTTCTTTATTTGTTTATTATAACGTCCTGCTTTCATTTCATGTTACAACATTGTAATGAAAAGAAATGGAACTATGATGATATAATAAACAAATAAACAAAAGTATGTTGTTACTTCTTGCATTTAGCACTAAAAATCAAGACTTTTTAACTTTTTTGATGCTTAGTGAACAATTAAACATGAAGATCTTGGACATTTAATAGAATTTAAACTTACTTTAATGTAGGCCTTGAGGACTGGTTTCACAATTTCTTGGACATCAGATACGAAGTCAGGCAAAGAAAAATACCTAAAAAAGACCAATTTTAATTTTAGTTTTTTTTCTTATCAAACTTTAAAAAAAACAAATGGAAGAATCAAAAAATATAATCATACGGGTCACGGCGACGAATTTCCTTAAATGACATTGCAGCATCTGTCTCTCTAAAAACACTTTCATTAATACTGTTACAGAAAAGAAAAAAAAAACAATATTAAGGAACCATTTAAACAAATCAATTTATATTTTAGATATAAACAAACTAGAAAAATAGAAAGTTATAACAGCATACTCCTGAATTTTGTGAACTACAGGATGATCACTAGTCTCCCATCTTTCCCGCATATCTTCTGCTATCTGAAAAAAAATCCCATTTGGAAAAAGAACACAAATAAATTACCAAAATACCCTTTACAAAGTTGATATGCAAACGAACATCAAATAGACGATTCAAATTCTTCCACCATTCCTAGAGGAGTTTGGAATTCAATTCAATCCCATTTTTCCTTTTTTTGTCAAAAGACCAAAATACCCTCATCCAACTAAAGAAGAAACAAATAGTGGAATTCAAGTGTTTGTACCTCTTGGCTCTTTGTCACAACAGGTTCACTAAAGCCACTCACTCGCTTGAACAACGGATGACCTTGCATCTAAAGAATACAATACAAGTTACAATAAATTATTTCAATTAATAAACACTTAAAAATAAAACTTCAAAAGACTTACTTTCGCCTTAAAAGCCTCCCACTTTTTATTAAACTTTGACTGTTTGACAGGTACAACAGCAATATCTGTTCTTGTACTTCTTTCAACATTAGCTTGTGAGGAAGCTTCAGAAGCAGCTTTTGCCCTTTTCCTCTTACTTGGACTACCACTCAATTCATCTTTCACAATGTCATAACCTTTTTTTGCCAAGTCAAGGACTTTTGCGTCTTTTGCCTTTTGAAAGGACGAAGAAACACCTGATCTGACCTTGCTAAATATAGTTTCTGCTGAGTCAGCATGCCCGGATTCCTGTTTCTTATCTTCTTTGTCTGCTGACTGTTTATCATCTTTTGTTCCAGAAGATTCATTAGCTGATGAGCTGGAGGATTCTGTGGATTCCTGCTTCCCAATCCCTAAAGTTTCTTTCACCTGTATATGAGTAAATGACCATTTTACCCTTTTGTTTATAAAAGATACTGTCCAAACTTCAAAGAAGAAGAACTAAACCTCTTCTGTAGCAGCAGAAACCTTCTCCTTGAGATTCTCTGATACCTGAAAGATGGTTATAGAGTGAAGTGAAAGAAATTATAAAGATAAAATAAAAGATTAAAAAGGTAAAAGAATGGAACCTTTTTTGCTGTAGCTTCAGCTTCGGTCCATGCACCATCCACACGCTTGTAAAGCTGCTCAGTTGTCTGCTTCGTTCTGCATTCGCCAGTTCACCATCTCAGGGCCTTCATTAGAAGTGCCTATAAGCAACTGAAAAAACTAGAATTTTGAAAAAGCTTTGTGGTTCAAATTACCTAACTTTTAGATCTTCTTTCACCCCTTTGAGCTCTTCAGTTTTCTCCTTCAACTCTTTGACCGTTTGTTGGAAATCCTGATTTCTGAAAGCAGGTAAATTAACACAATGGAGGAATATTTCTGAATTACAAGTGGTTAATCAGAAAAAGCAATGTTGAATTTATAACAGTGACTTTCTTCTTTCTTTCAAGCTGAGCTGAAGAGCAATGGGGCTCGTTCTTCCTTCTTTCGTTTTAGGGTTTCAGGTTGCTAATTAGATAAAGAGAATAATATCCAGTGGTCTCAACCACTCTAACTTTATCCACAACATATTTCATCAATAATTGGTTAAAAATTCGATGCCATGAGGAACGAATTCAACTACTATCCTAATTCATCCTTGGAGCATAAAAAATTTGATATCAGGTGTAAGAATCTATTTAAGAACAGTACCTGTTCACTTCGCCTTTAATCTTTTTCGAGAACTCGTTAAACACGCTGAATTCACGATACGTAGGGTTCACATTTGCCGCTCCATGTAGCCTTAACCTCGAAGCTGATGCTGAAACCTGAACATATCAAACCCGAAAAACCAGATTAATTAACAGGAAATTTCTCTTGAATTTATGGAAACTAAGCTGTTTCGATACAACAAAGATCAATTTACATGTAGCTGCGAACCTGTTTGTAAGCTAAACTTTGCCGATAGAGCGGCTGCTTAGATAGAAATAAATCTCGCACCAACTTTCGTGTAGCCATTGGAGAACTTATCCAAAGAGATTTCAGAGACCTTTGTGACAAGAAATATGAATCAAATTCAATTTAGGGAACAAATTTCTTTCCTGTTCGTCTACGGTGGAAGAAAGGGTTTTGCGTGGGGATGAAGATATTTTGTGCCCTAATGCGTCCATGTACTGTTACAATATTCCCTCCTCGAACTATGAAGTATTTTCATTTAGGCCCTTCATTATTGAAGTTATTGCATTTGTTTTTTGTAATGTGTAATGTATAATGATTAAAGGTTAAGGTCGAATTTAGTCACTTAACTTTCTGATTTGTATTCATTCGGTCACTTAACTTTCTTTAAGTTTTAAAAGGTTACCGAACTTTTTATTTATTTCTGAAATGGTCACTATGACCGGTTATAACCGGTCATAGTGACCATTTCAGAAATAAATAAAAAGTTTGATAACCTTTTAAAACTTAAACAAAGTTAAGTATCAAATGAACACAAATCAAAAAGTTAAGTTGCCAAATTCGACATTAACCCTATGATTAATCGATTATCGATCACTTTTGAGTTTTGATTGTATATCAATATCAAATATTTGATATATGAGTTAATCACTAAAATAATTGATCATTTTTGAGTTTTGATTGTGTATCAATATCAAATATTTGATATATGAGTTAATCACTTAAATAATTAAAATATGAGGTGTTATATCGTAAAATAACAATATCTTTCAAACTTATTATCAGTTATCATGAAGTAGTCATATATTTTATAAGATGGTTTTTCTTTTACAAAATTATGTTAACTTGCGAATTTACTTTAAAATCAATCATTCCAAAATGTTTTGTAAAATAAGTACTATTTTGTGACATTATTATATTTTAAATATAAAGAAACTTCCTGAATTTCTTTTATCATTGCCGTTTTTGCATGTGTAATATGGAAAAAAAAGAACAAGACACTACCCAATTTTACCAACCATACATGTTACAAATACATACATTTTTGCAAATCCATGCAAATAATTGTTCCATCTCACGTATACTTTTAGTATAACTAAACAAAAGAAATATCAAACAAAAAGTTGAAGTGTTTTTTTCATGAACACATGAAAACACTAATAGGATAAAGGAAATTCAAAAGGGAGAGATAGGTTCCTTGATTTGTTTTTAAAAAAATAGTAATAACTCTGCAAAATAAGAATATTTTTTTGCCAAATTTTAATAATTTGGTAAAATGATAAGGCCTTTTCATTGGAATATTCAAAAAAGTAAAATTTCAAATTAAAGTAATTTTGCAAAGACTCTTCTATCGAGTACATAGTTATTTCATGATAGTTTCAGAAAAAAAAATCATTTCATGACATTACACCTATCATTTAGTGAATCCAGTGATTATCCCTTAAGATATTTGGCAACAAAGCAAATAAGAAATATTATATAATCAACTCTTGTTAATTTATAAACATTGTCTATATATCATCTATAAGAAAAGAGATTCATCGTTATTTTTTAGTATAAGAAAAGTGAGTTACACATTATTCTAGGGATGAGCGTATGGATCGGAAAAACTGAAATGAACCAGAACCGATTTACATAATATGGTTTGGTTTTCGGTCTTTGAGTGTATTGGATTTCGGTTTCAGTCCATTCGGTTTGTGGTCCAACCGGTTTTCAGGTTTAAACCGGACCAAACTGAGAATTTAAAATGACACTCAACGTTGTGATACATTGATATGTATATGTAATTATGTATACCGATTACCGAATAGAGTTGTGAACCCCTGGAAGTCAAGACTGATTACCGATTATTGTATAACAAGTGTAACGAACACAAGACCGGTCAAACACAGCTTCTTGTTTCTTTCTTTCTTCATTCCTTATTGACCGTTGACGAACACAACTATTTGTAATTAATCGATGATTACCATATTTAGTTTTGAAACGGTAATACTTTCAAAATAAAAAAATTACTGGTTGAGACCTCACCAATCATAGGCAGTCTTAAATCCAATATGGATTGGGCTCATTGTGGACATCGAGTCTGTGTCCAACCAGCATCGTATACCTAATTTACATCTTACATTTGTGTAAGTTTAGAGATTGTTGGAAAGAATAACTCTTTGGCATAGTTGATTTCACAAACACAAATAACTTCAACACCAAATCTAAATTTAATTACCGCAAGAACCGACATTTCCGGCTTCAAACAAAAAAAAAAAAAAAAGACACAATGACCCAAACAAGATTCAAGTATACAATACCATCAACACACCTAAAAATATTGGCAACATGCCATAGAGGTTTACATACTTCAATTATTAATCTCCCCTTTCAAGTAAAATTGGCTTCTTTTTACACAAACCCAAAACATAAAACTCTTTTCTTTTTTTAAGACAGACAAACTTCACCACTTTGATGAGCTTCTTTCACCCTTTTATCATACTCATCTTCATCATCTTCATTTTCTTTTTCCCCTGTTTCTTTATTATCATCATCTTCTTCATCTTGACCCCATCCAAACCCTCCAATTGAACGTGAAGCTGCAGGTGGGGATCTTGCTTCTTCCACTATTTTCATGATTTCTTCAACACTTTGTGGTGAAAATGTCGGGTTTTCTTTTCTGTAATAAACGGCTTGTGCTGCTTCTGTTAATTCTCTTGGAAGATTCTTCAGGAACCACGGGTGGCTTTTGATTTCTTTTAGGCTAATCCTCTACACAAAAAGAAATTCCAATTTGTAAAAGTTTTCTTCGAGGAAAAATACAAAAAATCTGAAATGATGGGTCCACTTTGATGGTAATAGTAATGAATTAGATAGAGATTAAGGGGTTGTTTGATACTTGCTGATTAAGTAAGAGCTGACTGATCAATGTCTGACCAGTCAGATTCATCCTGAAGCTGACTGGGTAAGAGGTAAATTTTAGGGTTTAGGACCAGTCAGATGTAAATTTTGGGGTTATCAAAACCTCTTACTGAACCAGTAAGAGGCAAATCAAACAGCCCCTATAGAATTTGTGAAATGGAGGGCAAAATAGTCATTTTACAAGGACGTGAAATAATCAATTTCGCATTGTTGAATGAAGGGATCAAAATAATGAAAATAAGGACTAAATATATAAAAGAATTCTTTTTGGACCCAAACCACGAGGACCATTTTTGCATTTTTAGCTATTGAACTATTACTTTCTTGAAGCTTATTGTAATAATATTTTAGTGACTAAATCGATAAAAGATGATAGTTTGGTGGCTAAATTGATAAAATGGTGAAACTATAGTGTGTTTTTACTGTATTTTGGAAAAATGTTTTCTTTAATACGGTCAAGAATAGTATAATGATTTGATAGCTTAAGTGGCTAAATAGATATAATGGTGAAAGTACACGTGTGTTTTTTTGTATTATGTTCTTTTCTTTATGAAAAAAAAAGGTAGAAATGTATATTTGTCATATCAGTTAGGATCCACATAATGAAAGAAAATGATGTGCACCAAATGAAAAGAAGACTTTATCATCAAATACAACATTATTGATCCTTGTTGAATATCAAGGCTACAACTTGGATGTTGACAAATTGTTCATTTTTGACTTTTCAATGCAAACAAATTAAAGCTAGCAGTCATGTGTTGACTTGTAATTATATGCATTCATAAATTGGAAAATGGTTTAAAAAACTAAACCACTTAGATGCTTTTTTTATAATGCAAATGAATATAAGTGTTCTTTTTACTTAATGCAGAAAGAATGATTATCAAGAAAACGAGACTTTTCCCATTAAGTCTTCACAATTTTCAAAATTGCCCTAATTTATTTTTTTCGTCCTTTAAGTATGTCGTTTTTTCTCAAATATTTTATTTACATCGTTTACTCAAATAACACTTAATGGAGAAAAAAAAAATGATTAAAAACATTAATTTATACACGTACCCTAGAAGCACCAGCAACAAATATACGAGAAAGAAGATGCCTACAGTCTTGAGATATGTGAACATAGTCAGGAATCTTGTATTGAACAGCCATTATTCGCTACAAAAAACAAAAAATCAAAAGTCAAAGTCAACACACATAAGAAAAATTGTTTTAAAGAAATAAAAAAGTGGTTACTTACTTGAATAGTCTTCCTAAAGTTTTTCGGATCTTCTTGGTCTTCAAAAGGGTATGCTCCCACAAGCATGACATAAAGTGTCACTCCACAAGACCAAACATCAGCCATCTGAATAAAAAAAATCAAAATTTGGCAAAACCCCAAAAAGATATATTTATTATTTATAAAATTCATAAAATTTAAAAATTTTACCTTGCCATCATACTCTCTACGAGAAAGAACCTCAGGGGCAATGTAAGCAGGAGTTCCAACTGTGGATTTTGGTCTCGAGTGAAGCAAAGATGACTGCAAAAGGTTAAAATTATTTTTTATTATCATCTTAATTTATATTTTAAAAATTAATTTCAATTTTTGGCAAATAAAAACCTTTGAGTAGCCAAAATCACAGATTTTCAGGCGGGGTGCAGGGCTCCCATCTAAAAGAGTGTTCTCAAGCTTCAAGTCTCTATGACATATTTGCTGCACAAGATTAATAATATATAATATTATTAATATCCAATAAAATGAAATACGTATTTACTATTTATCATGTGAGAGTTCATTTTTTAAAAGACACATTTACCATGAAATGACAGTAGTGTACTCCTGATATAAGCTGCTGGAAAAAGTATCTAGCCTGAAAATTTTACAAATAGAATCAAGAAAAAAGCAGTATCAGGCTTAAAACACATAATCAGACAAGACAGAACAGGTTGTACTGTCACATCAACATCAGGACTGATGTAAATCGGACAAAAACTGCAACTTTTTGTCTTTTTGTCCCACCTTAAAAGATGGGCCAACTACAAGACTAGCTCTCAATCTCTCATTTGTGTAAAAGACAGAAATAGCCCTAGAAAGCTTGTCCAATCTAGTTTCTAAATTAACAATTTAAACCTCATCTTCACTGAATCTTCCAGCATTGCAAATTCTATCAAAAAGCTCCCCTCCTGCAGCATATTCCATCACAATAGCAAGGTGGGTGGGAGTCAACACCACCTATAGAAACACCACCATGATTATAATCTTGACATTTGGTCAAATTGACAAGATAGATGAATTTTGTTGACCAAAATCAATAACATTAATTGCTTGTGATATGAGACAATGAACTTATGATGGGAATTAATAGTAAATAACTTGCCTCTCTAAACCGAATTATATTCGGGTGTCGAAGCGATCTGTGATTTATGATCTCTCGGGCAACATTCTCATCAATCTACAACCAAAAAAGACATATGTACCCTCTTGAATTTGAAACAAGTAAAATATAAACAAATGACTTCAAGATTAGATGTATAATCAAATCACAAGTGGGCATTATGTATAATTTAAGGTAATCAAGAAAGAATTTGTGTTGACAATTAAAGTATCTTTGAACAATTCTAACTTGCAAAACCAACCGATTTAAATCGGAATCATTTAATAATATAATATTAAAAATATGAGGAAAATCGTATATACCTTATGCCCTCTTTCTATATATTTCATAGCAACAAGCTCTTTGGTGACCTTGTTCCTCATCAACCTTGCAACGCCAAAATTCCCAGATCCTATATCCTTCACAAGCTCGTATTTGTCCATTTTGTATGATTCTAAATCGTCAAAACACGATAAGAGATTTTGTTACGATTAACAACGCAATAGTTGGTTATCATTGCAAAACTCCTTATACCTAAATTCAATCGGAACTTACCTCAATGTTATTCCGCGAATAGAAAGTTTAACCCAGGAAATTTTCGATCAAAAATGGGAGGTTTCCTGATTCGAACCAAATTCTATGAATTTCAGCTTTTTTATACAGAACAATTAAGCTTCAATTCATTGTTATCCTACCCCAGAAAAACCGGAAACCCTAATCTCCTGGATAAGAATCGGTGCGATTAGGATATATTTGTGTATTTATCCAAATATTCGATATGGGTTTTGGTGTAAAGGGATGAATTTAGTGATAAGTATGTAGGATTGCGGAGGATTGTTAAGAGAAAAGGTTATGAAAGAACATGCAAGCCGATTGCAAGAGATACAGGTGCGTGCGTTTGTGCATCTATGGAATCTGTAGGAGAGAGAGATTCTAAAGAAATCAGAGGATTGTTTATGGATTGGAGAGAGAATATCTAAAAATAGACTGCAGTTTCCTGGAAAGAGAGGGCACGACAGGGATAGGGTTGAAGACAAATTACCAGGGGGTCGATGGAATAAGTTGGTAATTTCAAAGGGTCGAATTTGACATTTTAAGGGTCATATGAGTAAACTTATATGCAGACACCCCCCAACACGGAAGCATGGGACACAAAATGGAGGATAAAATTAAGAAGTATGATATTTTTATTTAATTTTTAATTTTTTAAAAAGATTATAAGATTCGGTTTACCAATAATGTTGATTTTGTTTTGGATATAGTGAGGTTTTTCATTTGATTATAATTAATAATATAAATATATAAATGTTAATTTTGAAACCAAGTCCTTTAAAACTTAATAATCATCTAAGATATATTTCTTTAAAGGGTAAGATTACATTTGGTTCTTAACTAAGCCAATGTCACTAAACATTCAATTCACAGTTTGATGTTTTATCATGACAACTCGCCAAGAATCTCGACACAAACATACATCAACAATGTATATCAACAAAGACATGTATCCAACTTAGTATGATAGTATACATTCACTTTGGCACTTGCTTTACTAGTTGGAACAAGTTTATTGTCTTGAATGCCCTTGTGTTCTTGAACTCTTTCTCTTGGAACCTATCATCATGATTTCATACAACTTATATTAACACATAGTATTATGAGGTTAATATGGTGATTACCCCAATCCCCTTATCTTAATGGGTGTTAAGTACTCATTAAGTTCATGACTTAATTCATCAAGTCAAAAGTATGAATGTCCATAATTCAAAATCTTAAGCTCTTATCATAACTCTCGAGCTCTAATAATACATTCCATAATCAATCTTTCTTACTCATAACTCTTATTCATGATCATGGACAAGATTTTTAATCAAAGATTGGTGATATATCAATCACTTATACCCAAAACTCCAATCCTTGATGATTTCAAGTTTATTAAATGATTTCTCCTATTTACATGTTCTAAAGTCATCAAGATCAATTATATATTCATAATCTCCATTTTGCACAACTTATGAGAAATTAGGGTTCATAGCCTAATCATTCATGAAGCAAGTTTACTCAAACAAAACAGAGGATTAGGATATATTACCTTGATATATACTATTTATAACATAAACCCCATGAAATATCCTTGGAACCTTCACAACCTCATCACACACACTTGTTTCGCCAAGAACACGCCTACAAGCTCTTAAGAGAGTTTGAGGGAAGTAGCAAATGAATTGTGGGGGTGAAAACACTTTGATATGAGGGGGTTTTGTTAGGTCAAGCAGTAACCCACTGGGTCAAACCCATTTAAGTTGAGTTGGACAACTTAAAACAACCCATTTGTCTTCTGTCGACTCATCGTGTCTCAATGAGGTCACCATTATCTTCATGATTCATGTTCTTATTTCGCATCGTCGTTTCATTTATGGTCCTACATGGATGATATTTGTATGGATAACCTCTTTGAGTTAGAACCTCCGGAAGATGTAATTTTGGTCACCATTGTCTTTTTTAACTTATTTCATTATTTTTAACCTTGTGACCATAACGATTATTGTTTGCCAACCTATTGACTCAAAATGAAAAGGTTCTAGCTAGAGATCAACCTTGCATGGTACTATAAAACAAAACATACAAAATTAAAAAACGATTTGATGAAAAGCAAGCATACTTGGATATTGAGCATTTATCCTTATTATGTAGTTTGCTTTTACCAACATCTCAATATTGATTGATTTGAGTTTTAAAATATCATATAATAATAATCACAACCCATCTAGAGCACGCCCAGACACACCTAAGTTTGCAAACAACAATGTGATTATCATGCAATAAAATCCCTATCATTATGTCAATTTCTACACACCTAGAATGCTCAAACAAACCTAAAATCTACAAACACACATAAAACTTACACTATATATTATTATTACACTAACACACTATTTTACACAAAGAAAGCTTATAGAATACATGAGTTAACAAATCGGTTCACATTGTATTTGTTATAAAAGGCTCCTAGAACAAAAAAGGGGAAAGTTACAACTATAAGTATTGTTTTAACAAAAATCGATCCAACTAGTAAAAATATGAGCCTACATCCAACAAGGTACATGTTTCACGCCATCAGACCTGTACATAACCAAATGATTATTCGTCAATTTTAATACACAAATCCGTGATAATTATCCTAACCTTTGACCTAAATTTTTATTAATGAAAACTTTAATAACACAAGATCTATTTGTTGGATTAGGTGTCTAAGCCATGACTAATAATTAGTATTTACCTAATTAATAGAAGCACAATCCATTTGGGTTGCCCTCATGGCTGGAGGTTTGGTAGAAAATTCGGTAGAGAGAAAGGTTGATTTATTATGGGATTAATAAATCAATAGGAATTAAATATATGGTTTATTAATATATTAAAGTCATAATATATTAATTAGAAACTATAGTAATTAATTAGAAATTAATCTGGAATTAATTGGATTTAATTTGGTGATTAATTTGATTAATTGAAAGTGCAGGGGCTGAATTGTAATTAT
Source organism: Cichorium intybus (assembly GCA_023525715.1). Classification (NCBI taxonomy): domain Eukaryota; kingdom Viridiplantae; phylum Streptophyta; class Magnoliopsida; order Asterales; family Asteraceae; genus Cichorium; species Cichorium intybus. Next base: position 107,208,181 of record CM042012.1, on the reverse strand, counting down.
TCAATAGTTGAGTAAGTGACAATTTTAGCAAGGACAATAACCACGAAATTTATATATTAAATATATATAATTTTGATGATAATAAGTTAGGATAAATAGATTTAAATTGTAAGATAAAGGTTTATCTTATTTGAATTCAAAAAGGTTTATCTCTAAAGGCTTATCTGGTTATCTGTTGGAACCTATAAATAGGGAACCCTAGTCACACCATTTGGCATGCCATTTTACTCATTCTCTCTCAAGATTTTCGTGACTCTCTTCTCTAGCTTGGGTGTGATCTCATTTGAGGCAGAATATTTTTGCTGCTCAGCTTCCAGAAAATTCTAAAAGGTTGGTTTTCTAATTTTATTCTTTTAGTTAATTTTCTTATGGCCTTTAGGTCTTTTATATTTTCTATTATAAGAAAACATAGATCCTCATAGGTTGCATGTGAACTTAGGTTATTTAGTTCATGGTTTGCAGAAAACCTTTCAGTGGTATCAGAGCCTGTTTTGTTATCTTGTTGAATTGCTATAACTGTTTTAGGGTTTAAAGCCTATAAACCCTAATTATTATGTGGATCGATTTCTAGGATTAGGGTTTTGGAAACCCTAATGCACCCCCCCCCCCCCCTTGCTATTTTCGTTTTTTGCTATTAGGGTTTTAGGAGGTTTTCTATTTTTGGTAACTTTATTTGTTAATTAAATGGATAACCTTAAACCCCATTATTTGAATTTGAAATATAGGGGGTTTAGGATAGGTTTTAATTAATTTGATTAATTTGGATAAACCTATCTTCATTGAATTAATTTAGTTAATTGTTAATTAAAAGATAATTCAGAAGGGATTTATTTAATTTTAAATTATCGAAAATTAATGGAAAAATCCAGAAAAAAATTATTTTAAAATGTTTAAAATATTTAGATTTAATTAATTTAATTAATTGGTAATTAAAATTGATTAAATCGATTTTAAGGTTTAATTTAATTTAAAATTTAATTGTTAAATTTGGTAAAATTAAAAGATAAACCTTGAATATTTTAAAGGGTTTTTAAAATACATCTTATATATGTTATTAAAAGTTAATACTATATATATGAGATAAATTTGGTTAGTCAAATCAATAGTAGGCCTCATTCACGAAGCTGGTCTATAAAGTGGGTATAAGAAGACTGCCTATAAAATGGTAGTCTAATGGGTGAACACTCTCACCCACCGCTCGCCTGATCAGTGGAGGGTCGTTAGCCGAACGGGTTTGACAGAACCGCTTAATCATTAAAAGTGTAATGATCAAAGTACTAGAACTATTTACAAAAATCTCAATCTAGTTACTTTAGGGAAAAATGTGAATTTGATGCTAACCCATGAAATTGCACATTGCACTTTATGGAACGTTGGTGGAGCGTGTGTGGTTTACCGGCACACCAATGGGGGTTCATAAAGAGTGGCAATGGGTGTCTCGGGTGTTATCATTGTTGATGGAGCGTGTGTTGTTTACCGGCACATCAAATTGAGATGATAATGGACCCCGAGAGTACCAAGCTAATTTGCATGGTTATTCACACCCGGTTTGTGATCCTCGGCATCCCAGTCACAAACGGTGGGGCATATCCGAGATTTAACATGCTATTGAACAGTTCAATAAATCTCAAAAGAAACTAGGAATTCCATTTATAATAAGATTATTTTTCCGCGGTGGAATTGGCTGAATCGTCATTCGCCTACCTTTATAAAATTTGCTTATAGATTACGTCATCCCTCTTCTATGTTGCAAATTGTTATAGTTGGATCCTAGCCTTATTTTATATTGGGTTATTATAAGGACCGACATGTATCTAATTACTTACCTTCTTTTATAGATGTCTTATGCTGATCAATCCGCTCCCCAATCAAACTCCATTGTTCCCTCTATCCTCTCACTGTGTTCCAAGGTTCAATTGAACGGGACAAACTACAATGACTGGATTAGAAACATCAAGATGGCTCTGAGGTACGAGAACAAAGAGTATGTTCTCGAGACTGAGCTTGTCGATGTTGACCCTGAAACTGCTACTCTCGAGGAAATTGCCTCGTACCAAAAACATTCTGATGATGCGACCAAAGTGGCCTGCATCATGATCGCCACAATGAACCCCGAATTGCAAAGGATATACGAAGACTACTGGCCCTTCGAGATGCACAAGGAGCTCGCGGAAAAGTTCCGCAAGCAAGAGCGCATCGAGAGGTGCGAGGTGGTCAAGGACTTCACGAACAACAAACCTAAAGATGGAGAGTCCATCTGCGCTCATGTGTAAAGAATGTAAGGTTACGTGGAGCGGCTTAGAAAGCTTGCGATGCCTGTACCTGAGGAGTTGGCCGTTGACATAGTGCTTAACTCCTTACCGAGTTCTTATGACCAGTTCAGGCTGGCTTATCATTTGAACAACAATCAGGCTAACCTGACTGAGTTGCATCGTATGCTTCGAGTTGCTGAGGACGGGATGAAGGGTAAAAGTGTACCCTCGGTTAATCAGCCCGTCCTAGCCATTGGAAGTGGCAAAGGAAAAAAGAGGAAGGGCCCTCCTAAGCAAAATTGGAGGGAAAAGGTTCAGGTCGGGTCGTCAAGCAATGGCTCGAGAACCAAGTTTTCCCAGATTCCTTGTGTGGCCAACCCCGATGAAGCCAACTGTTTTTACTGCAAAGAGAAGGGCCATTGGAAGAGAAGCTACCCCAAATACTTGCAGGATGTCAAGGATGGGAAAGTAAAGCCATCGACAGCAGGTATATACACTATCTCTAAAAACTCACCATCTTCTAATTCTTGGGTCCTTGATACAGGATGTGGTTTTCACATTTGTTCTAATCTGCAGGGCCTAAAGGAAAGCAGGGAGGTGGAGCACGGTAGACTGAACTTGATCATGGGCAATAGGAGATCGTCCCCTGTTACCAAGATCGGCGTTTATAGTTTAGTGCTTAATAGTGATGTTAGTATAGAGTTATTTAATTGTTGCTATTCGCCAGAAATGGCAAGAAACATTATTTCATTTCACGTATTGTTCAGACAATGATTTCAATTTTCTTTTGATAATAAAATTGGTTCGATTTCTGTTTTCAAAAATGGTATTTTGATTTTTACTGCTTATCCTTGTGATGGTGTGTATGAAACTGTTGAATGTGTTGACAATTTAGGACATAGTGTAAATTATATTGATTCTACTAGTGGTGTAGAAAAGGCATGTCTGTGGCATAGTCGGCTCGGGCACATCAGCAAGAAACGCATCGCCCAACTCCAAAAGGATGGAGTGTTGGAATCATTCGACCTCAGGTCGGATGATGTATGCGAATCTTGTCTGTTGGGCAAGATGACTAAATCACCTTTCAAAGGATCTTTTGAAAGAGGTGAGGGTCTATTGGACATCATTCATACGGATGTGTGTGGTCCATTCAGATCAACCACAAATGATGGCACGCGGTTCTACGTGACCTTTACCGACGATTTTAGTAGATACGGTTATATCTACTTGATCAAGCACAAGTCGGACACCTTTGAAAAGTTCTAAGAGTTTAAGAACGAGGTAGAGAATCAATTAGGCAGGAAGATAAAGATGCTCAGGTCCGACAGAGGCGGAGAGTATCTAAGTATCGAGTTCCTAGACTATCTAAAGGAATGCATAATAGTTTCGCAGTTGACACCTCCAAGAACACCACAGTTGAACGGTGTTGCGGAGAGGCGCAACCGAACCCTGTTGGACATGGTTCGTTCCATGATGAGTCGAGCTTCACTTCCCATTCACTTCTGGGGGTATGCCTTAGAGACTGCCGCCCATATCCTTAATCTTGTCCCTACTAAAAAGGTTGCTAAAACACCTCATGAAATGTGGACGGGGAAAGTTCCCTCGTTGGCACATATCAAAGTCTAGGGTTGTGAGGCTTTCGTTAGACGAGAGACTCAAGACAAACTCGCAGAAAGAAGCGAAAGGTGTTTCTTCCTTGGTTATCCCAAACAGTCCTTTGGATATCTATTCTACAGACCGAGCGAGGACGTGGTCTTTGTAGCTAGACGAGCGGTCTTTCGAGAGAGAGAGAGCTCATATTCAAAGAGGACAGTGGGAGTACCATTGATCTGGAAGAAATTCAAGAGTCATCAGATGACGCAACCTTAGGAGAAACTAGCAACCAACATGAGGAAGAAGTTCATGTTGGTCCGACAGATGTATCCTTACCTCTTAGGCGTTCCGGTAGGGTTAGCATGCCACCCGAGTTTTATGGGTTCCATATAACTTCGGATGGGGACACGTTTGTCAGTGATAGGACACTGATAAATTTGGATGAACCAGCTAACTACCAGGAAGCAGTGGCGGGCCCTGAGTCTGCCAAGTGGAAAGAGGCCATGGATAGCGAGATCAAGTCCATGTATGACAATCAAGTTTGGAACTTGGTTGACAACGTACCATGTCGTAAGACAGTCGGGTGCAAATGGATCTTCAAGAAGAAGACCGACATGGACGGAAAGGTACACACTTTCAAGGCAAGACTGGTTGCGAAGGGCTTTACTCAAACCCCAGGGGTTGACTATGACGAGACCTTCTCACCAGTAGCCAAGATAAAGTCTATTAGGATTATGCTGGCCATAGCTGCATTTCATGACTATGAAATTTGGCAGATGGACGTCAAAACCGCTTTCCTTAATGGGAAGTTGACTGAGGATGTTTACATGAATCAGCCAGAGGGTTTTGTCGATGCAAAGTATCCTAATAAAGTGTGTAAGCTTGAGAGATCAATCTACGGATTGAAGCAAGCTTCTCGCAGCTGGAATCTTTGTTTCCATGAGAAAGTCAAAGAGTTTGGCTTCTCTAGGAGCGAGGATGAGTCCTGCGTATATGTCAAGGCTAGTGGGAGTATAGTCACCTTTTTGGTGCTGTATGTCGATGACATACTGCTCATGGGAAACGATATTCCAACCTTGCAAGATGTCAAGGCTTGGCTTGGGAAATGTTTCGCCATGAAGGACCTAGGAGAGGCTGCCTATATTCTCGGGATAAGAATATTGAGAGATAGGAAGAAGAGACTAATTGGACTTAGTCAGGGTACATACTTGGAAAAGGTACTGAAAAGGTTTAGTATGGAAAATTCCAAGAAGGGAGAGCTACCTATCCAAAGTAATGCAAAATTGAGTAAGACTCAAAGTCCGAGTACAGACGAAGAAATAGCTGAAATGAGTCGGGTACCTTACGCTTCGGCTGTAGGATCAATCATGTACGCTATGACGTGTACTCGCCCTGACGTGGCCTTTGCATTAAGCATGGTCAGTCGGTACCAGGGTAACCCTGGAAGGGCGCATTGGATAGCTGTGAAAAATATACTCAAGTATCTGCGAAGGACCAAGAACATGGTGTTAGTCCTCGGTGGCAGTGATACTTTGAGAGTTGAAGGATATACAGATGCCAGTTTTCAGACGGATAGAGACAGTGGTCGGTCTCAGTCGGGCTGGGTATTCCTTTTGAACGGTGGAGCAGTTACTTGGAAAAGTTCCAAGCAAGAAACAGTGGCTGATTCTACGTGCGAATCAGAGTACATAGCAGCAAGTGAAGCGTCAAAGGAAGCGGCTTGGCTGAAGAACTTTATCGGTGACCTTGGAGTAGTCCCGAGTATTCAGGAGCCCTTGGAACTGTTATGCGATAACGAAGGTGCGGTCGCCTTGACAAAGGAACCGCGAGATCATGGAAAGTCCAGACATATCGACAGAAAGTACCACTACATCAGACATAGGGTAGAAGAAGGTCACCTCCTTGTAAAGAGGGTATCATCGGAAGATAATCCTGCAGATCCCTTGACAAAGGCTCTGAGTAGGATTAAGCATAATCAGCATGCTAGGAGCATTGGATTAAGAGATGATATAAGTTTTGGTAATTAGATAGGTTTTGAAACTTGTAACAATGTTATTGTATTTGACTTTTGTGATTTAATAATGGAGATTTATTAATGAGTAATGGTTTACTAATTTTGTCTATATATATATATATATATATATATATATATATATATATATATATATATATATATATATATATATATATATATATATATATATATATATATATATATATATATCATTGTGTTTCATTTTGCATGTTTTACTTCCTGAATAATTGGATTATTCGAATATCCACAGTCGCTCATGCTTTTAGGGAGTAAGTATGAAGCAAGGCTGTCATGAATTAGTTGTAGATTGTCTAAGGAGTTAGACATTGCAATAAGATTGCTGCAACATTCATGAGTACTTGGAAATGGAGATTTGAGTATTGGATAAACCCGCGCTCAATGGATTGCTTCATGGATTTCATCACGAGCAATATTGAGACGATAATATCTTTTGATCTTTAAGCTAAGACATATGAGTTATGATTTACTAGACGGTTGTTCATTGATAATACGAAAACGCATCGGTAACTCGGTGTTATAAAACGTATTGTTGTGAGTAATTTGTCTGGTAAAAGACATAAGTATATGAGTCAAAGTTTATTCGTCCCTTGACCCTAATGGGGAACAGATATCTGTAGGCCTCTCGATGATTTTGAAGTTGACTAAAATGGTTGGCCAACCGGGACTGAATTGATAGTCTAAGAGTCATATGCAAATCGGAAATCGAGGAACAGTGAATCAGACCAGATTGATTTTATCCATGTCTTGAGTCTGAAAAATATCTAGTTTGACGGAGGATCATCTGATCACTTATCTTTGGACAGAACTGATTATGTCAGAGTTTCGCAGTAGTTTCTAGGAAGCTTAAGGTGCTGGTTAATTAGAGGCTAAATTGGTAATTATAGTCATAGACTTATCCAAGTGGGAGACTGTTGGATTAGGTGTCTAAGACATGACTAATAATTAGTATTTACCTAATTAATAGAAGCACAGTCCATTTGGGTTGCACTCATGGCTGGAGGTTTGGTAGAAAATTCGGTAGAGAGAAAGGTTGATTTATTATGGGATTAATAAATCAACAGGAATTAAATATATGGTTTATTAATATATTAAAGTCATAATATATTAATTAGAAACTATAGTAATTAATTAGAAATTAATCTGGAATTAATTGGATTTAATTTGGTGATTAATTTGATTAATTGAAAGTGCAGGGGCTGAATTGTAATTATTCAATAGTTGAGTAAGTGACAATTTTAGCAAGGACAATAACCACGAAATTTATATATTAAATATATATAATTTTGATGATAATAAGTTAGGATAAATAGATTTGAATTGTAAGATAAAGGTTTATCTTATTTGAATTCAAAAAGGTTTATCTCTAAAGGCTTATTTGGTTATCTGTTGGAACCTATAAATAGGGAACCCTAGGTACACCATTTGGCACGCCATTTTACTCATTCTCTCTCAAGATTTTCGTGACTCTCTTCTCTAGCTTGGGTGTGATCTCATTTGAGGCAGGATATTTTTGCTGCTCAGCATCCAGAAAATTCTAAAAGGTTGGTTTTCTAATTTTATTCTTTTAGTTAATTTTCTTATGGCCCTTAGGTCTTGTTATATTTTCTATTAGAAGAAAACATAGATCCTCATAGGTTGCATGTGAACTTAGGCTATTTAGTTCATGGTTTGCAGAAAACCTTTCACTATTTGCATGATTTCAACAACTAATTACCGAAATGAACAACATACAAAATCGATATAATACGTATTTCATTCATATATTCTACCAAAGTAGCAAACAATTAGCGAATTAAACTCCAAGTTTATTAAAAAATAGATAAAAATTATACTCTATTACATTATTTACATAGATGGTATGGTTAAAGATATTACATTATTTACATATAATATATGGTTAAAGAAACATCAAGAGACTAAAGCCAATAGCCTTAACAACGATTCTACATCACCATATCAATAGATGAAACAAATAAAAGAAAAAACATGTAATAAATTGTTGTTAATTGACAAATAAAAAGGAGCTAAACAATAATAAAATATGAAAAATTTATGGGATTTGTGTTGAACCATGTAACTAAGACAAATCATGATACGAGGCAAAGTCTAAACTAAACTTTACAAATGACAAATAGCAACGGGTATCAGGAAAGTCTTACAAAATCTTTATTTGAAGTTATAAATTTTTTCAAAGAAAAACGCCTATTTAAATTTTGTTTAATATTAGCAATTAGGATAAAAAGGAAATTCTAAACAACGTCGGATTGAAACTAAAGTTGGATTTAGTAATGGTCTCACAAAACCCTTTTGATCAGTATGATCAATCTTTTGATATGATGGATCCAAATTATAGGATACTGATACTCGATTGGGACAATTGGTCTAATGCATGAAATACATGACTTAAAAATCCAACTAAAAGAGAAACAGAAGAGACGATGGCGATAAAGATGATAGTGAGCGGTGGTCGTATGGCTATAAACAATAGGGTTTTTAGAGGGAGGCGACTTGAATAGAATGTGATGATGACGATGTAGAAGGTGGTGTGGTCATTGTAGGTGGTAGTGAAGAATGTAGGTGGTGGAAAAGGTGAAGTCGGTTAGCTACATGTCCAGTTTCGTTATTGTAGGTGTTGTGGTTTTCCTCTCCATCCTGACATCCTCTGTTGTTCTCCCCTTACTCACTCAATTTTTCTCACACTCTTGACTCCTCTTAATCTCTTTAAAATATGATGAGATGTTGGGCATTTAGATATAAATTAATGTTGGAACCCAAGAGAACCTAACAAATAAAAGAGAAAGCAGAGGCAATAAAAGGGAAGTATAATAAGTGTCACAAGGGGAAGCAAATATGGTGGAAGCAGTGGGGTTAGAGAAAGCAGGAGGTGATATAAGACGAGTGGAGTGTGTACTATTCATTGCATTGGTAACTGTAGGACATCTCAAATGGTTAACATCTCAATGAGTTTTTTATGCCACGTTAGTTTTGCACTAACCTTTATTTAACAAAAACCTTTTGTCATAAACCTTCTTTAATGGTTAACATTATCAAAAGCTTTTCATGAAAATAAACTAAATTATCCTTATTATATAAGTATATACTAATTTGCAGGGAAATTTATGAAAATGTGAAATTTTGTTATTTTTAAAATTTTTAATTTAGTTCCTTAATGTATAGAAAATTTTAGAAAAGGTCCCTATATTTTGTAAAAGTATTGTAATGGTCATTGCTTAATTACAAGTTTATAAAGATGGTCTATGTGGTTTATAAAGTTACAAAAATAGCCCCTATCTAATAGCAAATTTACAACAATAGTCATTTTGTTTCAAAAATAATTACCAAACTTGTTCTTATGTTTAAAAGAATTACAAAAAAGTTTATGCCTAATTGAAAATTTCTAGAAGTGGTCCTTTATTTTACAGATGTCTTATAAATTTATACAAATAGCCTGTCTAATAGGGAATTTATAGGCACGTTCTTTGCGTTTAACAAAAATTAAGCATCTTATACAAAAAAAAACATGTCGAAAATATAGATTTTAATAAACCGACCGCAACGCGCGGGCCATTCCACTAGTTTATCTTAAATGTTATTAAAAAGTTCTCTCATATAATTTGTCACTTTTTTGGCATACATCACATTTTTAGGCATACATCATATATTTGAAAAAATAACATTAATTTACAGTTTTACACTAATAAAAATAAATAAACCATAAAATATTATATGACGATAATGTCTTTAATCTTTGGTATTCATTTAATTTAAAAGCTTTAAACATAATATATTTAAAGACATAAGTTCTATAAAATATAATCATTTTATTGTTTATTTATTTAAATATATTAACTAATCATAAAATAATAAAATACTTATCTATTAATCAATTTGCGTGATTTTTTCCTTTTGTGATGTACGTTTTTTTCTCTGGGTGTCACGCGGATCTTATGCTGGATCCGGGTCATCTTTTTCGGTTTTGGATTGCTTCATTTCTCGATTTATCTCCACCGCTTTCTCCCACGTTCCTCTATCTCTTTTTCGGTTTTGGATTGCTTCCTTTCTCGATTTATCTCCACCGCTTTCTCCCACGTTCCTCTATCCCACCGCTGCATTTCCACCTCCGTGGGTTTACCGTCATGGACTTCTTCACTACCACTGAAGCACCATCACCACCAAGTAGTGCTTCTTCAAAATTTCTTTTCTTCTTTCAGTCGGTGCGTGAAGACTATGTGGAATTTCCCTCGATTTTGCGTCTCCTCCACACCACCGATTTCCAATTGCGATCATCCGCCAACGTTTCCTTCCTCTCCGCTCTCACCCATTGCCGATTTCGATTTCTTCTTCTTGACAACGCCGACATGACTGTTCGCTTTCAGGCTTTGGTTCTCTACAAGAAATCCGTTCAAATTCAAGGGGAAGCCCACAATTTCAAGGTAAACTATCGCTGCTAATTCTGAGTAATTCAAGGTTTCAAGCTTTTGAGACTTTCAATCTTTGGTGTTTCAGGCTTTCAATTTCAGAATCTATCATATGGTAAAATTTGATATCCATACATCCACCTCTCTATATAATACAACTATAATATGTGTCTACTGTTCCAGCTGTATTGGTATACGCTTAATTTTTCTATGGCGATATATTATTTGGATTGGGAAAAATGATTCGTTATACAGTTTATAATCTATGTAATTGGTATTGGAAAAATCGCAGTCCATGGAGCATGGGTGTCGGGGAAGAGAATTCAACCAGGGGTTCCCGTGAAACTGAAAAAAGGAGACACGGTGAAGATGGGTGGTTCAAGTAGAATCTACGAGCTGTATTGGGTCCCGTTGAGCCAAGCTTTTGATGTTGACGACCCATTCATGCCCGCCACGTTCATAAAACAACAAGAGACACAGGTATCTATCAGTATTGTTATTGTCTTCATTTCACAGTTGTCTAGATTTCAGATTGTGATACGATTCATATTAGTGCCTGCAAGGTGTTCGATAAATTGCTACTTTACGTTTCTTCTTTCTTCTTTGTTTTTCTTGATTCATGTAGGATGAAAACTCCTCGTATCTTGAGATACTCCAAACAAATTCTTCTAACGATGAAAATTCCACCAAAGAAAAACCTTTTTCTGTGCTAAAGTGCTCAAAATCTTGCTGTGGTGACACTGAGACAGAACACTCAACAAGTCCATCTAAATCAAGCTTTGAAAATGGTGAAAAATGTGTCACTGTTTCTATTCAGTTCCCTTTTATTATCTTTTAATCGGTATCTGAAACAGAGTTTCCACTGTTTCTATTCAAAGGTAAGCATAAAAAAAAGTTAACTATTTGTTTTTCGAGTTAAATGAAGTGAATGACAATAAACGACCGTTTTACCCTTGTGGCTAAAATGCAGCATCGACAAATTACATAGCCATTTGAAAATCCTAAACTGGTTTACATACCTAGAAATTACGGAGGCAACATATTCTGTTGGTTCGATTCTTCTTAGTTGGGTTAGGCGGGTTCGACCATGCTCATGACGTTTTGAAGGGCGAGACCCCGGCAATCAAAACTTTATCTATTTATTTGGTTTTTGGTGGGTTCGGTCAGGAGGGACAAAAGAGAGATTCTATCAGTCAAAAGAAAATTTGTTCTTTGAATTTTTTGGTTTATGCTAACTTTCTGATATGATTAATCTTTAAAGTTGCAGGATGGATTGAATTATGTTAACATCTAATGGGATTCGTTCAAAGATAAATACATGTTGACACAATTCGAAACATTAAAGTGTACATATGCTCTTTGTCGTGAGGTACACCATTAGATTCCCTGTGTATTTATGTGTTTATTTTGGTTTGTCAATTTGCTTCTGGTGATATATTGATTTGGTTTCAGTTGTCAGTAATGGGGTATCATCTTAGATTTGTTTATTGGAAGGAGATGTCTATGCGAGTTCAAGAAGGAAGGACATTCTATTATATTTTTATCATTTTTACCAGTAAGAGTAAGTGACTGTTTCCTTTTTGCTTTTATTAAATCATGTATTGTCTACGTAAATTTTTGTATAAATGTGGGGAGAAAAAAGAGGATGGCATTTGTAAATATGCAATTGATCCCGATTCATGAAGAAACCTGATTAAGTTGGTTGAAACTTTTGGTTCTATTGATGGCATTTGGATTGTTATAATCCAAATAGTTATGCGGAATACCTTTTTTATATAAAATTCACTCTCTATAAATTATTAGTTAATCATTAAAATCTTTTTGTAATGTCATCGATGATAAATCAGTATTGTTAAACAACCATTTTTCAAAATGAAAGATGAAAATGCATCTTTTTGTTTCTGCGTAATGTTTTCCAAACATATTAGTTAATCATTCAGGTATCTTAGTTATTTCATCGATTTATATTTAATTTTTACTTTTGTATATTTGTGTTTTTTTACTGGGTCGAGCCATTTTTGCAAGTGGGGGTTCATTTCTTCCTGTTGAATATAACGCAAAAGGTGTACGTATCTAGCCAGTTGTCCACTTTCTGACTTGAATGATAGTTTTATGATTTCCTTTTAATTTTGATGTGATGTTGACACATATGATGCAGCTATGTGGCTTGAATATTTCTTGCAGCAAGAAGCAGTAAGAAATAGAACTCCAAAACTAGATACATTTATTATACATATTTCGAGGAATTGCAAATAAAACAGAAAAATACTCTGCTGGAAATCCCATTTTCCAGTTCTAAAATCCAATAAAAAAAATTAAAAATCTTAATTTTTAGCAACCAAAAATGGATAAAAAAAATCTTTAAATTTGTCACATTTGTCGCCTGTAAAGTTTCGTGCAGCAACACAGTTGCAATTTGACTGCCACAGAGCAATTTACAACCTGGGCAATAATTCTCGTAAGTTTTAAAAATAGTAAAAAAATTTGATAATTTCGTATACTGTTTATGAATATTCATATTGATCTTTCTTTTTGCAGTATGGATAACCAGAAATACAAACAAGGCATTAAGCGAAGCTTGTAGATTTGCTTACTATGATGGTAGATATGTCAATGAAAGAGCCAAAAACGACATATGAAGTTGGATGCTTGGGCCCTTCAAGATGTTGCTATTCTGGGTTAGGGATTTTTAAAGCTTCACGGTAACATTATATATTTGTTTAAAATTAAAAAGTTTTATGTGTTTACTAAAATTTTCTAATTCACTTTTTTGGTATAGCTCGGGCTAGACAGGATACTGAAATAATTGACAATGATGTGAAGAAAAGAGCTGAACGACTTCATCATATCGCCCTTGTACGTACAGGGTCCATGAGTACAAGTTTGATCATCCTGGCAAGTTTTGTGACTTTAACTTAATCTTGATCGACTTAATTTATTTTAATGTTTGTAATCTGGATTTGTTTTCGTGTTTCTTATAATACTTCCCTATTTTAATTTCCAGATGCTTTTGATAATGATAAGTTACTGTCAGTTGTTGAGATGTTGAAGCAATGGAAAGCATGCGCCTTTTGCACCTTTGGGTACGTTACCAGTCTCTTTCTGTTCTTCAATTTGACACAGTGACATAATGTTACATATTAATTTGCAAGAAATAGCAATGTACTTTCATTTTTTTGTTTAGGATAACATCCTACTTTCATTTTTTAATACTACAACATTGCACATTCCAAAATGTTTTCTATTCAAAGATTTCTCACATTTTGTCCCTATTCAAGCCCGAACAAAATTAACCAAATTAAATACACACAACAAACACCTGCTAAAACAATCCTGAACTCGTGCGGAGCACGGGCTCCCACTAGTTAATATCTAAATATAAGTATGATGTAAAATAAATGTTACTACATGCAATTGTTAAAATGGACAAAACTTAGAGAATTAAAATGTTAAAGTTTTACAAACTTGAGTAACCTCTAAAAGAAACTTCCATCTCTAATGATAAAAAGATTTTTATCACAATTTTCGATTAGTAAAAAACTTTAGAAACATTCTCAAGTGGTTAACATTTTCTAAAACTTTTTTTAAATTATAAATTATCCCTCATCTATCTTAAATGTTTTATAAAGTTCATCATATAATAACTATTTCAAGTCTTTTTTTTTTCAAATAACTATGATTGTTTTTCTTTTTGAAAAATATAAAAGATGACTAAAGTTTCATGTATATAGTTATAAAAATGAAAAAAATGATAAGTTATTATGTGGACACAATATAACCTTTTTTATCAGTTTTATTTTGAATTTTTTTATAATTATCTTTTTGAACGATATAACAAATAATAAAATATTTTTATTTTAATTTTGTTTAGCCAGTTAAATAGATTAAGTAATAAAAAAAATTCTATGATCTAAATAAACTTAGGGTATAAAATGAGATGTTATTATATAAGGGACCAATATGAACAAATTCTAAAAGAAAATTAAGAGATTAAAGCTTTACTAGTGTGTTGTTTGTTTTTTAAGAGATAAAATGTTTATAGTATCTTCCTACAATTGTAAAATAAGCTTTGGACCAAAAGTTTCCTTTTTCCATATTTGTAGAAGAAGATTTGTACTAGAAGTTTGTCATATGCAAAAGAAGACTCTTTTCTTTTAAAGTCTGCATAGGACCAACATAGACAAATTCAAAAAGAAAATTAATAGATTAAAGTTTTATAGTGTCTTGTTTGTTTTCCAAGAGATAAAATGTTTATAGTATATTTCCATAATTGTAGAATAACCTTTGGACCAAAAGTTTCCTTTTTCCATATTTGTATAAGAATATTTGTACTAGAAGTTTGTAGTATGCAAAAGAAGACTATTTGCTTTTAAAGTCTGCATGTTACGAAAAACTAATTTTTTAAACTTTAAATATTTTTTCGTTGATTGTAGTTTAACATATTGAAACTAAATTCAACAACTTACATAAAATTATTTTATCATATTTTATATATTTTGCATTAATTTATCAACAATTTGATCTCGTATAACCCATATATTCTTAGGTGCACCACCATGTTTGAACATTGTCCTCGTCATCGTAATCTTATGCAATGGTTATTTTAAAACAAAAAATACATAATTAGATTCAAAAAGTATAATCAGATTTTGAAACTTATAAGCCTGATTCACAAACACATTTTCAAGGGTTTAAAGAATATACTCTGATTCAGATTTACAAACATATTTTCATAAATAGTTTTACAAACAGAATTTCATAATCAGATTTACAAACACATTTTCACAAGTAGAAAGTATTATCAAATTCACAGACACCTTTGTAACATCCCAATTTTCAAAACAAAATTTTCATTTTAAGTCAGAGTATTAGTTTAAAAATCGTATTATATTACACAAAAACATGATAGGTTTTAAGCAAAACAACAAACTTAAACCCTAAGTTCACATGCAACCTAATTTGGATATATGTTTTCACTATTTGAACATATAATTAAATATCTAAACCCAATCGAAAATTACTAAAAAGAATATAAAAGAAAAACTAACATTTAGTTGATTTCTTGAAAACTTAGCACCACAAATGTCGTGCCTCAAATAGAATCACATCCAGCAGCTTAGAAGTCGAAATTCCAGAGAGAGGGAGAGAGGAGAATTGCGCAGAATAATGGGTGTCAGGGGTCCCTATTTATAGCCTCGAGGTGGTTACCAGATAAACCTTAAAGATAAACCTTTTTGAATTTAAATCGAGATAAACATTTTATCATTTAATTCAAACTCTATTTATCTATATATTATTTTCGAAATCAAGGATTATCTAATCCTTGATTTCGCCAACCACCTGGCTACCAAAACTGTTACTACTCAACTATTGAATAATTACAATTCAGTCCATGCACCTTTAATTAATTCAATTAATCACCAAATTAATTCCAATTAATTCCAGATTAATTTCTAATTAGTTAATACTATTTATAATTAATATATTATCAACATAATATATTAATAAACTATTTATTTTATTTATATTGATTTATTAATCATATAATAAATCAATCTCTCTCTCTCTTCTGGTTTTTCTGTCAAACCTCTAGCTATGAGGGTAACCCAAATGGACTTTGCTACTATCAATCAGGTAAATACAAATTATTAGTCACGGCTTAGACACCTAACCCAACAAAACATTCATTCAAAGTCAATAAAACACCGTATTCAAATCCATAATATCGTATCACAAAGCAACAATAGAAACAGCGGAAGTCTGGAAATCAGTGGGTTGATGTGATGCAGTCACACTGCGCTATTCCGTTATCGCAGTAAGTACCTGAAAAATATTTTAAACTGAAATAGTAAGCACAAAGCTTAGTAAGTTCCCCAAATATCATATATACCATCACATAACAAACAAGCCAGTAATGGAACTCGGCACAGTCCTATCCTCATGAGACTCGGCATTGTCCTACCCTTTCAACACATTGCATCGGGACTCGACACAGTTCTACCCCTAATAGGACACGACACGTCCTACCCATATTACACAACATTAATAGGACTCGACACAGGCCTATCCCTAACGGGACTCGGCACCGTCTTATCTATTTCAAACATCAAGCAATCTACATTCATAAGAACGAATCATACAAGTAACATCCCATCAAGTAAAGCTACACTTAGTCAACACACAATCTCACATTACGGGTTTCATGCAACGTTACACATAGTATAATGATGAAACTCACCGGAATCGCAAGTCGTAGGAATACACACATGCGTCCTCGTCGCCCGGTCAACACGGACCTCCTAAATCATGAACATTTATAAATCAATGACTCAAATCAATTTGGGGTCAACCCCTTGGTCAACACCTCAAATCCATCCAAGTTTAACCACAAGTCAAACTTGTCAAAAAGTCAACATCCAAAACAACAATTAAAGTCAATGGTCAAAGTCAACGCGACGCATAACGCTGCAACCAATAACCTTAACGTCACTACGGGACGCGATCCAGATATGGGGTTCACCCTGGATAGCGCCGTTATCCACTGATGTTAGTGGCGCTAACCCTGATCATACCAACTTTCATTTTAAGCACTTAATCTGTTAAGTAAAGGACTAACAAATTCTAGAACCCTTCCATTAAGTCTGTAGATTCATAAAAATGAGAACTTTATGGACATGCATGTCCAGCCCAAAACCTAGGTCAAAAGAAGCTTAAAACACTCAAATACTTACATAGCTTCAAGAGAGCTTGAGTATGCCTTCTAACTTGGCTCAAAGGCTCCAATAGGTTGTAACTAGGTGACTAGGTGGTTTGAAGCTCTCCCAACTCCAAGAACAACACCACAAGGGGCCATAAACACCACCATTCAACTCTAACCACTAGAACAAGCCTTAATATGCATAAAGTCTGGAGCTTTTTAACTTACAATGGTCCAAAACGTGGAGATGCGTAAGACCCGTTCCGCCGAGGCGCGGCCCGGACGGATCCGCGACGCGGCTTGGGGAGATTCTGGGTTCGCGCATGATTTGTACGCACGATGCGGCTTGGGAAACTCCACGGCGCGGTGCGCAGCAGTTATGAAAAACCCTAATTCGGATTTAAACGCCTATATAAAGGGTTCTAGCCCTAGGGTTTGTGTTTTTGGAAGTTTCCTGGAGTAGAGTCGACTGGTTTCAGCAGAGGCTCTTCGGTTTCAAGGCTTTGGAGGTTTTTGGAGAATGGAAGAAGGAGATACAACGAGAGAGAAGGCTTGTAACGGATCGTGTGCACCACTCTGTTTTTCAGAAGTAAGGTAAGAAGATCTACTCTTCTGACTTTACTTTTCTTCCCATTATATAA
Organism: Cichorium intybus; assembly: GCA_023525715.1. Lineage (NCBI taxonomy): Eukaryota > Viridiplantae > Streptophyta > Magnoliopsida > Asterales > Asteraceae > Cichorium > Cichorium intybus. The sequence goes on along the minus strand of CM042012.1, from coordinate 107,190,524 downwards.
GTGTTATCCTTTGATTAGTAGTCTTGATGACTTGTAACACTTAGGGTTTTGGACCATGGACATGTATGGACTTGCATGTCCATAAGGAAGTGACATTAGGGTAGTTTCTAATCCCAGGGAGGGTATAGAGAGGAATCCTAGCCGATGGCTGTACTGATTAAGAGCTAATCAAATTTCGGATTAATACGAGTCCACGATGTGGACTGGCTGTGTCAGCGACACGGATTCGGCTAAACCTCGTAACTATGCGAAGATAGCCGCGACGCGTAGGGTGAGGAGCCACGCCGCGGCGAGCGACTGTTTGACCTAAAAGCTTATTTTCGACCAATATTGGTTAGCAAATGTTAGGTCTGACCTTAGGCAAGTCTATGGGAGTTTGGTCAGTGCTTGATATGTTGTGTATGTGGGATTTAGGTGTGTGGACGAGCTAATTAGGGATATTAGAGAATATCTACACGGTTACGAATCAGGTGAGTATCCTCACCTTACTATATGATGTTGCATGTTAGGCATCTTGTATGTTATTTACAGTTATATGATTTGTTCTATATCTGTGATTAATTGTTGTTGGGCTCAGTACTGATGCGTGTCCTCTCATAGCTGTTGTATGACGAGTAGGACTATTGCCTTGTCCCATAGCTGTTGTATGATGGGTTGGGCCATAACCGGGAACCTATAGCTGTTGTATGATGGGTAGAACCGCCCCGTGTCCATAGCTATTGTATGATGGACGCCCGTAGCTGTTGTATGGCGGGTAGGGTCGGGTCTTTCTCGAGGACGGGTTGTTTAATATGTGGGCATGTATGGTAATTTGTGGACTCACTAAGCTTTAAGCTTACCCGTTGATTTTATAACATTTCAGGTATTTCAAATGACAAGGGGAAGGGCAAGGCTTGATGGTAGCGCATCGCATACAAGAGATTTATTTTTAATGAACTATGTTATGATTTTCAAATGTTTCCGCTGTTGGTTTAATAAATATGTCGAACAGTATTATTTTTGAAATAAAGATTTTGGTGGAACCTTGGTAATAAATGAAATTTTATAATTGTGAAATTGGGGCGTTACAGATGTGGTTGGATCTATCTTGTTGATGACTTTCTTGCGTTAACACCCTCCTTCTTCTTCCTCAAGCTACATTCACAAGTGAGATATGAGGCTAGAATCACAATGAGGAACTAGGGTTTATGAGTTTAGGTCTTTCAGGGGTTGTGGATGCTAGTAAGAGGCATTTATAGGGTTTAGTGCCCTTTAGACATCGCTTAAGGCCCGAAACCTAGGGTTTTGCATTTGCGGCATGTTGTGCCGCTAAGCAATGGCCGATAACGTCGCTATTAGCCACACTCTGCATGTGGACTTAAACTCTCATTCGCGTCATTACCTCCTCAAGGATAGCGTTTTAAAGTGCCTTTCCTCCAATAAAATATTCATGATTTAATTCTTTTAAACTTTTAGTTTAATACATGGGACATGGGTCTAACAACATTCATAATCACCATAACTAAATTTTACAAACACATTCAGAATAACCCTAATAAGAAAACATAATCATATTCACAAATATATTCAAATTGATCCTGATTAAAAAACATAATCAGAGTTAAAACACATTCAAATTTACCCTAATCAATAAAACATAATCAAATTCAAAAGACAACCTTTATTAGATTCTGAAACACAAGCCAAAACAAAAATTCTCTCGTATTCAAAATAATCAGATGCGGATCTCGTGAATATAATAGAGACAAAACAGATAGAGAGAAGATTGACAATGAAGAGAATCAAAAAGGGAGTGAAAAAAACCTCACATACATATGGAGGATTCAATGACGAAGGTGGAGGTGTGGTCACCAGTAGTGGCGGAGGAAACACCAACAAAAACTGTCGGTGGTGTAGCTCTCGTCAATAATAACATGTCATAAGGGGTATGGCGATGAAAAAAATAGAGGTATGAAAATAGGGTTAGAAAATACATATTAGCAAAATAGAAACCTTTTTTTGTCTTTTGAAAATAGAGTCACACCGACTTTTATATGTCTGCAGTATTTTAAAAAATGAACGTATTTTTTCCTAAATTTAAACCCGCTTGCAAACATGAGTGAACAAAAATACTCGGTTTAATGTTACTGTTCACCCACAAACTTTCAACTTTGGTTTTAAATGGTTACTCATGTTTTTTTAGCATCATGGCTCCTTAATGTTACAAATTCCGTGTTAAAAAATGGAATATCCCCAAAATGAAGGGGTGAACTGAATGCAAACGCTACGTGGCATGTGACTGCTCAATTTCTAGAGTAAAATTTTCATTTTTAAAAGTTGTTCGAATACGTAAAACGAATTTGAATTAAAACCATTCGTTCAAAGTTTGGTATTTAAAACTTTTAAAACCGTAAATATTAAATGAAGCACAAAACATTATCCAACGAAACATTTGAACACCAAAATATCAGATGTGGTACAGTAGCCCCGTGCTCCAAAGCTCAATTTAGCAAGTACCTAGAAAACATTTAGGGTGAAAGAGTAATGACAAAGCTTAGCGAGATTCTCAAAATACCACAAAACCCATCACATAAAACACATTCACATTGGTCTCCAGGGTTTCCCCGAACAACCTGGCTCTCAGGCTTGCCACGATCTGCCATTAATCAACTCATTATTTGGACTCTTGAGCTTGCCATGATTCGTCCGGCTCTCGATCTTTCCCCACTCCGCCATCATTCTTCAGTCGCCAGAACAAATCAAACGACTGACACATACAAGCACAAAAGTCTAATCATACATCCTAACCCTGTAGTTAAATAACGTAAAGCCCACCCAACTAGCACACGTTACTGTTGGATTAGGTGTCTAAGCCATGACTTATAAATTGTATTTATCTTATTAATAAAAGCAAAGTCCATTTGGGTTGCCCTCACAGCTGGAGGTTTGATAGAAAGTTCCGTAGAGAGAAATGTTGATTTATTAAATGTTTAATAAATCAGTAGAAATAAAATAAATAGTTTATTAATATATTAGAGTGATAATATATTAATTAGAAACTATATAAATTTAATTAGAAATTAATCTGAATTAATTGGATTTAATTTAGTGATTAATTTAATTAATTAAAGGTGCAGGGATTGGTTTTGTAATTATTCAATAGTTGAATATTGACTGACCAGTTGGAGCCATAGGTGGCGAAATTAAGAGTGTGGCTACTCTTAATTTCAAAACCCTAATAAGGGTTTAAAAGGCTTGGTCCAATTGATAAAAGGCTTATCCAGATTTGGGCTTGTCTAGGGTTTTGACTGTACCACCTGGAGGCTATATATAAGGGAACCCTGGGAACCCTTTTTGGCGCCACCTTCCATTCTTCTCTCTAGAATTTCGTTCTCCGCCTTTATGCTTTGGGTGTGACTTCATTTGAGGCAAGACATTTGTGTTGCTGGCTTCAAGAAGAAAATCAAAGGTTATTTTTCTTAATTTAATCTTTAGAAATTATTATTGGCCTTAGGTTTTTTTGTTATATGTTCATTGATAGAAAAACATAGATCCTCATCTTAGGTTGCATGTGAACTTAGGATTATTTAGTTCATTGATTGCTAAAAACCTTTCAGTGGTATCAGAGCCTTGACTGTTTTTCTTGTGAATTGCTATAACTGCTTTGTGCCTTAGGGTTTATTTTTTTGCGAAAATTTTGACCCTTGGGAGGCCATTCAGGAAATTGGTGGCTAGGGTTTTGAAAACCCTAGCCTCCACCCCTTATTTTTGGCAATTTGCATGATAGTGGAAAGTAGGTTGTTATTCTTGGTAACTGTTATCTATTGAATAACTTGAACCATTTATCCCATTACATGTTTTTCGAAAATTAGGGGATAAGGATAGGATTAAATTAATTTGATTAATTTATGATACCTATCTAGATTTAATTAATTGTTTAATTAAAAGACAAATTAAATTATTTAAAATGTTTAAATTTAATTTTAAATTAAAAGGTTTAATTTGCGAAAATTAAAAGAATAAACCTAAAATATTTTACAAGTTTAAAATACATCTTATACATAGTATAATTAAAAGTTAATATTATTTGTATAAGATAAATTGGTTAGTCTTACCGTTAGTAGGCCTCATTCACAAAACTGTCTTATAAAGAGGGTATAAGGAGACTGTCTATAAAATGGTAGTCTAATGGTTGTCCACTCTCACCCACCGCTCTCTTGGTCAGTCGAGTGTCGTTAGTCGAACGGGTTTTATAGGACCGTTAATTCTCATTAAAAGTATAATGTTGTAATTGAAAGTACTAGAACCGTTAATAAAAAAATCTCAATCTAGTTACTTTAGGAAAAATGTGAATTGATGCTAATCCATGAAGTTGCACATTGCACTTTATGAAAACGTTGGTGGAGCGTGTGTGGGTTACCGGCACACCAATTGGGGTTCATAAAGAGTGGCAATGGGTTTCTCGATCTTATCATTGTTTACGGAGCGTGTGTGGTTAACCGGCACGTCAATTAGAGATGGTAATTGACTTCGAGAGTACCAAGCGAACTTGCATGGTTATTCACACCCAGTTTGTGATCCTCGGCATCCCTGTCACAAACAGTGGGGCATATCCGAGATTAAACATGCCATTGAACAGTTCAATGAATCTCACAGATCTAGGAATTTCATAAGACTGAAATTGATAAATGTTATCTACCTTAATGACCACTGTGTAGTGATTACGACATCCCTCTTCACAGCATAGTTGGGGTATTTTGGGTCCTAGCCTAATTAAATAATAAATTGGGTAATTATTTAGGATTAATTAAATTACTAAATTCAAATTTTATAAGATGTCTAAGAAAGTTTCTATTCTCCTCCCTTTCCTTCCTCACCTATTTCCGAGAGCTTCAGAAAGTACCTGTTATAAATAAAAACTCTGTAGGAAGGCTGACCGGCCTGATCTATGTGGTATGGCTTGGTAAATAGAGAATAGTTCTTAGTTTTGCTGACATACCTTATTTAGTGTCCACTCCCTGAATCATTGCATCACACAGCAGTTTGTGGTGAGCATGACCTTTTGAACCCGAGAAAGTTCATTACTTCATACTGTTGACCATTGACCCCGAGTTCCGCAGGGATTTAGAATTCCTGGGGTCGAATGAGTTAGCACAGCAGGTTGAGGAAATGTTCCTTGAACCGGGTGAATAGAACAAACTGGGATCTTCAAAGAGCTTGAAGGGTACAAGCTAAAGAAGGAAGTAGCGTCAGTTCGCATGTTCTCGAAGATTGAAGGGATACATAGGCGAATTGCATAAAATTGGTCACCCCTTTCAGCCGGAAGTTGAGCGCTGATGAACAAGAAAGGGAACCAACATAAGACTGTCTTGGAAATGTATTCAATGTTGACCCTATATGAGTCATACATAGTGAAACATAGTTCCAGGATAAGGCAATTGTGGAAATGCATTCGATGTTGACTCTGTAGGAGTCGTTCATAGAGAAGCATGGTTCCATTGATCCAACTACTTCCGGATTGAGCCCAGTAATATGAAACAGATCAAGAAACGATCAGGATCGTCTGGACCGGTTCTTTGATGTCTCAAACTAGGAATCCACAGGGTGGGACACAGTCACAGAAGATTGGAATAATGCTCAAAAGTCAAACAGTTTGGCGACTCAGACATATCTTAAAACCCAGAATCCATGATCCTTAATTCCTTGATACATGATGTGTTCCTCACATTGCTCTGTATACATGGACTCTGTAAGATGCAGGACCTCTTTGCACAGGAGCACATTCAGATTGGATCTGGATCTCGGGCCAATCTGGAGTTTAGTTAGATATTATAATCTTGTTATTAGCTTATTAGTTGCGTATGACATTAGTTATCATATAGTACATTGTTCGAGGACATTTTAATTTTACAAAATGGTGTTTTTCTTTTAATACATGGTTGTTCTAATTATTCTGGAAATGTTATAAGAGCGTGCCAATAGCATAGATGGTAATAACTTTAATGTTGATTAACCCAATATGATAGGAATTATAAATCGTGTTCCTTATGATTGTTAAAGTAAATTTTATAAGAATCATTTCAACCAAAGGTCCAGTTGGACAGGACTTTGGAATCGTTTGACTTGGAGTCACGTGATGAATTGAATTCTTAATAAAATTAATTATTGCAAGAAATGAATCGCCCAAAGATCCGATGGACATGATTTTGGAATCAGTTGACTTGGAGTCAAGTGATGATTGCATCTCCTGAGCAAATTAACAAAGTCATAAATTTACATAGAGATGTAAAGGATATTGAGATTTTGAGCAACGGACACATCAATTATTGTGTATTGCTCGAATCTTCAATGAAAACACAATTAGTTATACTTCATAGTATTAGCCAACTAGTATGACAAATATGACTTCGCTTATCGGAATAAGCGATTGATTGAAACCTTGAACGGTTCAATGATTTCAAAGGAAGTATAATATCAACAGAACCTGAGTGATAACATAAATTGAGAAAGGGTTTCACAGTTCATCATTTTCTAAGAACATTAATAGTTATAATGTGTCTTAGGGAAGATGATGGGGCATTGGTCGAAACGGTTTGATTCTCAATGTATGAGATACACCTCCAATTAGTTTTCGATAATATTAGATATTAAACCAGTCAGACCATAAAAGCATATGCAAACCACATCTTAGACTAAGTAGGTTGCACAGACACCGTCTGATATGTAAAGAAGGGTTTGACCCCACTTGTACATGGAAAATCCAGGGTTATGTATTGTTTGTCTGAACCTTATAACATACCTGTTGCTAATCAACAGTGTCGTTTCCTTGGCCATCCCGGTTGTCCTTTTGAAAGAAGAGTCATTTTAGAAAGAGCTCATATTCTAAGGAAACAGTGGGAGCAAGAATAATCCTGAAGGAGTTCAGGGATTAGCCAAGTGAAAGAACCTTAGTCATCACTGGGCCTTGACCAGGAATTAGATTACTATTAAACCTGACATACCTTTCTCTTCGCTCGACCAGTAGAGTTGGTCACCGTCATAAGATGTTATGATCTGGGTGACACACCAGTTAGTGGTAAAACACTAAAATTGGTACGGATATATAAACCGACTACTTGGAAGCATTGGTGAGCCCGGTTGCTGCAAAATAAGAGAACCTTAGGGTGAGACACAATCTATGTGACAGTTTGGTTGATTTTACACCTGGTCTAAAAACCAGTGGGAGTAATTGGATCATCAAAAGAGGGCAACATAGCAATTGTAATTACCAAATATCTGGTTGAGTGAGTCGATACTCGGAGTCAAGCAATTGATTCTGAGGGAAACACTCTCAATAGAAGATAAAATCCGAACGGATACTGTGTGGCACAGTATGAGTCATTAGTGGAGCGTGTGTGGTTTACCAGCACACTAATAGGGACTCACAAAGAGCATGCCAATGCAGAAGGTACAAGGGCCCGAGATTTATCCCACGGGCATCTCACAAGATAGGATATTCGGAGTCTCAAAATATACCAAAAGTTTGGATTTTGGGAATAGCCTGAAAGATTCCTAGGATTATTTCAGAAGGTTTGGATTTCAGAATTCTCGAAATATGCCTAAAGGGTTTAGATTTTGGGAATAGTCTGAAAGAATCCCATGGTTTTGGAGTTCTACATTCTCAAATGTGCCAAAACGTTTGGATTTTTGAACAAACAGTCCTATAACCATGTCAAAGCCAGTGAGAGCATCGTTGATATCTGCCTATCACTGTATGTCGGTTACATACTGTTTCTAGGAAACGTCTCTTATCATTGCAAGGTGTAATGACTTGGGATTAAGAGATGATTCGCTATGAAAGACTCAATAGGGATATAGCGTACTCAAGTGGTTGCAAACATCTATTAGATAGATAAAACCTATGCTAATATGGTCTTGATGAGATTCAAGATGCATAAACTCAGGAAAGGAGTTTCCTATCATTGCAAGTGTAATGACTCGGCATGAGAGATATCCAGAAGGTACATACACTCACGTAGTTCACAAACATCTATCAGATAGATGAAATCGTCAGTATAGCCCTAGCCAGTGTAAGCATGATCTTGATGAGATTCAAGATGCATGAGAAAGAGTCTGCGAAAGGAATAGATCTGATCCCGCGAGGTTTGATAGAGAGTTTCGTAGAGAGAAATGTTGATTTATTAAATGTTTAATAAATCAATAGAAATAAAATAAATAGTTTATTAATATATTAGAGTGATAATATATTAAATAGAAACTATATAAATTTAATTAGAAATTAATCTGAATTAATTGGATTTAATTTAGTGATTAATTTAATTAATTAAAGGTGCAGGGATTGGTTTTGTAATTATTCAATAGTTGAATATTGACTGACCAGTTGGAGCCATAGGAGGCGAAATTAAGAGTGTGGCTACTCTTAATTTCAAAACCCTAATAAGGGTTTAAAAGGCTTGGTCCAATTGATAAAAGGCTTATCCATATTTGGGCTTGTCTAGGGTTTTGACTGTACCACCTGGAGGCTATATATAAGGGAACCCTGGGGAACCCTTTTTGGCGCCACCTTCCATTATTCTCTCTAGAATTTCGTTCTCCGCCTTTATGCTTTGGGTGTGACTTCATTTGAGGCAAGACATTTGTGTTGTTGGCTTCAAGAAGAAAATCAAATGTTGGTTTTTCTTAATTTAATCTTTAGAAATTATTATTGGCCTTAGGTTTTTTGTTATATGTTCATTGATAGAAAAACATAGATCCTCATCTTAGGTTGCATGTGAACTTAGGATTATTTAGTTCATTGATTGCTAAAAACCTTTCAGTTACTACACATAGTAAAGTAAGATTACCTACGCATGTAACATCACCCATAGTACAATGAGAAAGCTCACATGATCCACAACCTGAAGCCACACGCTTCCGATATCCCCATGTGTGTATCTTCAGATACCAACAAAACGAATCTCCTAATAATGTTACACACAACTTAGCTAATCCTAACCCCAAACACGATAAACTCCTAAAACCGGCACACTGAAACTCCCAAGTTTGACCAAAAGCCAAAAAGTCAACAGTCAAATGCCAAAGTCAAAGTTAAATTCAACAGCCCATATAGCGCCGCTATCTCCTCGAGATAGCGTCGCTATCTATGAATCTTTGCAAAGTTCCATTAAGCACTTAATCCATCAAGGCAGGGCTACAATTTTCCAGAACTCGTCTAATAGGTCTGAAACCTCATAAAAATCCAAACTTTATTGACATGCATGCCCCATGCATGTCAAATCTCATACTTAGGTCTAAAATGAAACCATCCATGCTTAAACACTCAAGGGAGCTTGTCTTACTCCCAATATCAGTTAAGAATCTCCAAAGAAGGTATTAGGGACGTAAAGTTTTGACCTTTATCAATTCAATCCATAGACAACACCACAAAGGGACCATTTCTCCATTTTACTCCATCAAATGCAACTTATACACCAACATCTAGCTTAGAACACCAAAAATATAGAAGCTTTACACTTATAAATGTCCAAAAACGAAAGTCTTGTTGATACCCACCAGAAAAAGAGCTTTATTGCACCAACACCACCTTCTTATTATTCAAGAGATCATCCAAGGAAGGTTATGAAGCTTGAAATCACTAAAGAAGGCTAGAGTTTGAAGAGAGAGAGAGAGAGAGAGAGAGAGAGAGAGTTCTAGAGGCTTCAAAGGGTGGAAAAGACGGCTCCTAGGGTTTAGCCTTTAAATACGACCCAAAAATCGAGATTTAGGGTTTTGGTGCAAACAGCGGTGGATAACGTCGCTATCCCCAAATCATGGCCATGTTGTTCTCGCCTTAGATAATGTCACTAACTCTTAGGTTACATTTTTTTATATTTAAAACCAAGGTTCAAAGTTCTTGGGCGAAGAATAACATTAACCCAAAAGATATTTTTCAAAGAAACAAAACACTGTCTAAGTGGTTGGAATGATCGCTAAAACAAATCATCTTATCCTATGGTAAAAAGCTAATGGAAAACTTATTAGAATAATATGTAAAATACATAAGAATGCTTTTAGGGTACGTTTGGTACAAATAAATGGAATTGAAGCAGAGAATGAAAATGGAGAGAAATAGAATTTAACTAGAGAAAGATAATTGATTATACTGTTTAGTATCACAAAGAATTTACTTGAGAAAATATGTATGAGAATCGATGTTCTTGTGGTTGTGATGGCGGTGGCAGTGACGGTAGGTAGTGGAGGCGACGAAGGCAGTGATGGTGGGTGGTGACGATGGTGATAGGTGGTAACGACGATGGTGGGTGACAATGGTGGATAACAATGATGGTGGTGGTGGTGGCGGCGACAGTGAGTGGTGGGGTGGTGCTAGATGTGGCAGTGGTAGTGGTGGGGTGGCGGTGTAAGTGGTGGCGATGGGTGGTGGTGGTGGTGGATGATGGTGGTGGTGGTGGGTGACGATGGTGGTGGCGGGTGACAATGTAAGTGGTGGTAGGAAACAATGTAGGTGGTGCCAGTAAGTGGTGGTTGCGGCGATGGGTAGTGGTAGCGGTAGAGGTGGTTACGGTGGAGGAGGTGGTGGTGGCGGGTGATGGTGGTGGTGGTAGTAGGTTGTATTGGTGGGTAATGATGTAGGTGATGGTGGTGGTGGCAGAGGTGATGGTGATGGGTGGTGGTAACGGTGCAGGTGGTGGCAGTAGAGGTGGTGGTGGTAGCGGGTGGTCGACTTGAAATAGAGAATCAGATTTCTCACTATTTTTCTATTAAAAGTAGAGAATTAAAAACATGAAAAATGAAAATTAGGGATGAGCATATGGACCGGAAAAAACAAACCGAACCGAAAGTCAACGGAAACCGAACCGAACCAGGACCGAATATATATATTCGGTTCCTTTATCGGTTTTTTAAAAAATGCTATTTTGGTTTCGGTCAAATTCGGTTTCGGTCACTGGACCATGCTTACCCCTAACAGTACTATTGATCATGAAAAACCGAATCCAACCGAAAACTGACATAACAGAACCGAACCGGAACCAAATACATATTCGGTTCCGTCTTCGGTTTTTAAAAAATCCTAATTCAGTTTCGGTTTAATTCGGTTTCGGTCTAATTTAGTTTGTTTTTCGGACCATACTCATCCTTAAAATAAATCAAAATTTTTCAGTATTTTTTATTCTCAGGATTAAATAAATAAAAGAAATAAAGCAATCTATTTCACTATACCAAAGTATATATAATTTCCAAATTAGAATAATATCTTATTTATTTGTAATCTTGTTGACTATGTGTGATTTTTAAGGATTAAAATATACAACGTAGTACGTGTTTTGTTCACAAAGTCGCCAAAATTTAAAAGGGTGATTATATCGGCACGAAACGAATTTCTTTTTACACGAATGACTTGACGTTAATTGATAATCTTGGTTTTCAATGGTCATTTAATAATATTACTTTTTACTATTTTATGCGAGGATAATTTTATAAACGGTTATTCTTAGAAAGAGAATCTATTTCTTTTCTTTTTCCAAATATGCCCCCTCAATTTTCATAGGAATTATATTTTATAGATTATTTAAAATTTGTGTCAAATAATAGCTTTATAAACTAGTAAATAAAATACAAACCAAACATAATATTATAATATTTTATATGACATTTTGTTAAAGTTTTTTTCTATAAAAAGTTAAACTATTTTTAAGTGCGTTTGTTAGCGCGTTAAATTTCTTACGGAATACCGACATATTATGCCGTTAAAAACCGAAACAGGTACAAAACCGACAGTGCGGTTTTTAGTTTGACAAAAACCGACCAAAGACGGTGCGGTGCGGTTTTACCTTAGAAACTGACCCTTAAAAACCGAACCACACCACTAACATTACATAAATATCGCTGAATGATGTCTACGCTTGTAAAATTCTTAATTAAAAATAGAATTAAATAACATCAAACCAAACATATTATTATAACAAATAGAATTAAAATACAACACGGTTTGATCAACTCTTGCCGATTAATCATCAGATAAATAAACTCTTGGAATATTAATATTATTGCGCGGTGCATTTGGAGGGATGTAGGCATTTAGTCGAGCACTATACTGGGTCTCCCATCCACCAGAACGGTTTGATCTGTAGTGACGCCAAAGTGGCAAAATAGTGGGCATTGGATACGATCATTATAAATAAACTTTTACATAATGTCCACCGTAAACGTGAGCGATGGTAATAACTGCATGAACTGGGATGTCTTGCGGACCTAGCCACAGTGGAAAACATGTCGATGAACCTTGTTTGCTTAGAAAATGAATGATTGCACGATACTTGTTAGCAATTAGAAAACCAGTGGCCGGCATAATCAGCCAATTTTGAGTTGGTGCAAATCCTGATCCATAGAAATTCAACGAGTCGTTTATGATGTTTAAATCATAATCATAAATCAATGCATACTCTTGGGGGTGATCCAATAACTCTTGGCGTAGTTCTGCCCGAATTTGACGCCACTTTTCTTGACTATAACCGAGAGAGACAGCTATTGCCCGGAATCCACAATTTCTATCTCCCACCACATCTTCTATGTGTATGACGTACGGATGAAATTCATTTGGAATTTCATTCATAAGTGGATATAAATTATATACTGGTTGTTATTGGTTGAAGTATGAGCTATTCGCCGATTGTTCCTCGTTAAAAATTGAGTTGTACATTGGAGGTTCTCTAAACGAGTACGTGTTGTGTCTCTCTCGTTCTTTGTTTAGATCAAACAAATTAGACCCCATATAATCTGGTGTATACGTAGAAATACTACATGATCTTTGAAAGAGAGACACCTCTCTGGTTCTTGGTTTAGATCAAACAAATTAGACCCCATATAATCTTGAGTTGGTGGATATTGAGTCGGTGGATCTTGAGTTGGTGGATATTGAGTCGGTGGATCTTGACTTGGTGGATCTTGGTTTAAATCAACATGTGTTTTTCTAAAAAGCTTTTTCTTTAAGGAAGGACTCCCAACATGATCTGTGTTTCTTCATAATACTATTATTTATGTGCCATCTGCAAATTACTCCTGTAGCTTCTGGAAATATTACATTGCATGCTTTCATTAGAACCAGTTCTCTATCAGTCACGATAACCAGCGGAAACATACAACCGTCCATTACTGATTTTAAATAATCCAATGCCCAAACATAGTTCGACTCATTTTCCTGATGCATATAAACAAATGCTACCGAAAAAGTCATATTTGTTGGAGTTACACCAACAATCTCCAATAAAGGCATCCCATACCTTTTTGTTTTATATGTAGCATCCATCAACAAGATATGTGGAAATGCACGCCAAATTTCCACTGATCTTCTATGTGCAAAGAATAAATCTTGTAGCTCGTTTGTTGATGCATTTGCACGACTATAATAAACATAGTCATTTTGATGTAGAAAATTCAGAACAACTTGCATTTGACTTTTGCCTTCCCAATCCGCACGTCAAAGTTTTTCTCCTGCATTGTAGATAGTTTTGATAGTAGATACATTATTCGCATTTAGTTATTTTAGCGTAGATAATATATCTTTTGGTTTTACTTTCTTTTTCAACAAATCATCCACAATTCGACTTTCATTTTCAATCAGTCGTCTTGGATAAGGATGACCTTCGAAATATAACGACGGTTGATGGTTATGTATATCACATATCATCTTTAACTTTCAAGAATAATCTTCTAACATATGTTTTCCTTCTAGTCTGAATGGACAGTCGATTTTCTTTGTGCCGATATTCCTTGTGGAGATTTCATTACTTTTGTATACACCACCACGATCACATTGAAATAAAACATTATATTTACATTTAGAATTTTTTATAACGATAACATAACCAAGAGTACGACCCACATTTTGCACCCAATCTATCAATTATTGACGAGATTTAAACACCCGAAAATTATATGATTATTAAAAACAAACGAGTTTTGTCGATAATAACGATACTAAAATAGTATAATAACGAACTTATACCATATATGTTTCGAACATCGATGTGTCGTCGACAAAATAATCACTTTCCTTCAAACATGTATCTTTATCCAATTCAGTTGTGTTCGTTGTACGGATGTCCGCCTAAACATAACATGTACAAAAACCAACATTTAATAAAAATAAAATCAAAAAATAAATAACAAATAAAAATACCTCATAATATGTTTCATCCGTCCATTCTTTCCAATACCAATTTGTCATTCAGTCAAAGTCTCTATTTAAAACAAATATCTTACACTTTCTTTAAACTAGTGGTTTTCTCAATTTTCTCAATCCCAGACGAAAAATATTATTGGCACACAAACCTAGATGGATAAACGTATATATATTATTGGTGCGCCTTTCGAGATATTATTATGCATTACGAGACGATATATATATATATATTCGTCCAACTGATCGATAAACGTATATGCGTCCAAGTGAATTGACATAATATTATATATATATATATATATATATATATATATATATATATATATATATATATATATATATATATATATATATATATATATATATATATATATATATATATACTAGCTGCGTACCCGCACAATGCGGCGGCGGCAGTTTGGTGGGGGGGGGGGGGCGCAATACGGCGGCGGCTGTTAATTTTCTTTCGGCTATGTAGCGAACGTTTTATGCAGGGTAGGGTTAATACCCGCGCGACCTGGCTGAAGCATTCCACATTATTTGGAATTTGAAAATTTTTCCAAAACTAAAATCATCAAAAGCAATTTATTTATCGCAATACGGCGACGACAAATAGTTTAGTTTCAGCAATTACTTTTTAGGTTTTAGGTTGCAGATGGGAGGGGGAGTTGGCGAATATGAGAGTGATTAATTTCTTTTTGGGTGATTGATTACATTTCCAAGGGACGGTAAATACCCGAGAGTGTGGGACCAAAAATGGAAAAAACTTTTAGAAATCGGTTTGGAACAATAGGGATATTTTGCAATAAAATTATAAATAAAAGTAGAATGCTATAATCTGAAAAAAAAAAAAAGACAAAGTAAACAAAGGGTCAAGGGGCAAAACAATTTTTCGGACCAAAACTGTAAAATTCTTAAATCTAACAAATTATGTAAAAACAAAAAGTAAAAGGCTATAATCCGAAAAAATAAAACTAAGTAAATGCTTAGTTTGGGCAGAACTCGCATTTAAGGAAAATACAATGCAATAATAACAACAATAATAGAAGTGCAATGCTACAATCAAATTATTCAAAATTTTCAAAATTTCAAAATTATTTAATTTTAAAACTTTTAAAATTATTCAAATTTTCAAAATTTTCAAATTATTCAAATTTTCAAATTTTGAAAATTTTCAAATGATTCAAAATTTTCAAAAATTTCAAATTATTCAACATAAACATGCCAAAAATTACGAAGTTGTAGGATTACGGGGGAAACATACGTCGAGGCAAATTTCACCCAATGATTTTAAAAAGAACCTGCCATATCAGGATATCGACAGAGTTTAAAATGAGTTATAGAGCATAAGTGGCCGGTCATATATCTTGTTTCATATTAATCAATTATACATTTTAATAATAATTTAAATATTTAAATTAAATGTAAAAAAATAATTTTATAAATACTAATACGTATTAGATAGGGGTTTTTAATTAAAAAACACAATATTTAATATATATAGTTTGAAATTCAGCTAGGGGTATTACTGTCCGTTTTTGAAAGAATATAAGCTTTCTGTTTTTAGGTTTCACATTTCCAAGTTCCAACCTAAACTCTTTCTCTTTGCAGCCGCACATCTTATTTCCTCCAAATACATTCCTTCTCCGGTCGACTTGCTGCTGGATTAAGATAAATCATCAACCACCGATCGACTTGCTGCTAAAAACTCGTGAACCAGATGGACCGATCGTGGGTCTCATCTTTGTTTTTCCCCTAATCGAATTTTGATTTCAAACTCACTCTCTGAATCTCGATGTTGTACCTTCTACGCGACTGGATTTTGGAGTTCTAAAATTTTGATTTCGGACTCACTCGTGAACCAGATGGACCGATGGACCGATCGGTGTGTGTGTGTGTGTTTGATTTGACCGAGTTCTAAAATTTTCTCCTCCGGATTTTGGAGTTCTGAAATTTTCTCCTAATCGATTTTTGTTTCAAGGTCTCTCTTTCTAAAGACAACAGATCGGTTTGACAGATGTGAGATAATCATGCACGCACACTTGAATCGGAACTCACAGTCTGGTAGAAGCAGGGATTTGATAGATGTGAGATCCGTCTCTCTTTCTAAAGACCACAGATCGGTTTCTGTTTCAAGGTCTCCTTCTCCTTCTCCGATTGAAGTTGCACTCAAATCCCTCACCTTCGAGATCCGTCTCTCTTTTGGATCTGATTTCTGTTTCATACTAAATTAGCTTTGTTTTCTGATTATTTAGTTTGTGTTTTATGATTAGTGATTATTAGATTTTGGATCGGTTTCTGTTTCATACTCTGACTGTTTTCAGATTTTGGATCTAATTTTCGTTATTGTTCAACTTTACGATATGATTAGTAGGTACAAATATATTTTGTTTTCTGATTATTTGTATCTTGTATAAGTTTTAGTTTTGGATCTGATTATTATATAAAATTAAGAAAGTATTGGATCTGATTATTTGGTTATTGTCAATTCTGTATTTTTTTTGCATAGGTAATCATGTATATTGGCACAAAGATGCAGCAAAATGCCAGAAAGATGGATCAAATTAAATATTGTGCAGCATTGGGGAACGGTGACAGGTATAATCCTGATACATGAATATCTCATTTGCATTTGTATTTGATTTTGAAGTCAAATAGAAGAACAACAAACAATTTATAAATGGGTATGGTTTTAGGTATCTTAAAATGGAAATGAAATATAGCTCATACTCATATAGTTTTTTTTTAGAACAAACACTCATAAATCATAAATGCTATAATACCAAATTACAAATATCAAATACATTTATTTCATAATTACATGATTTTAAACTAAGTGATGCCTATCTACCACAGAAAATCCTAAATTGGAGAGATAATTGGAAGCTGATCTATGCAAATGTGCAAACATATAGTTGACACTGCTGCTGCTTCAACACTGGTCAAGAATTATCTGGTTTGTGGTTTGGTGAGAGGCCTCAGCATACTTTGTAAAGTTAGAGAGAGACAGGTAAGACCGTAAGAGTAAAGATGTTTGAGAGGGAGAGTCTTTATTTATATGTTTGAAGATGTATTCTTATTGGTTGAAATGTGTTCGCAAGGATTACTTATTTAGTGAAGGGTTTGGATTGATTTAAATCAAAGTAAAGGCTAGGATGATCTCCTCATGTTTAAAGGATTATAAAATTCAAATTTTAAAAATTGAATAGTTGCTGTGATTTGAAATATGTAAACTTTTTTGTCATCCGTGACTTTTCCTTTTTGATTGTTTTTTTTTTTGTTTAATTGTGCAGAAAGGAGGATTTTATAAAGCATTGAAAACTTGTACCATGTTAAGACTTTAAGACATTTTGTGTTGTAAGAGGCTTGTAATTTATCCATGCTTTATAATATATCATAGATATATATATATATATATATATATATATATATATATATATATATATATATATATATATATATATATATATATATATATATATATATATATATAGATGTAGGTTCAAATACATTTTCTAAATATTGTGTGATTGTAGGATTGATTCTGGACCAATCATTTGTGATGGGCACTTTAGTAAAATAAAACCTTATTATACGCTCAATTAATATATCCTACACCATTATTCTCTCTCTCTCTCTCTCTCAAAACCCAAATTGAACACCGGAACCCTAATCAGGCTTTCTACCCGATCCTACACTTTCCTCTTCTCCGGCCTCCACTCTTTCTCTTCTCCGGTCTGTCTGCAATCACCGTCGATCGCCACCTGCTCACACCACCGGACGATCGCCTCCCTCCTTCTCCCTCTCTTCTGTCGCACGACCTCAAGCAACAGCCGCCCACCACCCGCTGTCGCATTCAATCACCACCGCCGGTGACCTTTCCGCTGCTCTCCGTTCACCTCTGCGACCACCAGAGACCGCCGCTCCCCACCTCCTTCGCTCTCTCTCTCTCTTTGTGGATCTCACATCGACGCCCACCATTGGAGAACACCGACCTGCAGCCGATTTCACCCCTTAAACCTCCGGTTTCTGGCCTACCAACACCGGTTCCGAGCACCAGAGACCTTCCGGTGCAAACCCTAACCTTCCATTTTCCAGATCTGCAACCGGGTTCGTTGACTCGGGGCCGTTCCTTCTCCGACCATGCAGACCGACCATCCGTCCTTCGTCCACGCAAACACAGACGAAACAGTGACCACTACACGTTTTGAGAACGGTAGTATGTGGATTGAAGCAAATTGAAGCACGATCAAGTCGGTTTTGAAGCAATCGGTCTAATTTGCAGGTTTAAAAATATCTATGAGAATGCAGTAGCATTCCTACAGAGAATGGTTCACATTCATTATCAGAGAATGGGGCATTCTTAGAGAATAGGGCATTCTTAGAGAATGAGGCTTTCCATATAGTATTTCTCAGCCCTCTATAAACATATATAATCAATCTATTCTCCGAGAATGGTATAAATATTCTTACGTAACTATTTTTTTTACGTCAACAACCATTTTACAAACCATTCTCTGAGAATAGTTCACATTAACCAAGTTTTTTTTTTTTTACGTATTCTCTGTACATATTCTCAGAGAATGGTTCATATTAACCTAGTTTCTTATATTTTTTTTTTTACGTATTCTCTATACATATTCTCAGAGAATGTTCATATATAACCCAGTTTCTTATTTTTTTTTACATATTCTCTATACATATTCTTAGAGAATGGTTCACCTCTTGAAGAATGGTTCACCTCTTGAAGAATGCAGACGCGGAAGAATTGTTCGAAGTTGAATCGGAATATCGGATTGTAATTTTTTTGATCGTGTAATTGGATTCTGATGATTGTGTGTTATTGTAACCGATTATAAATATGTTCTGTTATGATTTTCTAATTTAATTTGACCGATTTGCCCTCTGTCGTTTGATTCTCATTAAACACGCGTACATTCTTTATATTTATTACAAAAATGTCATTCTCATCACAACCATTGATTATTTGAATCTGATGGTGCATATTAAGTCCTACATTTTCACAATATTTACTAATTTCATTTAATACTAACTATATATATATATATATATATATATATATATATATATACATACATATATATATATATATATATATATATATATATACATACATATATATATATATATATATATATATATATATATATATATATATATATATATATATATATATATATATATATATATATATATATATATATATATATATATATATATATATATATATATATATATATATATATATATATATATATATATATATATATATATATATATATATAGGGAAGGGTTCAAATGAGAACCTTTAAAATGTTGAGAACCGTGAGAACCAATCTCGGCCCTTGACGCAATTTATGTACATGAAGATTAACAAGTGTGAACGCGTTGTAGACGATCAAACCCCATAACTGTTAGATCAAAATAATGTGTGGCTTAGATTAGTTGTTTTAGTTCTCAATCTTTTAATGGTTCTCATTTGAACCCTTCCCTATATATATATATATATATATATATATATATATATATATATATATATATATATATATATATATATATATATATATATATATATATATATATATATATATATATATATATATATATATATATATATATATATATAATGCATCCATTTCATTAGGAATTGATGATCTTTTAACAATACCTTCTAAAAGATGGCTAGTTCAAGACGCTGAACAACAAAGTTTTATTACTTTGGCTGGATTATTTGTAACTGCATATTTAAAATACAGGCGTGGCGATCAGTTGGACCTTTGATTAATTAACATCTCTTTATTGGGTTGTAATGTAAATAGTTCATGATGGAGCTCGAGTAGAAAGTATTGATTAATTTCTCAGGGGCAACGATCTAGGGATAATGCCAATCAATAAATTGGAACAACTTCGTAAGTATATCTTCTAATTTCTAATCGTAACTAAATCTTCAATTTTTGTTTGGATTTGTAACGAATAAATTGAAGCAAAATAGCTATTAAAGAATATCTTTAGTTACTAGAGACATCGACATATTATTTTAGCTATATATATATATATATATATATATATATATATATATATATATATATATATATATATATATATATATATATATATATATATATATATATATATATATATATAATGAATGATGAATGAGTTAGGCTGTGTTTGGTAGCATCTGAACCTATTTAGAGGCTCTTACTCATTCAGTGATAAATTTACGAATTAAACGCTATTATTCATTCAGAGCCTCTTAATCATTCAGTTTAAGAGACTATCAAACACAACCTTAGTTTGCTTAGTTTGCTTTTCGGACCATACTCATCCTTGAAATAAATCAATTTTTTTCTGTATTTTTTATTCTCAGGATTAAATAAATAAAAGAAATAAATCAATCTATTTCACTATACCAAAGTATATATAATTTCCAAATTAGAATGATATCTTATTTATTTGTAATCTTGTTGACTATTTGTGATTTTTAAGTATTAAAATATACAACCTAGTGCGTGTTTTGTTCACAAAGTCGCCAAAATTTAAAATATTAGCGAAATCGAGTGGAACCATTACACGGATCGGACATCGAAAGAACGTCACTTGCCCATACTATTCCCCTCTTTCTGAGCAATCGCCGTTAGATCCAAATCCCATCGCCGGCGATCCCGATGTGGTCCACCGTCAATTCCTCCTCCGGTCTCACCCTCGTCTCAGTGTTCATCGCTTCGTTCCTCCTCATTTCATCGCCGGCGTTCGCTTCCGACTCTGATCACAAGGTTATGTAACGGTTCAGCCCTGGTTTTCTTTATTTCGACTGTGGACATTTACTCTTTAGATCTCTGGTCTCGAATGCCAGTATTTGCTATTTCTCATTAGATCTATGTACGGACATTTGTTTAGTTTGTAAGGAAATCTAGCTCCATAATTGAGGTTTCTATCGTGTTAGGGTTTACGTCTCTAGTAACATCCGCGTTTCTAGTGTAAGTCTACGACATTGCGTTACAGTGCACACACGTAGACATGCGTATCTAGCTACATGCCTTACGATATTTTGGATCCAGTAATGTCGTTGATTTGGAAGTCGTAGCTGGGTGCTAATGTGAAATCCGATCTTTAGTCATGGTAATACGAAGTATTATGGCGTGCGATCTGCTATATGATTCTAATTGAACTGTAATTAGGTGATGTAATGGGAAACTGCTGTAAGACTTGGACAAATGGTTTGAATCATGCATCTGAATGTCATGATCTATTCTGCTAAAAAGTGATGGTAAATGAAATGCTGGATGAACAGAAGAATATTGGACAATGAGCCTACTTTGTGCAATGATGATCTCTTGAAATATTTAGCAGGAGAACTTAATTATCTTGTAAGTTCAAAGAGACAAGCTTTAACATCTGTGTTCTTTTATTTTGCAGTATCAACCAGATGACACTGTGGACCTATGGGTGAATAAAGTTGGGCCTTACAATAACCCACAAGAAACATATAATTATTACAGCCTTCCATTTTGTCGTCCACCTGGTCATGCAGGGCACAAATGGGGTGGTTTAGGTGAAGTTTTGGGTGGAAATGAGCTAATTGATAGTCAAATTGATGTCAAGTTTCAAAGTATGCAGGTCTCCTTATATGTTTCCTGTATGATTAACTTGTGTAGTTAAACATTTATGCTTACATGACAAATATTCACTTTCACAGAGAACGTGGAAAAGACTACCATTTGTGAGCTTGAACTTGATGAACCAAAAGTCTCACAGTTTACACATGCTATTGAGCATAATTATTGGTTTGAGTTTTTTATGGGTATGTAGTGTGTATTGTTTTCTTGTTTGATCTGTCATTGTGTTCCTTCTGACCTTATTTTTCTTGTTTTGTCTGTGGTAAACACAAACACAGATGATCTACCACTGTGGGGTATGTTTTCATTATACTCTCTTAAACTTACTTTTAATTATCTTTTTTCACAAATTTCCATCCTTTATATCTATTTGCCATTGTTATATCTTATAGGTTTCGTTGGCGAGCTACATTCTGATAGGAATAATGACAACAAGCATATGCTATTCACACATAAAAACATTACTATAAGATACAACAAAGATCAGGTCGTTATTTTCGTTTGTGCAGTGTTTTATATTAATTTAATTGTCACCCTGTTTTTACTCATAGTTTTTTTTCCCGCATGCAGATCATTCATGTTAATCTCACTCAAGAAAATCCAAAACCTTTAGAAGTTGGGAGAAAATTAGACATGACATATTCAGTCAAATGGAGTGAAACTAACATCACATTTGGTCGCCGTTTTGATGTTTACCTTGATTACCATTTTTTTGAGCATCAGGTGAACTTTATTTTTTCTTTTATTTTTTCCTGCTAAAGTTAACTTGATTTTGTGTTTCACTACTTTAGGTTTGATTATAGTTTCATTATAAGGTTGTAAGATTTTGTTTATTAGCAACCCAATCCTACCAAATATTATTTATAAATAATATTCTCTGTCGTCCACATACACAACCTTGAACCCCCAACCAATTCCAACTTTTTTATATTTCATTGGCAGCCCAACCTAATCCAACCTTTTAATTTACAAAATTTTATTTTATTTAAGATTATTAAGAAATTAAGAAATTTAAAAGAATTATTTCATTCCAAAACAAACTAAACCATTTATAATAGATTTCGCATTTTGAGATTGTATATAAAAATATGTCAATCTTCGTCTTTATCTATAGAGATAAAAATTACGAGTTTTGGTTTTTTTGATATTTTTTAATAAAAATAAAATCTAATTTAAAAATATTTTCTCTCTCATCCACATATACTTCATTCGTAGGCCAAGGCAATCCAATGTTTTATTAACAAAACTTAATATTTACAAACAATCTTTATTTTATTTAAGATTATTAAGAAATATAAAGAAATATTTTATTCCAAAACAAACTAAACCATACATTTTAAATTACGAATTTTGAGATTGTATATAGTAATATTTCAATCTTGGTCTCTATTTATTGAGATAAATTTTACGAATTTTGGTTCATTTTGACTTTTATAATAAAAATAAAATCTAATTAAAACAAAATATAACTTATAAGAACAAAATAAAATCTAATTAAAACGAATTTTGGTTCATTTTGGCGTAACATGTCAATCTTGGTCTCTATTTATAGAGAAAAAATTAAGGATTTTTCTTTATCTCAAATAAAAACAAAATATAACTTATAACCAAATAAGTGATTAAGTTCTACTAAAAAACAAATAAACCAACACTTACTTGACATGTGTCAACAGGAGGATGAATGGATGATGCAATCCAGTCTTCTCTTTTTCTTTTTACTTTTTTTTTTTTTTTTGTCTTATCGATGATCACCTTTAAACATAATCCAATTCCATTTCTTACCATGCAGATTCATTGGTTCTCAATATTCAATTCATTTATGATGGTTATTTTCCTCACTGGTTTGGTTTCAATGATCCTAATGCGTACTCTTAGAAACGACTATGCAAAATATGCCCGGGAAGATGATGATCTTGAAACTCTGGTAAGACACTATTATTTTTATATTCTAGTGATCCAGTCAGCATTTATGAATTTCTTTTTTATTTTTCTTTTTCAGGAAAGAGATGTAAGTGAAGAATCTGGTTGGAAACTTGTTCACGGGGATGTTTTTCGCCCACCTCGCAATTTGGTCTTGCTGTCAGCTGTTGTCGGGACAGGTGCCCAATTGGCACTATTGATACTTCTTGTCATCTTGCTTGCAATTATTGGCATGTTATATGTCGGGTAAGTAATTAGATTCACATCAAGAAATTAAAGTATTCATGTCTACAAATATATGGGAAAATGGAGGGAAAAAAGAAACGAGGGCAAATTTGTAATTTTTCCTTCCATTTCATCAAGTGTGGTGTTATTTTCTGAAATATTTTTTAAACATCATTTATTGAGACAAGAAGTTCATATTCAGATAGGAATGACAGATTTTATCATTTACCTCTACTTTTTTTTTTATTATAAAAATGTGAAAGGAGTCATTAAAGGATAATTGGATTTTGACTATGTTATTGTGTTTTTTAATATAGCAACTTTGTTGTAACTTTATTCTTATTTATTTTTATAGGAGAGGAGCAATTGTTACAACATTTATAGTTTGTTATGCTCTCACCTCTTTTGTATCCGGCTATGTGAGTGGTGGGATGTATTCACGCAATGGTGGTATGTACCTTATTAAAAAGGATCAAATGCAAGAAATAGCAACATGTTTCCATTTATTCATTTATTATAGCATCCTACTTTCATTTCTATTACAACATTGTACTTTGAAAAATCCGCCCAATTATAGCACCATCATCCAATCACAAACCAACTTTCACTGCTATAATTGTGTTGATTTTTCAAAGTACAATGTCTTGATAAGAAAAAAGAATTAAAGTACAATGATACAATTAAGTAGACTTTTTAAAGTACAATGCTTTGATAAGATATAGAAAGAAATGAAAGTAGGATGTTACAATAAACAACTAAAAGAAACCACAACGTTATAATCCGCTAATTTGTTTCATTCAACAGGAAAAAACTGGATAAAGTCAATGATCCTCACAGCTTCACTTTTCCCATTTCTATGCTTCGGAATCGGTTTTGTTCTAAACACAATCGCCATATTCTACGGGTCTCTAGCCGCCATTCCATTCGGCACAATGGTGGTCGTTTTCGTCATTTGGGCTTTCATCTCTTTCCCTCTCGCCCTTCTCGGTACAGTTGTCGGAAGAAACTGGAGCGGGGCCCCAAACAACCCATGTCGCGTGAAAACCATCCCCCGCCCAATCCCCGAAAAAAAATGGTACCTAACACCCTCAGTAGTCTCAATAATGGGAGGCCTTCTACCTTTCGGCAGCATTTTCATCGAAATGTACTTCGTATTCACATCCTTCTGGAACTACAAGGTATTTGCCTCTTTCTGGTCCAGTAAGAGGTTACGTCTGACTCAGTCCGAGTTAGACCGTTTGTTAACCCCAAAATTTACATCTGACTGGGTCCCAAACCCTAAAATTTACCTCTTACCCAGTCAGCTTCAGGATGAGTCTGACTGAGTCAGACAGTCAGACAGACACTGACCCAGTCAGACAGACACTGGCCGGGTTAGGTCTTACTCAATCAGCGAGTATCAAACAACCACTTAATTATTTTCACGTCCTTTTGTAGTCTCAATAATGGGAGGTGTTCTAACTTTTTGTTTGTTTAATTAATTGACAGGTGTACTATGTGTACGGGTTTATGCTACTGGTTTTTGTGATTCTGATTATTGTGACGGTTTGCGTTACGATTGTTGGAACGTATTTCTTGCTGAATGCCGAGAATTACTACTGGCAATGGACTTCATTCTTTTCAGCAGCCTCTACAGCTATTTACGTGTATTTATATTCAATATATTACTACTCCGTCAAGACTAAAATGTCCGGCTTTTTCCAAACCAGTTTCTACTTCGGATACACCGCCATGTTTTGTCTCGGCTTAGGAATTCTCTGCGGTAACCAACTTTTCCCTCTTTCTATTTATTACAAGTTTGGTCCCTTTACTTTACTCAATACCCAACTTTCGTCCAAAAAGAATTAATTGTTTTTTTTTTTTATGTAACTTATTTGTAGGAGCTGTTGGGCATTTGGGATCTAACTTGTTTGTTAGAAGGATCTACAGAAACATCAAATGCGACTAATTGTAGGAAGAAATGGACACGTGGCATGGAATCTATGTGAGACCTTTTGTAGTTTATTGGCATGCCAGGTGGAAAACCTTGGGTCATGTATTGATAAGAGGTCAAGGTTGGGGGAGCAGTTAATATATGTAAACTCTTGAGGAATGTTAATTTTTTTTTTTCCTTCTTTTTATAAAATGTAGAAGAAAGGGACTTTACGTAATTTAGAGAAATGCAGAGATTGTTTTGTTATCCAGATGCCATTGTTTTTGGATTTTTTACTTATAGTTGTAATTGCTTTTAATATTTTTGTGGTTATAGAATCAGGATCGGGTGAGGACTCTTCTTAAAGTGAGGACTTGCGAGGACATCTTAAAAAAGTTGAAAAAAAATATAAATAATAAAATGGATCATAGTACTATATCGGAGAAAAAAAAAAGATTCAAAAAAAACTTTTGGATCATTATTTTTTTTTATAATGAAATAATGATCCAAAATAAAAACAGAAAAATTGGATCATTATGTTTGCGTGCAAATTTTTTTTTCAAAATTTTTTTGATAATGAGATAATACTATTCTCGATTTTATGATTTATATTTTTTTTATAATTTTTTTCAATTTTTTTAAGGTGTCCTCGCGAGTCCTCACCGAGGAAATTTCAAAATACCACATCCAACTACCTAATTAGGCAAAATTTTGTTGATTATTGATTAAAAACTCGTTGAACGTACTTAAAATGTGAGATTTGGATCCGAAATCTCTTATATTTTACTTAAGTATCTTTCACTTGAATAAATATAGTTAGCGATAACTGTAATACTTAAAATATGAGATTTGGATCTGGAATCTCTTATATTTTACTCAAGTCTCTTTCACATGAATAAACTTGTCTAACATACTTAAAATGTGATATGTATTGTCGGTCTACGATCTGTGATCGGGCGCCTGTCGGATATACAAACCTTTTCGCGGTGGAAATTGGCTTCTACCAGGGTCAGCTCTCAGCCCCTACATTTTTGCATTGATCTTGGATGAGATGTTGAGTGAGATCCAGGGGGAGGTGTGCCTTGGTGTATGCTATTTGCAGATGACATTGTATTGGTGGCTGAGTTGAGGATTGTCTTGAATGCACGACCGGACACTTGGAGGACAACTTAGAGAAGAAATGACTACAAATCAACACTGTTAAAACGGAGTATCTTTGGTTCAATTTTTGTGGGGAGCCTAACGAAGTGGGAGTTGATGTTCGTTTAGGTGAAACGACTCTTTCTTGAACGAGAGCTTCAAGTCTCTACCTATGATCCATAAACGAGGGGATGTAGAGTTAGACGTTTCACATTGTATAAATACTGGCTAGTTAATGTGGATGGTGGCCTCGGGGGTCTTGTGTTACATGAAGGTTTCGTTGCATCTGAAAGGGAGATTTTATAGAGTAGCAATTAGGCCTACAACGTTGTAGGGATCCAAATGTTGGCTAGCCAAGAAGGACCATGTGAGTAAGATGGAGGTAGTAGAAATGAAGATGTTGAAGTGACATGCGGCAAAACTTTGTTGGATAGGATACCATATAGCGTTATAAGAAACTCGTTAGGAGTGACCCAAATCAACAAAAAGTTGAGTAAAGGACGTTTGAGATTATATAAACATGACATTAGGAGGCCATTATCAACGATGGTAAGGAGGTTAAAGTTTATGATGCTTGAAGGTAAGAGGGTGAGAGGACACCCTAAAAAGAAGTGGGAGGCCAATGTAAGACTTGACATGGAGGAGCTTACTCTTACCAAGGACATGGCCTCAGATAGACCGGTTTGGAGGCGAATCATCAGGGTAGATGGAAAGTCTTACCACCGTACATATATTTGTTTTTTTTTTTGGTTTTTATCTGTTGATCACAGTTTCTTGCTCTCATGTCTGTTTTTGGATTATTTTTGTTTAGATTCACTACTCTTTTAACACTAACTCCAATGGTTTCATTTTTTGCCCTCGTTTGCAGGTCCTAAGAGTCATACGCTACTGTAAGAAGTATCCATCCTTTTGCAGCAATGGACACGATGGCTTACGTTTATTCATGTCTTTTGCCCATTCTACATGTTTTCATTACGCACATACCGGAGGTCATCTCAGTGACGCAGTCGATCTTTATGTCCATGGAGAGCCGATTGCCGACGTCTACCTCCCCCTACCCCATTCTAATGCATGAAATTTATACCGGAGGTCATCTCAGTGACGCAGTCGATCTTTCTGTCCATGGAGAGCCGATTGCCGGCGTCTACCTCCCCTACCCCATTCTAATGCATGAAATTTATAGGTATGTTTTTGTTGGTATTGATAACTGTAATTAATATTTTTTAAACATTTGTGTAATATTGTGAAGTATTAAATATATTCAGTTGTAGACACTGTATTCATGAAGATTTTAGCTCATTTATTATTTAAGAGGGAATTTTTGAGCTTAAATCTAAAGCTTTGTGCATTGATGGTGTTGCTATCCTGAAAAATCGATTTGGTTGTTTAAATTTAAAATATAGTTTTGATTTGTGGTTTTATCGTTTGTCTTCCCTGAAAACGATTCTTAAAATTACATGTTGTATCGCCTTTCAATGCTCGCATATGGTTGGACCTTGTTGTTCTGAAAATATAATCGCAAAGTCCATGCCAATAAGAAGGGAACTACGTTCAATCACATGAGTTGGATGCAAACAGTAAAAATGTTTATTGACCGTTTTACATGTTTTTAAGTAAGAAAGCGAAAACCTTATTCTCAAATTGATCTTATATATTCCATCACCATTTCATCTCTTTACATATCATCAATTTAGAGTTTTGACTCCATGTCAACAATCTCCAACTCTTCTTTGTAATTACATATTGTAACACTCACTTCACAAAATCATAATGTTAAGCATGGTTAAATGCTTGTTTATGGTAACGAATTTTCACATGTTTTCATAAAATCACAATTTCATTTTTCCTTATGGTAAGATAAAGGTCGATTCCCCCCTCGATGTTTCGGTGCTTTTACTAAATACACGGTCTTGCTCATGCTGGATTGATATTGGATTAATTATGCAGTTTGTTTTGTGGTCATCACGGATCTCTATCGAGAAACAATATATTGAACGTTTTTTGAGATTGACATCATTCCATGTCTCGTGTTCATATGTATATCAATAACAAAGGGATATATGATCACTTACCTGTAGACTAATTCATACCTTTGGGTTTTGATTTCAGGACTTGTCATGGATGGCATATGTAACGCCCTAATTTCAAAAATTAAAAAAAATAATTTATTACCAAGATTCCAATAAAATATTTATTCCAGAACATAAAACTGTTCAACATGATACTTAAATTAACAGCGGAAACATTTAAAAATACTCTAGTTCATTGATATCAATCTCTTAAATGCGACGCGCTGCCGTCAAGCCTTGCCCTTCCCTTTGTCAATTGAATTACCTGAAATATTATAAAAACAACGGGTAAGCTTAAAGCTTAGTGAGTCCCCAAATTACCATACATGCCCACACATTAAGCAACCCGTCCTCGAGAACGACCCTACCCTACCCGCCATACAACAGCTACGGGCGTCCATCATACAACAGCTATGGACACGGGAAGGTTCTACCCATCATACAACAGCTATGGGTTCCCGGTTATGGCCCAGCCCATCATACAACAGCTATGGGACAAGGCAATAGTCCAACTCGCCATACAACAGCTACGAGGGGACACGCATCAGTACTGAGCCCAACAATAAATAATCACAGATATAGAATAATCATATAACTGTACAAAACACACAAGATTCCTAACATGCAACATCACATAGTAAGGTGAGGACACTCACCTGATTCGAAACCGCACAGATATTCTCTAATATCCCCACTTAGCTCGTCCACACACCTATATCCCACACACATACAACATATCAATTACTGACTAGGCTCTTACAGGCCTGCCTAAAGGTTAGACTCACTATTTGCCATCAAACCGTGGTCAAAACTAAGTTCCTGGTCAAACAGTCGCTCGCCGCGGCGTGGCTCCTCATCATACGCGCCGCGGCTATCATCGAATAAATACGGGGTTTCAGCCGAGTCCGCGCCGCTGACATAGCCAGTCTGCGTCGCAGGTCGTAACATTCCAAAATGTTTTTCAGCGATTAACAGTACATCAAAAGGCTAGGGTTTCACTCCAAACCCTTCCTGGGATCAGAAACTACCCTAAGATCACTTCCTTAGGGACATGCAAGTCTATTCATGTCCTCAGTCTAACCCTAAGGGTTACAAGTCATCTAGGACTACTACTCAAGGGATAACACCATGAAAACGGGATAAACTGAAATATTAGAAGGTAGATCCTCTTACCTTACTTCTGGAAAACAGAGAAATGCACCCGATCGTCTACAGCCTTTCCCCACGCTGTATTTCTTCCTTCAAGCCTCCAAAGCCTTGGAACCACGGAGTCTCTGCTGAAATCGGACGCCTCTGCTCCAGAAAACTCCCAAAAACACGAACCCTAGGGCTAGGTCCCTTTATATAGGCGTTTAAATCCGAATTAGGGTTTTTCACTTTAGAGGCGCACCGCGTTGCGGGATCTTTAAAACCGCGCCGCGCGTACAAATCCTTCGCGATTCTAAATTCTTCCTAAAGCCGCGCCGTGGATTCCTTCGGGCCGCGACTCGGCGGAACGGGTCTTACAATTCTCCCCCACTTAACTGGATTTCGTCCCCGAAATCCGTGCCGGTAAATAATTCTGGATAATGCCTCCGCATTTCCTCCTCTGGTTCCCAAGTCCATTCGGACCCTTTTCGATGCTGCCACTGAACCTTAACTAATCCTATTGTTTTATTTCGTAAAGCCTTTATCTTCTTTTCAATGATGGCAATTGGTCGCTCCACATAGTTTAGGCGTTCATCTAATTGAATATCCTCCAAATATACTATTGTAGATTCCTCAGTAACGCATTTTCTGAGCTGCGAAACGTGGAACGTGTCGTGAATCTGACTAAGCTGCTCGGGCAGCTCCAACCGGTAAGCTACCTCACTTACACGGGCGACAAATTGATATGGTCCAATGTACCTAGGGCCAAGCTTTCCTCGCTTCCTAAAACGAATAACTCCCTTCCAAGGTGACACCTTTAGAAGAACATAATCCCCAACTTGAAACTCGAGATCGGACCGTCGGCTATCCGCATAACTTTTCTGTCGACTTTGAGCGGTTAACAATCTCTCCCGAACCTTCTAAATTAACTCAGTTGTCTTGAGCACCACCTCTGTACTACCCAATACCTGCTGGCCAACCTCGCCCCAGCAAATAGGTGTCCGACATTTTCTTCCATACAACATTTCAAAGGGAGCTCTGCCAATGCTCGCGTGATAACTGTTATTGTAAGAAAACTCGGCTAAAGGGAGATGGGAATCCCAACTCCCGCCAAAATCGATGACGCATGCCCTAAGCATATCTTCCAGCGTTTGAATCGTCCTTTCACTCTGCCCATCCGTCTGAGGATGGTATGATGTGCTGAAATGAAGGCGAGAGATAATCTCATCTATGAAGACCTTAGCCAATTCCTTTGCAGAGTAAGTCTCTTGGATGGGGAGGAAATGAGCACTTTTAGTCAACCTATCCACGATAACCCAAATAGTGTCCATATGTCGAGGGGTTCTTGGCAACTTCGTGATGAAATCCATTGTGATATGCTCCCATTTCCATTCTGGGATCTCAAGAGGTTGCAATCTACCATGAGGCCGTTGGTGCTCGGCCTTGACCCTACGACAGGTCATGCATCTTTCGACAAACTCAGCTACTTCCCTCTTCATGCCTGGCCACCAATAATATTCGTGCAGATCCCTATACATTTTAGTTGCTCCAGGGTGGATAGAGAACCTGGATTTATGTGCCTCCTCCAATAGGGTTTGACGAACCCCGCCCAGCTTTGGTACCCAAATCCTCTCATGGCAAGTTAACAAATCCCTACTATCTTTGACCATAGCTGCCAACTGACCCACAATCCTCTCACTTTTCTGATTCTCGCTCTTGCTTGCTTCCACCTGCGCTTTCCTAATCAGCTCAAGCAGCGGTGTCACACTTGTCATCCTTAGACAAACGCCCTGAAGGGATGCGCTCGAAGCCTTATGACTTAACGCATCCGCTACCACATTGGCCTTTCCAGGGTGGTAGTGTATCTCACAATCATAGTCTTTTAATACATCCAACCATCTTCTCTGTCTCATATTGAGGTTTGCCTGATCCATCAGGTACTTCAAACTCTTGTGGTCCGTGAAAATGGTGCACTTCACTCCATACAAATAGTGTCTCCAAATCTTGAGAGCGAAGACCACCGCTCCCAATCCCAAATCATGAGTAGGATAGTTAGCCTCATGGGGCTTCAACTGTCATGAGGCGTAAGCAATCACCCTGCCTCGTTGCATCAAGACTGCCCCCAATCCCGAGATAGATGCATCGCAATAAACTACCATGTCCTCAATGCCTTTAGGCAACGTCAAAACCGGAGCTTCACACAATTTCCGCCGCAAAGTCTCAAAAGCCTGCTGCTGCTCCTCACCCCACTGAAAAGCAGCGTTTTTCTTAGTTAGCCGAGTCAAAGGTACCGCAACCTTTGAGAAGTCTTGGATGAAACGGCGATAATAACCAGCCAGACCCAAGAAACTTCTAATTTCAGATGGAGTCTTCGGAACCTCCCACCGCATCACGGCCTCCACCTTAGCTGGGTCCACCATGATTCCTTGCTCATTTACAATGTGACCTAAAAACTGAACCTCCCGTAGCCAAAAGTCACACTTGGATAATTTTGCATAAAGCTTCTCCTTCCTTAAGGTCTCTAATACTTCCTTTAAGTGTTGTTCATGTTGCTCTCTGCTCCGAGAGTAGACTAAGATGTCGTCAATGAAAACTATAACTGACCGATCCAACATCGGTCGACACACTCGATTCATTAAATCCATAAAAGCTGCAGGGGCATTGGTCAGTCCAAACGACATTACTACAAACTCGAAGTGGCCGTACCTCGTCCTAAAAGCCGTTTTCGGGATGTCTTCCTCCCGTACTCGCATTTGATGGTATCCTGACCGCAAATCAATTTTTGAGAACCACGAGGCGCCTTGCAGTTGATCAAATAAGTCGTCAATACGAGGTAATGGATATCGATTCTTCACCGTAAGCTTGTTCAGCTCACGAAAATCTATGCACATCCTATTGGAACCATCCTTCTTCTTAACAAACAAAATAGGCGCTCCCCACGGTGAGCAACTCGGTCGAATAAATCCCTTATCCAATAATTCTCGAAGTTGAATAGACAACTCCAGCATCTCCGGAGGCGTAAGACGATACGGTGCTTTAGCTATCGGAGCTGCACCGGGAGTTAAGTCGATCTTAAATTCCACCTGTCTCTCTGGCGGCACGCCAGGCAGGTCCTCGGAAAAAACATCAGGAAAATCCCGAACCACTGGTATATCACCTGCTTTCTTCTGTGGCTTCCTTTCTCGTGCATCTACAACATAAGCCACAAATCCCGATCCTCCATGCTGAAAATGTCTGCGTGCCCTAGCAGCTGAACAGAAAACTGCACCTCGATTCTTTCTCTCGCCCTGCACAACCAGCTCTCCCCCACTTGGGGTTTGAATCCATACTCTCTTATTCTTACAATCGATCCATGATTCATGCTGACCTATCCAATCCATACCGATGATAACTCGAGAGTCACTCAACGGTATATGGATGAGATCGATCGGAAACTTTATTCCTTGAATCACTACTTCGCATCCCCGATAAACACTGGTCGCTTGCACGGTTTTATCATCCGCAATTTCTACTTCTAACGGCCGATGAAGAGTTCCTAAAGCAATACCGAAACTCTTTCCCAACGCGTCAGACACAAAAGAATGACTAGCACCCGAATCAAATAGTGCAAAGGTAGGCGTAGAGTTGACTAAGAATGTTCCTAATCACAGCATAATAGACATATTAATTACACACACCACAAACGCGAGGAAAGTAAAGAAAGAGTACCCGTGACGACATCGGGCGCATCCTATGCCTCCTCGGCGGTCATGACGAATGCTCGACCCTTGGTCTTAGGGGCTTCCCCTTTCCCCTGCCTACCATCGGTAATCCGGAGTGTAGTGGGTGCCGGATTTTGAACCACTCCCTGAGTCAGACGGGGACATTGGGCCTTGAAGTGGCCTACCTGATTACAATTAAAACAAATCTTGACCTCTTGCCGACAATCTTTAGCATAGTGGCCCTCCTTTCCACACTTATGGCATATTAACACCCAGCAACGCCCCTCATGATTCCTTCCACATTTACCACACTTACCCAGACTCCTTTGCCCTTGCTTTCCCTGATCTGCCCCTCGAAATTTCTTCGACACCTGCTGAGTCTGAGTAGGCGCCGGACGCTTCTGCTTTTGTTGGGTTTCCAGTTCCAACTCTCGGGCCCGAGTGGCCGCTATCATATCAGTAAGAGTTTGGTGCCTAGCAGCAGACACAAATTCTCGAATGTCTGTGCGAAGCATCGCCAAGTATCGTGTCATCCTCATGCGCTCGGTTGCCGCAAACTCTGGACAGAAGAGTGCCCGTTCATTAAACTTCTTGGTGATTTCCGTCACCGTCTCAGTAGTCTCGGTCAGATTTAGGTATTCCTGCGCCAAGCGTTCCATTTCCACTTGTGGAACACACTCCAATTTGAACTGTTCCTTAAACTGCGGCCATGTAATGGCATCCAACTGAGCAGGAGTGAGATCTTTCGTTCGTATCTCCCACCAATCTTTCGCACCCTCTCTTAAAAGATTCGCCGCAAACATTACCTTGGAGTTCTCATGGCAGGAACATGTGCGGAAAGCACCCTCCACTGCGGAAATCCACCGCATGCTAACAATCGGATCCCTGCCCCCATCGAACATCGGAGGCGAACAGGCCGAAAAGTCCTTATAACTTGCATCCCTAGCACGTGATGTGCCCTGAGTAGCCAGTCGTTCCTCGAGCATTGCCCATAGCTCAGCCTTAATCGTACCAAAGAACTGAGGTATCGCAGCCAACACTTCCCACGAAACCTCCTCCGCTATCAGGTTACGGAGATTTTCATCAGTCAGTCCTCCCCCACTCGAGGCACCCGCATCTGGTCCACCGTTACTTCGAGTGACTGCCATTCTGAAATGCACAACAGTTCTAATATCAATACTCGGGTCACTCTTATCTACCCAACTACTTGACTTTCTAGGACTTCGGTTGACTACTCTTGACTCAAGCGTGAATCCTGTGCTTTCGGTAGTACTGGCCTGGTACTACCTTCCACACCTATTCGCCCTTGTTCCAAGTTCGTCAATCATCCTCCTAAAATGTCACACACATACTAAACCATTTTATATGACTCCTGCGGTCAGGCACCGTGGTGCCTAATCTTTTGATCTAACTCTCCATTTCACACGTGCCTAAGAGAACTAATGCTAATGTCGTCGAGTCACCTCACGGACGCACAGTCGTACACAATCGGGAATAAGATAGACGTTTGAATAACTGATCTACCCTAAAGTCACAACCAAACAAGGAACAGCCAGTAAGGCCAGACCAAGAATTCTTAGGCTATCTTACCCTAATTGTATATAACCTACCAGCATTCACTAAGCAACCTAACGACAGTAGCATAAAATTCCAAAGCAGCACATATGGCACAAACAGTCTACAGAGTATATTATCCAGGCAACTTTACATTCTAGCACAATAAATCTTATCACATAACACAAACTTGGCATGGGTAATTGGAAATCACAAAACTTACTTGAGCTCGGCTGACGGTTCGCATCGCATCTTCTTTTACTTTACTTTAACCTTCCAAAAACATTTTCTTAACAAAATCGCTCAGTCCTAAGTTTGAGTTTGGATTCCCAATACAGTTCATCCAAATCCCTCAAACCAAGGCTCTGATACCAATTTGTAACGCCCCAATTTCAAAAATTAAAAAAAATAATTTATTACCAAGATTCCAATAAAACATTTATTCCAGAACATAAAACTGTTCAACATGATACTTAAATTAACAGCGGAAACATTTAAAAATACTCTTATAGTTCATTGATATCAATCTCTTAAATGCGACGCGCTGCCGTCAAGCCTTGCCCTTCCCTTTGTCAATTGAATTACCTGAAATATTATAAAAACAACGGGTAAGTTTAAAGCTTAGTGAGTCCCCAAATTACCATACATGCCCACACATTAAGCAACCCGTCCTCGAGAACGACCCGACCCTACCCGCCATACAACAGCTACGGGCGTCCATCATTCAACAACTGTGGATATGGGAAGGTTCTACCCATCATACAACAGCTATGGGTTCCCGGTTATGGCCCAGCCCATCATACAACAGCTATGAGACAAGGCAATAGTCCAACTCGCCATACAACAGCTACGAGGGGACACGCATCAGTACTGAGCCCAACAATAAATAATCACAGATATAGAATAATCATATAACTATACAAAACACACAAGATGCCTAACATGCAACATCACATAGTAAGGTGAGGATACTCACCTGATTCGAAACCGCACATATATTCTCTAATATCCCCACTTAGCTCGTCCACACACCTATATCCCACACACATACAACATATCAATTACTGACTAGGCTCTTACAGGCCTGCCTAAAGGTTAGACTCACTATTTGCCATCAAACCGTGGTCAAAACTAAGTTCCTGGTCAAACAGTCGCTCGCCGCGGCGTGGCTCCTCATCATACGCGTCGCGGCCATCATCGAATAAATACGGGGTTTCAGCCGAGTCCGCGCCGCTGACATAGCCAGTCCGTGTCGCGGCTCGTAATATTCCAAAATGTTTTTCAGCGATTAACAGTACATCAATCGGCTAGGGTTTCACTCCAAACCCTTCCTGGGATCAGAAACTACCCTAAGATCACTTCCTTAGGGACATGCAAGTCTATTCATGTCCTCAGTCTAACCCTAAGGGTTACAAGTCATCTAAGACTACTACTCAAGGGATAACACCATGAAAACGGGATAAACTGAAATATTAGAAGGTAGATCCTCTTACCTTACTTCTGGAAAACAGAGAAATGCACTCGATCGTCTACAGCCTTTCCCCACGCTGTATTTCTTCCTTCAAGCCTCCAAAGCCTTGGAACCACGGAGTCTCTGCTGAAATCGGACGCCTCTGCTCCAGAAAACTCTCAAAAACACGAACCCTAGGGCTGGGTCCCTTTATATAGGCGTTTAAATCCGAATTAGGGTTTTTCACTTTAGAGGCGCACCGCGTCGCAGGATCTTTAAAACCGCGCCGCGCGTACAAATCCTTCGCGATTCTAAATTCTTCCTAAAGCCGCGCCGCAGATTCCTTCGGGCCGCGACTCGGCGGAACGGGTCTTACAGCATATCCTATGCTAACGTTGGGGAAATGATGTAAATCATTGCCAATATTCCACATATTTGTTGTGTCATGTGCAACTGGTAGTCTATGGGGGATATGCTTACTGAAAAACAAGTTGTTGACGTTATAAATATTACATAGGCTTATAAGGTTGCATACAAAGTGCAATCTAAGCTTAAATTAGGTTGAACAAGAAATAAAGGGAATAGTTTGTTATTGATCAATAATATGATGTTTAATTGGAAACTAAGATTACTAAATGACTTAATTTGCAATTATAAATATTCCTAATTATTAAGAATTAGTGAATTGATAATCAGCTTATAATTCAAATTAATTCAAATTTAAATGTTGCTTGATTGGCAAGATAAGGATGAGGGTTAGCATAACTATAAATTAATAAAGGCCTCCATTGATCCTTCTTTCCCTCTCACTTGATGACACCACTTTCTCCCCCCTCAACCCTTGATATTGGCACAGATTAACAATCATTAAGATAGGGTTTCAGCTTTCTTGCTCTTCAAGAATCAACAACACCATCTCAATCTCTTATGGTCGAAGTTGGCACTGCAAAATAAGAAGGTTTTGAAGCTAACTTCATGGATTGAAACTTTATGGTGTGAAACAATAGAGAGATTCCCATTTAGATCATTATCATCCTTCATGTAAATCGATTAAGATACATGCATCCACACCCTCTTATAATTTACTTATGTTGCAAGTTTTGTGATGAATAATATCATTGGAAGTTCATGACTGTTGACTTTTATAATCCTTTTGTTGCCTTGATTATTGTTTTGAAAGCCATTGTGATACAACATGTTTATCATTTAATTAACATAAACGAACAAACACAAACAAGAAAATATGTTCGTCTACGTGCTCATGTTCGTTCGTTTGTTCCATTAACTTAAACGAACAAACCATTATTTGTGTTCATTTGGTTCCGTTATAGCCCGGGCTGAGACTTATGCATGTATTACATGTCCACTCCAAAACTCCTCATGAATTGGAAGCTATGACCATTTTAAATCATTTTTCCTTTGTCTTTGCCATGTTCTTATTGCATTGTGACTAAGTTATATTATTCAATCTGCCACATGTTTTTATTTATTTTTTAAAGCATGATAATCGATTTGATAATTGTTAAAAGCATGCTAATATTAACATAAATTAACACAAAATATAACGAAAAATCTAAATTCCATAGAATTTCAAGACCAACTGCATGAAATAACTTTCTCATGAGTTTGGTGTGTAGTTGTACGATTAAACAATCAAATTATCATTTTCCTTTTTCAGTATATCATCATATTAAACAACTCTAGTTTAGAGTAATTAGATTTTCTTTGCGTCGCTTCTTAGGATTACATATAGATAGGAATGACATGTTATTTTGATATATTTGTACCAAAGTAAATTTAGCTAGTCTTTTAGGTAATAAAAGGTAAGAGAACTTTATATACTTTCTGACGGTAGTTTTCTATCATTTAGCCAACTAAGTCGGTTTTGAGTTCACTTCCACACATTTAAAATGAACAAAGTTATCCTTTAAGGGAGATGGATTTTATGGAAAAAATGTTTATGTTATTAGAAATTGTTAATGTTATATTACCGATATACATACCACCCGAAAAAGGGTGTAACACAAATGACCGCATAGCGCAGTGGATTAGCGCGTCTGACTTCGGATCAGAAGGTCGTGGGTTCGACTCCCACTGTGGTTGTCTTTGTTTTTTTACATTTTGTGCTACATCACATATACAATTATCTTATATTATTGCAATTTCAACATTTTTTCAGAAAATATCACCATTTAATGCATCAACAGCTATTTTACATTATTTAACAAATATATATTATTTTTCTTTTTATAATCAATAGTTATTCAGTAATATATCTACATTAAATGTTTTTATTAAAATTATAGAAATATTAATAATGTTAGTTTCATTTACGTTTTGATTGAATTTGGATATTATCTGTGTCTACTTATCTTAAAAAGGACATCCACGTCAATTTGCTATATAAACATAGTTCAAATTGATTAGCTATGAAACATCATTTTACCTATTTACTAACAAATCAGTTAATTAAAACCATAGATATTAATGACTAATTTATTATCTAAAGAATCACTTGAATAAAATAGGGTTTTGCGTGATAGAAGATAAAATCGTCGACCATAGAAATATAAAGAAAAGTTTTTTATTGAGTTTGGTAATTTTCGGAAGCCTTTCATACTTAAAGCACCAAATTGTTTCAACTAAATATACCCACATACGCAGAATACAAAACATAATACAATCTACTTTAATACCATGAAAAAAAGATGGATTAAAATTTCAAGAGATGTTCGAATTTTCTAGATGATTTAATGCATCAACAGCTATTTTACATTATTTAACAAATATATATTATTTTTCTTTTTATAATCAATAGTTATTCAGTAATATATCTACATTAAATGTTTTTATTAAAATTATAGAAATATTAATAATGTTAGTTTCATTTACGTTTTGATTGAATTTGGATATTATCTGTGTCTACTTATCTTAAAAAGGACATCCACGTCAATTTGCTATATAAACATAGTTCAAATTGATTAGCTATGAAACATCATTTTACCTATTTACTAACAAATCAGTTAATTAAAACCATAGATATTAATGACTAATTTATTATCTAAAGAATCACTTGAATAAAATAGGGTTTTGCGTGATAGAAGATAAAATCGTCGACCATAGAAATATAAAGAAAAGTTTTTTATTGAGTTTGGTAATTTTCGGAAGCCTTTCATACTTAAAGCACCAAATTGTTTCAACTAAATATACCCACATACGCAGAATACAAAACATAATACAATCTACTTTAATACCATGAAAAAAAGATGGATTAAAATTTCAAGAGATGTTCGAATTTTCTAGATGATTTATCAAACAGAACACTACACTATTCTAGCCCTAACATAGTTTTCTAGCACAATTTTTAGACATAACTTATGTTAGCTATGCATAGTCAAAGTCATTACCAATATAAAAAAAAAACAATTATTTTTGATTCAACACCAACATGTCTAATGGGAGTCTCAACTCTCAAGTGCATAGTTTTGACACCTACAAAACACTATTCATACACAAACACCAACTACGATTCCGACACCGGAATCGGCTTCACCGCAGTCTGAATTCTCCTAAACGCCACCTTCACTCTTTCCTTCAACCCCTCGTTTTCACTCTCAACCTCCCCATTTTTCTTATCAAGATACGCCACATTCTCATCAACCCTAACCACCAACCGCCCATCTTCCCCATACTTTACATTCCCAAACAAAGACAACAACAAAGCATGCACAATCTTCTCCCTCTTCTTCCCCTCCTCCACCTCATCCACCGCCTCCTCCGCCTCCACCACCACCTTCACCATCTCCCTCCCCGCATTCAACACCAACGCCACCACCGAATCCGACACTATATCCCCAATCGGATCCGCCACCCACTCCACCGCCAAATGCCGCTCCGACTCCCTCCTCACCGTCACCTTCCCATGAACAACCAACGTCGGAATCCCCGATTCCGATTCCGCCGGAATCCCTGATTCCGATTCCGTCGGAATCACCGGTTCCGACCCCTCGACACTTTCATAAATCTGTTTCAACCTATGCTTAATCACCCCAAAAGCACCGGAATACGGAATCGTAATCCGTTGCGTGATATTCGCGGTCGATAACTGCGAAAAAACATGTAAATCATCCGGCGAAATTATCTGATACGAAAACCCTTTCCGCACCAAAACCCCGCTAACGTTCTCCCCCGATTCCGGTTCCCGTTCCGCCAACTTCCCAATCGTCTTCGCCATTTTCTCCGAATTAAACTGCATTTCAACCGATTGACAATTCTTCGGTGTAAAAATTTTAATATTTCTCTCCGCGAAAAAACTCACAAGCTTTTGCTTCAACCTCCCCATCTCATTAGCCTCACCATGAACCAAAATTATATTCGGAGGCATCAACTCTTCCAAAAAAGTACTCGTTTGCGCACAGTCAGCATGAGCCGAAAACGAAATATAATGAACTTGCATATTCAAAGGCGCGGTCAACCCGTTCATTAAAGTCACCTCTTTCGGTTCATTTATAATCATTTTCGCCAACGTCCCTTCAATCACATACCCCGGAATCACACACGCGTTTTTTTTCTCCGCGCACCATTTATCAAACAATTGTCGCGAAAGCCCGCTTTGCAAACTCCCCGGGCTCGCCATGACAACGGACGGGCCCACGTCGTTGAATTCGTCGATACTTTTCAACGGCGAAATATGTTTAAAATCAAAAGGGTTTGAATTCGCGAATTGTGTCCGAATCCTTTCGTTCATGGAGTTTATGTAAGTTTGGTAGACGGCCATGCAACGTTTCGCGAGGGGCGACGCGTAATATATCGGGACGTTGTGTAATTCGGGGTGGTTTGACCAGTATTCGTCGAGGATTAGGAGTAGTTCTTGGGCGCGGCCAAGGGCAAAAGCGGGAATTAGGACGCGACCGCCTTGGGAGACGGTGGTGTGGATGACGTCGGTGAAACGTTTCTCGCGGATGTGGCGGGGTTGGTGGAGTTGGACACCGTAAGTGGATTCGATGATGCAGATGTCGGGGGAGAATTGCGGGAGTTCGGCGGCGCGGAGGTGGCGGTCTTCCTCGCGGGAGTAGTCGCCGGTGTAGAGGACGCGGACTCCGGCGATGTCCACCATGAACATGGCGGCACCGAGGACGTGGCCGGCGGTGTAACACCAGAAGCGGATTCCGTTCACTTCTAGGGTTTGGTGGAAGTCGATTACCTGCGGAATGTTAAATAATGTTTTTGATTATTATCTGAATTTCTAAAAAAGGGTATTTTGGTCTTTTAATAGAAAAGATACCTCGATTTTATCCATGGAACGAAGAATGTCTTGTTCATCAAATAACATATCTTCAACTGAAACTTTGCTGACTTTCACATAATCTGATAAAAGTAACTTGTAAATAGCCTTTGTTGCATGAGTCATGAAGACCCTTCCTTTAAATGTTGTCTGTGAAAACAATGAATAGTATTTAATTAATATCAAAACATACTTTAGAGAATAGTGAAATAGTATAAACAGCAACTGAAGCTTGTTAAAAATAGTGAAACCTTTTCAAGGAAATATGGAAGGGACGCGGCATGATCCAAGTGAAAGCTGCACATGATTGTAAAAAGAAACATTAAACAAGCTCAAGAACACCCCTTAACACAGATATTGTAGAATCAATATATAATTATACTGAATCCTTGTTCTTCCTATTAGTTATTTTTGTTGGTATCTTATTGCCAAATCAAATTCATTCGTTAGTTGACAATGTTCAATATTGTAGTAACAAACAAAATTGAAACAGATTGCTTCCTTCCTATTTCCTAAGAAATAAATTGCTTGACTTCCAGATCAAATAAACTAATTGACGATTCCAATCTGAATTTGTCACTTGAGAATCATGTTAAACTATACAAATGTCAAGAATATGAAATCTGTGGTGTCAATTTTGTAAAATAACTCATATCAGTTTCGAATTCGGAAAAGCAACGAGGGAGTAAGACAGCTTACTGAGTAATGAGAAGAACGTCAATGGTAGAAGGGTCGATTTCGTCAAAGTAAGGCAAAGCAGCCATGCCCGAAAACGCGGGATGAATTCCACAATCGAACTATCAACAATAAATCAGAATGCAAAACTAAGAAACGAAGAATCCCGAAATACGAGCAGAAATGTACAACACAAAAAAAAACAACCGAATTGACTATTACCATGACAGTTTTCCCTTTGAAAGTCATGAATACACATGATCTTCCGACTTCACTTCCAGCGCCTAATGGAGTTATGGTCAGTAAATCTGATTCTCTAGTCGCCATCGAATCACGCCTCTTCAATGAAGATGATGATTGTTGTGGCCCCGTTGAAGCCATTACTCTTGACTTAAGCTGTTACAGAACCTGAAGTGAATTATTTAAACCCTAGCGTCCCTTTTCATGCACAGATAGTGAGGGGTTTTGCAACAACTGGTAGAGGTGAAACCCTAATTCGAAGAAATCTTGCGCGCGCGGTCGGGAAGGGGTGTCTGTATGTGCTTCTTTTAACCGTGTTCTCTTTGTTTTAGTAATAAACATATTTTTGGGGTTAATTAACTAAACAATCAATTTATGTAAGAGTAATTGTATGGATTCCTGCCTTTTATTCCTATTATTATTTCTGCCTTTTATTCCTATTATTATTCATATCTATGTGAAATTATGACAAATATCATATTTAATAAAACTAATAATATTTTAATATGCATGTCACAATTTAACTTGGGTAGGAAGATTAGGAGGAATAAAAGGTAGGAACAAAAGCAATTTCTCTTTATGTAATGAAAAATTGAAAATAGAGTTAATAACTAAAATAATCATATCAAAGTGGACTGATATTTTAAGATGATCACTTACGGACTTGCAAAAAAGCAACTTTGACCATAGAGAAGAATCATTGGGATCGATTTCATCAGAGAGAAAAGTAGATGAATTCGAGAGCCAGAGGAGTTCGAAATTGAGAGAATTGATGAATTTATCATCTCTAGCATCAAAATTTGTGAATACAATCCCTTGAGATAGTCAATATCTCTTTTAAATATTGTTTTTGATGTTCGGCGATTTCTAACATGGATGGTTACCTTCTAACTTCTCGAATAACCAAATACTAGTTGAATCCAATAGTTGAAGTATTTTTGTATATATTTTAGTGATATAAAACTGAACTATTGTAACTAATGCATCCATCGAGTTAGATTAACCTAGATATTGATTTAATTATACTTTTAGTTTTTTTGAAGTGAATTGAACTTTGATTTAGGGTTAAATGTCCAAACTACTAAGATGAATCCCTTAATTGGTCGAAAGTGGAGTTTGATGTAACTGAAGCCCTAACTTTGGTATATTACCAATTGTTTAACAACAAATATACACTACTCCTACTCTTGCACTAATCACCTAAACCACCATTTCCTCATAGTCTAAGTTTAAGTTGTCAGCTAGGATTAAATGGGTTGACCCATTGGTTTTTCGTGTAACCCGGCGAAATAAGTGATTACGAGGGTATTTTCATCCTAGAAGTCAGATTAATCACCTCCCAAAACTCTCTAGACATGTGTGTGTATGTGTTCTTGGTGAGATTACTTTATGTAAGACAAATTCTCGATAATTCAAGGATTCTTTCAAGGAATGATCAAGTGCAAACTTGCTATATCAAGGTAACCACTCAACCTCTAGCTGTAGATTGAGTTAAATGTATGATTGGATGAAAGACCTTATGAACCCTAATTTCAATGTTTGAATAATATGATGAATTATGATTAGA
The DNA here is from genome assembly GCA_023525715.1 of Cichorium intybus. NCBI lineage: Eukaryota > Viridiplantae > Streptophyta > Magnoliopsida > Asterales > Asteraceae > Cichorium > Cichorium intybus. The sequence goes on along the minus strand of CM042012.1, from coordinate 107,145,861 downwards.
TATTGTTCTTAGATGATGTTTAAGCTTTATGCTAGCAAGGATAAAGTAAAATGATAAAGTGTAATATGTTTATTAGTGATTGATTATGAACTAGTAAGATATAATTAATGTTATGATAAGATCAAAAAGATTATGCATAATGTATATTAAGTCCTTAATGGAATAAGTATGATGTTTGTTGTTTCCAAACATCATTATATGATTAGAGTCTCATTGTGAGACAAGTTAACAAATATTACATTTATAATGTGATATGCGTCTATTAAGACATAATATTTAGGGGTCTTTACTTGTTACTAAGACCTAGCATGTTGTCAATAAGAATGTTAATGAACTCCTTAGGTAATTAAGGAGTAAAAGTTCAAGGAAATGAAAAGGGCAAAGAACTATAGGAATTCTAGTTAGAATTCTCTAACTAGTCAAGGTGAGTCCCAAATTCTGTAATAAAATTTTCATTTTTAAAAGCGATTTAAGTACCTAAAAAAGGTTTGTAAACTAAAACCATTCAAATTAAAACTTAGTATTTAAACATATAAAACGTACTTATCAAATCATTTACAAACATTATCCAGCGAAAGACTTGATCGTTGAAATCCTCATATGCGGTACAGTCGCGCCATGCTCCAAGCTCAAGCCAATATTTACCTGAAAGCAGTTAGGGTAAAAGGATAAGCACAAAGCTTAGTGAGTTCCCCAAAAAATACCACACGATCCATCACATAAACATCGTTGGCTCTCGGGATTGCCCCGATCCGCCGGTAAACATCGTGTGACTCTCGAGCTTGCCTCGATCCGTCGGTAAATATCGTGTGACTCTTGGGCTTGCCCCGATCCGTCAGTAAACATCGTGTGACTCTCGGGATTGCCCCGATCCGTCCTCGGCTCTCGAGCTTTCCCCGATCCGCCAATAAATATCGTAAGCACAAATAATAACATCACACAAAGTAATAAAGACTATCTACGCATGTATATCACCCATAGTATAGTGAGAAGATTCACCTGATTCGTGACCTTAAGCTAGACAACACTCCACGCGAATGCCCGCAGATTCTGACAATACGCACTTCCTAACAATGATAAACCTCACTTAGAACTTTCTAAATTCCGAACGGAATAATCCTATAAGACCGGCATCCAAAACCCTCAAGTTTGACCAAAAGTCAAACTGGTCAAAAAGTTAACGGTCAGAGTCAACAAAGACAACAGACAAAGTTAGCGCCGCTAACTCCCCTGTTCAGCTCAAATCTCCATTAAGTGCTTAATCCATTAAGACAGAAACTATAACTTCCAGGGGTTTGTCCCCAACAACCCAATAACTCATAAAAATGTGACTTAACCCACCAATCCTTTCCAAACAAACTCATGGTGACAAATCTAGTTCCAAAAATGAAGATTAATAACTTAAAACTTCGTCCACAACCACATTAAGACTAGGCTTGGGTTTTTCTCAAGGATTCAGAGACAACAAGGAGAAGAACTCATCCTTAGCCTCTAAATCCCACCCTCGTCCAAGATATGGAGCCATCATCGTCTTGAAAAGCTTGAAAATAACTTCATAAGTCCATTAACAACAAGAACTAAGGAAAAACAAGCTTCTAACACTTACAATGGTCCAGGAACAGCAAGAACTTGACTCCTTCTAAGCACCACTCTCTCTTGAACACCTTGCTACCTTCTTCTACCTCCAAGAACCTTCATAAACCCACAAATGAGCCTTAAACAACCATGGAAGCTTGAGAGAGAGTATAAAAGTGTTTTCTGGAGTTCTAGATGCAAAATGGCAGACTTGGGGTTGACAAAAGACTTAAAATGGTCCAGATCACGAAAATGCACACTTTTTCCCGTTTAAACCATATTAGCGGTGCTAACATTGAATTAGCGTCGCTAACTTCGAGCCAGGACAAAAACTATGCAGCTTTTTCAAACTGTCGCAGAGATTCCCATGTTTGACCAGATTAGCGGCGCTAATCCCTAGATTAGCAGCGCTAATATACTTTTTCCCGTTTTCTGATTTTTGTCTTCTATTTATTCGCTATGTTCTCGATACCTGGTTCTGGGTCTTACACTTTTACTCTTTAAGACTCGAAACTTGACTTTCCAGGATTAGGGTCTTACAATGCATAATGTATATTAAGTCCTTAATGGAATAAGTATGATGTTTGTTGCTTCCAAACATCATTATATGATTAGAGTCTCATTGTGAGACAAGTTAACAAATATTACATTTATATTGTGATACGCGTCTATTAAGACATAATATTTAGGGGTCTTTACTTGTTATTAAGACCTAGCATGTTGTCAATAAGAATGTTAATGAACTCCTTAGGTAATTAAGGAGTAAAAGTTCAAGGAAATGAAAAGGGAAAAGAACTAGAGGAATTCTAGTTAGACTTCTCTAACTAGTCAAGGTGAGTACATGAAGCTTTTCCTACTTTGGGGCACATGGAAAAATGTTTATGAAATATATGTATATGTTTTCAATGTGAAAATATGAATAAGTCCTATAATATGTTTATAAGCATTAATTATAGTTATGAATTGAGTATTCTATTTAGAATATTATAAAGTGAATGGTATATGATAAAAAGAGTATATGATAGTGGTAAATGTAAGGTATTTGACATATAGCCTTAAAATGCATAAAAGTAAATGATAATGAAAAAGTTAATGTATTTGGCATATAAAATTAGAATACATAGAAGTAATGGTATATGATATTGTAACACCCCATAATTTGTCCTTTTTTTTTTAAAGCGCATTAATATCAAAAGCGCATTACGCCAAAAGCACAATAGCTAGTGTGATATTTTATAAAACTCGTTACTGAAAAATCTCATATTTCAAAACTCATGTTTCTTTATATAACAGATTGTCAAGCTAGAAAAAAAACTTTTCTCATGACCTCGTGTCATGTCTTAAAAATTTGGTCCCAACAAAAACCATTTAGTTGTAAAAATGGTTATACAACTCCGGGGGTTACAACTTCATATCATACAAGACCATAGAAAGCAAGTTAGGATTACAAACCAGTACATCGGCCAATGTTCGCTCCATCTAAGATCCTAATCTCTTCGGGTCATCTACTTGCTTCTATCTCTCATGTCTAGAACCTGAGATACATGACATAAAATAAAATACGTAAGACAAAAATGCCTCGTGAGCTACATGAGTTTGGACACAAAACATTTATAAACATAACATATATCATTTTCAAAACCATTGTAATCAAATCATTTCATAACACTGGCTTTTAAAATCATTATAACTTAAACGCATCATTGTTTTGCTTTTAAAACCATTCATAAGAAGTTTGTCATTTGCAAAACCTTCGTAATCAAATCATGTCAAAAGACTTGTTGTTAAAAACATAATAACCGAAACACATCATCATTTTGCTTTTAAAGCCTTTCATAATAAGTTTATCATCATAAAACTTTCATTACTTAAACTTGACTGGTATTCATTCGTGTTTGGATTTTTATACTTAGGGCCTTAATCACCTTTGGTGATACCCCAAGTCTATACTGAAATGGTAAGAACGTAATCAAACCATCTCAGCATCATATAACATGCTTTGACTGATATCTCCACATGCTTTATTTTTATACTTAGGATAATCACGCTTGGTGATATCCCAAGTCTATACTAAGATGAAAAGAACATAATCAGTCCATCCTAGCATCATGAGTTTTAGGACATCTACTTCACGATGGGGAAGGTACCACCCCAGTAGACTCCTCTATATTCCCTTATGGGAATATCATGGCCCTGGCAAAAGTGGGTAACATACTAACTTGCATTGCTGCATTCATTCATATCTCAAATACCAGTCATAAAAAGGAAAACATATTATGATTTGACATCAAATTACTTGCTGAAATCACATTAAGGCTAGTTCCAAAACAAACTTTTCAATTCCGATTCGGTTTGATGTCAAATCACACTTTTCAAAACATATTAGGCTTAAAGCCAAATCGTATTTTCAACTCATATCGGGCTTAATGCCAAAACATGCTTTCAAACCGTTATAACTTTGTGCCAAAATATACTTTTCAAATCACTTGGGCTTAGTGCCAAAACTTGCTTTCAAATCATTGTACAAGACTTTTATAAACAGGTCATAAGTAAAATAAACTTGCATATTATTTCATAATCGAAATTCACATAAACCATAAAAACATTCTTTGCCATGTACCCCAAAGAGGGAAAATGCCACATGTACTCACCTTAGTAGCTAGGTACGTCTAGCTACACTAATCCACATAACTCTATCATTTAGTTGCTTCCAAACGTCCTTCAATCTCTATTAATCTTTCAATCAAATCTGACCAAGACCTCAAAATTCTAAAATTGGAGTTGAAGCAATCCAATAATCGGACCTTAATCTGATATGTAACAGGGAGTTTGGAGTTTTAGCACTGAAATCGAACCAAGAGGGTGGTCCCAGACACCCGACGTCGCCGGAAATGTCCCCTCGCTGCCGTAAGCCGGCGATCTGCCGTTGAACCTCGCCGGAAATGTCCCCTCGCTGCTATCGTGGTCCTCTGCATCTTAATCTCTCAATGCTATTTTCTCTTTCGATCTCGTAATCAGATCATGCACATACTAGGAATTGATATGGGGTGGGTGCGAGATCGGTGATATTGTGTTTCCCGATTTTCCCTTTTCTGCTTTCTTGTTTCACGTAACCAAGAAAAAGGACGAAGCCCACAGATAAAACGCGAACCAGGTTTAGGGTAGCTGATTTTGACTTGGTCAAAGAATAAATTACAAAGATACCCTTTAGTCTTATGCCTTTGCAAAATTTTCCAACATTTCTCTTGATTTTTTTTTGAAACTTTATACTATCACAACTTCCACATACAATATCGGGTCTTTGCAAACTTTATATCGATAGAAATGTGAGAATGAGAGTTACAACTTTCCATTACTGACTTATGTCCCAATCTTTCTATATTTTTCGTTATAGGCCCTTGAACATGTTCATTTGACAAATTTTGTCACTTTTGGGCCATTTTCATTCCGTGATAACTTCTGCGTTATAACTCCAAATGGTCTGAATCTTTTTCCTAAATTATTGTTATCTCAAATATTACCAAAGTCTTCTTGATGACTTTTGCCCTAATCTTTCTAGATTTTGAGATAATAATTTCCAAAGTTTGCACAATAAACTTTTTACTTTTAGTCCTTTATTTCAAATTTTGCCCTTATATCCTTAAGATTAAATTCTAATTGAATAATCATCATATCATGACTTAAATAAAGATATTAACAAATAAATTATCCATCATTTCACCTTCTTGGACCATTTTTCCGTTGCACAACGTGTCGAGTTTATTTAAGTATCCATTCTTCTGTATTGAATATTTGCATAAATTCTTATCTTATATATGACAAAAATTTTGATTGTCACAGATATGAAGCGTAGATGATAATGAAAATGTGATATATTTGGCATATAGCATTAGAATAAATAAAAGGAAATGGTATATGATATGAAATGTAAATGATAAGGAAAAAGGAAATTTATTGGGCATATAGCCTAGAATGTCTATAGCTAAATGATATAAAATATTATGGCATGATGCTTATGAATGTCTTATAATATCTACATGATTATGAAAGCTTTATATGCTTTATAAATGTGAATGGTTGTGCAATTTTTACCTTATGCCAAAAACACAAGTTTTTACCAAGTGGTCATATGTTGTATTTTATAAATGGAAAGGAAACGTTTTGGCATTAGCCTTAATAATAAAGTGAAAAGAAAGGTATTTGATAAAAGAAATGAATATAATGAATGTAACGAATGATGATATAAAGGAAAGGAATGAACGAGCTTGCTCGGGCCATATGGTCTCTATATGAGACATAGAGGGATCTATTGGGAACGTGACTCCCCATCGCGAGCTAGATTGTCAAGGAAAGATGCTAGGATGGGTTGATCAAGTTCTTTCCACCTTAGTAAGGTAGCTTGGGGTATCATTATAAGTTATTAATGCCATAATGACAAATAATAAAGAGTCATTTATATGACTAAGTATGCAAAGATTCATTTGTATGACTAAATTTTAAAGAATCATTTCTATGACTAAAGTATGTAAAGATTCATTTATATGACTAAAGTTTAAAAAGTCATTTATATGACTAATGTATGTAAAAAGTCTTATTGTGAGTAAAGTATAAAAGAGTCATTTGTATGACTAATATGAAAAGGGCCATGACTATTATGTAAAAAGTCAATTATGTGACTAATGTAATAGGGGTCATCGGTGTGACTATGTGATAAGAGTTAATTGCATAACTAAAGTGATTAATAGTCAATGTATGACTAGTATGTAAAGATTCAATACATTACTAGAATGTTATAAGTGATTAATATGACTAATATGTTAAGAACCGTTATTATGGTTAAAAAGGAGTATGTGATATTTATATGTATAGGTAAGAGTCATATATATGACTAATGGATGTAAGCTATTAATATGACTTAATGTGTAAAGAACCATAATTATGGTTAAATTGAAAGGAATCGATGTTATGATTAATATGTAAGGGTTATTATTATGAGTAATGTGGTATGAGTCATTAATATGATTGATGTGATAAAGAGACATTAATATGAATGATGAGTAAAGAATAATCTATATGATTATTAAGTATGAGTAAATGATAGTCTATATGATTATTAAGTATGAGTAAACAATCATTAATATAGTTATTAAGTATAATATAGCTTAAGGTGTAAGGGTCATTATATAACTAATAGGTCAAGTGCCATTTAAATAACCAAGATACAACGAATAGGCTTGATAAGTATGAGTCATTATATGACTTAATGTGCAATGTGTCATTTCTATGATTTGATATGAAAAGGAATTGAAAGTTACATAATGTTTATGTAAATTGAATTATAAATACTTCACATATTAAAATGGATAGTTTTATAAAAAGTATATGAAAGATATTATGAGTTCAAACTCATGTAACTCACAAGACTTTATAGTATTACATGCATATGCTTTATGTCTTGTGTCCCAGGTTATACCATGATTAAATAAGCTAGACGTGTTATGAAGATAAAGGGAGTGGAACATGCTTATGCTCCTTTTTAATAATACTGTATTAAGTTCTTGTTTGCTGCTATGGTTGTAATGATATTTGACCGGTGATTACCCGATTTTTTGTTACAACAATGTAAAAGGGGTTAGGGTTAGCGACGTGTTCTTAAAGTAAAAGGGGTTACGACGCATTTTACCTGGAGATAGCGTCGCTATCTTTTGCTGATTGCCATTTTGCCTTTTGCTTGGGTCATACCGTATCGAGCTCAATGATAACTAACAACAATGATATTTCAACAAAATAACAATAAAAAGAATTGAAACACTTATCGAAAAATCCGAACATCGGGTTACCTCCCATAAGCGCTTCTTTCTTTAAATCTCTTAGTTGGATCTTCTTTCTTCCGAGTGATGGCTACGGCAGATTGTACGCTTTCTGACGTCGTTGAACGTCAGGCTGTATTACTTCACCTGTAGCTTGGTTCTCTTTTAGTATCTTGGTTCTCTTTTAGTTTCCATGGATCAAATGGTATGCCGGTCTTTCTGCTGATGCCCAGCTACTATGTTTTTACTACTCCAAGTGAATGCCTGGAAGTTGTTTTTAACCTCCAAGCTTGATCTTTTCTCTGGTGTCTCTTCAATACTACCGGCTTGATGTGTAGTGCATCCATTGCTGACTCCAAATCTTGTCTCACATATTGTCTCCTACTTGTATGTTGAATGTTGTTGGTAGCTCGCGATGTCATCCTACAACACAACTAGAGTCTCTCCAATTTGATGATATCAGAGAGTATAATTTTGGTGTGTTCTCGGACATCCTCATTGATTGTATTAATTACATGAAATTTTCCAATCATTAACGGATCATGAGTGGAAATAAAACCTCGTCCCTCCTTTTCAAACACAGCATTGTCAACATCTTCTTGGTCATCATCCCAGAGGTGGATTGGTACCAAGGATGAGCGACTGGTGGTGTTTGGTGATGGTTTAGACTCGCTCATCACCTTGATTTTCAAATTTTAAAATTTTCAAAAATTGTTGGGTAGGGGTGGCATTATCATCTACGCCCCCTCCTCAACAAACCTTTCCACTGTGTCATCGATCATTTGTTCTCCCAATGTGTATGATCCTCCGTCACACTCTCAGGTTCAGGTGATGTGGGTTCATATATAGTGGTATTGACGCAAAAATTACCCACCTTGGTATTTGGTGAGTTTGATTGCTGCTTCAGCTGCTCTTCCAGCTATTCTAAACAATATGTCATCGCCAAGAGTGCATCGGCATCGTGTTCCTCCCTATTGAAGGTTTTGGTCAGCAGATCCAATACCTGATCTAATTTCGTGTTGCACGAATCGTCTAGTTATTGGTCATCTGCAAAATACGGCTCATCGTAATCTTCATATTGAGTCGGATTCTCAGTCCACACCCCATTATCATTGAATGACTCGTTGTACAAATCATCATCACAATGGTCATAAATTGGGCTTCCGTACTCCCAACACATATATTGACTTGTGTACATGTAATCGTATATTGGAGGACGTACATGCAGAAAAACTTAAAATAAAACAAAAATTGAAATCAAATTGACACAATGTGTCAACCGTGCAACTCCCATGCAACGACGCCACAATTTGGCACGTTGCAGTCGTTGATGCGGTAAAAAATAATGATTAAACCTTACTGTCCACTAATTAGGGTAAGTAAGGGTCGAACCAATGAGTTCGTGGTTGGCACTTTGTGTCGAAAGAAACGTAACTATAATGTCACTTTATAGCAGACAAACTTTTAACACCAGAAAACAAATTGAAACTCAATGTAATCAATTACAAGGAAAAGTAAAAATCGAGTCAAGTGCTCAAGCAACTACAGATCAAGAACAAACGTCAAAACAACTTCTTGAATTAAAACCGAAAACTGAAACAAACGAACAATCATTCAAAATATAACTATCCAAACTATAGGAGTAACTCGTGCGACTTGAGATCTAAACCCAACATCTAGTAACCAATGAAATTTCTGAATGCGAAATACCTCGAGACCGAGTTGATATAAAACTAACAAGACCAATATCTAACCAAAACTACTGAATGGAAATGAAAAGAAATGAAAAACATGCCTTCAGATCCCCTAATGATGCCTCAGGATGCTCCAAAAGTCAGACTGATGCTCTCTATTTATAGTTGAAATTTATAGAGAGAACGTCGCTATCTATGGGAGATAGGGTCACTATCTCATGGTCTTCCTCGATTTTCGTGCTTTGAAATCCAAATTACACGAGATTGACTTTATCTACAGATAACGTCACTATCCTTAAGAGATAACGTCGCTATCTCTTCCATCAGCTTTATCATTTCGTCTTTTTGTGCTTATATTGTCCATTTTTCACTTTAAACCCTATACTTTAACACAAATTCCACACCAAGCAACTCCCAACAAAAATGAGCGTATTTAATCATTTTACAAATATGAAATAAGTAAAACCAATAAAATAACGTGTAAAATATGCAATACGAAAGCGCGTTATCATGCTGCCCAACTATCATAGAGAATGAACTAAGTTAGGGCACCTTTGAGGTATCTCGTCCTAATATGTAGAATGACACAGTCTCAGAAACTTATCTAAGAGAGGAGGTAATGGTGAAATAGGGGCGCACCTAGAAATAGTTTATGGGATACCAATGTTGGAAATAGTATGCAAGATATAAAAAATTTGTGTTGATAATTATGTATGGGACTATGAGGTCACACACTAAGCTTCATAAAAGATTCAGAATAAATAATGAATATTTATAAAAAAATGTAACACCCTCGCTATAAATTATTTATAAAAACGTCGTTATAAACTCATAATTTCTCATCAATTTTTATAAATCATATTTGTAAAATCTTAGTCCCAAAACATCTCAAAAGTATATTTATTTGTACTCGACACTCATTTCAAATCATTCAGATTTTATCTCAAAACATTTAAGAGTTTATTGCGGAAAAACATACGGTCCCAATTTCAAAACAAGTTAGGTTATTTTTTATCGATCATTGAAAAAGCTAACACACGAACACTCTATTGTTTTATAGATTTGTTTCTTGAAATCAATTAACACAAATCCTTGTAGATATTGATGTTACTTTTATTATGCTTTGGTTGCATGTATTGTTTATGTATTGAATGAGCATCAAACCAACACTTGTTATTTCGACATATGCTCTGGTTAGTAGTGGTTATCTAGTGCTATGTCGGATAATGAAGAGTTTATGGTATATTTAGAAGATAATCTAATATTGTGATCGAAGTAGGCTTGCACGTTACTTTCTTTGGCTCTTGATGAGCTTCTTATACCTTCGTATACTTTTCAACACTAAACTTTCGACTTAATTAAAACATATGGACGTTTAATGGATTTTTTCTGCAAAGTTATTTTCTTAATATTGAATTTTAGACTCATTTTAGAGGATTATTTCAAATTACCCATACGATGGGTGTTTTCAATTGGTATCAAGGCATAAGTTCAAGTGAATTAAGTGTTTAGAGTAGTACTTAGACGTAAACTACAATGCTTAGTGAGTTGAAGAAATTAAGTAACATGACTTTATGTTATTGTGTATCATTGAATACTAGGATTTTGTGTGTTTTTATAATTTTTGAATTTCATCATATTATTTGAGAATTAACATATGGAAATTCATAGAAAATGGTAACCATAATAAGTAATTGGGTTATATTGGAGGGACAACCCACAAATGTCACTCATACCTATTGTTTGAGAACTAACATATGAAAACCCATAGAAAATGGTGACCACAATAAGTAATCGTGTTCTAATGGAGGGAAAACCCGCAAGTGCCACCCATACCATTGGAGAAAACGTGGTGGGTGGCAATAGGTAAATGATACGAAAGTTTGATAACCGATGTTTAACGATGCTTAACAGGTGTTTAATGAAATACCTAAAAGGGATCATAATGTAATGAAACTAGGGTCATGTGAACAAAATATGAGTGTATCAGGTAGTTTTTTTAAGGGGTGTTTGGGACTGTTTTTTGAATTCCAAAAGTGTTTTTGGACAAAACTTCTTATTGACTTATGGTGATGGCAAAATAAGATTTAAAAAAAATATTTGAATTAGTTTTTTGTGGTGACAAACATTAATAAGTAAATAAATTATTTTTAAAAACTGCTTGATTTGACTTATACATGTAACTAAAAAATGATTAGGTGAATAAGTTAAATGAAATATATTATGGTAAATTTAAAATCAAAAAGTTAAAATGAATTTAAAATGCTTTTCAAATCTCATTTTTAGGTGAAAAGCCCTTTTGAGTTTGCCAAATAATTTTGTTGATTTATTGAGTTTTTTAAAAAGCCAATTAGTTACTGAGTTGGTTTAAAAAGCAATCATAGACACCCTCTAAATCTATTATGGTTAATGGTCATTGAAAAAAAAAACGTGCTGCTTAATATGAACCCACTCAAAATGTAGTAATACGTAAGATGAACTGAACCAGAACATAACTACATAACTGAACATCTGGGGACAATGGTACAAACAAAAACACTACTTTTATATGCAAAGATGAAAGAATTGTGGTCTGTTGCAAAAAAATGTAAGTTCGTTTGATTTTGGTTCAAAAATTTAAATGTTGCATAAGATAATTCCTACAAACAATTTTTAAGAAATTTGAACTTGAAAGCGATAGATTTGGAGTTGCAGCTAATCGAGTTTAGATCTGTACAAACGTAATCGGTTTTCCAAACTGGGAGAATAAACCAAAACCGGTTTTTTGTATAACTGGTTAGTCAGGAACCGGTTTTAAATTAAAAAACGTACCGATTTGAGCAATTTCAGTAAACCGATTTACTTTACCGACCGGTTAATTAACTAGTTTTTAACTGGTTTTTTAAAGGCCCAATTTTACACACAAGTCTTCAAAATTTTCAAGTAGCATGTCTTCAAATTTAATCCATTTCAGACGAAAGGCTGTCGCTGCTTATTTATTAAGTGGCTGTTTGGATGAGCGTTTGGAAAGGGCTTATTGCCTTATTAGCTTATTAGCTTCTTAAAAGCCAATAAGCCAAAACTTGTGTTTGGGTACGTAAAAACGCTTTTTAAATTGGTTTTTCAATAACATTTGATAAGCTGTTTTTAAGAAGTTATTCAAACCTGGGCTTTTTAAAAGACTTATGCTTTTTATAATAAAATGACACTAATGCCCCTAATAAATGACGCAAACACCACATTTAGGCTATCAGGAGTGCCTCCTTTGGTTCCCATATGAAAAGTGATGCCACGTCACCGACACATCATCTCCATTGCTTACCACACCACCAAGGAAATACCTATCACTCCACATCATTTTTTTTTCTTTTATTTTTTAATTTTTCTATATATTATAATATTATTAAAAAGAGAGAGAAAGGAAGAGATAGAGAGAAAGAAAGAGAGAAGGCGTTGCTTGCCGTTCCCCTACCTACGCCAACCCACGGACACGCCATCCACGCCAAAGGCAGACGGTGTTCCACGTCGTGGCCAAATGCCATGTAGTCCCACGCCTGTGGCATGGTATACACTTCTTTCAGCCTTTCGTAACCCTTTCTCTCATTTCCGCCTCCATCATATGTTCGACATTGACAGGAGGGAAGGATCTGCAATTCCACCGAGAACTCTTGCCGGCGACGCCACTATCAGCTACCGGCACTCCTATTGACGACCGGCGAAGCCGACTGCAACACCACTGACGCTGACTGCGACACCACCGACACCACCGACGGTCTGCACGTCTGCAACAGGTAAAACTGGAAACACCATCGATCCTTGAAAAAATCTGTAATTTTCGGTATCAAATCTGCATAAACTTTGTAATTCTCGATCCTTGGCAAAATCAGTAATTTTCTGTATCAAATTTTCATAAACTCTGTAATTCTCTGTTATATGCATATGGGTCGTTGTATTATCTGATGCATGTTTTTTTCTGCAATTTTCGATATGTACAACATCTGTAATTCAATTGGCTTTGATTATTTTATACGTATAATTTCTTGATTGTATCTAATGCGGGAGGTCCAAGATGAATTGAAAAGTTACTTTCTGTCTTAACCAGTCACGATTCGTTCGTTCGTTCAATTGCAGCTTCGATCAATTTCAGTTGCAGGTCACGACTTCAATTGCAGGTTCGATCAGTACCATTTGCAGTCACGAACTCACGATTGCAGGTTACTGATTGAAGCATCTCGATGGCATGTAGTATGTTGATTTATTCTTCTTTGTTTATCAAAGTAAAAAAAAAGGTTTTTTTATAGGTTTACGGAAAACCGGTTTAAAAGAAACTGTTTTTTTTTATAACGGAACCGGTTCCCACTTCCAACCCGTTTCGTCAAGTTGGAGCCCTAATGGTAATGGACTATCTAAATCATACCGGGTCGGGTTTAGGTTTACGCTGTAAAATCCCTAAATATGATTATCGCAGTAACCCTGATTTTGTATGATCCCTAACCCCATAAATTTTTAGGATAAGCGTTCCGAAGATTCTCATCAGTGGAATCGAACATTCTCTTTCTGCGTTTTATGGAAGAGGAAGGAGAAGAACAAGGTGGAGACAGTGATTCTTCTCCTCCCTCTTTCTCCTTCATCAAAATCAATTACGCTGGCTCCATCGATTTGATCGATACACACTATTAAATTGTCAAGAGAGACAACCTATTCTTTACTCCTCATTAACGTTCGTCTGCCTCCGTTGCTCTACCATTCACGACGACAGATCGCACTCCACCCCCCTCTTCGCTGCATCTCCGGCGACTGCTGGTCCGACTTCCATCTCTGCCTTCTTTCTCCGCTACATCTCCTCCATCTGACCTCGATCGGACCATCAACATCTCTCGGTAACACTTTTCTGCTCGAATCTCCGCCTTCTTTCTCTGCTGCATATCCGGATTGATTTTTCTGCTCTGATGATTGTCGATTTTTCTCCATCTACTGTTGATGAATAGATTTTTCTCTATCTACTGTGAATGGCGATTTTTTTCTGTGAATATATCAATCCGACGATTTTTTTCTCCAACTACTGCTGTGATTTTTCTGATGAATGTCGATTTTTTTCTGTGAATATATCAATTCGATGAATTCTGTGAATGTATATGTGAATCCGATTTTTAGGTAGATAAAGATTGAATTTCGGTTCTGAGGAATCTATGTTTTCAGATAGCTTGCATTTTTTTCTGTCAAGAGCTGTGTCTGCATTGAATTTTTTTGTCATAAAGCTTGCATTTTTATCTTTTGCTTAAATATTATATGTGAAATTGGTAAAATAAGCTTATCCAAACACCCCCTAACAGTTGATACAGGGGTGAAAGGAGGAGAGATAGAGAATGGGGAAGTCAAACCCATTCTCGTTTCGCCGGAGCAACAGTGGCAGCACAACCAGGCGTCGCCGGACGACGAAGAAAGCAGGCGAGTCACCGCTACTTTTATCGCAGCAATCCGCCAACATGCCGTCGCCTTCATCACCGCAAAACGCCGGAGATGTGGCGACTACCGGGAGCGGCGGCAAACCGATGGGGGCTGCGTTGGTGAAACCGAAGAAGAAGACCGGAGCGAGATTGTGGATGCGGTTCGATAGGTCCGGCGAATCCGAGCTTTTCGAGTGTGATAAGAACACAATCATCAAACGCGCGGGTATTCCCGCTCGGGATTTAAGAATTCTCGGTCCTATTTTCTCTAACTCTTCCAATATCCTCGGTAATCATTTCAATTTCGCTACTGTTTTCTTGGTTTACCGTTTCTAGGGCTACTTTGTATGATGAATTTTTGATACTTTTTGCAGCCCGGGAGAAAGCAATGGTTGTTAACTTGGAATACATAAAAGCCATAGTCACAGCAGAAGAAGTTTTGTTACTTGATCCTCTACGTCAAGAGGTTCTTCCATTTGTAGATCAACTGAGACATCAACTTTCTCACAAAAACCACTTCAACACTTCCGGTAACCAAGGTGGTCGCCAGCTGGCGTTACGCGATACGGAGTCAAACCTATCGGCTTCTGGACGATGGCTACCGGTTCCCGAAACCGCTGAAGGTCTACAAGCCGAGCTTCCATTTGAGTTTCAAGTTCTCGAAATTGCATTGGAGGTAGTCTGTACGTATCTAGACTCGAGTGTTGCGGATCTCGAGAGAGATGCTTACCCCGTTCTAGACGAATTAGCTAAAAATGTTAGCACTAAGAATCTCGAACGTGTAAGAAGCTTAAAAAGTAACCTCACTCGTTTACTTGCTCGCGTACAAAAGGTACTACTTCCTATGTCAGGATAAGTCAGACATTGACTGACTCAGTCATATGTCAGACATTGACTGACTCAGTCTGCTCTTACTCAATCAGCAAGTATCAAACAGCTCTTAAATGTTTTCAGGTAAGAGATGAACTTGAACATCTCCTAGATGATGATGAAGATATGACACAGTTATATCTAACAAGGAAGTGGTTACAAAATCAACAAAGTGAAGCTTTGTTAGGAGGCGTTGGTTCGAACAGTTTCCCCAATAATGGCCACCATTTGCGACGATTGAGCTCTGTAAAAAGCGGAAGTATGTTAACAAGTGGTAATTTAAACGATAATGATGTTGAAGATCTTGAGATGTTGCTCGAGGCTTATTTCATGCAACTTGATGGAACGCGTAATAAAATTTTATCCGTAAGTAGTAATTATTCAACAGATTCGTGGATACGTAAAATAAAAAAATAAAAAAAAATTGTTGACTTTTTGTTGTAATGTACAGGTTCGTGAGTACATTGATGACACGGAGGATTATGTGAACATTCAACTGGATAACCAGCGTAATGAGTTAATTCAACTCCAGTTAACATTAACCATAGCTTCATTTGCTATAGCTTTTGAGACACTGGTGGCTGGATTATTTGGCATGAATATTCCGTGTCGGTTATATGATATCGAAGGCATATTTGAGCCGTTTGTTATCGGGATTACTGCGGCTTCTCTTTTGCTTTTTTTGATTGTTCTCGGGTATGCCAGATGGAAGAAGTTGCTTGGTTCTTAATAAATTAGCGAAAATCGACCCCGCTTTTGTGTAACTATTTATTGTTGGGTTTGAATGTTTTGTTTTCTAGATATTATTGTGTGATGGTAACGTTTAATCAATCTACTTTGTTTTAATTATTGTTCTCTCTTTTTTTATTGTTTTATATTGTGTAAATCATGTGAGATAGTAGGTGATTTGTTGTTAACATGCTTTGATTTTGATCTGTCGTATTATGAACTGGCCAATGTGTTGATTGTGATTACATTGATGTGATGGTTCAATTGTGTTGCATTTTATAAATCGTGTTATTGTCAAAAAGAAGTTACAAACCAACCAAATTTATATAGTCAAGTATTTACCAAATTTTCACAATGAAATTTACAAATTAGTATATGAAAGTTTGGACAATAAGGAAATACAAAAACCATATGATACAAATAATCTCTTTTGTTTCTTGTAAATTGCTTTCTTCTTAAAAAAAGTAAAGGTTCATATATTTACAACTGGTGCTTTGAATCTTTTAAAGTTATGGCAATGAGAAAACTGTAACAACTATAGGGGTTGCTATTGTAATAAAGCTCAACCTAAAGGGAGTTGATTGTAATATACCAACATGTGCATTCTTCCCTTGCTTGCAACCTGTCAATTTTACAGCTTGCAAACTTGCAAGTGGACTACAGGTGTGGTGGAATTCATGATTTTTATTTACTTTTACTATATTTTCACAATATTTTAAAACGGATAAAAGTATTAAATTTCAAGTTAGCTAAAACTTCAAACAATAAATATCACGGGCTAACTCGTTTTTCTATCATAATGTTATCTATATTGATTTTAAAATGAAACATATTAGGCGGATCTAGAACAAAATATCATCAGTTGTAATATACATGATTTTAGAGGTAACAGTGAAAAAAAGTTAACACTATGCAACACTTGGTAAATTGAGTTTGGACACTATATTAGATCCGTCCCTATTGCATATACCGTTAAAAAACTTTTATCATATATATTACACTGCATTTAACACGTGAAAATTAACTTTTACATATTATTTCTTGAGCTATTTTAGATTTTTACATTTGACAATAAAAATGGACTTATAGACTTGTTTTTTTTAAATTAATATTTTAACGAGCTTAAAAACCTTTTTAAAACTGTTTTAAAATTTTTTCATATATAACTTTTATTAATTATTTCAAAACGTGTTCGTTTAAAAATCTTTTTATGCTATTTTATATTTTTGGACTAACTTATCCATTAGTTTATCTTTATCAGCTAATTTTATAGCTATTAATTATTTTTAATTAATTTTTCAGTTAAAATATCAAATCTGATATGATCCCCTACAATGTGATTTTTTTTTTTTAATTTTGTAAATAAGAGAAATTAAGGGAGAAGGTAATAATAAATAAGAAATAAGGGAGAAAAGCAAAAGGGTGTCAAAACAAGAACATCTCATTTCGGGTTGTCACCCAAGCTTTATTCATCAACAAGTCAACGACAAACGAAAGATTCGTAAGACGAAGAAAACCCTAATCATCAAAAATTAGGAAACAAGGAACTCTGTTTCGATTCGATTTGTAATCTTCGCTTTTATCTCATCACATTGCCTATTTTAAAAGATCTTTACTGCGTTTATAGAGGTAATTAAGGGTTAATTTCTCCTCAGATAATCCTTTTGCTTAGTTTGAGCTTTCAATCATTCTTCTTCGGGGAATGTAGATGAAGGGAACTTCATCGTCATCGCTATATGATTTTTTGAATGATTAATTGCTGCGATAGGACACATAAGAGTTGTAGAAGTAACATGTAAGGAATATTAAATATACGAATTGTGCGATTAGAAATTATTTCGACTTGATTTGATTGTAATAAAGAGTTTCGTATTAACTTTGAGCTTAATTTTTTGCTATTGGATCAGTTTCAGTTTTTACACAGGGATCTGAACTCTTAACTATGGCGAACTCGAAGGGACCTTCAACAATGCGAAGCACGATGTACAGTGGAAAACACCCATTACTTCCTCCCAAAAGTCCATTTCCAAGCATTTCTCCATCATATGCCGATTATGTCTCAAATCCTGCTATTGCCCCAAAAGGACCACCAAGATATAGAGATGCAAATTCACATCAGCGTACCTCATCTGAAAGCTTTCTAATAGAAGAACAACCTTCATGGCTGGATGATCTTCTTAATGAACCAGAATCGCCTGTAAGAAGAGGACATAGACGTTCATCAAGTGACTCTTTTACATACATGGAAGCAGCTAATGCTGTTTTCAACAACAGAGCACAAAATGAATTCAGATTGAGAAACTTGAGTTCTGTTCCTTCATGGGGACCTCAAGATTTTGATATCTATAAAGATTCTAGAAATTCTTCTTTTTATTTGGAACCGAATGTGTTGATGAAAAACAAGAATCGGCCATGGGATCCATCACAAAATGCTTTAACACATTCGAATCCTTCAAGGGAGATTGATGGAAATAGCTCAAACTCAATAGCAAGTGAAAAGAAAGATGCGGTTGAATCTGTTAGACAAGATGCAGATAGTTCTGAAAAAAAGGATTCTTCTAGCAACAAGGCTTCTGCTTCAGAAACAGACACAAAACGTGCCAAACAGTAAGTTCAAACTTTCTTTCTCTCTCATTTGATCCTTTTCCATCATGATTATAGTTATTCCTAAATATCTGGGAATTTGGACTGTAAAAAAATCAAGCTATTTTTCATCTTTAGGGATCTAGAAATCAAGTGGAATTGTTGTACTTCAATTGGATTGGTATCAGATTGGACTTTTTTTTTTTTTTTTTTTTTCTGAAATTTTTGTACTTTAATGAATTTCTCACTCTTTTTGTCAAGATGATATCTTTTTCTGGTATTCATATGACACAAATGGCCTTATGTACTAGAATTTATGCATAAGTGCTTTATTAGTTTTGTAATATCTTTAAAAAGTTTGAAGCTTTCTACTACTTTCTGTAATGGACTACCTATTTCTCCTCTTTCTTGAATTAATATCCACAAGAAAGTGAAAAATGATCAGTTTCATGCAAAGTATGGTATTCGAAAGGGTTAATTGGAATAAATAGCAATGTACTTTTATCTATTTATTTATTACAACATCCTACTTTCATTTCTTCCTATTATAGCATTGTACTTTGAAAATTCTACACAATTATAGCAATGTCATCCAAATTCAGATAATTTTTATTGCTACAATTAAGAAAAAAATTGAAAATACAGTGCTGTAAATTGTAATAAAAAGAATAGAAGTAAGATGCTACAAATACAATAAACAAATAACCCGTTTATATATCTATCAATTATAATAAAGGAAGCATTATTATGCCACATGTTGATTTCTTAGACCATGTATGTGATTCGTGGCATCTTTCTATGCAGTGAAATATTATTTTCCCGCTCAAACAGTACGTTAATGTAAATCCCGTAAAATGAGAGCATATTAACCCCCAAAATTCGGCAACCTAATTTATCGGTTTTAGAAGCCAAATCCCCAAAATTTCCGTAATCGGTTTCCATGAATTGAGGAGATGACGAGGGATTATTTCAATTTTCAAATTCCCAATAAGAGTTTCCTGCAGAGTGAAAACGATGAAGTGATTCTGGTGAGTGCAATGCAGCAAACGGAGTGAAAACGAGTCATACGTATTTTAATTAGCAAAAAGGTTTCTATGGTTCTACCTTGACAGGATAGGCCTTCATTCGTCTTGATTTCTATTCGATTTTGGCAAGGTTTGTCTATCCGATTTTGGGACTATGTATATATTTGCAATATTTATATATTCATTCAAGTGTTAATGTCAAAAACAATATAGTTTTGATTTGATTCGTTTACAATCTATTTAATAACTGATAGGGCGTAAATTTGGTAAGCATAGTAGATTACTCGATCGAGTCAATTCTCATTCGTCCGGGTTTCGATTTGGCTGTACGCGACTATTGGGTGGAATCGGATTTGATAGCGAACATAGAAGATCTGGATTTGAACAAGAACGGGGTATCATTTAAACACTATATATGATTCAAATTGTTAGAAGATCTGGATTTGAACACGAAACGGGTTTCATTTACAGGTAAGATTCAGAAATCCGACGTCTTTGCCGGGTCCAATTCAAACACTCACACAAGCGCATAATTATCATCTCTTTGTTAGTTATCACATTCGAAATACTAAACTAATATTCTCCCAGGACACAGAAGATTGAGCAAAATAGGATATCTTTGCCTATTGCTTCAAGTACACTGTTTAATTCACCACACTTGATACGTGTACCTTTAAGCTTTTTTTCTCACTGATCAATTGTTAATTTCTTTAGTTGAGAAAAGACTCAGAGATGAAGTCCGAACAAAGGACACCTTGATTATTGTTAGTGAAACTGGAAGCAGGGGAGACCACATGTGAGTTTCCATTAGTGCACAAAGAAAAGGGAAAGGAATGTTGTTCCCAAGGTATACATTCTTCTCAAATTCGACTTTTTGATCAAATAATTATCAGTCTTATCTTTCAAATTACTGATTTACATACCAAAATGGCTTGATACATTCTGAATCTGTTGTCTTTATCTTTGTTTTCTTATAGTCACCTGTTCTTGCTTCATCATTCAGTTAGATCCAGCTACCTTGAACCACCCACTGCCATGGGTGAATCTCAGAACTCTCCAACTAACTGTCTCTTTCTCTTTTGGGTTTTCTGTTTATATTTTCTTTTCTTTCCGCATTTTTTATTTAATCTTGCTTTCTTTTGTTGCACAAAATGGTTTATAGAGAGATATAAGTGCTTGTGGTTTCTTTTCCCCATTTCTAAAACCTAGCCGTCTATTACCACCATTGTTCAGATTTCCTGAAGTATTGGTTTTGACAGGATATTTTCAACCAAAGGTTGGAGACTTTTAGATTAGTATTTCATTTTTTGTACAAACTTTTGGTTTTTAATAAATTGTGATTTTTTTTTGCTTTGTTTTGATGATGAATTTGTAGGGAGGCTTCAAGGTTTGACAGCTTGCTTTGTTTCCAGTAGAGTTTTCATGGTCAAATTGATTCATGGTGCTGATCGCCAAGGTAACAACAATGCATTTGTAACATATTCAAAATAACCCTTTTCAATGAAGCACTTGGGGTAGTTCAAATGAAACCTGAATATTTTCATATGGAGAATATTTGTCATTGGCTGGACTTCTTCTTTACCGACACCAAACATGGTGCCTCTGCAGGTCTCTTCTCCACAGTTCGTGTAGCGAATGCTCATTGGAAGCAGAATTGCAACCAACATGTGTTGTCGATTATTGGCCCTTATCCTCATTAGTTTTTTGTCCCCATCAAAATCCGTTGGCCGACAGTATGTACACACAATCTTTCTCTCTGCCATCTCACTGCTCAAAGCCCACTTTCAGATACGATGGAGAACCAAGAAGATAATGAAGGATTTGTATGCGGCATCGGACGATGAAGGGTTTGCATGCGGCTTATAAAAAATAAAAGATGTTAGTTCAAGCAACTGTGAGTTCCTAAAGGTAGAGCCAAATATTTTATAAGATTTTAACAGGTAGTTCCCACAAATATGAAAAAGGTAGCTTGCTGCTTTCATTCTTCTTTGACCGATGCATGACCGGGTAGATTTTGACTTGGTAGATTTTTGTACGTAACAGCATGCTATTTTTTATTATAGCTTTTCACTTTTATATAGGTTAATAATGTTTCTGAATGCAAGAAGGGACCATCATACTCATACATAATTTAGAACGTAGCATCATGTTTTTGGTGTGTGGCGCCTTAGAGTTTTGTCTTTCAAAAGTGTGAAATTTTATAAATTTTGAACTAATAATATCTACTTTTAGTTATATAATAGATAATACACATATGAGTCCGGCAAACTTGAATTATGTGGTTCATATGGTAAGGTGAATGTTTATCTTTTAATTATAAAAATAAAAGCGGTATGTTTGGTAAGTTATTTAGTAAAAATGTTTGACTTAATTAAATATTAAAAAAGTAAGACAAAAAAAACTAAAATATAATAAAACGAAATAAAGTTTATATTATTATTAACTAAAATATAGTAAAACGAAATAAAGTTTATACTTTTATTATTATTATTATTATTATTATTATTATTATAAGTAGAGGAAGTGCTACATTTGGTGGGGAGTTTTGTTTTAGTTTAGATCAATCTATAACTTAAATATAAGTGGATTAATTTCATAAATTATATATATTTTATCTTGATAGAATATGGTTTATGTTGGATTGCTAATGAGTGTGAATTCAACATCCCTGTTTTATGTGTATGTGTGTTCGTATGTTTCTCATTGATTTGTAAATTTTAAAATTAATTGCTTTTTCTGTGAAGTCTGAGTTTTGGTCCCTTTGCGTTTATATTGTGTGTGTTGCTGTGTGTGACTACAGTGTGTGTTGTGTAAACTGTTATTATAATAAACTTGAAAAGAATTCTCAATATAATCCTAATATAATAATGTACTTTGAATGTACATTGCTATACTTGACATGAAATAAATCCTATTACTATTTCTTGATATAACAATGTGTCTGATGTGTGCAGAATCTGAACAGAAACAAATAAATCAAAGTGTGTTGTAATAAATAGCAACGTACTTTCTTTACTTTATATATTACAACATCGTCTTTTATTAATCTCAATCCCGTTCAGGTTTTTTTCGCTAATTATATTTATAATTACATCGTCATACTTTTATTTGAAAAACAGCAAGCTACTTTTTTTCTTTGTTGTTAACTACCTGCACCATAACATCGTACTTTCATTTATTTATCTATTACAACATCGTACTTTTATTCCTTTCAATTCGGTTGAGGTTTGCAATGTACTTTTAGTTTAGTTTTTTTTCAGTTTGTGTGTGTTTCAGTGTGTATGCATGTTTTTTAATGTGGAAATATAGCAATGTACTTTCATTTTCTTAAAATATAGCAAAAGTGTTTGACGTTGATATATGAAAAAGGATTTTATTATAAAACTTTATTTAATCATCAACCGTGTAACACACGGGTTTATAAACTAGTATATATATATATATATATATATACTAGCTGCGTACCCGCGCGATGCGGCGGCGGCAGTTTGGTGTGGGGGGGGGGGGGGGTGGTGCATACCCGCGCAAACGTTTTATTTCGGCTATGTAGCGAACGTTTTATCCAGGGTAGGGTTAATACCAGCGCGACCCGGCTAAAGCATTGCACATGTCGAAAGAAATTTATTTATCGAAATTAAGTATTCGTCATCTGCCGAAAGATACTATGATAAATCATGATACATATTTATTTTGTTTTATCTATATTTGGATAATAAATTGGTTCGTAACTGTCGATTCTAAAATAAAAAACGATATGATGGAGATCTTTTTCGATTTCAAAATTTCAGATTGGCTTTGCACGGTTAGTTTCCTTTGGCCATGGTTATTCGGTTCGGTGAGGGGGGCGGGAATTGAATAGATTACTTGCTTTGCACGGTTAGTTTCCTAACTTTATGTTTCATCTCGTCGAATAATTTTCGAGCGGTGATTAGTTTTCTTTTGGTAAATTTATAATAGGAAGAAATTAAAATGAAAACTCAACAAAAGAAATAACAATGTAAATAGTTATATTTTATATCTATATTAAATTTTCTTTAGTACTCGATATAGAATTTTTTTTAAAGAAGTTGGCATCTACGGTGAATCGGTTTTTGCGGCAATTAGTTGAGTTTCGGCAATTAGTATCTTTCGGTGGACGACGAATAATTAAATTCGATGAATAACTTTCTTTCGATGATTAATTTTGTTTTGAAAAATAAGATTAACAATTTGAATATCAAAAAAATAAATATAGACCATATGAAAGACTGTGAAATCGAAAAGGTATTATTTAATAATTATTTTATTCAATTGAATATCGAAATAAAATTAACAATTTGAATATGAAAAAGATAAATATAAACAATATGAAAGACTGTGAAATCAAAAAAGATGCCAGCCTGTTGTGCAGTATACGTACCGGTGGTGAAGTTGAAAACTGCAGCCAAAATATACAAATAAATTAAATCAAATAAGAAATAGCTATAATTAGTCAAAATCATACCATTAGTTTGTTACGACTAATAATTTTCGAACGGCTATTGCTTTATTTGGGCGCGTTCGTTGCTGGATCGGATTAATAGATGTTTGCCAAATGTATTAACCCCTTCTGTTTTTGTCAAATTAGCAAATCCTTATAATTCTTATCTATTAATGTTTAAAATGAGGAATTTATAGTAGCCGATTAAAACCATCTTAGCTACCATGAAACCACTTTTCTAATCCAATTAATCAAACATATAAACAAATGAGCTAACTTGTCCTAACACATTTAATTGAGTCCATTTTAATTAATGCTTAACTAATTATATCTAGCCCAACATATTGAGCCCATTGGAAATGAAATAATCAGGTTTAGTTTACCCTAATAGCTAATATCGATAAGTGTATTATGTGTATATCAATGCTTCCATCGGCCGGCTCCCATCCAAGCCTCTACCAGTTCTCATTTTGAACCGTTCCTTTCTGTTGTGCGATAGGAAGCCGTCTCCGACATCATACCATCGCTACAACTGATCCACTTCAGCGACCCTCTTCGCCTCCACCAGCTCTGAGCACCTCCAGGTCTGTCCAGCGACGAACACGCCTCTAAGCAACCATTCGATTGATGCAAACCGATCTACCCTCTTCGTCTCTCTGTGCAAACCGATCTACCTTCTTCGTCTCTCCAGATTTCCTCCACCGAGTCCGTCCAGCTTGCGATCCACATCTTCCGTTTCTGACCGCACCACTGCGATTTGGTTTTGTTTTTGTCGGGAAATCAGATCTCGATTTGGTTTTGTTTTTGTTGAAAATGAGATCTTGATCCGGCGACCTCCCTTGAGTCATCCGACCTCCACGCCTCCCTCTTCATCCGGCGATGACTGGTTAAAGCTTCTCCAACCGGATGACTGGTTAAAGCTTCTCCAACCGTCCCCTCTCTTTTTCTCCATGTCTCCCTCTTGCACTTTCGATCTACCCCTCTCCTCCGACCAGGTAAAGTCCGATTTGTTCCTATTATAGCATTGTACTTTGAAAATTCTACACAATTATAGCAATGTCATCCAAATTCAGATAATTTTTATTGCTACAATTAAGAAAAAAATTGAAAATACAGTGCTGTAAATTGTAATAAAAAGAATAGAAGTAAGATGCTACAAATACAATAAACAAATAACCCGTTTATATATATATATATATATATATATATATATATATATATATATATATATATATATATATATATATATATAAAATCTTGAAGACCAATTTTTTTTTACGTACATGTGAAATTTGGGCTGGGCTCTAACTCTCTATTTGTTATGTGTAGCCTTAGCCTGTAGTCCGATATTCAAAAAAAAAAAAAGACAGCCCTAATTTCCTAAACCTAAATCACGAATGAATTCGTCCGTATTCAAAAACAAAAAAAGAACCCTAACTCCCTAATGTTTTCGTCTGTGTCTGTGTTCCATCTTTCAAGCCGCCAAGTCTCTAGGTCTCTCCATTTGTGATTTGCGAACATCTCAACTCTCAAGGTCGTGCCTCTCCTTCTCGCCGTCGACAAACGCTTGAGCCTCTACGGTCCGTTCTTCTCGCCATCGTCTCTCCTTCACACTGTATACGGTCCGTTCTTCTCGCCATCGTCTCTATCTCTCCTCCTTTCACCCCTGTATCAACTGTTAGGGGATGTTTGGATAAGCTTATTTTACCACTTTCACATATAATATTCAAGCAAAAGATAAAAATGCAAGCTTTATGACAAAAAAATTCAATGCAGACACAGCTCTTGACAGAAAAAAAAAATGCAAGCTATCTGAAAACATAGATTCCTCAGAACAGAAATTCAATCTTTATCTACCTAAAAATCGGATTCACATATACATTCACAGAAATTCATCGGATTGATGTATTCACAGAAAAAATCGACATTCATCAGAAAAATCACAGCAGTAGATGGAGAAAAAATTCATCGGAATGATATATTTACAGAAAAAAATCGCCATTCACAGTAGATAGAGAAAAATTGATTCATCAACAGTAGATGGAGAAAAATCGACAATCATCAGAGCAGAAAAATCAATCCGGATATGCAGCAGAGAAAGAAGGCGGAGATTCAGCAGAAAAGTGTTACCGAGAGATGCTGATGGTCCGATCGAGGTCAGATGGAGGAGATGTAGCGGAGAAAGAAGGCAGAGATGGAAGTCGGACCAGCAGTCGCCGGAGATGCAGCGAAGAGGGGGTGGAGTGCGATCTGTCGTCGTGAATGGTAGAGCAACGGAGGCAGACGAACGTTAATGAGGAGTAAAGAATAGGTTGTCTCTCTTGACAATTTAATAGTGTGTATCGATCAAATCGATGGAGCCAGCGTAATTGATTTTGATGAAGGAGAAAGAGGGAGGAGAAGAATCACTGTCTCCACCTTGTTCTTCTCCTTCCTCTTCCATAAAACGCAGAAAGAGAATGTTCGATTCCACTGATGAGAATCTTCGGAACGCTTATCCTAAAAATTTATGGGGTTAGGGATCATACAAAATCAGGGTTACTGCGATAATCATATTTAGGGATTTTACAGCGTAAACCTAAACCCGACCCGGTATGATTTAGATAGTCCATTACCATTAGGGCTCCAACTTGACGAAACGGGTTGGAAGTGGGAACCGGTTCCGTTATAAAAAAAACCAGTTTCTTTTAAACCGGTTTTCCGTAAACCTATAAAAAAACCTTTTTTTTTACTTTGATAAACAAAGAAGAATAAATCAACATACTACATGCCATCGAGATGCTTCAATCAGTAACCTGCAATCGTGAGTTCGTGACTGCAAATGGTACTGATCGAACCTGCAATTGAAGTCGTGACCTGCAACTGAAATTGATCGAAGCTGCAATTGAACGAACGAACGAATCGTGACTGGTTAAGACAGAAAGTAACTTTTCAATTCATCTTGGACCTCCCGCATTAGATACAATCAAGAAATTATACGTATAAAATAATCAAAGCCAATTGAATTACAGATGTTGTACATATCGAAAATTGCAGAAAAAAACATGCATCAGATAATACAACGACCCATATGCATATAACAGAGAATTACAGAGTTTATGAAAATTTGATACAGAAAATTACTGATTTTGCCAAGGATCGAGAATTACAAAGTTTATGCAGATTTGATACCGAAAATTACAGATTTTTTCAAGGATCGATGGTGTTTCCAGTTTTACCTGTTGCAGACGTGCAGACCGTCGGTGGTGTCGGTGGTGTCGCAGTCAGCGTCAGTGGTGTTGCAGTCGGCTTCGCCGGTCGTCAATAGGAGTGCCGGTAGCTGATAGTGGCGTCGCCGGCAAGAGTTCTCGGTGGAATTGCAGATCCTTCCCTCCTGTCAATGTCGAACATATGATGGAGGCGGAAATGAGAGAAAGGGTTACGAAAGGCTGAAAGAAGTGTATACCATGCCACAGGCGTGGGACTACATGGCATTTGGCCACGACGTGGAACACCGTCTGCCTTTGGCGTGGATGGCGTGTCCGTGGGTTGGCGTAGGTAGGGGAACGGCAAGCAACGCCTTCTCTCTTTCTTTCTCTCTATCTCTTCCTTTCTCTCTCTTTTTAATAATATTATAATATATAGAAAAATTAAAAAATAAAAGAAAAAAAAATGATGTGGAGTGATAGGTATTTCCTTGGTGGTGTGGTAAGCAATGGAGATGATGTGTCGGTGACGTGGCATCACTTTTCATATGGGAACCAAAGGAGGCACTCCTGATAGCCTAAATGTGGTGTTTGCGTCATTTATTAGGGGCATTAGTGTCATTTTATTATAAAAAGCATAAGTCTTTTAAAAAGCCCAGGTTTGAATAACTTCTTAAAAACAGCTTATCAAATGTTATTGAAAAACCAATTTAAAAAGCGTTTTTACGTACCCAAACACAAGTTTTGGCTTATTGGCTTTTAAGAAGCTAATAAGCTAATAAGGCAATAAGCCCTTTCCAAACGCTCATCCAAACAGCCACTTAATAAATAAGCAGCGACAGCCTTTCGTCTGAAATGGATTAAATTTGAAGACATGCTACTTGAAAATTTTGAAGACTTGTGTGTAAAATTGGGCCTTTAAAAAACCAGTTAAAAACTAGTTAATTAACCGGTCGGTAAAGTAAATCGGTTTACTGAAATTGCTCAAATCGGTACGTTTTTTAATTTAAAACCGGTTCCTGACTAACCAGTTATACAAAAAACCGGTTTTGGTTTATTCTCCCAGTTTGGAAAACCGATTACGTTTGTACAGATCTAAACTCGATTAGCTGCAACTCCAAATCTATCGCTTTCAAGTTCAAATTTCTTAAAAATTGTTTGTAGGAATTATCTTATGCAACATTTAAATTTTTGAACCAAAATCAAACGAACTTACATTTTTTTGCAACAGACCACAATTCTTTCATCTTTGCATATAAAAGTAGTGTTTTTGTTTGTACCATTGTCCCCAGATGTTCAGTTATGTAGTTATGTTCTGGTTCAGTTCATCTTACGTATTACTACATTTTGAGTGGGTTCATATTAAGCAGCACGTTTTTTTTTTCAATGACCATTAACCATAATAGATTTAGAGGGTGTCTATGATTGCTTTTTAAACCAACTCAGTAACTAATTGGCTTTTTAAAAAACTCAATAAATCAACAAAATTATTTGGCAAACTCAAAAGGGCTTTTCACCTAAAAATGAGATTTGAAAAGCATTTTAAATTCATTTTAACTTTTTGATTTTAAATTTACCATAATATATTTCATTTAACTTATTCACCTAATCATTTTTTAGTTACATGTATAAGTCAAATCAAGCAGTTTTTAAAAATAATTTATTTACTTATTAATGTTTGTCACCACAAAAAACTAATTCAAATATTTTTTTTAAATCTTATTTTGCCATCACCATAAGTCAATAAGAAGTTTTGTCCAAAAACACTTTTGGAATTCAAAAAACAGTCCCAAACACCCCTTAAAAAAACTACCTGATACACTCATATTTTGTTCACATGACCCTAGTTTCATTACATTATGATCCCTTTTAGGTATTTCATTAAACACCTGTTAAGCATCGTTAAACATCGGTTATCAAACTTTCGTATCATTTACCTATTGCCACCCACCACGTTTTCTCCAATGGTATGGGTGGCACTTGCGGGTTTTCCCTCCATTAGAACACGATTACTTATTGTGGTCACCATTTTCTATGGGTTTTCATATGTTAGTTCTCAAACAATAGGTATGAGTGACATTTGTGGGTTGTCCCTCCAATATAACCCAATTACTTATTATGGTTACCATTTTCTATGAATTTCCATATGTTAATTCTCAAATAATATGATGAAATTCAAAAATTATAAAAACACACAAAATCCTAGTATTCAATGATACACAATAACATAAAGTCATGTTACTTAATTTCTTCAACTCACTAAGCATTGTAGTTTACGTCTAAGTACTACTCTAAACACTTAATTCACTTGAACTTATGCCTTGATACCAATTGAAAACACCCATCGTATGGTTTTTTAAAGGCCCAATTTTACACACAAGTCTTCAAAATTTTCAAGTAGCATGTCTTCAAATTTAATCCATTTCAGACGAAAGGCTGTCGCTGCTTATTTATTAAGTGGCTGTTTGGATGAGCGTTTGGAAAGGGCTTATTGCCTTATTAGCTTATTAGCTTCTTAAAAGCCAATAAGCCAAAACTTGTGTTTGGGTACGTAAAAACGCTTTTTAAATTGGTTTTTCAATAACATTTGATAAGCTGTTTTTAAGAAGTTATTCAAACCTGGGCTTTTTAAAAGACTTATGCTTTTTATAATAAAATGACACTAATGCCCCTAATAAATGACGCAAACACCACATTTAGGCTATCAGGAGTGCCTCCTTTGGTTCCCATATGAAAAGTGATGCCACGTCACCGACACATCATCTCCATTGCTTACCACACCACCAAGGAAATACCTATCACTCCACATCATTTTTTTTTTCTTTTATTTTTTAATTTTTCTATATATTATAATATTATTAAAAAGAGAGAGAAAGGAAGAGATAGAGAGAAAGAAAGAGAGAAGGCGTTGCTTGCCGTTCCCCTACCTACGCCAACCCACGGACACGCCATCCACGCCAAAGGCAGACGGTGTTCCACGTCGTGGCCAAATGCCATGTAGTCCCACGCCTGTGGCATGGTATACACTTCTTTCAGCCTTTCGTAACCCTTTCTCTCATTTCCGCCTCCATCATATGTTCGACATTGACAGGAGGGAAGGATCTGCAATTCCACCGAGAACTCTTGCCGGCGACGCCACTATCAGCTACCGGCACTCCTATTGACGACCGGCGAAGCCGACTGCAACACCACTGACGCTGACTGCGACACCACCGACACCACCGACGGTCTGCACGTCTGCAACAGGTAAAACTGGAAACACCATCGATCCTTGAAAAAATCTGTAATTTTCGGTATCAAATCTGCATAAACTTTGTAATTCTCGATCCTTGGCAAAATCAGTAATTTTCTGTATCAAATTTTCATAAACTCTGTAATTCTCTGTTATATGCATATGGGTCGTTGTATTATCTGATGCATGTTTTTTTCTGCAATTTTCGATATGTACAACATCTGTAATTCAATTGGCTTTGATTATTTTATACGTATAATTTCTTGATTGTATCTAATGCGGGAGGTCCAAGATGAATTGAAAAGTTACTTTCTGTCTTAACCAGTCACGATTCGTTCGTTCGTTCAATTGCAGCTTCGATCAATTTCAGTTGCAGGTCACGACTTCAATTGCAGGTTCGATCAGTACCATTTGCAGTCACGAACTCACGATTGCAGGTTACTGATTGAAGCATCTCGATGGCATGTAGTATGTTGATTTATTCTTCTTTGTTTATCAAAGTAAAAAAAAAGGTTTTTTTATAGGTTTACGGAAAACCGGTTTAAAAGAAACTGGTTTTTTTTATAACGGAACCGGTTCCCACTTCCAACCCGTTTCGTCAAGTTGGAGCCCTAATGGTAATGGACTATCTAAATCATACCGGGTCGGGTTTAGGTTTACGCTGTAAAATCCCTAAATATGATTATCGCAGTAACCCTGATTTTGTATGATCCCTAACCCCATAAATTTTTAGGATAAGCGTTCCGAAGATTCTCATCAGTGGAATCGAACATTCTCTTTCTGCGTTTTATGGAAGAGGAAGGAGAAGAACAAGGTGGAGACAGTGATTCTTCTCCTCCCTCTTTCTCCTTCATCAAAATCAATTACGCTGGCTCCATCGATTTGATCGATACACACTATTAAATTGTCAAGAGAGACAACCTATTCTTTACTCCTCATTAACGTTCGTCTGCCTCCGTTGCTCTACCATTCACGACGACAGATCGCACTCCACCCCCCTCTTCGCTGCATCTCCGGCGACTGCTGGTCCGACTTCCATCTCTGCCTTCTTTCTCCGCTACATCTCCTCCATCTGACCTCGATCGGACCATCAACATCTCTCGGTAACACTTTTCTGCTCGAATCTCCGCCTTCTTTCTCTGCTGCATATCCGGATTGATTTTTCTGCTCTGATGATTGTCGATTTTTCTCCATCTACTGTTGATGAATAGATTTTTCTCTATCTACTGTGAATGGCGATTTTTTTCTGTGAATATATCAATCCGACGATTTTTTTCTCCAACTACTGCTGTGATTTTTCTGATGAATGTCGATTTTTTTCTGTGAATATATCAATTCGATGAATTCTGTGAATGTATATGTGAATCCGATTTTTAGGTAGATAAAGATTGAATTTCGGTTCTGAGGAATCTATGTTTTCAGATAGCTTGCATTTTTTTCTGTCAAGAGCTGTGTCTGCATTGAATTTTTTTGTCATAAAGCTTGCATTTTTATCTTTTGCTTAAATATTATATGTGAAATTGGTAAAATAAGCTTATCCAAACACCCCCTAACAGTTGATACAGGGGTGAAAGGAGGAGAGATAGAGAATGGGGAAGTCAAACCCATTCTCGTTTCGCCGGAGCAACAGTGGCAGCACAACCAGGCGTCGCCGGACGACGAAGAAAGCAGGCGAGTCACCGCTACTTTTATCGCAGCAATCCGCCAACATGCCGTCGCCTTCATCACCGCAAAACGCCGGAGATGTGGCGACTACCGGGAGCGGCGGCAAACCGATGGGGGCTGCGTTGGTGAAACCGAAGAAGAAGACCGGAGCGAGATTGTGGATGCGGTTCGATAGGTCCGGCGAATCCGAGCTTTTCGAGTGTGATAAGAACACAATCATCAAACGCGCGGGTATTCCCGCTCGGGATTTAAGAATTCTCGGTCCTATTTTCTCTAACTCTTCCAATATCCTCGGTAATCATTTCAATTTCGCTACTGTTTTCTTGGTTTACCGTTTCTAGGGCTACTTTGTATGATGAATTTTTGATACTTTTTGCAGCCCGGGAGAAAGCAATGGTTGTTAACTTGGAATACATAAAAGCCATAGTCACAGCAGAAGAAGTTTTCTTACTTGATCCTCTACGTCAAGAGGTTCTTCCATTTGTAGATCAACTCAGACATCAACTTTCTCACAAAAACCACTTCAACACTTCCGGTAACCAAGGTGGTCGCCAGCTGGCGTTACGCGATACGGAGTCAAACCTATCGGCTTCTGGACGATGGCTACCGGTTCCCGAAACCGCTGAAGGTCTACA
Organism: Cichorium intybus; assembly: GCA_023525715.1. Lineage (NCBI taxonomy): Eukaryota > Viridiplantae > Streptophyta > Magnoliopsida > Asterales > Asteraceae > Cichorium > Cichorium intybus. The sequence continues at coordinate 107,112,973 of CM042012.1, read as the reverse complement.
AGCCGAGCTTCCATTTGAGTTTCAAGTTCTCGAAATTGCATTGGAGGTAGTCTGTACGTATCTAGACTCGAGTGTTGCGGATCTCGAGAGAGATGCTTACCCCGTTCTAGACGAATTAGCTAAAAATGTTAGCACTAAGAATCTCGAACGTGTAAGAAGCTTAAAAAGTAACCTCACTCGTTTACTTGCTCGCGTACAAAAGGTACTACTTCCTATGTCAGGATAAGTCAGACATTGACTGACTCAGTCATATGTCAGACATTGACTGACTCAGTCTGCTCTTACTCAATCAGCAAGTATCAAACAGCTCTTAAATGTTTTCAGGTAAGAGATGAACTTGAACATCTCCTAGATGATGATGAAGATATGACACAGTTATATCTAACAAGGAAGTGGTTACAAAATCAACAAAGTGAAGCTTTGTTAGGAGGCGTTGGTTCGAACAGTTTCCCCAATAATGGCCACCATTTGCGACGATTGAGCTCTGTAAAAAGCGGAAGTATGTTAACAAGTGGTAATTTAAACGATAATGATGTTGAAGATCTTGAGATGTTGCTCGAGGCTTATTTCATGCAACTTGATGGAACGCGTAATAAAATTTTATCCGTAAGTAGTAATTATTCAACAGATTCGTGGATACGTAAAATAAAAAAATAAAAAAAAATTGTTGACTTTTTGTTGTAATGTACAGGTTCGTGAGTACATTGATGACACGGAGGATTATGTGAACATTCAACTGGATAACCAGCGTAATGAGTTAATTCAACTCCAGTTAACATTAACCATAGCTTCATTTGCTATAGCTTTTGAGACACTGGTGGCTGGATTATTTGGCATGAATATTCCGTGTCGGTTATATGATATCGAAGGCATATTTGAGCCGTTTGTTATCGGGATTACTGCGGCTTCTCTTTTGCTTTTTTTGATTGTTCTCGGGTATGCCAGATGGAAGAAGTTGCTTGGTTCTTAATAAATTAGCGAAAATCGACCCCGCTTTTGTGTAACTATTTATTGTTGGGTTTGAATGTTTTGTTTTCTAGATATTATTGTGTGATGGTAACGTTTAATCAATCTACTTTGTTTTAATTATTGTTCTCTCTTTTTTTATTGTTTTATATTGTGTAAATCATGTGAGATAGTAGGTGATTTGTTGTTAACATGCTTTGATTTTGATCTGTCGTATTATGAACTGGCCAATGTGTTGATTGTGATTACATTGATGTGATGGTTCAATTGTGTTGCATTTTATAAATCGTGTTATTGTCAAAAAGAAGTTACAAACCAACCAAATTTATATAGTCAAGTATTTACCAAATTTTCACAATGAAATTTACAAATTAGTATATGAAAGTTTGGACAATAAGGAAATACAAAAACCATATGATACAAATAATCTCTTTTGTTTCTTGTAAATTGCTTTCTTCTTAAAAAAAGTAAAGGTTCATATATTTACAACTGGTGCTTTGAATCTTTTAAAGTTATGGCAATGAGAAAACTGTAACAACTATAGGGGTTGCTATTGTAATAAAGCTCAACCTAAAGGGAGTTGATTGTAATATACCAACATGTGCATTCTTCCCTTGCTTGCAACCTGTCAATTTTACAGCTTGCAAACTTGCAAGTGGACTACAGGTGTGGTGGAATTCATGATTTTTATTTACTTTTACTATATTTTCACAATATTTTAAAACGGATAAAAGTATTAAATTTCAAGTTAGCTAAAACTTCAAACAATAAATATCACGGGCTAACTCGTTTTTCTATCATAATGTTATCTATATTGATTTTAAAATGAAACATATTAGGCGGATCTAGAACAAAATATCATCAGTTGTAATATACATGATTTTAGAGGTAACAGTGAAAAAAAGTTAACACTATGCAACACTTGGTAAATTGAGTTTGGACACTATATTAGATCCGTCCCTATTGCATATACCGTTAAAAAACTTTTATCATATATATTACACTGCATTTAACACGTGAAAATTAACTTTTACATATTATTTCTTGAGCTATTTTAGATTTTTACATTTGACAATAAAAATGGACTTATAGACTTGTTTTTTTTAAATTAATATTTTAACGAGCTTAAAAACCTTTTTAAAACTGTTTTAAAATTTTTTCATATATAACTTTTATTAATTATTTCAAAACGTGTTCGTTTAAAAATCTTTTTATGCTATTTTATATTTTTGGACTAACTTATCCATTAGTTTATCTTTATCAGCTAATTTTATAGCTATTAATTATTTTTAATTAATTTTTCAGTTAAAATATCAAATCTGATATGATCCCCTACAATGTGATTTTTTTTTTTTAATTTTGTAAATAAGAGAAATTAAGGGAGAAGGTAATAATAAATAAGAAATAAGGGAGAAAAGCAAAAGGGTGTCAAAACAAGAACATCTCATTTCGGGTTGTCACCCAAGCTTTATTCATCAACAAGTCAACGACAAACGAAAGATTCGTAAGACGAAGAAAACCCTAATCATCAAAAATTAGGAAACAAGGAACTCTGTTTCGATTCGATTTGTAATCTTCGCTTTTATCTCATCACATTGCCTATTTTAAAAGATCTTTACTGCGTTTATAGAGGTAATTAAGGGTTAATTTCTCCTCAGATAATCCTTTTGCTTAGTTTGAGCTTTCAATCATTCTTCTTCGGGGAATGTAGATGAAGGGAACTTCATCGTCATCGCTATATGATTTTTTGAATGATTAATTGCTGCGATAGGACACATAAGAGTTGTAGAAGTAACATGTAAGGAATATTAAATATACGAATTGTGCGATTAGAAATTATTTCGACTTGATTTGATTGTAATAAAGAGTTTCGTATTAACTTTGAGCTTAATTTTTTGCTATTGGATCAGTTTCAGTTTTTACACAGGGATCTGAACTCTTAACTATGGCGAACTCGAAGGGACCTTCAACAATGCGAAGCACGATGTACAGTGGAAAACACCCATTACTTCCTCCCAAAAGTCCATTTCCAAGCATTTCTCCATCATATGCCGATTATGTCTCAAATCCTGCTATTGCCCCAAAAGGACCACCAAGATATAGAGATGCAAATTCACATCAGCGTACCTCATCTGAAAGCTTTCTAATAGAAGAACAACCTTCATGGCTGGATGATCTTCTTAATGAACCAGAATCGCCTGTAAGAAGAGGACATAGACGTTCATCAAGTGACTCTTTTACATACATGGAAGCAGCTAATGCTGTTTTCAACAACAGAGCACAAAATGAATTCAGATTGAGAAACTTGAGTTCTGTTCCTTCATGGGGACCTCAAGATTTTGATATCTATAAAGATTCTAGAAATTCTTCTTTTTATTTGGAACCGAATGTGTTGATGAAAAACAAGAATCGGCCATGGGATCCATCACAAAATGCTTTAACACATTCGAATCCTTCAAGGGAGATTGATGGAAATAGCTCAAACTCAATAGCAAGTGAAAAGAAAGATGCGGTTGAATCTGTTAGACAAGATGCAGATAGTTCTGAAAAAAAGGATTCTTCTAGCAACAAGGCTTCTGCTTCAGAAACAGACACAAAACGTGCCAAACAGTAAGTTCAAACTTTCTTTCTCTCTCATTTGATCCTTTTCCATCATGATTATAGTTATTCCTAAATATCTGGGAATTTGGACTGTAAAAAAATCAAGCTATTTTTCATCTTTAGGGATCTAGAAATCAAGTGGAATTGTTGTACTTCAATTGGATTGGTATCAGATTGGACTTTTTTTTTTTTTTTTTTTTTTCTGAAATTTTTGTACTTTAATGAATTTCTCACTCTTTTTGTCAAGATGATATCTTTTTCTGGTATTCATATGACACAAATGGCCTTATGTACTAGAATTTATGCATAAGTGCTTTATTAGTTTTGTAATATCTTTAAAAAGTTTGAAGCTTTCTACTACTTTCTGTAATGGACTACCTATTTCTCCTCTTTCTTGAATTAATATCCACAAGAAAGTGAAAAATGATCAGTTTCATGCAAAGTATGGTATTCGAAAGGGTTAATTGGAATAAATAGCAATGTACTTTTATCTATTTATTTATTACAACATCCTACTTTCATTTCTTCCTATTATAGCATTGTACTTTGAAAATTCTACACAATTATAGCAATGTCATCCAAATTCAGATAATTTTTATTGCTACAATTAAGAAAAAAATTGAAAATACAGTGCTGTAAATTGTAATAAAAAGAATAGAAGTAAGATGCTACAAATACAATAAACAAATAACCCGTTTATATATCTATCAATTATAATAAAGGAAGCATTATTATGCCACATGTTGATTTCTTAGACCATGTATGTGATTCGTGGCATCTTTCTATGCAGTGAAATATTATTTTCCCGCTCAAACAGTACGTTAATGTAAATCCCGTAAAATGAGAGCATATTAACCCCCAAAATTCGGCAACCTAATTTATCGGTTTTAGAAGCCAAATCCCCAAAATTTCCGTAATCGGTTTCCATGAATTGAGGAGATGACGAGGGATTATTTCAATTTTCAAATTCCCAATAAGAGTTTCCTGCAGAGTGAAAACGATGAAGTGATTCTGGTGAGTGCAATGCAGCAAACGGAGTGAAAACGAGTCATACGTATTTTAATTAGCAAAAAGGTTTCTATGGTTCTACCTTGACAGGATAGGCCTTCATTCGTCTTGATTTCTATTCGATTTTGGCAAGGTTTGTCTATCCGATTTTGGGACTATGTATATATTTGCAATATTTATATATTCATTCAAGTGTTAATGTCAAAAACAATATAGTTTTGATTTGATTCGTTTACAATCTATTTAATAACTGATAGGGCGTAAATTTGGTAAGCATAGTAGATTACTCGATCGAGTCAATTCTCATTCGTCCGGGTTTCGATTTGGCTGTACGCGACTATTGGGTGGAATCGGATTTGATAGCGAACATAGAAGATCTGGATTTGAACAAGAACGGGGTATCATTTAAACACTATATATGATTCAAATTGTTAGAAGATCTGGATTTGAACACGAAACGGGTTTCATTTACAGGTAAGATTCAGAAATCCGACGTCTTTGCCGGGTCCAATTCAAACACTCACACAAGCGCATAATTATCATCTCTTTGTTAGTTATCACATTCGAAATACTAAACTAATATTCTCCCAGGACACAGAAGATTGAGCAAAATAGGATATCTTTGCCTATTGCTTCAAGTACACTGTTTAATTCACCACACTTGATACGTGTACCTTTAAGCTTTTTTTCTCACTGATCAATTGTTAATTTCTTTAGTTGAGAAAAGACTCAGAGATGAAGTCCGAACAAAGGACACCTTGATTATTGTTAGTGAAACTGGAAGCAGGGGAGACCACATGTGAGTTTCCATTAGTGCACAAAGAAAAGGGAAAGGAATGTTGTTCCCAAGGTATACATTCTTCTCAAATTCGACTTTTTGATCAAATAATTATCAGTCTTATCTTTCAAATTACTGATTTACATACCAAAATGGCTTGATACATTCTGAATCTGTTGTCTTTATCTTTGTTTTCTTATAGTCACCTGTTCTTGCTTCATCATTCAGTTAGATCCAGCTACCTTGAACCACCCACTGCCATGGGTGAATCTCAGAACTCTCCAACTAACTGTCTCTTTCTCTTTTGGGTTTTCTGTTTATATTTTCTTTTCTTTCCGCATTTTTTATTTAATCTTGCTTTCTTTTGTTGCACAAAATGGTTTATAGAGAGATATAAGTGCTTGTGGTTTCTTTTCCCCATTTCTAAAACCTAGCCGTCTATTACCACCATTGTTCAGATTTCCTGAAGTATTGGTTTTGACAGGATATTTTCAACCAAAGGTTGGAGACTTTTAGATTAGTATTTCATTTTTTGTACAAACTTTTGGTTTTTAATAAATTGTGATTTTTTTTTGCTTTGTTTTGATGATGAATTTGTAGGGAGGCTTCAAGGTTTGACAGCTTGCTTTGTTTCCAGTAGAGTTTTCATGGTCAAATTGATTCATGGTGCTGATCGCCAAGGTAACAACAATGCATTTGTAACATATTCAAAATAACCCTTTTCAATGAAGCACTTGGGGTAGTTCAAATGAAACCTGAATATTTTCATATGGAGAATATTTGTCATTGGCTGGACTTCTTCTTTACCGACACCAAACATGGTGCCTCTGCAGGTCTCTTCTCCACAGTTCGTGTAGCGAATGCTCATTGGAAGCAGAATTGCAACCAACATGTGTTGTCGATTATTGGCCCTTATCCTCATTAGTTTTTTGTCCCCATCAAAATCCGTTGGCCGACAGTATGTACACACAATCTTTCTCTCTGCCATCTCACTGCTCAAAGCCCACTTTCAGATACGATGGAGAACCAAGAAGATAATGAAGGATTTGTATGCGGCATCGGACGATGAAGGGTTTGCATGCGGCTTATAAAAAATAAAAGATGTTAGTTCAAGCAACTGTGAGTTCCTAAAGGTAGAGCCAAATATTTTATAAGATTTTAACAGGTAGTTCCCACAAATATGAAAAAGGTAGCTTGCTGCTTTCATTCTTCTTTGACCGATGCATGACCGGGTAGATTTTGACTTGGTAGATTTTTGTACGTAACAGCATGCTATTTTTTATTATAGCTTTTCACTTTTATATAGGTTAATAATGTTTCTGAATGCAAGAAGGGACCATCATACTCATACATAATTTAGAACGTAGCATCATGTTTTTGGTGTGTGGCGCCTTAGAGTTTTGTCTTTCAAAAGTGTGAAATTTTATAAATTTTGAACTAATAATATCTACTTTTAGTTATATAATAGATAATACACATATGAGTCCGGCAAACTTGAATTATGTGGTTCATATGGTAAGGTGAATGTTTATCTTTTAATTATAAAAATAAAAGCGGTATGTTTGGTAAGTTATTTAGTAAAAATGTTTGACTTAATTAAATATTAAAAAAGTAAGACAAAAAAAACTAAAATATAATAAAACGAAATAAAGTTTATATTATTATTAACTAAAATATAGTAAAACGAAATAAAGTTTATACTTTTATTATTATTATTATTATTATTATTATTATTATAAGTAGAGGAAGTGCTACATTTGGTGGGGAGTTTTGTTTTAGTTTAGATCAATCTATAACTTAAATATAAGTGGATTAATTTCATAAATTATATATATTTTATCTTGATAGAATATGGTTTATGTTGGATTGCTAATGAGTGTGAATTCAACATCCCTGTTTTATGTGTATGTGTGTTCGTATGTTTCTCATTGATTTGTAAATTTTAAAATTAATTGCTTTTTCTGTGAAGTCTGAGTTTTGGTCCCTTTGCGTTTATATTGTGTGTGTTGCTGTGTGTGACTACAGTGTGTGTTGTGTAAACTGTTATTATAATAAACTTGAAAAGAATTCTCAATATAATCCTAATATAATAATGTACTTTGAATGTACATTGCTATACTTGACATGAAATAAATCCTATTACTATTTCTTGATATAACAATGTGTCTGATGTGTGCAGAATCTGAACAGAAACAAATAAATCAAAGTGTGTTGTAATAAATAGCAACGTACTTTCTTTACTTTATATATTACAACATCGTCTTTTATTAATCTCAATCCCGTTCAGGTTTTTTTCGCTAATTATATTTATAATTACATCGTCATACTTTTATTTGAAAAACAGCAAGCTACTTTTTTTCTTTGTTGTTAACTACCTGCACCATAACATCGTACTTTCATTTATTTATCTATTACAACATCGTACTTTTATTCCTTTCAATTCGGTTGAGGTTTGCAATGTACTTTTAGTTTAGTTTTTTTTCAGTTTGTGTGTGTTTCAGTGTGTATGCATGTTTTTTAATGTGGAAATATAGCAATGTACTTTCATTTTCTTAAAATATAGCAAAAGTGTTTGACGTTGATATATGAAAAAGGATTTTATTATAAAACTTTATTTAATCATCAACCGTGTAACACACGGGTTTATAAACTAGTATATATATATATATATATATATATACTAGCTGCGTACCCGCGCGATGCGGCGGCGGCAGTTTGGTGTGGGGGGGGGGGGGGTGGTGCATACCCGCGCAAACGTTTTATTTCGGCTATGTAGCGAACGTTTTATCCAGGGTAGGGTTAATACCAGCGCGACCCGGCTAAAGCATTGCACATGTCGAAAGAAATTTATTTATCGAAATTAAGTATTCGTCATCTGCCGAAAGATACTATGATAAATCATGATACATATTTATTTTGTTTTATCTATATTTGGATAATAAATTGGTTCGTAACTGTCGATTCTAAAATAAAAAACGATATGATGGAGATCTTTTTCGATTTCAAAATTTCAGATTGGCTTTGCACGGTTAGTTTCCTTTGGCCATGGTTATTCGGTTCGGTGAGGGGGGCGGGAATTGAATAGATTACTTGCTTTGCACGGTTAGTTTCCTAACTTTATGTTTCATCTCGTCGAATAATTTTCGAGCGGTGATTAGTTTTCTTTTGGTAAATTTATAATAGGAAGAAATTAAAATGAAAACTCAACAAAAGAAATAACAATGTAAATAGTTATATTTTATATCTATATTAAATTTTCTTTAGTACTCGATATAGAATTTTTTTTAAAGAAGTTGGCATCTACGGTGAATCGGTTTTTGCGGCAATTAGTTGAGTTTCGGCAATTAGTATCTTTCGGTGGACGACGAATAATTAAATTCGATGAATAACTTTCTTTCGATGATTAATTTTGTTTTGAAAAATAAGATTAACAATTTGAATATCAAAAAAATAAATATAGACCATATGAAAGACTGTGAAATCGAAAAGGTATTATTTAATAATTATTTTATTCAATTGAATATCGAAATAAAATTAACAATTTGAATATGAAAAAGATAAATATAAACAATATGAAAGACTGTGAAATCAAAAAAGATGCCAGCCTGTTGTGCAGTATACGTACCGGTGGTGAAGTTGAAAACTGCAGCCAAAATATACAAATAAATTAAATCAAATAAGAAATAGCTATAATTAGTCAAAATCATACCATTAGTTTGTTACGACTAATAATTTTCGAACGGCTATTGCTTTATTTGGGCGCGTTCGTTGCTGGATCGGATTAATAGATGTTTGCCAAATGTATTAACCCCTTCTGTTTTTGTCAAATTAGCAAATCCTTATAATTCTTATCTATTAATGTTTAAAATGAGGAATTTATAGTAGCCGATTAAAACCATCTTAGCTACCATGAAACCACTTTTCTAATCCAATTAATCAAACATATAAACAAATGAGCTAACTTGTCCTAACACATTTAATTGAGTCCATTTTAATTAATGCTTAACTAATTATATCTAGCCCAACATATTGAGCCCATTGGAAATGAAATAATCAGGTTTAGTTTACCCTAATAGCTAATATCGATAAGTGTATTATGTGTATATCAATGCTTCCATCGGCCGGCTCCCATCCAAGCCTCTACCAGTTCTCATTTTGAACCGTTCCTTTCTGTTGTGCGATAGGAAGCCGTCTCCGACATCATACCATCGCTACAACTGATCCACTTCAGCGACCCTCTTCGCCTCCACCAGCTCTGAGCACCTCCAGGTCTGTCCAGCGACGAACACGCCTCTAAGCAACCATTCGATTGATGCAAACCGATCTACCCTCTTCGTCTCTCTGTGCAAACCGATCTACCTTCTTCGTCTCTCCAGATTTCCTCCACCGAGTCCGTCCAGCTTGCGATCCACATCTTCCGTTTCTGACCGCACCACTGCGATTTGGTTTTGTTTTTGTCGGGAAATCAGATCTCGATTTGGTTTTGTTTTTGTTGAAAATGAGATCTTGATCCGGCGACCTCCCTTGAGTCATCCGACCTCCACGCCTCCCTCTTCATCCGGCGATGACTGGTTAAAGCTTCTCCAACCGGATGACTGGTTAAAGCTTCTCCAACCGTCCCCTCTCTTTTTCTCCATGTCTCCCTCTTGCACTTTCGATCTACCCCTCTCCTCCGACCAGGTAAAGTCCGATTTGTTCCTATTATAGCATTGTACTTTGAAAATTCTACACAATTATAGCAATGTCATCCAAATTCAGATAATTTTTATTGCTACAATTAAGAAAAAAATTGAAAATACAGTGCTGTAAATTGTAATAAAAAGAATAGAAGTAAGATGCTACAAATACAATAAACAAATAACCCGTTTATATATATATATATATATATATATATATATATATATATATATATATATATATATATATATATATAAAATCTTGAAGACCAATTTTTTTTTACGTACATGTGAAATTTGGGCTGGGCTCTAACTCTCTATTTGTTATGTGTAGCCTTAGCCTGTAGTCCGATATTAAAAAAAAAAAAAAAGACAGCCCTAATTTCCTAAACCTAAATCACGAATGAATTCGTCCGTATTCAAAAACAAAAAAAGAACCCTAACTCCCTAATGTTTTCGTCTGTGTCTGTGTTCCATCTTTCAAGCCGCCAAGTCTCTAGGTCTCTCCATTTGTGATTTGCGAACATCTCAACTCTCAAGGTCGTGCCTCTCCTTCTCGCCGTCGACAAACGCTTGAGCCTCTACGGTCCGTTCTTCTCGCCATCGTCTCTCCTTCACACTGTATACGGTCCGTTCTTCTCGCCATCGTCTCTATCTCTCCTCCTTTCACCCCTGTATCAACTGTTAGGGGATGTTTGGATAAGCTTATTTTACCACTTTCACATATAATATTCAAGCAAAAGATAAAAATGCAAGCTTTATGACAAAAAAATTCAATGCAGACACAGCTCTTGACAGAAAAAAAAAATGCAAGCTATCTGAAAACATAGATTCCTCAGAACAGAAATTCAATCTTTATCTACCTAAAAATCGGATTCACATATACATTCACAGAAATTCATCGGATTGATGTATTCACAGAAAAAATCGACATTCATCAGAAAAATCACAGCAGTAGATGGAGAAAAAATTCATCGGAATGATATATTTACAGAAAAAAATCGCCATTCACAGTAGATAGAGAAAAATTGATTCATCAACAGTAGATGGAGAAAAATCGACAATCATCAGAGCAGAAAAATCAATCCGGATATGCAGCAGAGAAAGAAGGCGGAGATTCAGCAGAAAAGTGTTACCGAGAGATGCTGATGGTCCGATCGAGGTCAGATGTAGGAGATGTAGCGGAGAAAGAAGGCAGAGATGGAAGTCGGACCAGCAGTCGCCGGAGATGCAGCGAAGAGGGGGGTGGAGTGCTATCTGTCGTCGTGAATGGTAGAGCAACGGAGGCAGACGAACGTTAATGAGGAGTAAAGAATAGGTTGTCTCTCTTGACAATTTAATAGTGTGTATCGATCAAATCGATGGAGCCAGCGTAATTGATTTTGATGAAGGAGAAAGAGGGAGGAGAAGAATCACCGTCTCCACCTTGTTCTTCTCCTTCCTCTTCCATAAAACGCAGAAAGAGAATGTTCGATTCCACTGATGAGAATCTTCGGAACGCTTATCCTAAAAATTTATGGGGTTAGGGATAATACAAAATCCCTAAATATGATTATCGCAGTAACCCTGATTTTGTATGATCCCTAACCCCATAAATTTTTAGGATAAGCGTTCCGAAGATTCTCATCAGTGGAATCGAACATTCTCTTTCTGCGTTTTATGGAAGAGGAAGGAGAAGAACAAGGTGGAGACGGTGATTCTTCTCCTCCCTCTTTCTCCTTCATCAAAATCAATTACGCTGGCTCCATCGATTTGATCGATACACACTATTAAATTGTCAAGAGAGACAACCTATTCTTTACTCCTCATTAACGTTCGTCTGCCTCCGTTGCTCTACCATTCACGACGACAGATAGCACTCCACCCCCCTCTTCGCTGCATCTCCGGCGACTGCTGGTCCGACTTCCATCTCTGCCTTCTTTCTCCGCTACATCTCCTCCATCTGACCTCGATCGGACCATCAGCATCTCTCGGTAACACTTTTCTGCTGAATCTCCGCCTTCTTTCTCTGCTGCATATCCGGATTGATTTTTCTGTTCTGATGATTGTCGATTTTTCTCCATCTACTGTTGATGAATCAATTTTTCTCTATCTACTGTGAATGGCGATTTTTTTCTGTAAATATATCATTTCGATGAATTTTTTCTCCATCTACTGCTGTGATTTTTCTGATGAATGTCGATTTTTTCTGTGAATACATCAATCCGATGAATTTCTGTGAATGTATATGTGAATCCGATTTTTAGGTAGATAAAGATTGAATTTTTGTTCTGAGGAATCTATGTTTTCAGATAGCTTGCATTTTTTTTTTCTGTCAAGAGCTGTGTCTGCATTGAATTTTTTTGTCATAAAGCTTGCATTTTTATCTTTTGCTTGAATATTATATGTGAAAGTGGTAAAATAAGCTTATCCAAACATCCCCTAACAGTTGATACAGGGGTGAAAGGAGGAGAGATAGAGAATGGGGAAGTCAAACCCATTCTCGTTTCGCCGGAGCAACAGTGGCAGCACAACCAGGCGTCGCCGGACGACGAAGAAGCAAGGCGAGTCACCGCTACTTTTATCGCAGCAATCCGCCAACACGCCGTCGCCTTCATCACCGCAAAACGCCGGAGATGTGGCGGCTACCGGGAGCGGCGGCAAACCAATGGGGGCTGCGTTGGTGAAACCGAAGAAGAAGACCGGAGCGAGATTGTGGATGCGGTTCGATAGGTCCGGCGAATCCGAGCTTTTCGAGTGTGATAAGAACACAATCATCAAACGCGCGGGTATTCCCGCTCGGGATTTAAGAATTCTCGGTCCTATTTTCTCCAACTCTTCCAATATCCTCGGTAATCATTTCAATTTCGCTACTGTTTTCTTGGTTTACGGTTTCTAGGGCAACTTTGTATGATGAATTTTTGATACTTTTTGCAGCCCGGGAGAAAGCAATGGTTGTTAACTTGGAATACATAAAAGCCATAGTCACAGCAGAAGAAGTTTTGTTACTTGATCCTCTACGTCAAGAGGTTCTTCCATTTGTGGATCAACTGAGACATCAACTTTCTCACAAAAACCACTTCAACACTTCCGGTAACCAAGGTGGTCGCCAGCTGGCGTTACGCGATACGGAGTCAAACCTATCGGCTTCTGGACGATGGCTACCGGTTCCCGAAACCGCTGAAGGTCTACAAGCCGAGCTTCCATTTGAGTTTCAAGTTCTCGAAATTGCATTGGAGGTAGTCTGTACGTATCTAGACTCGAGTGTTGCGGATCTAGAAAGAGATGCTTACCCCGTTCTAGACGAATTAGCCAAAAATGTCAGCACTAAGAATCTCGAACGTGTAAGAAGCTTAAAAAGTAACCTCACTCGTTTACTTGCTCGCGTACAAAAGGTACTACTTCCTATGTCAGGATCAGACATTGACTGACTCAGTCATATGTCAGACATTGACTGACTCAGTCTGCTCTTACTCAATCAGCAAGTATCAAACAGCTCTTAAATGTTTTCAGGTAAGAGATGAACTTGAACATCTTCTAGATGATGATGAAGATATGACACAGTTATATTTAACGAGGAAGTGGTTACAAAATCAACAAAGTGAAGCATTATTAGGAGGTGTTGGTTCGAACAGTTTCCCTAATAATGGCCACCATTTGCGAAGATTGAGCTCTGTAAAAAGCGGAAGTATGTTAACAAGTGGTAATTTAAACGATAATGATGTTGAAGATCTTGAGATGTTGCTCGAGGCTTATTTCATGCAACTTGATGGAACGCGTAATAAAATTCTATCCGTGAGTAGTAATTATTCAACAGATTCGTGGATACGTAAAATAAAAAAAAATATATAAATTGTTGATTTTTTGTTGTAATGTACAGGTTCGTGAGTACATTGATGACACGGAGGATTATGTGAACATTCAACTGGATAACCAACGTAATGAGTTAATTCAACTCCAGTTAACGTTAACCATAGCTTCATTTGCTATAGCTTTTGAGACACTGGTGGCTGGATTATTTGGCATGAATATTCCGTGTCGGTTATATGATATCGAAGGCATATTTGAGCCGTTTGTTATCGGGATTACTGCGGCTTCTCTTTTGCTTTTTTTGATTGTTCTCGGGTATGCCAGATGGAAGAAGTTGCTTGGTTCTTAATAAATTAGCGAAAATCGACCCCTCTTTTATGTAACTATTTATTGTTGGGTTTGAATTTTTTGTTTTCTAGATATTATTGTGTGATGGTAACGTTTAATCAATCTACTTTGTTTTAATTATTGTTCTCTTTTTTATTGTTTTATATTGTATAAATCATGTTAGATAGTAGGTGATTTGTTGTTAACATGCTTTGATTTTGATCTGTGGTATTATGAACTGGCCAATGTGTTGATTGTGATTACATTGATGTGATGGTTCAATTGTGTTGCATTTTATAAATCGTGTTATTGTCAAAAAGAAGTTACAAACCAACCAAATTTATATAGTTAAGTATTTGCCAAATTTTCACAATGAAATTTACAAATTAGTATATGAAAGTTTGGACAATAAGGAAATACAAAAACCATATAATACAAATACTCTCTTTTGTTTCTTGTAAATTGCTTTCTTCTTAAAAAAAGTAAAGGTTCATATATTTACAACTGGTGCTTTGAATCTTTTAAAGTTATGGCAATGAGAAAACTGTAACAACTATAGGGGTTGCTATTGTAATAAAGCTCAACCTAAAGGGAGTTGATTGTAATATACCAACATGTGCATTCTTCCTTTGCTTGCAACCTGTCAATTTTACAGCTTGCAAACTTGCAAGTGGACTACAGGTGTGGTGGAATTCATGATTTTTATTTACTTTTACTATATTTTCACAATATTTTAAAACGGATAAAAGTATTAAATTTCAAGTTAGCTAAAACTTCAAACAATAAATATCACGGGCTAACTCGTTTTTCTATCATAATGTTATCTATATTGATTTTAAAATGAAACATATTAGGCGGATCTAGAACAAAATATCATCAGTTGTAATATACATGATTTTAGAGGTAACAGTGAAAAAAAGTTAACACTATGCAACACTTGGTAAATTGAGTTTGGACTCTATATTAGATCCGTCCCTATTGCATATACCGTTAAAAAACTTTTATCATATATATTACACTGCATTTAACACGTGAAAATTAACTTTTACATATTATTTCTTGAGCTATTTTAGATTTTTACATTTGACAATAAAAATGGACTTATAGACTTGTTTTTTTTTTAAATTAATATTTTAACGAGCTTAAAAACATTTTTAAAACTGTTTTAAAATTTTTTCATATATAACTTTTATTAATTATTTCAAAACGTGTTCTTTTAAAAATCTTTTTATGCTATTTTATATTTTTGGACTAACTTATCCATTAGTTTATCTTTATCAGCTAATTTTATAGCTATTAATTATTTTTAATTAATTTTTCAGTTAAAATATCAAATCTGATATGATCCCCTACAATGTGATTTTTTTTTTTTAATTTTGTAAATAAGAGAAATTAATGGAGAAGGTAATAATAAATAAGAAATAAGGGAGAAAAGCAAAAGGGTGTCAAAACAAGAACATCTCATTTCGGGTTGTCACCCAAGCTTTATTCATCAACAAGTCAACGACAAACGAAAGATTCGTAAGACGAAGAAAACCCTAATCATCAAAAATTAGGAAACAAGGAACTCTGTCTCGATTCGATTT
Organism: Cichorium intybus; assembly: GCA_023525715.1. Taxonomy (NCBI): domain Eukaryota; kingdom Viridiplantae; phylum Streptophyta; class Magnoliopsida; order Asterales; family Asteraceae; genus Cichorium; species Cichorium intybus. The sequence goes on along the minus strand of CM042012.1, from coordinate 107,097,242 downwards.
GTAATCTTCGCTTTTATCTCATCACATTGCCTATTTTAAAAGATCTTTACTGCGTTTATAGAGGTAATTAAGGGTTAATTTCTCCTCAGATAATCCTTTTGCTTAGTTTGAGCTTTCAATCATTCTTCTTCGGGGAATGTAGATGAAGGGAACTTCATCGTCATCGCTATATGATTTTTTGATTGATTAATTGCTGCGATAGGACACATAAGAGTTGTAGAAGTAACATGTAAGGAATATTAAATATACGAATTGTGCGATTAGAAATTATTTCGACTTGATTTGATTGTAGTAAAGAGTTTCGTATTAACTTTGAGCTTAATTTTTTGCTATTGAATCAGTTTCAGTTTTTACACAGGGATCTGGACTCTTAACTATGGCGAACTCCAAGGGACCTTCAACAATGCGAAGCACGATGTACAGTGGAAAACACCCATTACTTCCCCCCAAAAGTCCATTTCCAAGCATTTCTCCATCATATGCCGATTATGTCTCAAATCCTGCTGTTGCCCCAAAAGGACCACCGAGATATAGAGATGCAAATTCACATCAGCGTACCTCATCTGAAAGCTTTCTAATAGAAGAACAACCTTCATGGCTGGATGATCTTCTTAATGAACCAGAATCGCCTGTAAGAAGAGGACATAGACGTTCATCAAGTGACTCTTTTACATACATGGAAGCAGCTAATGCTGTTTTCAACAACAGAGCACAAAATGAATTGAGATTGAGAAACTTGAGTTCTGTTCCTTCATGGGGACCTCAAGATTTTGATATCTATAAAGATTCTAGAAATTCTTCTTTTTATTTGGAACCGAATGTGTTGATGAAAAACAAGAATCGGCCATGGGATCCATCACAAAATGCTTTAACACATTCGAATCCTTCAAGGGAGATTGATGGAAATAGCTCAAACTCAATAGCAAGTGAAAAGAAAGATGCGGTTGAATCTGTTAGACAAGATGCAGATAGTCCTGAAAAAAAGGATTCTTCTAGCAACAAGGCTTCTGCTTCAGAAACAGACACAAAACGTGCCAAACAGTAAGTTCAAACTTTCTTTCTCTCTCATTTGATCCTTTTCCATCATGATTATAGTTATTCCTAAATATCTGGGAATTTGGACTGTAAAAAAATTAAGTTATTTTTCATCTTTAGGGATCTAGAAATCAAGTAGAGTTGTTGTACTTCAATTGGATTAGTAATTTAGTATCAGATTGAACTTTTTTTTTCCTGAAATTTTTGTACTTTAATGAATTTCTCACTCTTTTTGTCAAGATGATATCTTTTTCTGGTATTCATATGAGACAAATGGCCGTATGTACTAGAATTTATGCATAAGTGCTTTATTAGTTTTGTAATATCTTTAAAAAGTTTGAAGCTTTTTACTACTTTCTGTAACGAACTACCTATTTCAACTCTTTCTTGAATTAATATCCACAAGAAAGTGAAAAATGATCAGTTTCATGCAAAGTATGGTATTCGAAAGGGTTAATTGGAATAAATAGCAACATACTTTTATCTATTTGTTTATTACAACATCCTACTTTCATTTCTTCCTATTATAGCATTGTACTTTGAAAATTCTACACAATTATAGCAATGTCATCCAAATAGAAATCAATTTCTATTGCTACAATTATGAAAAGAAAATTGAAAATACAGTGCTGTAATAGAAAAGAAATAGAAGTAAGATGCTACAATAAACAAATAAATGAAAGTACGTTGCTATTTCTTAAATCTAGCCCTATTAAAAACAACTATTAAATAAAGACAAATTGGGTCTGAAAGAATGACTTAATGCAGGCAATTTGCTCAACGTTCGCGGGTCCGGAAGCTTCAGTACATTGCTGAGCTGGAAAAGAATGTACAGGCTTTACAGGTGGATTAGAACTTAAAGAAAACTTTTTATAAATATTATATCGATTTTAATTAGGTCATTTTATATTCTTTGTGATTGCAGGCAGAAGGTTCTGAGGTGTCTGCTGAGGTGGAATTTTTAAATCAGCAAAGTCTTATTTTAGGCATGGAAAATAAAGCGCTTAAACAACGGTTAGAGAGTTTGGCTCAGGAGCAATTAATCAAATACAGTAAGTTTCTACAATTAATAATTTTGAATTAAAAATTTGAAAAATGTACATCCAAAGTGGAATTTAAAGAATGTTTTTGGAAGGAATAGAATCTGTGAAAGGAATTGGAATATGAAGGAATTACAGGAAATTGAATGGAATTCATTGATAAAAACTAAATAGTTTTTGAGTTTTTTACTTGTAATTAAATTTCTTGTTTCTATTTATTTCAATATATATAATGAGGGTATTTTGGTCTTTTTATTAGAAAAGGAAGAGTGGAATTGAGTTCCTTTCACCCTCCTTTAGGATTGGTGAAATCCATCAAATATGGAATTTGAGAGCATCTGAATTCGTTCCATTTGGCAACCAAACATGAATGGAATGGAATTCGAGATTCCATTCCATGACGTGTTCTATTGCCAAATGTACTAAATTCATTCAGATTCTCTCAAATTCCATGTTTGATGGATTTCACCATTCCTATGGAAGGGCGGAAGGAATTCAATTCCATTCCTTCTTTATTCACTACAAGACCAAATCGCCCTAATTATATACAATGAAGTCAACAAAAATTCAAACAATTCCCACCGATTCCATTCCTTTGAAAAACATCACTAATCACTTGTTTTCTCAGTGGAGCACGAAGTTCTTGAAAGAGAGTTTGGAAGACTGCGAGCCTTGTATCAACACCAGCAACAACCACAGCAGGCGGTGGTGCCGCCACCTGGCCACCGGAGAACCGCCAGCAAGGACAAACTGGAATCCCAATTCGCAAACCTTTCTTTGAAAAAAGACTCTGGTTCTACTCGTGATGTTTCGGGCCCACTCCACATCTGAAGCTCTTGATTCATCATTAAAAAAATAAAATAAAATAAGTATTTGCAGGTTTTCATTAGCTTCTTCATCTTCAACCCTTTTGTGTATTCGGGTTGATTCTAATTCTATTATTGCTAATTTAGTGTAATGTTGGTCTGCACCTGGTTGTAGTCTAGTTGGTGACTCACCGGAGGTGGTGTATGGTAATTTTAGAAAAAAAAAAAAACGTGATAAAATATTTAATGTTCTCATTGATTATTATTGAACTTAGTTTTGTGCAATATTGTTTAATGGTGAAAACTCTCTTTGTACTGTTTTATTTTAATCATGTTTCTCAATTGAGACCCCTTATTACTATCTGCATATGTTCCTAACTTGTAACTTGTAAGTCATAATACTCGATAAAATATTAATCTAAACATAATGATTTAATAATAAAAAGTATTTTAATAGACCCTTAAATAGTTTAGACGATACAAAATATCTTTTAGTTTGATTAATAATACAAATAAACATTACATTAATCATTGTCTCCTCTAAAATTTCATAAAGTATAAATTCTGTGCTCTATGAGAATAATAATGTTGTTTGTGTTAATTTCTTGATTATGTATATTTTGCCATATGATTTGTGATTTTTAAATGCGATATGTGCAAGTTTAGAAGTTATAAACATGTCTCTTTTACTAATGTTTGTATATATTTTTTATAATGTGTGCATCCACATTGTATAATTTTATATTTGTGATTTGCATTATTGTAATAACGGAATTCTATAATGTAAGAGTAACATCTTTAAAAAATCAAACAACAAAATGTATAACATAAAAATCAAAATATTCTTGCTAAACTATTAACATTTAACAATATAATTTCAATTTAACTATAATTTAGTATTTTTTAAATATAAATCTATCAATAAAAGTTAAATAATATGAAAATGCAATTTGATTTTGGGTTGTAGAAAATTTTGGGTATATGGCTGTTGTATGGCGGTCACCGCTGTGGTATATTTGCAATTTTTGGTTCTATTCCCGTCCTAAAATCACCGCCATCTTTATTGAAAGTTCGAGCAAGCAAATCTTCAAAGATGGCACGAGAGATCAAAGAACCTTGTAAGAAGGAAGCCTGCGACATTCAAGCTTGCCTCTCCAAGAACAACTTTCTTCCCCAAAGGTACCCCGTACCCGTACCCGCACCGATCCTTCCTTCTTGCTTACTTTGATTTCGAAAAAAACCCTCATTAACAAGCGTCCAGAAATGATCTACTGGTTTTTGCTTAACCTAGGATGTTCGATCGATCTCTCAATAGTTTTGCGGTCAATTACGTGTCTATACACTACTTTTTGTGATCGATTCTTACTCCCTTTTGGTATGTGAATCACAGAAGTGTCGTTGATTCGTATTTATCGAAAGGGTAGTTTAGAATCTGACATATAATCACATATTTCCTTCGAATTCTGCTTCAACCACACAATTGTATGTGGATTAAGGGTCATAATAGAAGTATAATATTTACTTTCACATGGAAATCGATGAACATTGACCAACATCATATCGATTTCATCCAACAGTACTCATTTTATTTTCAGATCAAATGCGTATTTCATATTGATGTTGTGATACCCTTTTGATGGTAACAGGTGCATCAGAGTTATTCAATTACTACAATCTTGCTGTGAACAATGCGAGAATAAATCAACCCATTGTGGCTCTGTTTCTGGTCTCTTAAAGCAAATAAACAAGTGATGTGTGTCCTAAAACAAAAGGGCAAAAGGGAATGAAGTCTCTTTTTGTGGCTTTTTTGAGGAAAACTAATGATGTTAAAGTGAGTTCAACTCTTTCTTTTTTAATTAATGGAGTAACACCGTTGGGTCTTAGGACTACTCTGTATTTTATCCTTTTCTCAATGTTGATCGTGTATTATCATGGTAATAGTTGCACAGTTTTCAACTGTTTGATTTTGGTTGCAAAATCTGCAGGAATAAATAATGTGGGTCCTACTGATACAATTTAAGCACGTTTCTTGAACAACAGGAACTGAAGACAGGAGTTTGTTTTTGTGTTGGATTCAAGAAATGTTTGAAGAACTTGTATAATGAACTAGTTTCATCATTGTTTGGGGGAAGTATTGTATACAAGTACAACTTCTTTTCTATTGTATATTTTCCTTAGAAAATAATACAAATATTCAGTTCAACATGGTATCACAGATACCCTGTACCAATACATAGGCCTGACAATCGTGTCGTGTTTGTGTCGGGTTGGTGGGTTGAGATAGCTTGACCCAAACCCGACCCGTTCAATTATCGTGTCAACTCGTTGACTTTATAAATGTGTTGTAGCATGCTATATTGAAATACCAAATAGGTTGAAAGAGTAAGAGTTGGGGAAAAATAAAAAGTGAATAACTGGAATGAGCAATAGTTTGAGAGTCGTTTGGACGAAATTCACAATAAGTTTTAAAGAAACAAAGTCACAGTGAGGGGAAAGTGGCCGAGTACGATTATGGAGTATGAGATATTAATGAAAAAAAAAATGAAAACCTAAATTTATTTCTTGACTCGGGCAAACTAATTATTGACTTCTACATTACAAAACAATTTAACCTAAAGTTTTCTTTGACATTTGGCTTTGGTTTTAGGAATGCCCAATTTATCTAAAATTTAAAAAAGCATGCATATAAATAAACGTGTCGTGTCGTGTCAACCCGTTAATTTTTCGTGTCCTGTCGTTTCAACCCATTTAATTTTCATGTCGTGTCGTGTCAACCCGTTTAATTAAACTGGCTGAAATCTCTAACCCAAACCTGTTTATTTTTGTGTCGTGTTCGTGTTATGTCCGTGCAATCTATGAGAGGACATAAGAGAATCTTTCAACTTCAGCTAGTAAAATGTACCCAACCAGGGTTCAGCTTGATTCATCGTCAACCAAGTGTTTCAAATCATTGGTAACCAACCACTTCGTTGGCTACTATCACACCCAAAATGACAACACCCGCTCCAACTCGTGCTCCAAGCTCGACGCTAACTCACACCACAGGTGTAAGAAGACAATTACTTCAATCATCAAATACATACCACGTACTTTCTCTAAAACCTCTTCTTAAAAAAGGCGCAACACATTTTTAACAACTACTTTTACATTTTTGTTTATTAACGGTGACTGCACCAAAAAAATGAAGACCTTTGCTACCTTCCAAGGGTCAATGTGGTTAATGGAATAACAGAAACAATACATATTATCATAATATTATACATAGATACTGCCATTAACGTAAAACACATGACAATATTTTTTTGAGCGTATTCCAACGTTATCTTTTGTTTGCCTCTCCAAACAAACGATGGTGCACCAATTTTGTGTAATTAAACTTAATATTGCTATATATGCTCATTCTTTTTGGATATACACAAGGTTTCTACTGCATCACACGGTGTATAACTCCTAGTTATAATTAAAATCTATCCGGTTATAGTATTTCAATTTCCTTGTTAAGATCAAAGTACAACGTTGTAACTAGGTAGATTGTTTTGAAGCACAATGCCATAATAGGGAAAAAATAAAAGTAGAATGTTATAATTAACAAATCAACAAAAGCACATTGCGATATCTTACACTTGATCCAAAAACCGTTTACCGACTTTGTACTCTTGTTGAACCGTCAACTTTCTCATCTTTCAAGTCTAATTAATAATCAAACACAACAAAAATTAACCAAAAACCAACCATTTTCTTCAAAGATTAGACATTTATGAGATGAAACATGAAGGAAAATGGGATACATTTTGTATAACCAAATGTGGTTTCACAATTACACATGAGGAAGTCCTCAATTCCCAATAATCCTAATTTCTTCCTACCTAACAAAACGCCTCCCATCGTACAATTACCTCTAATTTCTACATCATCCATGAAAAAGGGCATATGATTGTGGTAGAAAAATTGTACAAATATGAGCGAAAAATGTGAATAATATGACAAAAATTACATCATGGAGACCTCATACAACTAGTGTCTTGTCGCCTCAAAGGAATGCTTTCTTGATCTATACCATCTTCTTCATCCTCCATATGCTTCGGGGATCTTATTGATAGAGGTATTTGACCTGTAGTTGACTTTATATTAAAAGATTTGACCATGGTCACAAAAAACTTGAAATCAATATGCAAAATCCTATTTACAAAAATCTTGATGGAAACCCGACAAGAAATCTTGATCTTTATGGGTATGCATTGTAAAACATGAATCTTGTTACATAAATAAAGGGTTTGTTTGTGTATTGTGTAAGTTAGTAAAAATTAAAACTTTTTATAAATCTTGAAGATTTTAAATAATTATCATATGCTAAAGAAGTAAAACAAGCATACCATCAACCATGTCTTTGGTTTTGTGAAGAAGGAAGGTTCCGGAAAGAATTGTCACAAACCCACAAAGTTCTGTGATAATTTGGGATGGATTTTGCCTATCCCAATCCTGTTCATAAAATATAGAAAAAGACGTAAATACCCCTGTTGTCCAAATTTATATTTAAAATCATATTTGTCAAAAAAATTACCTTGAACATGATCACACTTGCTAAAATTGTAAGAGATGTAAACATAACATAATATATGGGAGAGACAACAGCTGTATTAAATGTGTCAAGTGCCTGCATTCAATATCAATTTATTAAGGCATTGTACTTTGAAAAATCTACCAGATTATAGCATTGTACTTTGAAAAACCTACCCAATTATAGCAATGAATAAACAATGATGTAATTAATAGGAAGAAATGAAAGTAGGTTGCTATAATTAAGAAATGGATGAAAGTATGTTACCTTGTTTAAATAATTCATTTGAGTGATGACACAAAGCAAAACAATGAAGGTAAAAGCCCATGTTTGGGGATAGACTAATTGATTCATTCCTGATAAAGTAAGCTTCAAAGCTATACCAATAGCTTTCACACTCATGACCTAAGAACAATAAAAAAAAATTAAATAAATAAATGATAAAATGGGGTAAGAATATTGTAAAGGTGATGATATGTACCGATAAAGAACCGACTAGTGAACAAACTCCAATGTAGCACATTATATGTGTTTGACCATATGAGGGTATATAGTGAAATACAAGTATAAAAACAGCTATCAACACCATTACTGCATATAAAAGAAAAGCTGCAAAAAAATAAATTCAGGTAATTAGAAAAATGTTATTTTTTAAACTGTCAAAAAAAGTATTAACGGTTTATAGGAAATAGTTAAGTGGCAAAATTGCTAAAATGGTGAAAGTATGTTGTCATTTTTTTTGTACTTTACCCAAAAAAGATTTTCAAAGACAAAAAATCAATCAAAATTGAAAAAAAAAAAAAAAAAATTACCTGGCTCAGTGGCAAGACCCCATACTTCTGTGACTGATTCAATTTGGCGTTCTTGAGGAGCATGTAGAACAATTGTAGTGGACCCCACAACACAAAGAACACAACCAAGAATCCCAAAAATATGTAGCTTTTCTCTTAGTATAATATGTGCAAGTACAGCACTGTAACATCATTCAATTTTTAATAATTATATAAAAAATAGGAAAAGAAATGGATTAATATTTAAATTTTGAATTTTGAATTTTGTCATGCCTGATTATAATACTGAGTGCCCCAAGAGGAGTGACAAGAATAGCTGGTGCAAATGCATATGCTGCAAAATTTGCAATTTCTCCAACAATCACTGTTGTAAAATTGAAAAAGAGTGTTAGTATTTTATATAATTAAATCATTTTTTAATGTGGTCATTGTATAATAATCAACAAATAAACTCACTCGTTATCAAGCCTACCCACCATAGAGGCTCATATAGGTATGAATATCCTCCACTTCCTGCAAAAAGGTTGAATTTTGTTAGGTGGGATAGTGGACCTCAAATGGTAAGTTGATAAGAAAGTGAGAATTAAAAGTAGAATCAAATAATTGCGTCAAGTATCTCCATTGTTAGAGATCTTTGAACTTGGAATTCTCAAATCAAATATCTTGATTTACAGCACAAATACGAAGATTAAGACATAGCAATCATGGCTTGAAACAATCAACGCTTCTAATTTCAAGTATATCACCCTTTGAAAGGTGAAGTGAGCTTAATTTTTGGCAAAATTTTGTTGAATTTCATGATCATTAGGTCATTTGCAGATCGTAAATGAGAGGATAACATCTAAAACGTCACGTATCCATGAAAGGATTGGGAAAAATGGAATCATAGAATGTGAATTATAATTCAGATAAGATTGGATCGCTGGTATTAAGTATATCATCGTAAATTAAAAGGGAAGATCGCCGATGATTGCTCCGATTAGACCATCACGAAAGCAAACCTGAAGATCCTTCAGATCTATCGTTGTGTATCGTGGATACAAATTCCAACATTTTCCATTTGTAGTCAAAAGAAGTCAGAATAGATAACTAGCTTCCGTCCCAGCAGATCAAAGGATAAAAGTACATTGAATTTGAAAGAGATCGTAATCATTTCGTGAATTAAAAGCAAAGAGAAACAAATACTGCTATGTGTAACCACCTGCTCTAACACCGGAGGCGCCTGCTTTCTTAAGACCCTTTTTCTTAACAATGAAGCTAGCACCGATAAACAAACTAGAAGACAATGCTAGTACCAAACCCTTGATGTTATCCGCAGACATGCCCCTGTAAGCATCCTTCCAGCTGTGGGAGGCCATTCAACATCAAATCGAGAAAACCCTTAGTACCCTTTTGCTTTTTCTCTTTCACAACTCCATTTTCTTGGTATATTTCAGCAGAAATTGGAGAAAAAAATTGTTGGGAGTGAGAAATTGATAGCAGGATGCTGGATTAAGAGGGTTTTGGAAGAGATCTAGTAGGTTGATGTTGAGTTAGGTGGCAACAGCTGGAGTGTGGGGAGTGTGATAGGGTATTTGCATCAGATCGGGGAAAGGATGAAGATTAGTGCAATTTGGATTTGATTTTATTTTTGGAAAAGCAAAAGTATACGTTTTGGGGAGGGGAAGAAGACTCCATGGCTCCACGTCTCATCCGTTTCTCCTCTCTCCCTGTAACTTCTCTATCAACTTTTGATGGGATGAGATTTTAAGGGCTAATCACAACAATAATAACAAAAAGAATGTTAATGTCTAATCATAAAATAATCATTTTACTAAAATTAAGCACAAAATGAGTATACAAATTGCAAAAGTTATATTTACAAATTTGTTTACTAACAGATTTAGGATTAAAGAAAATAAGCCAATTTTTTTGCAATCTACAAAAACAACCATTGATTCAGAAACGGGTCGTTTAAGACTCGAGATTTGATGGGTATTCACTTGTATATTTAAATGTTATTTAAATGAAATCTGAAATATGTTGCCCCCCACATCTCGACTCTCTCAATCGAAGGAACATGGAATTAGATGCGAAAGAGATTCATGTGTATAATATATGTTCCTTTTGAGTTTATACATATTATTTAGATTTTATAATGTTTTATTACGAAAAGACGTATTCTGAAATAGAAAATCTTGTTCGGAACAAACAATATTTTCGTTTCTAATATGCATCCGGTGTCTGTTTCTCACTAGCTAGACTTCAATGTTTATTATTATGTGGGTTATTAAGTAGTAGTGTAGTAAAAAAGCTTGTCTCGAATGAAGAACTCGGTCTGCAATCCGAAAAAACTTGTTCGAGACAGTGGTCTAAAATGAAAACTCTATATGGAATACGATGAACATGTCTGAACATGCATCCAAGTTTATGATATAATAACTTACTATACGATTATTTCAATCTGACCATGTGTAGGATATGGGTCATGACATGCAATCCTAGACCAGGTCGAAAAATACTTGCCAAGTTACGAACTAGCTTGTTGCGTAAGGCGCTTTTTAAAGTAGGTGGCTTGATGTCACCGACATGGAAGGTCAATGTGACTCGTTGCTTATGCACTATATGTTATGTAAAGAGGTTATTACATATCCATTACCCAAAGTGTATGAACTATACCTTAAGCTACGTGAGCACGAGATGTACTTCTAAAGGAGTGAACTTTGTTTGATTATCGGTTTGTAGTTTGGTGAAAAACTTTAGGTGCATTTGTCATCAACGGAGTTCTAAAATCGTGTACTTCAAATCATCCGAGCAGTTGACTTAGTCAAGTTAAGAGATATGTAAGAGACTTTCAATAAACTTACTTGATCAGTTTTCAAATGAGGATTCTGTATGATTGTGCAACATGTTGGATAGAAGATTCATTCGTAAATACCTTGGGTTGTACACTAGCACCTCAACGTCAAATTTGAAAAGATTCCTTTTGTTCAAAGTTATCCTACATCAATTGTCACATACATTTAAGTGTTTATGGATTGATTTTATCCCTTTAAATGACTCAACAATAGTCAGGGACCCCAATGCCACTTAATTACATCAAGTTCTACTTCAAAAAATGTAGACATAAACTTATTGTTAAGGCTGCATGTCGTGTGCATAGCACTACGAGCCGTGTAGTTCAAGCTACACGCTGTGTGCCTCATGCCATACGCCACGTACCACTAATTTCTAGATTTTGCTCCCTTTCATTTCAGTTAACTTTGATTTTTAACCATAGAGGTCACCTTTTTACATTTTAATAGTCTCAAAACCTTTATAAATTTCAACCTTAAACTACCAACATTCAATCCAATCACTTAAGGATTTCCCCTAAGCTTGGATTAAACTTTAATAACAGAAATACATTGGATTTTCAATGTATGTGTACCAACTTCTTTGAATTATCCTCAATATTTCATTCTATTTCACTAAACCCTCATTCCTCTATGTATTCTCTGTAGTTAGGATGTTTTGGGAAGTAAGTAACTGACTTTAGGACTTTAAAATTTTAAGCTGCTACAAGCCCTATGCATTGTGTAGCTTTTTGTACGTGTCATGTAGGCTATGCAACCGGTCCAATGTTTAAAATAGCATCTTACTTTTAATTTCCCCTTAATTCCAGCAATGTACTTTGTACACGTGTAAGGTCCCAAATTCCAGAGTAAAAATAGCATCTTACGGTCACGTCAACACTGACAGAGCCGGATGCTAGTCCCAGTCAACATCACTAGCCTCGCTTACGTAATGATGCCTAAGACTAGGGAGACTTGATAGTGTGTCATCTCGAAACCGCCAGCGCGCTCCTAGAGAACTCCCTGAAGACTAAGAGTCGCCACTCCTTCCAGGATAGAATGCCCTCCGCCAGAAGGATTCCAGACTGCATGCACGCCAGAAAGTCCGGCCTGGGGTGGACCTTGCAGCACACCCACTCTCTGTTGGATTAGGTGTCTAAGCCATGACTAATAATTAGTATTTATCTAATTAATAGTGGCATAGTCCATTTGGGTTGCCCTCATAGTTGGAGGATTGGCAGAAAGTCCGGTAGAGAGAAATGTTGATTTATTATGTGATTAATAAATCAATAGAAATTAAATAAATAGTTTATTAATATATTTAAGTGATAATATATTAATTAGAAACTATAATAATTAATTAGAAATTTTTCTGGAATTAATTTGGCAGTTAAATTGATTAATTAAAGGTGCAGGGACTAAAACTGTAATTATTCGATAGTTGAGTAAGTGGCAGTGTTAGTGACCATGTGGTGGCCGAAAATATATATATAGATATATATATTTTCGAAATATATATATATATATATTATAGATAAATGGTGTTTGAATGATTAAAATAATAGTTTATCTTAATTCGAATTCAAAAAGGCTTATCTGTAACGATTATCTGATCACCACATGGAGTCTATAAATAGGGAGGCTCTCCCTAACCCTAAAGCCACGATTTGTACCCTCTTTCTCTCTAGAATTTTCAGCCAAATACCTTCTGCTGGGTGTGACTGCATTTGAGGCAAGAGATCTCTGTTGCTTTGCTTCCAAGATTCACTAAAGGTTAGTTTTTCTTGATCTTTCTTTTTAGTTTATTTTTTCTGGCCTACTAGGAATTGTTATATGTTTAATTTGAAGAAAAACTTAGATCTATATAGGTTGCATGTGAACTTAGGAATATTAGTTCATAGTTGCAGAAAACCTTTCAGTGCTATCAGAGCATTTGGTTGTTTTTCTTGTTAAATTGCTATAACTGCTTTCCTTGTAATTAGGGTTTATAGTCTCTAAACCCTAATTTTGGGCAAATCGACAATTAGGGTTAGGGTTTTGAAAACCCTAGCCCCCCTCTTATTTGGCGATTTTTGTGGCTAGGTTTTAGAAGGTATTCTATTTTTGGTAACTTTAAATTGTTTAAAAGATAAACCTTAAAACCTTTATCCTAAAAATCGAAAATTTGGGGATAAGGATAGGGTTTAATTAATTTGATAAAACCTATCTACATTTGAATTAATTTAATTAATTGGTAATTAAAAGATAATTCAAGGATTTAATTTAATTTAGAATTTAATTGTTTAAATTGGCGAAAATTAAAAGGATAAATCCTAAAATATTTTAAAAGGCTTAAAATATCAAATTTAATTAATTTAATTAATTGGTTAATTAAAGGATAATTAAAATCGTTTTTTAAGGTTTAATTTAATTTGAATTTAATAGTTTAAATCGACAACAAATTAAAAGATAAACCAAAAACAATTTTTTAAAGGTTTAAAAAATTACATCTTATATATATTATAACTAGGAAGTTATTTTTTATATGTATGAGATTAAATGGTTAGTCAAATCATTAGTAGGCCTCATTCACGAAGCTGGTCTATAAAGTGGGTATAAGGAGACTGCCTATAAAATGACGGTCTAATGGGTGAACACTCTCGCCCACCGCTCGCCTGATCAGTGGAGGGTCGTTAGCCGAACAGGTTTGATAGGACCACCTAATAATCACTAAAAGTATAATGATTCAAAGTACTAGAACACTTAATAAAATCCCAATCTAGTTACTTTAAAAAAAATGTGAATTGATGCTAATCCATGAAATTGCATATTGCACTTTATGAAACATTGGTGGAGCGTGTGTGGTTAACCGGCACGCCAATTGGGGTTCATAAAGAGTTGCAATGGGTTTCCCGGGTATTATCATTGTTGATGGAGCGTGTGTGGTTTACCGGCACATCAATTAGAGATGATAATTAACCCGAGAGTACCAAGCTAATTTGCATGGTTATTCACATCCAGTTTGTGATCCTCGGCATCCCAGTCACAAACAGTGGGGCACATCCAAGATTAAACATGCCATTTAAAAGTTTAATGAATCTCATCAGAACTAGGAATTTCATAAGATGAAATTGATAAGTGTTTATCTACCTTAATGACCATTATGTTGTGATTACGACATCCCTCTTCACACCATAGTTGGGGTATTTTGGATCCTAGCCTTAATAAATAATATATTGGGTAATTATTTAAAAGGAACAGTTAAACTAATAAATTCTATTTCTTTTATAGATGTCAAGTGTCAATTCTCCTCCTTCACCTATTTCTGAAAGCATCAGAATGCACCTGCTAAATATGGAAAGGCTGACTGGCCTCAAATGTAAAGAATGGCTTCGCAATTAGAGACTGGGTCTCGGCATTGCTGGCAAACTACATCTCACCGAGTATCCGATCCCAGTTCCACCGGAACAAGTCATTATAAAAGGTTCTTATGATGAATCCGAAGAGATTCGTGACCTCATGCTGTCAACCATTGACCCTACATTCCGCAAGGATTTTGAATCCTTGGGGCCATATGAGTTAATGCAACTGGTTGAGGAAAAGTTCAAAAAACCAGTCGAAGAGGAACGAACCAGGATCTTCAAAAGACTTGCAGAGTGCAAGCTGAAAGTAGGAAGTAGCATCAATTTGCATGTTCTTCAGATTGAAGCGTACATAGGCGAATTGTATAAACTTGGTTATCCCATGAGTCAGGAGGAGAGTGTTAACATCCTGCTCACTTCGCTGACAAATGAGTACGATATGTTCATTCAGACGTATAGAAAGGAAGACTAGAAAAAGACCCTCATGGAAATGCGTCCACTGTTGACTTTATACGAGTCACTCTTGGACAGGCATAGCTCCAATGGCTCAACTACTTCTGGATTAAGTCCAGTAAAGAGACGTAACAAGAAACGGTCAAGATCGACTGGACATGTCTCAAACTGGGAATCCGCTAAATCGGATACAGTCACGGGAAGATTGGAAGACGCTCCAACTCTTTTGAAAGCTCAGGTATATCTAAAAACCTCAAAACTCCTGTTCCAAGATTTCTTGATACATAATGTGACAGTCGCATTTTGGATTGTATGCAGGGAATCAAGAAGGCACGTGACTCTGGCGCATAGGAGCACATTTGGATTGGATCTCCAACTCGTGCAGTTTTGAAGTTTAGATAGATATTAAATATTGTTATTAGTCTTTAGATACATTTTTGACATTGTCTATTACATTGTTCAAGGATTTTGTTTTAATAAAATTGTCATTTTTCTTTTAACACATGTTGTTTAAAATTGTCCTTGAAATGTTATATGAATGTGTTGAATGTATGATATCCGAAATGTTTTGAAATCAAGAATTGTGTCATTATGATTGTTAATACAAATGTTATAAGAATCAATTCAACCAAAGGTCCAGTTGGATAGGACCTTGGAATCATTTGACTTAGAGTCAGTTGATGAATTGACTTCTTAAATGTGTCAATAAATGAATCAACCAAAGGTCCAGTTGGACAGGACTTTGGAATCATCTGACTCAGAGTCAGATGATGATTAAGTTCTTGACAAAGCACATGTGGCAAGAAATGAATCACCCAAAGATCCAGAGGATAGGATTTTGGAATCAGTTGACTTAGAGTCAACTGAAGATTACAAGTCTTGAACAAAGTTAACAAAGTCATTAGTCTACATAGATATGTAAAAGACATAGAACACAATTGTTTGTACTTCGCAATATTCATCATTCGATATGATGAATATGACATTGCTTATCGGGATAAGCAATTGAATTGAAACCTTGAAAAGTCCAAGGACTTCAAAGGAAGTACAAGTTTCACAGAACCTGAGGGATAACATAAACTGAGAAAAAGGTTTCACAGTTCATTCTCTTCCAAGAGCATTAATGGTTATAATGTGTCTTGAGGAAGATAATGGAGCATTGGTCGAAACAGTTCGATCCTCGATGTATGAGATACGTTGCAAATTAGTTTTAAATAAGTTGAACTCTATACCAGTCAGTCTATATAAACCATATTCCGACCACATCCTAGACTAAGTAGGTCTTGCAGACACTGTCTGATATGTAAAGCTGGGATTATCCTACTTGTACATTGAAACTCCAGGGTCCTGTAGTGTTCATCTGAACCTCATGACTAGCCTGAACCTGATCAGCAATGTCGTTTCATTGGCTATCCCGCTGCAACTCTAAAAGAATAGCTCTTTTAGAAAGAACTCATGTTTTAAGGAAACAGTGGGAGTTAGGACAGTCCTGAATGAGTTCAGGATTAGCCAAGTGGAAGAACCTTTAGTCATCACTAGGCTTGGAGCAGAAATCAGATTTCTGTTCTACAACTGACATAATCTTCTCTTGACCAGTAGTATTGATCACCATCATAAGTAGTTATGATTAGGGTGACACACCGATTGGTGGTAAATCACTATAGTTGGTACGGATTTACAATCCGACTACTTGGAAGCATTGGTGAGCCCGGTTGCTACCAAACAAGAGAACCTCAGGGCGAGACACAGTCTATGTGAAAAATTTGATTGATTTTACACCTGGTCTAAAAACCAGTGGGAGTAACTGAATCATCAAAAGAAAGCAACATGGACAAATACATACCTTCAGAACATCTGGTTGAGTGAGACGATACTCAGAGTCAAGTAATTGATTCCGGGAGAAGTAATCTCAATAGAGGATGGAATCTGAAAGAATACTGTACGGTACATTGTGAATCGTTAGTGGAGCACGTGTGGATCACCGGCACACTAATAGAGACTCACAAAGAGAGTCCCGATACAAAGGTGAATAGTCCCGGGTTTCGTCCCACGGGCATCTCGCAAGAAAGGATATTCAGATTCTCAAAATATGCTATAGGATTGGATTTTGAGAAAGGGCTGAAAGATTTCCATTAAAATGTCAGAAAGGTTTGGATTCTCAAAATGTGCCATAAGTTCTGGATTTTGTGAATAGCCTATAACCGTGTCAAAGCCAGTGGGAGTCGCCGTTATCCACTATCCCCACATGTGGGATAAATAATGGTTCTAGGAAACGTCTCTTTTCATTACAAAGTGTAATGACTTGGTGTTAAGAGACGGATCGCTATGAAAGCCTTAATAGAAATACGGCATACTCAGGTGGTTGTAAACGTCTATGAGATAGATCCAGATTCTGCCAAGATGATCTTGATGAGATTCAAGATGCATAGACTTAGGAAAAGTTTTTCTTGTCATTGCAAAGTGTGATGACTTGGCATGAAAGAAATAAAGAAGGTGCAACATACTCATGTAATTCACAGTCATCTATTGGAAAGATGAAATCACCAGCATAGACCTAGCCATTGTAAGCATGATCTTGATAAGATTCAAGATGTACGAGAAAAGTCTCCGAAAGGAAAATAGTTTTTCGAAAATCATGACACAAAGGATTATAAATAATCCTTGGATTCCAAAAGGGTTTGGAATATGATTAGATCGGGTTCCACAAGTTTTGGATCGATCATAAAGTCATGAACATGTCCTGATAACTTAATGCTTAGGGCATAGTAAGTTGGATTCAGGACATTGCCTGGCTGGGAATACTGGATGGATTGGTTGAACTAAAGTGAGAATTCATTAGGAAATGATTAGGGTGAAAGTGATAGTATTAATTTGAAAGATTTTCAAAGTGGTAATTATTAACATCAGGACATGATGTTAATGGACTTCATGGTTAAAGAATCTCGTTGGTATTCTGATGGAGCGCGTGTGGTTCACCGGCACATCATAACACCTCGAAATAGTCTTAGGGTGCAGTCAAGTAGACTAAAGACCCCAGAACCCTAGGAAGTCACAGTACACTTTACCAGAATGGAGTTAGGAGAGAAATTGATAGGATAACATATTGAGATGTTATCGGATGAGCATCCGATTGGATCATCTGCAATAGAGTGTACAAGTATAAGATACTTTGGATACATAGAAAGAGTGTAAGGTTCATAAAGACATAGATGCAAAATTAGAATTGAAAGTTTAAAAGAAATTTTTGAAACCGATAATAGTTTATGACAAGACCAGACTTGGTGATTACCTTGTGGAGACTTGGTAATAAGCAGGAGTAGCTGCCAGTCAGATCTTTATGTTTCACTTTTGCATGTTTTACTTCCCGAATAATTTAATTATTCAGATAGGTCCACAGTCGCTCATACTTTGGGAAGTAAGTATTGAATCAAGGCCGTCATGAATTGGTTTGTAGACTGTCTAAGGAGTTAGACATAGCAATAGGATTGCTACAACATTCATGAGTACTTAGAAATAGAGATTTGAGTATTTGATAAACCCACACTCAATAGATTGCTTCATGGATTATATCACAAGCAATTTTGAGACGATAATATCTTATGATCTTGAAGTGGAGAGATATGAGTTATAATTTACAAGGCAGTTGTTCATTGATAATACGAAAACGCATCGGTAACTCGATGTTATAAAACGTGTTGTTGTGAATGATTTGATTGGTAAAAGATATAAGCATATGAGTCAAAGCTTATTCGTTCCTTGACCCTGATGGGAAACAGATATCTGTAGGCCTCTCGATGATTTTGAAGTTGACTAAAGTGCTGGCCAGCCTGGACTAAATTGATGTGTTCAATTAGAAGTTCTAAAGTCATAAGCAGAATCGGAAATCGGGGAACAGAGTATTGGACAGAGATTGATCTCAATCCATGTCTCGTGTATGAAAATATCTTGTTGGATGAAGGATCATCTGATCACTTATCTTTGGATAGAACTGACTAGGTCAGAGTTCGGCAGCGGTTTCAAAGAAGCTACAGTTGCTAAATTAATTAGAGGGTAAATTGGTAATTTTAGTCATAGACTTATCCAAGTGGGAGACTGTTGGATTAGGTGTCTAAGCCATGACTAATAATTAGTATTTATCTAATTAATAGTGGCATAGTCCATTTGGGTTGCCCTCATAGTTGGAGGATTGGCAGAAAGTCCGGTAGAGAGAAAGGTTGATTTATTATGTGATTAATAAATCAATAGAAATTAAATAAATAGTTTATTAATATATTTAAGTGATAATATATTAATTAGAAACTATAATAATTAATTAGAAATTTTTTTGGAATTAATTGGAATTAATTTGGCAGTTAAATTGATTAATTAAAGATGCAGGGACTAAAACTGTAATTATTCGATAGTTGAGTAAGTGGCAGTGTTAGTGACCATGTGGTGGCCGAAAATATATATATATATATATATATATATATATATATATATATAGATATATATATATTTTCGAAATATATATATATATATATATTATAGATAAATGGTGTTTGAATGATTAAAATAATAGTTTATCTTAATTCGAATTCAAAAAGGCTTATCTGTAACGATTATCTGATCACCACATGGAGTCTATAAATAGGGAGGCTCTCCCTAACCCTAAAGCCATGATTTGTACCCTCTTTCTCTCTAGAATTTTCGGCCAAATACCTTCTGCTGGGTGTGACTGCATTTGAGGCAAGAGATCTCTGTTGCTTTGCTTCCAAGATTCACTAAAGGTTAGTTTTTCTTGATCTTTCTTTTTAGTTTATTTTTTCTGGCCTACTAGGAATTGTTATATGTTTAATTAGAAGAAAAACTTAGATCTATATAGGTTGCATGTGAACTTAGGAATCTTAGTTCATAGTTGCAGAAAACCTTTCACTCTCAACGTACAATATCCGTACCCGATAGAGATCGTGCGCCTCCCATGTAACACACCTGAGCCAATGGGAGACATGGCAGGAGACAAGGGCTGATTTCCTAATCACCACCCTGGTCCCCATCTGCCCTTGCTGGCATCCTGTCGGCCGCAGCGATACCTGCCTCACCTATAAAAGCCCTCACAGGGCTCACGGTAAAGGGATCACTTCCCCTCACATTATACTCGCACTATTTCCCCTTTGCCGGAGAACTGACTTAGGCATCAGAGCATTCTTCCGGGACCTCCTCCCAGAGAACGGCTGACGGCCTCCCATTTTCTGTGATTGTGTTAACAGGCTCATTCCCATCTGATCACTCAGTCCCCCATTCGAAGACGACCGGAGTCTGAGAATGCATCAGTATCTATATATATTTATAACTTAAATTAAAATAGAAACATTGGTCAAACCATGACTTGGCTCACCCACTATAGAATGTATAAGAGGTTTGAAGGAGGATTCTTATGAATCCTAATGAGGTCATTTTTAAAGGGCATTCATTGCCTACCACTCTTACCGTCTGACACAACTTTCTGAGTGGAGTTACCAAAAGTGTTTGATAGGGCAATGTTTCAAGTTAAAAAGTATTAAATTAAAGTATTAAAACAGAAGTCCATTTTAATTAAAATAAAAATGTGAATTTATGCTACCCATGAGAAACACACATTCTCTTTATGATTTGCGGGCGGAGCTGTGTGGTTAAACGGTACGTCAGTTAAGGTTATAATTGAGGGTGATGTGGCACTCGCGATTCTCAAGCGTATCTTGAGCCGAGGATCACGTGGTTTTTGCATGGTTGATTCACCATTTGATCCATGATCTATGTCATCCTAGTCATGGACCGAGATTAACATGCCTTTGACATTAGTCAATAAATTTCAAGGATCTAGGAATTTCATGGTGATGGAATTTGGTAAAGAGTTTTACCTACCTTAATGACCTTTATGTTGTGATTACGACATCCCTCTTCACATCATAAGTAGAAGATTTTGGATCATAGCCTTGTTGAATAATAAATTGGGTAATTATTTTAAGGATAAATCGAAATAACTAAAACTTATCGTATAGATTTCTGCTGTAAATCTAAACACAAACCTTTCTCATATTCCTCCTCCTCCACTGAAATCCCGATTTAGTGAGATTGATAGCCTGACGTTTGCTGACATGTCCTCCGAACTTGAGAATTGTTTCAAGAGTGTCGGGGTACAAGCAAGGCGGGAACGATTCGAGATCGTTAAATCTCTTAGGGCATATAAAATTGAAGAAGGAACGTCTATGTGTACGCATGTTCATAAGATGATGAAATCGTACATAGACATATTGGATAATCTTGGTGTCTATTTTCCAAAGGAGTAAGACACGGATGTGGTGCTTAACTCGCTTCCTGGTTCGTATCATGAGTTCATTATGAACTATGACAGGAACCATCTAGACATGACCTTGATGGATCTACACGGTATGCTAAAAACTGCATAGGCTAGTTTAAAGCAATCCCATGGCTCAAGTTCCACCGCTCCTGTCTTGGCCATTCATCATGGTAATGCTAAGGAGAAGAAAGTTTCTCATCCCAAAGGAAAGGGAAGGGGTAAGTTTGGACACTCTAACAAAGGCTCTAAGAGAAAGGCTGATTCTGACATAGCACCCACCAGTGACCCGAATGAGGCCATATGTTTTTACTGCCAGCTGAAGGGACACTGGAAATGTAGTTGCCCAATATACCTGAAGAATCTAAAGAAGAACCGAGTCAAGGAGTTGACACCTCAGGTATATCTGAACTCCAGAGTATAGCAACTTCTCATTCTTAATCCTTGATACAGGATGTGTTACTCACATCTGCGCTATATGTAGGGACTAAGTGAAAGTAAGAAGTTGATGCATAGGAGCTTGATCTGATCATGAGATACAGAAGCATTGCTGCTGTTACAAGGATCGGGAATTACAAGCTCATGCTAATTAGTGGTGTTTAGTTAGATTATTATATTTTTGCTACTAACTAGAGATGGCACAAAACATTGTTTCATATTACACATTTGTTCTTTTCTTTTGATGATATGGTGATTTTCTTTATTAACATGGTTGTTTCATTTCAAAAAAATTATCCTTACAATGGCTTAAATGAATGTGTTGTTTGTTTAAATAGTAGTAATAATATAATCTTAAATCTTGATTCATCCAAAAGTGTGTTGGATAAATCATGCTTGTGGATTGTCGCCTTGTCCATATAAACAAGAATTGCATCACCAAGCTCCAAGTGGATAGGATCTTGGAATCATATGACTTAGAGTCAGATGATGTATGCGAATCTTGCTTACTTGGAATATGACAAGAACGCCATTAGCATGAAACTGTGAAAGAGACAAGGATTTGTTGGAACTAATCCACACAGATGTTTGTAGACCGTTCAGATCTGCCGCAGGACATGATGGACGATACTTCGTTATATTTATTGATTATTTTAGTAGATGTAGATATATTTATATGATTAAACATAAAATAGAAAGCTTTGAAGTGTTCTAAGAGTTTCGAAACGGATTAGAAAATCAACTAGGATAGAATATATGAGTATTGTATTCTGCGAACATCTTAGGAACTATGAAATGGTTTCACAGTTGTCTCCTCCGAGGACACCGCCGCATAGTAGTCTGTCTGAAAGGAGAAATCGAGCATTGTTTGAAATGGTTCGATCCATGGTGTGTCAAGCTACACTTCCAATTGGTTTCAAAGGGTTATACCCTAGAAACAACAACCCGCATCTTAAACCTCGTACCATTTAAGTAGGTTGCAAAGACACCATCTGAATGGAGTGGGGTTCGTCCCTTGCTAGCACATGTGAAAGTCTGGGGTTCTGAAGTCTTCGTTCTTTAGAAGGTCAAGACAAGCTTGAACCCAGATCAGAGAAGTGCCATTTATTGGATAACCCTGCAAGTCCTTTGGATACTTTTTTTACAAGCCTTCTAAGAACAAAGTGTTTGTGGTTCGTAGGAGAGTCTTTCTTGAGAAAGAAGTCATATCCAAAGAAGCCAGTGGGAGTAAGATTGATCTTGAAGTGGTTCAAGAGTCATCCTATGAAGAACCTTTAGTTAAACACTAGCACTCAACCAGATGATGAGACTCCTGTTGAGGAAACTAACATATCTCCACATCCTCTTTTCAAATCCAGTAGAGTTAGTCACTCTCTTGAGTTTTATGGTTTCCATATTACTGAGAGTGGCATATTGGTTAGTGGGAAGACACTGGTTGGTGAGGATGAGTCATCCAACTACATGGAAGCATTGGTGAGCCCAGTGACTACCAAATAAAAGAGGATATAGAAAGCGAAATTCAGTCCATGTTTTAATTTGATTGTGTTGGAAATATTCCAAGGTCATCAACTGTGGTGATATTTCTAATAATAGCAGGGTCCTATTTGGGTTGCCCTCACGGCCCAGTAAAAACAATCAGTAGCAGAAATAATAAAGGAATGACCGGTTTATTAATTTATTGAAAAATAAATTAATAAGAAATCGGATCATAAATTAATTGATAAATTAATTGTGAAATTAATTTATAGAAATTAATTAAGGAATTGGATTGTAATTAATTAATAGTTTAATTAAAAGAAACAAGTCCAGAGGGTGCGGCCGCCAAAAGGCTCCTAAGTTTGAAACCCTAGGAGCCCATGCACTATAAATAAAGGGCTTGGGGTTCAACCATAAGGCATCCAAAAGCTCCAAGGAGCCGCCAACCCCAAAACCTCCTCCCATCCTCCTCATTGTCGATTCCAATACCCTTCTGTAAGGGTTCTGGATCGATTTCTTCAAGCCTAAAGAATTTCTGTCTGCTTGTTCTTCTAGTGATCTTGGGTGTGAGTCATTAGAGGGATTCTGGTTTGGATCCTTAACATCCAAACAAAAGGTATGAATCATATTCATCTTATTGTTGATGCAACTGTTATGAACTTATGATCCTGATTATGAACATGATATGACCCTGCTTAATAATCTGCTCAGTTTGGGATTTAATCTGTTTTATCTTCAGCTGCCTGATTGAATTGTGTTAATGTGTAAGAATCCCAATAGTGGTAGTAGCGACATTGTTCTTAGGTTGCATGCACATTCGATTAAAACTTGAATATGAATTGTTTTGCATGCCTGAAATTTTCGAAAAACATAGGTATGCTGCTAGAAATATCATGAAAATTACATGTTATGAATTTTTCTTGGTTTATGTTATTTAATACCTGTTCATTGAAAATTGTAAGGGTTTAGGAGCCTCCCTTAGGTAGTTGGTACCTAGGGTTTACCAACCCTAGCTTTCCTTGCAAGTTTCCTAACTTGCTTAGTTGCCTTAATTGCCTTTTTACTTAAACTGCCTTTTCTTTAATTTAAGTGAATTCGATTAATTATTAAAATGGTTTTAATAAGATTAAGAAGTGAACAATTAAATTCTAAAGTGTTTAAAAATTTACCCTTAATATATTTAGAACAATATCTTATATATTATTAAAACTTAAATTAAAAAAAGATCATTGGTCAAACCATGACTAGGCTAACCTACTTTAAATGTGTTTGAAGGTTTGAAGGAGGATTCTTATGAATTCTAATGAGGTCAGTTTTTAAATAATATTTACTGTCTACCACCCTCACCGCCTGTCACATTTTACATAGTGGATTTACCGAAAGGGTTTGATAGGGCAATGTTTATCAGTTAAAAAGTATTAAAACAAAAGTCCCATTTTAATTAAAATAAAATGTGAATCATATGTTACCCATGAAAAACACACATTTTCTTTATGATTTGTTGACGGAGGTGTGTGGTTAACTGACACATCAGTCTAGGTCATAATTGAAGGTGATGTGGCACTCGCGATTTTCAAGCGTTTCTTGAGCCGGGGATCATGCGGTTTTTTCATGGTCTGATCACCATCTAATCCATGATCAACAACATCCCTGTCATGGATTTGAGATGAGCATAACCAATATTAACATGCCATTAACATAAAGTCAATGAATCTCACAGACCTAGGAATTTCATAGAGACTGAAATTGATAAAAGTTTATCTACCTTAATGATCATTATGTTGTGATTACGACATCCCTCTTCACATCATAACTGGAAGATTTTGGATCCTAGACTTGTTAAATAATAATTGGGTAATTGTTTAAAAGGATTAAAATTAAACTAACTAAAATTATGATTTTATAGATGTCTAAAGCAAGTGTCAATTCTCATCCTTCTCCTTTGTCACCCATCTCTGAAAGCTTTAAGAAGTATCTACTAGATATGGATAAGCTGAATGGTCTGAACTATTTGGACTGACTTCACACTTGGAATCTCTTTCTAAAGTATAAAGGCAAGTCGTATCTGATTGAGAATCCTCTCCCTATTGTACCTCCGCATACCCTTCCTGAGGAAGATGAGATTCAACATGACTTCTTGATTGATGAGTCTGAAGAGCTTTGTCACTTTATGTTGTTGGCCATTGACCCCGAGATCTGTAGGGATTTCGAGTTTCTTTTTCCTTACGAGTTAGCACATCTGGTTGAGGAAAGGTTCCAAGAATCAGTTGAGCAAGAAAGAAGTAGGATCTTCAAAGAACTTGAAGGGTGCAAGATGAAAGGGGGAAATAGCGTCGGTGAGCATGTTCTCAAGATTGAGGGATGCATTAGTGTGCTGTGCAGACTTGGTCACCCTATTGATCATGAGTTGAGTGCTAACATCATTCTTGACTCTCTGACCAGCCAGTATGATATGTTCATTCAGATGTATAGAAAAGGGAACCAAGACAAGTCTATCAAGGAGATGCATTCGATGTTGACTATGTATGAGTCGTTCATAGAGATGCATGGTTCCATTGATCCAACTACTTCGGGATTGAGTCCGGTCAAGAGGCATATCAAGAAACGGTCCAGGGCAACCATTGGGAAGTTCTGAGATGTCTCAAGCTGGGACTTCACAGGGTAAGATACAGTCACAGAAAGATTGGAAGATGCTCCAAGGCCAAACGGTTTGGCAACTCAGGTATATCTAAAACTCAAAACTTCTGATCCTTAATTCCTTAATACAGGATGTGTTTCTCACATTTGCGATGTATGCATGGACTAAGTAGGATATAGAACACTGATGCATATGAGCTTATTCGGATCATGAGAGACAGGAGCACTGCTGCTGTTACTAGATTAGGATTACTGGCTCATGCAGTTTTGATGTTTAGTTAGATAGTTTGATTTTGTTACTAGTTGATAGTTAACATCGTTTCATATTTTACATTGTTTGAGGATATTTGTTTCGGTTTTAACAAAATGTTGGTATTTTTCTTTTATAAAAGCATGTTTGTTTTATATTATACTTACAATGTTGTATGAATGTGTTGATTGCATAGATAGTAATAAACTGAATGTTGATACATCTAAAATGTATTGGATATACAATTGTGTTTGTATGAATGTTAGAATTAGATTTAAACAAAAATTGCATCACCCAAAGATCCGAGTGGACAGGACTTTGGAATAATTTGGCTTAGAGTCGTATGATGAATGCAACTCTTAATTAAATTAGAAAATCAACAAAGTCATAATTCACATAGAGATGTGAAAGAAATCAAGATTATATGGCAAAATCCACACTAGTTCTTGTGAACTGCCTAGATCTGCCAATGGACACGATTAGTCATACTTCATTATATTTGCCAATCGGTTTAGCAAATATAAATTTGTTTGTTGGAATAAACAGTAGTTGGAAAACTTTGAATTATTCAAAGGTTTCAAGAATGAAGTATAAAAACAACTAACTTAAGAAATCTGAGTAATGGAACTGTGAAGCGTTTCACATTCATCTCCTTCCAAAGAACACTAAAGTATGGCGGTATGTCTTAAAGGAGAAGTCGAACATTGGTTGAAATGGTTCGATACTCGATGTATGCTTCCAATTAGTTTCAAAAGATTGGACATTCAGATCAGTTTGACCATAAAACCACAATAACTTAAAACCACATCTTAGACTAAGTAGGTTGCACAGACACCATCTGAAATGTGAAGTGGGGTTCATCCCTCACTAGCACATGTGAAAGACTGGGGTTATTGTAATACCGTGTTATTAAATTTGAGAGATTTTGAGTTAATTTTAGTGTAATTAGGATTAGTTAGATTGTTGCACGAGTTTGGGTAGTTAGAATCCCATTTGGAAGAAGTTTGAGGTTGAAAAATGCTAAAAAGAGGTTACACAAGTCGTGTTGGAGTTACACGGGTCGTGTAGGAGTCCCTTGTAATGGTTTTAAGCATACCGTGAGTTACACAGGTCGTGTCTTGTTGACACGGGTCGTGCTGTGCACGAAAAACCCATGTCCAAAGTTATCAGTAACTTGCACGGGTCGTTTAAGTATAACACGGGTCGTGTAAGTTTGCAGACTAAATTCCAAAGTGCATACCGTATGTTACACGGGTCGTGTAACATTAACACGGGCCGTGTAATCGCGTAGATCTATTTTTAAAGTGCGATTTTATTTCATTTTGGGTTAAAACCCTTTTTGTTTGAAACCTCTACAAACCCTAGAAAACCAATTCTAAGCCTCCAAAGTCAAGATTAGAGCTTATCTTTCACGAATTGAAGCTAGGGATTTACACTTTGAGCTTGAAAGGTAATCCTCCTTGATTTTTACTTCATTTTGACGGTTGGATTGCTCGCTTTGAGATAGTTCCAAGTGGTTTTGATGAACCACCTGCAACTAGCATGAATTAGAGTGAGTTTACTTGGATTAGTGTGTGTAATGGAGTCCTAATTTGAGAACCAAGCTAGTGAAGTGTTTATATTGTGTTCCTAGGGTTATATGAGTTAAATTGGTGAAATTGGAAGTTACAACTAGGATAGTATTGCTATCTTTTGATTGTAACCCTCTCTTATGATTCAAATTCTTGATTGTTATCGATATTGAGTATGATTGAGATTGTTGAATATTGAGTTTTGACCCGAGATATTGTGATACAGCTAAGGCTAGACAGGAGCACGATACCCGCGGTTCAGGAGTTCCACAGAGTAACCCGACAACAGGTGAGTAGTTATTTATTAGATGATTATGCCTTATTATGATGTTGTTACAGACAAGAAGTAGATTATGTTTTGATTTGGTTGAGTATAGCCAAATTTTGAGAATATGGAATAAAGAGTTATAGTGTGTATATCACACTCGGGACTGAGATAGTCCGTTGAGCTTGATTAAAACAAGATGATGGATGATACAAACCAATTAACCTTTAATTACTCACTGAGCTTTCATAGCTCATAAATTGTTTGTTATTGTTGTTTGTGTTAGGTTTTGGTAGTGGCGATCAGGGGAAGCGTGTCTCAGAAGGATAACTGGACTTGGACTTAGATTTAGTTTGTTGTTTTGAAATATGTAATTTGACCTAGTTTTTGAATGATAGTTGTAAATACTAATGTAAATAGTTTAGAACTTAAACTATGTTTTTGGTAACAACTTTGTATTACTCGTTTCTTAATTTGAGATACACCCTTTAATGTTGTTCTAATGTGAGAAAATTAAGGTGTAATTCATTTTCGAGAAACTGGGCGTTACAGTTATGAAGTGTTCAACTGAAACTCACAACCAGCCTAATCAGAACAATATCGTTTCATTGGTCATCTCGCAAGTGCTTTGGATACTTGTTTTACAATTCACTCGAGAACAAATGTTTTTATCTCGAAAAGAAGAGTCTTTGGAAAGAGTTCGTGTCCAAAGAAACCAGTGGGATTAAGAGTAATCTTGAAGAGACTCAAGGATTAACCAATGAAGAAACCTCTAGTCAACACTAGGACATAATTATGGATCAAAATTTTGTTAAGAGAAGAACTTGACATACTCCCACTTCTTTGCAAATCCAGTAGTATTAGTCACCTTCATGAGTACTACGATCTCATATTACTAAAAGTGATACGCTGATTAGTGGTAAAACACTAAGTTGGTACGGATAAGTTATCCAACTACATGGAAGCACTGGTGATCCTAGTTGCTGCCAAATAGAGTATATAAAAGGGCGAAACTCAGTCTATGCTCTGAATTGACTGATCTTACACCTAGCCTAAAAGCCAGTGGGAGTAATTGGATCTTCAAAAGAGAGTTAACATAGATAGGAATGTACACACATTCAAAGCAAGACTGGTTGAATAGGGCAATACTCAGACTCAAGAAATTGGTTCTAAGAAAAGCACTCTCATCAGCAGCTACGAATGAATCTGTTAGGATATCATTTGCCGCAACTGCACTTCGTGAGTCATAACAAAATGGATGATCGAAACAGCTTTCCTTAAATGGAAAACAAAAGGGTTGTGTGTATGGCACAACCGTGGGGTTTTGAAGATGTCAAACATCCGTACGAAATGTGCAAAGCTTGAAGGATTCATTTGTGAAATCAAACGAGCACCTCGAAAGCCGGGATCTTTGCTATCATGAAATGTGCCAAGTATTTGGATTTTGTGAAGCATAGATGAGTTCTATAATTATGTCATGACTAGTG
Source organism: Cichorium intybus (assembly GCA_023525715.1). Lineage (NCBI taxonomy): Eukaryota > Viridiplantae > Streptophyta > Magnoliopsida > Asterales > Asteraceae > Cichorium > Cichorium intybus. Next base: position 107,067,965 of record CM042012.1, on the reverse strand, counting down.
ACATTATTATTGTAGTCTGCCTGTCAACATATGTCGGTAACATATTGCTTATAGGAATTGATTTCTTATTGTTACAAAGTGTAATGACTTGGCTTTAAGAAATGAAGAGGACTAAGGAAGATACAATCTGGATACGTGGCACAAGCATCAATAAGAGATAGATAAAAACGTCTTAAGGGACCTAGCCAATTTGGAGTATGATCTTGAAGAAATTCAGGATGCATGACTTCAAGAAAAGAGTTTTCTAAATCATGACACAGGATTGATTATGAATCAATATTCCGGTACTGAAGAAGTTCGGAACAATATGAGTCGAATCCCGTAAGCCTCTGCTACATGATCGATCATAAGTGTCGTGACATATATGACTTATATGCTTAGAATACAGTAAGTCAGTTTCAGGACAGACATGGCAAAATTCACTGGACGGTGGTTGAATACATTACTAAAGAATACATGAGAGGAACAAAGAGTTGTGGGTATAATGTAAAATGCAATATTTTGGAAAACTTCCGAATATGAGAATGTTAACTAACTCTACAGAAGAGCTTGATTATTAGCATAAGCTAATGATACTAAAGACTTCATGGTTGAAGAGTTTTGTCTGTATCTTGGTGGTTGCCCTCAACATCAATGAGCACCTTGAAATCTTCCAAAGACACCGAGGATGCAGTAAAAACAATCAATAGTAGAAATAATAGAGGAATAATCGGTTTATTAATTTACTAAAAAATAAATTAATCAGAAATGAATGAGAAATTAATTTATAAATTAATTTATTGAAATTATTTAATAGTTTAATTAAAGGAAACAAGTCCAGGGGTGCGGCCGCCAAAAGGCTCCTAAGTTTGAAACCCTAGGAGCCCATGCACTATAAATAAAGGTCCTGGGGTTCAACCTAAAAGCTCCAAGGAGCCACCAACCCAAAAACCTCCTCCCACCCTCCTCATTGTCGATTCCAATACCCTACTCTAAGGGTTCTGGATCGATTTCTTCAAGCCTGAAGAATTTATGTCTGCTTGTTCTTCTGGTGATCTTGGGTGTGAGTCATTAGAGGGATTCTGGTTTGGATCCTTAACATCCAAAAAAAATGTATGAATCATATTCATCTTATTATTGATGCAACTATTATGAACTTATGATCCTGATTATGAACATGATATGATCCTGTTTAATAATCTGCTCAGTTTGCAAATTAATCTGTTTTATCTTCTGCTGCCTGATTGAATTGTGTTAATGTGTAAAAATCCCAACATATTGATCGTACACCTGGCCTAAAACCAGCAGGAGTAATTGGATCTTCAGAAGAATAACAACATATAGGAATGTACACACATCCGAAGCAAGATTGGTTGGGAATGGGTTATACTCAAACTCAAGAAATTGACATGAGTAAACCCTCTCACCAACAGTTGAGAATGAGTCTATTAGGATATTGTTTCCCACATATGCACCTTGTGAGACATGGCAAAATGGATGTTTTAGACCGCTTTCCTTAAATGGAAAACAAAGAGGTTGTACATATGGCACAACCATAGGGTTTTGAATATCAAGCAACAAAGGGACCAAAAACCCATTTTATACCGTCAAATGCAACTCATACAACAAGATCTAGCTTAGAACACCAAAAAGGTAGAAACTTCACACTTACAAAGGTCTAAAATAGAGAGAGAGAGAGAGAGAGAGAGAGAGAGATAGGGTTTTGGGGGCTGGAGAAGAAGGTATGATGGCTGCCTAGGGTTTAAAACCCTTAAATATTCCCCAAATACCAAGCTAGGGTTTTGTGCATTTTTCGGCAGATAGCGTCGTTATCTCCGCGAATCCCGTACACGTGTTTTCTTAAGATAGCGACGCTATCTCCATAGAGAGCGTAACTATCTCATAGTTTTCCCAAAACCAACCGCTTTAAATCCAAACTTGGTCATTCTGGGGAGAGGGTCTTACAACATGTTGTGTAGCTCTATGCTACACGTCGTGTAGCCTTCACAAAACAATTTAATTCAACTTTTAACTTCCCTTTTTGACCCAAAATTCCTTGTACAATTCAATGTCAATATTAAGAGCACACATTCGAAGAGAACACTAAATTATGTACTCTACACTTTAACTAAAAAAAACCAAAACATCATTATTCTTAGTTCTTATCAAAATTCCAAAAATACCCTTCTATGCAATTTAAACTAGTAAACATACTAATGAGCCAACTTTGGTTATCTAGCTAACAACTATATAATATATTAAGCCACTTACCAATTAGATGTGGTGTCACAACAGAACACTTAATGAAATGGAAAAAAGCATGAGATTCCATACAGGGATGTTAAAGATGTTCTAGGCAGATGCCATCAATACAACAACCTACCTAATCAACAAAGAACCCTTTGCCCCCCATAGGGTTCAATATTCCTGAATAGGAATGGCGAGATCGAGAGATATCCTTTAGACGCTTTAAAGTTTTTAGATGTGCTTTATATGTAAAAGTTAAGGAAAAAAAAGGGATAAGCTTGAGACAAATGTGAAGAAAGTTTCTATATTGAGTATGGATTGGATGGCATGGGGTACTGCATCTGGGATAGCCAAAATCGTAGGGTTGTCTAAAGCAGGGATGTGACATTCAATGAATCTGCTCTATACAAGGACATATTCACAGATTATTCTAACTGAAGCAAAAAAGTTTGAGGACAAAAAAAAGACTTGAGGTTGATATTCCGGAAGTAGACGTTTCAAAGCCTTTTGGTACCGCAGGAGAAAACAGAGAATATCAACCTTAAGTCCCATACCAAGAGAGAGAGAGAGAGAGAAAGAGAAAGAGAGATCGAGGCAACAACGAAGCTTTTGTGGGTGTGATCTCAAGCCAAATTGAGTCGAAGAAACATCAGTGTGGTTGCGCTGGCAGAAGGCGACCGCACTGAAGGTGGTGCTGGCGGTTGAGGTGTCCAAGGGTGACTCTTCTATGTCTGATTTTGGCAAAAAGGCTACCCACAAGTTCTAATTTCACTTAACATAGCAGAAAATTCAAGGTATGTGACTAACCCGAGTTAAAATTTTGAAATTAGTTAAAGTTGCTTGGTGTATGATGAAATTGTGTGTTGAATATTGAAATGCATTGAGGAATAAGTTCAAGAACCTCTAAGAATAAAGTATTATGCATGAATTAACCATGTTCAAAGCTGAATTTTGTGTTGTGTCGATATGTTGTTGTTGATAACTTGAAGTGGGAAACAAATGGTGGACAAAGCTATCAAAATGTTGACTATGGGCATGAGTTATGTTAGACATACTAAAAAGTGGTCAACAACAGGTGTTTTGATGTTGGAATTTTATGTTTGCATTGTGTGAGTATAAACACATTAAAGTGTAAATTGTGAATATTGAAATTTTGGAAGATGATGAATAGGGATTTGGATATTTTCTTATTTGGCCAAACTTGTCAATAGAAGGGACTTTTGTAACTAGATTGACTTTTGAAGTGTGTTGGTATGGACTTTATCCGATTAGCCCAAAGGTCATGTCAAAATTTCGGTGGAATTGGTAGAATATACTTGGGACATTAACTTTGTTTAAATACTTTTAAACTTATATGTTTTTGTCGGGACCAATTTTTTTTTTAAAAAATACCACTTTATGTCACAAACAAGGTTTTTGAAATACTAGTTTTTAACAAAATATTGTGTTTTATAAAATATTACACCAATTAAGGTGTATAGAAGATAGGGTGTTATAATTTGGTATCAGAGCCATAATTTAAGTGAATTAGGTGTCGAGACTCGAACCTAGGCTTAAACTATGTGAGACTTCAGTGAGAATACGAACTTAACATAAGACCGTAAGTAGGAAAGTAAGAGTTGTGATAAGATGTATCTTAAGATTCGTTGATGAACCTAATATTCCAAGATAGGTTGCAGACCTATAGGATGGTTATACTGCCGACTCTAAGATAATGTTGGATTGTTAGGGAACTATGTGTTTATTTTCCCTAATTGTCAACACTTAAGTAAGTATCTTCTTATGAGCAATAAGATTCCCCAAAACATGTTAACTATATATATATATATATATATATATATATATATATATATATATATATATATATATATATATATATATATATATATATATATATATATATATATATATATATGTAGTTATAATAATATGGGTCCGTACTATCATAACCACATGATATGTATTTGGGATTGTGGATTCACGAAGGAATCATGAGAATATGGTAAAGGATGCATGTAGAAAGTAGTAAGAGAAAATAGAAAGTTTCAATGACATAGTATTGATATACCTATGTGATAAGATCAAGCATGACAGAAAATATTACAGTATGACTGAAAATATTAACAATAACATCATGATTATGTATCGTCCAATTGGGAAACCCAAAAGAATGAAATGTGAATGCATAAAATAAACCTCCCATGTTTGTGCAACTAAAGACTACGTTGTCTAACGCGAATGAATTAAGATTATAAAATAAAAGATTTAGTTCGTGTCACTACGATGACCAAAGTAAGGGAAAATTGGAAAATACAATTACATTTGTGAACAAAATTTATATAAGAAAGGAATATAAAGCATTTAGTTGGAAAAGTAAATGGTAATTAGTTGGGTTTGTTATTTCAAGATAAACCTAATGGTTATATGAAAAAGGTAAGGACAAAAGATTGAAGGAAGTAACATGGTGTGTTACCCAAGACAACCATGGAATTCAAATAACTATTAAAAGTCGTGGTGTATATTGGTTAGAAATAAAAGTGTTGGAACCGAAAATCTAAGTAAGGGATGCGGAAATAAGGGACAAGTCCGAAGACTTGAGTGAGATGTGCGGAATAGAGGACATGTTGGAAAACTTGAACGATTACTTAGATGGATCTTTAGCTCAACAATAACATAAACAGTTTATATAAATGAAAGAGAAAGACAATAAGATTGAAATGCGAGAATAATGAAAGATAACGTAAGAACAAGTATGAACAAGATTTGATGGAATGGGAGAATATTTTATATCATGAAGCAGAGTTACATATCAGTTCTCCAAACCATGAAGATACAAGGTGGTGAAACTCTCCTTTTATAGTGCAAGGAGAATATCCACTGACAAAGACCTATGGACAAAATGAACTACAAGCCAGTTCATTTTGTATTACACAACGGATAATAATCTAAGTCTGATATGACTGTCTAACAATAAATGTTCCTGATGACACTGTTCATGCGTCATGTTCCTTTTGTAGTCACTAGTTGATTTTCCTAATTTGTGATATGCAGACTGCATTGGTTATCTCTGTCGATATCTTCATGGACGATTTATCTTGATCTTCTATCTTGATATAACGCTTCTAATAAGTACCGAAGTTAAGTGTTAACTTCGATATGGATGATTGCTGAACATCGAAAGTATTTTGAATTGCTACACCGAAATCCAAGGATGGATTTCGGTGTCTTGATTTCTAATCTTGAGTACTTCCGGACTTGGACTTCCGATCATTATCTTCTGCTCTTGTGATGATTCTGAACTTGACTTCCGAACTTGTGCTATGCACTGAAGGTAGCTTTGTGACATTGCAGCGGTCGTCATGAGGTCAAAAATAATAAAAACCTCACTCTCACTTAGTACAATGGTAGTCAGGGTTGATCCATAGGAGTTTCGTGGTCAAGATAGGTGATATATTACAAGTTGCAGTGTCACGCTACAACCAGAGGGACTAATCTCTATTTCCCAAAAACAGTCCAAAAACCAAAATCTAAACAAAAACCAATTCCAAGCATAAACTTAAATGGAACTTAAACTAAAAACCTAAACTAGCTTGTTTACTGAAATCAGAAATGTAATTCAGAAACAGAAACAAACAAGATCAATCTCACAAGCATAAAGCATTCAAACACCAAAATACCAAAAACACCAATAAACATATAACCGAATGATTAATTGCATAAAACGCAAATCCCAAACATCCAAAACAGTAAACAATTAAAATCAGAAGCTTTAACCTAATGCTAATGGTTGTCACTCCCACAAACACTAAGCTAAACTACTAAAACAACTAAACTAATATGAAAACTAAGTGAAGAAACATAAATACCTTGAATGGCGACTGAAAACCGAAACTTGGAGTCAAAGAAGCCTTAAGTCCACATTATGGGTCGTTCTTTGCCTGTTGATTTCGACCTAATGGACTCTATTTATAGTTGTGGAAAATAAGTGGCCGCGTCGCGCGTATCTCATATCCGCGGCGTGCGTGTAGGGTTATCCCCGTTTTTTGTCATTTGAATTCTTCCCACCACCTTATCGTTGACTCAGCGCGGCGCGCCCTCCTGCATCTTCGCGGCGCGCGTGTTCAGGCGACTGTTTTTGTCTTTATCTCCAAACTTCTTCCATTTTGTCTGCATTTAACCCCTGATTGTAACTTTTCTTTCCAAACAAGCACTGACACAAAAAGTGAGAATACCACAGCATATATGATAAAATTTCACCAAGAATAGGGCTCAACAACGACTAAAATACTTGATATTACCTGGCGTTGTCAAACACCCCACACTTGTGTCTTGCTTGTCCCCAAGCAAGAGAGTTTTTACCAAATTCTAACTAAGACTCAAACAATTTTTGAATGTGTTCAATTTCAAAGCTTATTGCCCAAGGAGTTAGAGTGAAATAGTTTGTGAAAACATAACCAGAATATTCTTTGGAATTCATGACTTTCTAAAGAACCCTTGATTACAAATTTTCTGTCCACAGTGAAGTGTACGTATTCATTCAGATTCTAAAGGCCATAAAAAGACTATCCATGACTTTCAATGTTGTCCGTGTAACAAGCTTTCAAAAATACCATCCCAGACCAGACGATCTTAGGTGGCAAGGTGCGTTAGTCCCACCCATTGTAGGCTTACCGGCTCGAACAACAAAGGCCACTGATTGACAGTCCCTTCCTAAATTCCAATCCTAAAATACTCCAATCTTCTAACTCCTAAAACTCAACTTACTTGACTAAACTCATAGCATGATAACAACTACATAGTATTTCTTGAAAAATACCAAAGCTGTAACATTCACAAACCATTCGTTTCAAAATTACAATCTAATAAAAATTTTGAAAAAGTTGCTAAATTTTTTTGAAAATCGGTCATTTCCGGCAAAAATTTCAAAAAACATTCTTTTCTACCGTCCACACCCCACACTTAAAATCGTACAACGTCCCCGTTGTATAAAAAATTATTTCAAAACTAGGGAGAAAGAGTTATCCCTTAGAACAGTTGACTGCTTGATGGTACTTGGTTGTCACATGTAAAAAAACACGAACATCTCCACAATTCAGAATTTCCAGGAGTTGTAGCGCAACAGTAAAACACACCGGTGATCAGGGCAAGTGGAAGGGGCACGGTGACCCCACACTTTCCTGAAACAACTCCTCCAAAGATTCCCCATTCAGATATTACATGCATCACTCATAAAAACATCAAATGCAAACAGACAAACAAACAGCTAACATATGAAATATAAACAAACAAAAAGATTGTGTCATAGGTATGGTACATATATCCCAAAAAGTGAAAAGAAAAGTACATCAATCGTCATGGCGTGTCCCAGATGGACCCGCCCCATCATCACGATCTCTGGAAGGGTAGGGTGGAATATCATCAATCTGCAGCCTGAGCATGATCAACCGCTACGTCTCCGCCATCCATCGATCATGAGCCTCAATGGCTGATACCCTCTGTCCCAAATCCTGTACGGCAGCCAACACAGCAGATAACTGCGACTGTGGCTGGTCCTCTGCTGGTGCCTCCGGTCTCCGACGCCTCCTAGCTGGCTGGGCATAAGCTGGTCGGGGTGCCTGGGGTGCCTCTGTCGCAACCCTCACATCTGTACCCGCACGCGGCTGGTGGATAAGCCCTATGTTCTCTAAAGAACCGGTCGTGGTGCGCACGGGTGGGATTGCTGTCAATGTCGTAATGATCTCGGCAGTGAGCAGGTCATAAGATCTGGCCAAACGGGTAATGTAATGCCCGCCAACCATAGTGTTGGATTAGGTGTCTAAGGCATGACTAATAATTTGTATTTACCTAATTAATAGTAGCAAAGTCCATTTGGGTTGCCCTCATAGCTGGAGGTTTGGTAGAAAGTTCGGTAGAGAGAAAGGTTGATTTATTATGTGATAAATAAATCAACAGGAATTAAATATATAGTTTATTAATATATTAAAGTGATAATATATTAATTAGAAACTATAGTAATTAATTAGAAATTAATCTGGAATTAATTGGATTTAATTTGGTGATTAATTTGATTAATTACAAGTGCAGGGGCTATTTTGTAATTACTCAATAGTTGAGTAGTGACTGTCCAGGTGGAATATTAATTGGCGATTTTTAGGATATAGTTATCCTTATAATCGAAATTAATATATAGAGGATAAATAGGTTTAATTCAAATGATAAAAGGTTTATCTTGATTTGAATTAAAAAGGTTTATCTCTAAGGTTTATCTGTAACCACCTGGAGCCTATAAATAGAGACCCCAGGCATCATAATTCACGCCAATTTTTCATGACTCCTCTCTCTCTGGATTTCGTCCAAGCCCTGGCTCCCTGGGTGTGATCTCATTTGAGGCAGGACACTTGTGCTGCTTAGCTTTCAAGAAACAACTAAAGGTTAGTTTTTCTGTTTTACTCTTTTAGTTAATTCTTGTTTGGCCTTTAGGAATTAGTTACATGTTCAAAGTAAGAAAACATAGATCCAATCTAGGTTGCATGTGAACTTAGGGTTTTAGTTCATAGATTTGCAGAAAACCTTTCAGTGGTATCAGAGCTTTGGTTTGTTTTCTTGTTGAATTGCTGTAATAGTTTTCCTAAATTAGGGTTTAAAGCTTATAAACCCTAACTATATGTGGATCGACATTTAGGGTTAGGGTTTTGGAAACCCTAACCTCCCCCCTTAGCTTTTTCGATTTTGCCTATTAGGGTTTTAGGAGGTTTTCTTTTTTTGGTAACTTTAATTGGTTAATTAAATGGATAACCTTAAACCTTTTCTTGAAATCGAAAATTAGGGGTTTAAGGATAGTTTTTAATTAATTTTATTAATTTGGATAAACCTATCTACAATTGAATTAATTGAATTAATTGTTAATTAAAAGATAATTCAAAGGATTTAATTAATTTTGAATTTTGCGAAAATTAAAGATAAAATCCGGAAAAATATTTTAAATGTTTAAAATATTAAGATTTAATTAATTTAATTAATTGTTAATTAAAATATGATTAAATCGAATTTTAAGGTTTAATTTAATTTAAATTTAATAGTTAAATTGGAAAAATTAATAGATAAACCTTGAACAATTTTAAAGGGTTTTAAAATATATCTTATATATGTTATTAAAAGTTAATACTATATGTATAAGATAAAATTGGTCAGTCAATTCAATAGTAGGCCTCATTCACGAAGCTGATCTATAAAGTGGGTATAAGGAGACTGCCTATAAAATGGTGGTCTAATGGGTGAACACTCTCGCCCACCGCTCGCCTGATCAGTGGAGGGTCGTTAGCCGAACAGTTTTGATAGGACCGCTTAATCATTAAAAATATAATGATCAAAGTACTAGAACCATTTACAAAATCCCAATCTAGTTACTTTAGGAAAAATGTGAATTTGATGCTAATCTATGAAGTTGCACATTGCACTTTATGAAACGTTGGTGGAGCGTGTGTGGTTTACCGGCACACCAATAGGGGTTCATAAAGAGTGGCAATGGGTTTCTCGGGTGTTATCATTGTTGATGGAGCGTGTGTGGTTAACCGGCACATCAATTTGAGATGGTAATTGACCCCGAGAGTACCAAGCTAATTTGCATGGTTATTCACACCCGGTTTGTGATCCTCGGCATCCCAGTCACAAACGGTGGGGCATATCCGAGATTAAACATGCCATTGAACAGTTCAATGAATCTCACAGATCTAGAAATTTCATAAGACTGAAATTTATAAATGTTATCTACCTTAATGACCACTATGTTGTGATTACGACATCCCTCTTCACAGCATAGTTGGGGTATTTCGGATGCTAGCCTTGTTAAATAATAAATTGGGTAATTATTTAAAAGGATTAATTAAACTAATAAATTCAAATTTTATATAAGTCTGAAGAAAGTGTCATTTTCCCCCTTCCCCTCCTTCACCCATTTCTGAGAGCTTCAGAAAGCACCTGTTAAATATGGTAAGGCTGACTGGCCTTAACTGTGTGATATGGTTTTGCAATTAGAGAATAGTTCTTAGTTTTGCTGGCAAACCATATCCGACTCAGTGTCCGCTCCCAAACATGGCATCACACAGCAGCTTGTGATGAGCATGACTCCTTTACTATTGAGTCCAAGGAAGTTCGTTGCCTTATGCTATTGATCATTAACCCCGAGTTCCGCAGGGATTTAGAATTCCTGGGGTCTGATAAGTTAGCACAGCTAGTTCAAGAAAGGTTACGTGAACTGGTTGAATAAAGGGAACGAACTAGGATCTTCAAAGAGCTTGAAGTTGCAAGCTAGAAGGAAGTAGCACCAGTTTGCGTGTTCCCGAGATTGAGGGATACATAGGCGAACAGTATAAAACTGGTTTCCCTTTGTGATCGGGAGTTAAGCATTAGCTCAACTCGCTGATCTGTTCACCCAGATGAACAGAAAGGGTAACCGGATAAGACAATTGTGGAAGTGCATTCAATGTCGACTCTGTATGAGTCGTTCATGGAGAAGCATAGTTTCATTAATTCAGCTGCTTCAGGATTGAGTCCAGTATTAAGGTGCATCAAGAAATGATCCAGATCGTCTGGACCGATTGTTCGATGTTTCAAACTGGGAATCCACAAGGTGGGACACAGTTACGGAAATATTGGAAAAATGCTCCAAAGCCAAACCGTTTGGTAAACTCATAAATATCTTTTAGAATTCAGAACACCTGATCCTCATTTCCTTGATACAGGATGTGTTTCACACATTTGCTCTATATGCACGAACTCTGGAGGATGCGGGATGGTGTCGCACAGGAGCATATTCGGATTGGATCTGGAGCTCGTGCAGTTTTTGAGTTAAGCTAGATATTTGTTCTTGTTATTAGTTATTAGACACATATGACATGGATTCGTATAGTACATTGTTCGAGGATTTTTTTTTTGTGTTTTTTAATAAAATGTTGATTTTTTAACATGATTGTTTTAACTATCCTCGAAATGTTGTGTGAATGTGTTAATGGCATAAATGGAAATAACTTGAATGTTGTTACATCCAATGGGATTGGATTTATAAATTGTGTTCTTTATGATTGTTAAAGTGAATTTTATGAGAATCACTTCAACCAAAGGTCCAGTTGGACAAGACTTTGGAATCATTTGACTTAGAGTCACATGATGAATTGAGTGCTTAATAAAATTAATTGTGGCAAGAAAGGAATCACCCAAAGATCCAATGGATAGGATTTTGGAATCAGTTGACTTGGAGTCAGGTGATGATTGCATGTCTTGAACAATATTAACAAGGTCATAAATTTACATGGAACTGTAAAGGCATTAAGATTTTGAGCAACAGACACATAAGTTACTGCGTATTGCTCGAATCTTCGAACAGAACACGATTAATTATACTTCCTGATAGTTGCCAAATAGTTTGACAAATATGGCTTCGCTTATCGGAATAAGCGATTGAAAGGAACCTTGAAGTGTTCAAGGATTTCAAGGGAAGTATAAGATCAACAGAACCTGAGTAACAACATAGACTGAGAAAATGTTTCACAGTTTATCCTCTTTCAAGAACATTAATGGTAATGATGTGTCTTAGGGAAGATGATGGAGCATTGATCGAAATAGTTTTGATCCTCGGTGTATAAGATACACTGGATACATTTCCGACTAATATTTCAATGAATTGAATATTCAACCAGTCAGACCGCAGAAGCCATATTCGGACCACATCTTAAACTAAGTAGGTTATGTTGACACTGTCTGAAATGTAAAGCTGGGATCGTCCCACTAGTACATAGAAAGTCCAGGGTCATGTAGCATTCGTCTGAATCTCATGACAAGCCTGAAACTGATCAGCAATGTCGTTTCGTTGGCCACTCCGGTTATCCTTTCAAAGAAGAGTACTTTTAGAAAGAACTCAAGTTCTAAGGAAACAGTGGGAGTAAGAATAATTCTGAATTAGTTCAGGGATTAGCCAAGTGAAAGAACCTTTAGTCACCACTGGGCCTTGACCAGGAATTAGATTCCTGTTAAACCTGACATACCCTCTCTTCGCTTGACCAATAGTTATTGTCACTGTCATAAGGAGTTATGATTTGGGTGATATACCGAGTAGTGGTAAAACACTAAAGATGGTACAGATAAGTAATCCGACTGCTGGAAGCATTGGTGAGCCCGGTTGCTGCCAAATAAGATAACCTTACCACGAGACACAGTCTATGTGACAGTTTGATTGATCTTTACAACTGGTCTAGGAACCAGTGGGAGTAATTGAATCATCAAAAGAAGGAACATAGAAATGTACCTGCAGAACATCTGGTTGATTGAGTCATCACTTGGAGTCAAGCAATTGATTCCGAATGAAGCACTCTCAATAGAAGATGAAATCCGAGAGGACTCTACGTGGCATAGTGTAAGTCATTAGTGGAGCGTGTGTGGTTTACCGGCACACTAATAGGGACTCACATAGAGCATGCCATTACAAAAGGTACATGGCCCTGGGATTCGTCCCATGGGCATCTCGTAAGAAAGGATATTCGGATTCTCAAAATAGGCCAAAAGGTTTGGATTTTGTGAATAGCCTGAAAGATTTCCTTTGATATGTCGGAAAGGTTTGGATTTCGGTTTCACAAAATGTGCCAAAAGTTCTGGATTTTGTGAATAGTCTGAAAGAGTCATATAACGGTGTCAAATCTAGTGGGAGCATTATTGTTATCTGCTATCGTTGTATGTGGGTTACATACTTGTTCTAGGAAACATCTCTTATCATTACAAAGTGTAATGACTTAGTGTTAAGAAACGTTTTGCTATGAAAGACTTTAAGAGATACAACATACTCAGGTGGTTGTGAACATCTATTAGATAGATCAGAATTCTGCCAATATGATCTTGATGAGATTCAAGATGCATAACCCCAGGAATGGAGTTTCATGTCATTGCAAAGTGTAATGAATTGACATGAAAGAAACAAAGAAGGTGCAGCATGCTCACGTAGTTCATAGACATCTATCAGATAGATGAGACTGACAGTATTGATTTAGCCGTCGAGAATATGATCTTGATGGGATTCAAGATGCATAAGAAAGAGTACCTGAAAGGAAATGGTTTTCGGAAATCATGACACAAGGATTATTGGTAATCTTAGGATTCCGAAAGAGCTTGGAATGAGATTACATCAGGTTCCTCGAGCCTCTTGGACAAATCAGAAGTGTTATGAACATATCCTGATGACTTAATGCTTAGAGCATTGTAAGTTGAATTCAGGATTTTGCCTGGCTGAGAATACTGAATGGATTCTTACACAGACGTGAGAAATCATTGAGAAATGATTAGGGTGATTGATTTGAAAGGGTTTTCAAATCGGTAATTGTTTACACCAGAACGTGGTGCTGTAAGACTTCATGGTTAAAGAATTTCGTTGGTTTCTGATGGAGCGTGTGTGGTTCACCGGCACATCATGACACCTCGAAATTGTTTTAGGGTGTAGTCGTGTAGACTAAAGACCCGAGAACCATGGGCAGTCACGGTACACATCACCAGAATGGAGTTGTGAGAGAGAATGACAGAATGACAAAATGGCAAATTGAGATATCATCGGAAGAGTATCCGATAGGATCATTTGCAATAAAGTGTATAAGTGTTAGACACTTGGATACATAGAAAGAGTGAAAAGGTCATAGACATAGATATAAAAGGCTTGAATTGAAAGTTTAAAAGAGAATAAGAAACCAATAATAGTTATGATAAATCTGACTTGGTGATTACCTCGTGGAGACTTGGTAATTAGCAGGAGTAGCTGTCAGTCAAATTTTATGTTTCACTTTTGCATGTTTTACTTCCTGAATAATTGGATTATTCAAATATCCACAGTCGTTCATACTCTTAGGGAGTAAGTATGAAGGAAGACTGTCATGAATTGGTTTGTAGATTGTCTAAGGAGTTAGACATAGCAATAAGATTGCTGCAACGTTCATGAGTACTTGGAAATGGAGATTTGAGTATTGGATAAACCCGCGCTCAATGGATTGCTTCATGGATTATATCACGAGCAATGTTGAGAAGATAATGTCTTATGGTCTTAAAGTGGAGAGATATGAGTTATAATTTGCAAGGCGGTTGTTCATTAATAGTACGAAAACGCATCGGTAACTCGGTGTTATAAAACGTGCTGTTGTGAGTGATTTGTCGGGTAAAAGATATAACATATTAGTCGAAGCTTATTCGTCCCTTGACCCAGACGGGAAACAGATATCTGTTGGCCACTCGATGATTTTGAAGTTGACTGAAGTGCTGGCCAGCCAGGACTGAATTGATTCGTTCAATTAGAAGTCTGAGAGTCATAAGCAAAATCGGAAAACGTAGCCAAAGTGACCACGTTGTTGTCCCGATCAGGCTGCCCTTAAATGCACGCCTGAAGAAAAGGCGTGAAGTGGCGGCTCTCCAACTCCTCCTCTGTGTAAATCCCTGTACGTCTCCCAAAATCTCGGAGATTGCACTCCCGACTCTCTCCCCCCAAACGAAACCTGATTATCCTCGCCCTTGGCTCCTCCGAAGCTGGTGTGTAGTGATCAGTAGATAGGAACTCCAAAAGAAGCTTCGCGCAGATAGTATCCTCCACGTTGACCATCAGCCTGTCCCAACCACGGCATGTAAATGCAAACTCCCCAGCAGAGCACCTACGGTGAATAAATGGATCTAACTCTGCCCAAAGCCCGGCCTGTGCAAGAATATCTAGATCCAAAATAGTCTCCTCGAGAACCCGGCGAGAAGCTAGCTCATCTCTCCGCTGTCTATACTCGGGTGTCCTCTCCAGAACCTCAGGGAACTAAAGGAATGGATGGTTGCGTCTGATAGTCATCTGCACAAATGAACCACACAAAACCAAATTTTTTGCAAAATAAGTCCTTGTCCTTCCCACCGAGCCACGACGCGGCCCAAGAACCAGGGCGCGGCGCGTCGAACGACTGTCACGAACCAAAACCCCAAATCCACGATTTAACCTGCTAAAACTCAATCCAACACTACTACAACGTAGCCTAAGCACCGACTAGCCCCTCTAGGATGATTATTTGGTAAACAAAACACCCTACAAGCCAGCATTGCCGATTTCTAAGTTTTCTAGTTTTTGAAGAAATCAATCGATTTCGCTGCATAGATGCTTGTAATAAGTAGTAGAAATGAGTTAGAACAACGTATCTCGATCGTAGCAATCAAATACACGAGAAAAACGCAAGGAAAAGTTTTTGATCACTCGGTGCTCTGGAGCGCGGCGTGGGTTTGTGTGAGTTATGCGATGAACTACGTACCTTTTAAAGACTTTTTCTGACCGATCAACTTCCGCATCGCGCCTAGGGACTTACCGCGGCGCGCGTGTCTCCAATCCAACCCCTACGACACGGGTTGCATTGCGATCCCGCGTCGCGCCAAACTCCATCCCGCGTCACGGCCTTCAAAACTCCCAAAGTCATTCGTGTGACCCCACACTTGCCTCGGACCAATTATACCTGTAATGACGATGACAATATCTTCCTAATTACTCCTAAAAATACAGTACCAAACCTACAAGGGATGGGTTGCCTCCCAACAAGCGCTAAGTTTAATGTATTCAGCCAGACGTATTACTCCTACTCTTAACGATCCTCCCGAGGCATCATCTTATTCATCTCGGGTGCAAAGTTGTGAGCCATCGTTGCCAACAATGAGGTGAGTTGCATCATCCGATCGTTGACTTGGCTAATCCACTGCTGCTGCGCGTCTAGGAGCTGGAAGACTTTCGCCTCCCTATACCGGGCATCCTTTTCATATCGCTGATGTTTTAATTCCATCATTTCCATCATGTGAAGCAGCTGCACCTTGTCAATGGTTGATAGCGGATGTTCCTTTGTTTCCCTCAAGATCTCTTCTTTTTCGCCTTCTCCTACTCGGGTCCATATATTTCCTTTATCTTTGGTTCCTGGTTCCATCAGCGGATTGTTACTCCAATACTTATCATCATACCCTTGTGGTAGAGATATGGGACTCCCAAACATGTTGAGTCTATGCTTCCTCGTCCCAAAGGAGATATCCAAATCTCTCGTCTTGCAATCGATAATAGCACCAGCCGTAGCCAAAAATAGACGTCCTAGGATTAGCGCGGGCGCGTCCTCCAAACTCTCGTATTCCATAACTAAGAAATCCACGGGGTAGAAGAAATCACCAACTTTCACTATCACATTCGTTAACTTGCCCCGTGAGACTTTAGTTGACTGATCGGCTAACTATAATATCGTCTTTGCCGGCTCCAACTCCTTATTCTTGTATTTGTCATACAAATATCCTGGTAATACATTAACACTTGCCCCTAAATCCAGCAAGGTGTTCCTAGTAACCACATCTCCTACCGTGACAGTAATCAACGACGATCTAGGATCTCTCTCCTTCTTGGGCAGTGTCCCCAATAATGCCTCACTTGCTTTAATTGTCAACCTCACCGTATCAGGTGTGGGAGTCTTGCTCTTTCCATTTTTCTCACACATCTCCTGAAGAATCCTTGTATCTTCAGGAGCGTTCTTTAGCTCATCCCATAGGGGTTGATTCATTGATGGCCCAGCTGATTTGTTTGGCACTTCCTGCTTTTTCTTTTCCTTCTTATCCTTTTTCCGTTTTTTAATGCCAGCCACTATTGGCCGCTCCTCCTCTTGGACCTCTTTATTTTGAGTTTCCTTCTCAACTTGGATCTCTTCCTCATCCTTATCTTTACTTTCTTCAAACTTAACTACTTCTTCATCTTTGCTATTCCCTTCAACCTCAGCTTCATCTTCATATCCTAGTAAGTCTTCTACAGTCACCTTCCTCCATTCGGCCTCGACGGCATTCACGTGCTCCTTTCCTGACCGTTGAGTGTGGTTTTGGTTGATTTCCATAGTACTAGGCAACTTACCATTGTCCCTATTTCTTTGATCCTCATCCATCTGAGCGATTTGCCTCTCCATATTTACGATGGCTTTAGCATTAGCCTGGGATTGCTGCTGAGTGGTGTTGAACATTTCATACATCTTTGCAGTCAGATCTTCTTGGATTCCTGGAGCATTATTATTATTAACTGCCCCCTGTTGTTGTTACTGCTCCCACTTGAATTGTTGTTGTTTGCAGGTTGGAATTGCCTGGGCTGATTGGACGACTGCCCTTGATAGTTATTCTGCCTTTGATTGTTGAAATTTTGAGAACCCTGTTTGTATGGTCTATAAGGTCGTCCATTGTTGTATTACCCTTGACCTTGACCGAAAACCTGATTCGCCTCCTGGGTCCTATGTCCTTGCTGGCCTCCCTGTTGTTGATTCAGGGGCCCGTTCTGCAAGGTAGACATTAATCTATCGAACTTCTTATTCAACTCGCTAAACTCTTTCTTGACCTCCTTTCTCCAATTTGCGTCTGCCCCTACCTTAGCAGCTGTGCTTACCGGCTTCCTAGTGGAAAAATTCGCTTTTGATCCGTTGCTAAGCTGTTCCAGAAATTGCCAAGCCTCATCAGGATCTTACATCGTGATGGTACTACTGGATGATGCGTTGATCATTGCTTGGTTCGTTTCATTCACCCCTTCGAAAAATAACCTTACTAACTGCCACTTCGAAATGTCGTGATGAGGGCAAGAGCGCATCAATTCCTTCAAACGATCCCAAGCCTCGTGAAATGCTTCTCCAGGATTCTGCTGAAAATCTTGGATGGCTCGCCTAATCTTTGTAGTTTTACTCGCCGGGTAGAACTTTTGTAAAAACTTAGCCTTCAGCTGCTCCCATGTGGTGATGCTGTTAGACTAAAGAGATGTAAACCAATACTTCGCTTTGTCTTTTAAAGTGAATGGGAATAGTCTCAACCTAAAGATGTTCTTATTTGTGTTTCTAAGGGTATTGGCATTCGCTATAGCTATGAACTCATACAAATGATTATATGGATCATCCTGTTTATAACCCATAAATTCAGGCAATATACCTAAAAGCTATGGTCTAATTTCTACTTGAGTATCTACATTATCATGAATATAAATAGGCGATGAGTAGTCATACTCTCGCGGTTGGAAGTGCGACGCAACCGACTGCCCTCTCGGTTGTGCAAAGTATAAAGGTTGAACAAATACCGTCATAGTGATGATTATTGTTGTACCTTTGTTGACCTTGCGGTTGCTGATGTTGTTGTTGTACTCTTCGTTGAGGTCCCCGACCTTGATTCCATTGTTGCTGCTGCTGTGGAGGAATCCAGCCTTCATCCTCCTCGTCGTATCCGTGCTCGACCTCCTGGTACTGATATTGCTGTGGTGGAGGTTGTTGTGGTTGCACATATTGGGTAGGTTGTGGTAAGGTTTGGAAAGCGGATTGTGGTTTAAAGATGGTTGGTTGGTATGGTGGTTGTAATGGTTGTGATTGTTGCGGTTGGGAAATGGTGGTTTGCTGTCTAGGCGGTGGGTTGCCATCTTGGGTCGGCGCTCCCCAAGCCATAGCAGCTGAAAAAGGGTTGGTGGTTTGTTGTTGAAATGGTGAAACTGAAGGCGGAGTGCATGCTGGTATTGATGCGGGGGCTGAAACCGCACCACTAGTAGTACTCGTGCTACCAAAATGAAATTCTGACACTGGGGGTATAAATGGAACTCCCCCTCCTGTTACCTCGTCCACAGGCTCATTGGTAACATCCTCTATACTAACACCACTAGGACTTATCTTATCTAAGTGCCTACGTGCACGGTTCTTGCGCACGGTTCGTTCGATTTCTGAGTCAAAAAGCAAGGGTGATAACTGCCCACCCCGACGGGTACGCATGCACTAGTGCAACACGCCCGTCTAAACCAAAACAAAAAGACTAACCAAATTAAAATCTCAAAACTAAAGAATCAGAAACTAAACTCCCTACAGATCAGCTACTCTTAAGCTCACAACTCCCTGGCAACGGAGCCAAAATTTGAAATCGCAGCGGTCGTCATGCGGTCAAAAATAATAAAAACCTCACTCTCACTTAGTACAGTGGTAGTCAGGGTCGATCGACAGGAGTTTCGTGGTCAATATAGGTGATAGATTACCAGTTGCAGTGTCATGCTACAACCAAAGGGACTAATCTCTACTTTCCCAAAAACAGTCCAAAAACCAAAATCCAAACAAAAACCAATTCCAAGCATAAACTTAAATGGAACTTAAACTAAAAACCTAATCTAGCTTGCTTACTGAAATCAGAAATGTAATTGAAAAATGTAATTGAAAAACAGAAACAAACAAGATCAATCTCACAAGCATAAAGCATTCAATCACCAAAATACCAAAAACACCAATAAACATATAACCGAATGATTAATTGCATAAAACTCAGATCCCAAACATCCAAAACAGTAAACAATGAAAATCTGAAGCTTTAATCTAATGCTAATGGTTGTCACTCCCACAAACACAAAGCTAAACTACTAAAACAACTAAACCAATATGAAAGCTAAGTGAAGAAACATAAATACCATGAATGGCGACTGAAAACCGAAACTTGGAGTCAAAGAAGCCTTAAGTCCATCTTATGGGTCGTTCCTTGCCTGCTGATTTCGACATAATGGCCTCTATTTATAGTTGTGGAAAATAAGTGGCCGCGTCACGCGTATCTCATATCTGCGGCGCGCGTGTAGGGTTATCCCCGTTTTTTCTTCATTTGAATTCTTCCCACCGCCTTATCGTTGACTCAGCGCGGCGCGCCCTCCTGCATCTCCGCGACGTGCGTGTTCAGTCGACTGTTTTTGTCTTTATCTCCAAACTTCTTCCATTTTGTACGCATTTAACCCCTGATTGTAACTTTTCTTTCCAAACAAGCACTGACACAAAAAGTGAGAATACCACAACATATATGATATAATTTCACCAAGAATAGGGCTCAACAACGACTAAAATAATTGATATTACTAGGTGTTGTCACTTTGTTGCACAGTTCTGAAATCCAAGATTGGATTTCGGTATAACATATTTCAGATCAACACAAATAACAAGAGTGAAAATATGTTCATTGATAATAAAAGATAAGTCAGACAACATATCAGAACATACAACAAAAGTAAACCAAAGATAGAATATTGTACAACAACCCATTCCAAATAAAACAACTATCCAAACAAACACCGAGTTGGTCAACGACCCGAGTAACCCTAACAAAAAGTAGAATGCCTAATCAAGAATTAGACAAGAAATCAAAGATAAAATAAAATATAAGAATGAGAGGGAGTACAATCATCAAATGGGAATGTCCTAAACCTTACACCAACACAAGCGGTTCTAAACACTATTTGAAATATGGAGTGTAGATGCTTCTTTACTATCATATTTAGAAATCTTGGGTTTTCAGACTTACGTTTACCGTGAAGCATAAAGAACACTAAATAAAAGAAGTGGTATTCGACTAGATTACTTGGATATAATAAACATTTTGACAATAGTCCCATGTTTCTCAAATATCAGTCTTTATGATAGGAAGTTGGTATTCAAAGAAATTAGTGGGAACTAGATTGATCTTGATGACATTCAAATGATCAAATAACCTAATGATGGCACTAGTACTCAACCAGAGGTATAAAAACCTATTGAGACTCAGTAAGAGTTTTGTTGAGGAATCTGACATAACTGATAGGTTTTCTATACCATAGATTTAGCAAACATGGTAGCGGAAACACACAAAAATTATTTAAGACAAGTAACATTTACTAAAACCTACAAGGATGCTACCTAATGATAATTACAGCTACAAGAAAGATTAAGATTACCAACCTTTAGAAAAACCAATTTGCTCAAAGAACCCTTGTGTGGATTAAATCCCAAGCTAAGGAAGGTAGTACCCAAAAGAGAATACCTCTAATGTTTCACACCCAATAAGTCCAAATTATCAGGTTAATTTGTTAATTAAGAAAGCTCGTTATAAAACCCTATAGAGGGATTATAGATTCTGTTGAGAGAGAAGAGAAAAACTCTAAGACTTAGAGAGCCAAAGAAGTGGGACGAAAATAATGAGGGCGATGGAGGGGTATTTATAGCTTGCAATGATGCTTAGAGATAAAGCCGATCTGAATTCAAATCGGATAAGGATATTTGATTAAAGAATCCAACTTATCTTTAATTCAAATCTTATCATTCTTTATCCCATCATGGTGAACGAAATTAAGAAGGTTTATCCTTCTAATTTCATCCCTTATCCTCTATATTTAAATACTATCCATTGTCCAACTATTGAACAATTAATATTTAGTCTCTACACTTTTAATTAATCCCAAATTAATTTAAATCAATTCCAACAACATCAACATAAACAACTTCTTCTTTTTCTTCAGGAAAAATATATGTTCTTGAAAATCTTGATATATCAGGTAGAAAATAAATGAGCAACAACATCAGTTTATTTTATATAAATTGAATCAACACTCAAAAAATTAGAAAGACTTGTCAAAAAAGTTTCTAGTTGCGAATATGGGAATTTTTTTGTCTAAAAACCAAAAATCTTTAAGATGGATAGCCAATCAAGATTGTTCCTCATATAAAAATGGTTGATGCATCAGGGTTATATACCCACGTGGGTGGGAGGTCGTGAGTTCGACTCCGACTGACTCCATGTGGGGGATTTTCCCGGATTTGGTGGTAAAAAGGGGGAGGAAATGGAGGCAATTGGGGCCCGCCCGGGAACGGAATTACCCCTCTAACGTTCCAGAGTACTCAACACCGCCGGTTCAAAAAAAATTGTATAAACTAAATAACGTAATGTCAAGTGCAAAGTTTAACAATGAATATAATTGAGAAACATAGATGAATGAAATTTAGTGATTAAATCAAGATAGACACCAGAGAGAAAACGTTTAACCGATGAATATTCAATATATTGTATTTTAAGACATAGAGAAACCATTACAAAGTTGACCATTTTTAAGAAAACTAGTTACGTCTACAACATACAAAAAGTACAATACTACACTAACCCAAATACCCTTCAACAAGGCGAATTTGTATTGTCCAAGAAAGCAACTGTTCACAACTCAAGCACTCATGATGTAATGATAAACTTCAGACAACAAATGGTTCACGTGGGAAGCTAAAGAAGAGATGCAATCCAGATACGCTTTCTTGTTTTAAGAGATTCCGAGGATGGAATCTTTTGAGGGGGGGGGAGAGCTTGTGAGACTAGTTCCCTAATTGAGATGTTTACATGAGTAAGTGGTTTGTGTTAGTTGTTAAATGTTCAGTGAATTGCTAATATAGAGTTATAGCTAAGCTGAACAAGTTGTAGAACTTTTTATTAGCTTTCTAAGCATATATAGATTGTTAAAAACGGATAAAAGACGAGAAATTATGATCGAAAAACCAAGTGAAAAATAATCCACGCGGGTCGCGCGAGTAGTAAGGGAAAACCCATGCGGGTGGCGTAAAAAATATTGTAGCAGTCCGAGATCCCTTGAGCTTGTTGGCGGGTCGAGTGAAATTTTACACCGAGTCAAGCGGCCAGCATAAATTAGCGACGCTAACTTTTTTTGTTGGCGACGCTAAGGTCTCAGTGGACAAACTCTTTTCCTTTTAAGTGCTGAAATCTTCATTTCGAACAAAAACAGACCCAAGTCGAATTTCAAATCAAAATAGGCGAATTTAGGTCAAATTGAGCCAAGAGTTTTTATGGGAAAGCATAAGGAAACCGAATCTAACATCGTGAATGCATTCTTGATTCCTAGATCGATGAGGTGAGTTAGTTTTCAGTTTGGGGTTTTAAACCCTAGGCTGCCAAATCTGTAAATTGGCTATGATTTGTCACATATGATGTTATTAGGTTGTTAGTACATGTTTCTTTAGCTATGGGTGAAATAGTTGTTGCGTTTTTTGTGGCCGAGTGAGTAAAACCGCAGAATTGGGAGCTGTAGTTAAGACAACATTGCTATCCATTGTTTATAGCCCCTTTTTATATTTCGATTGCTTGATCCTTTGAGTTAGATGTTATTGAGACGTTTGAGGATGTTGAGACCTGATATGTGATGATATTTCACAACTGATACATATAGGATGGAGGGTGATTCCAGGAGCACAGGTGTACCACCTGCTGATCAGACTTCAGGTGAGTAACTCTATTCCATTACTTATGTTTGAATTGTGATGTAAATATGTTACTCTTGATTCTAATTAACCGAGATAACCAATTAACACGAGATTGAGAATCCTTTGTTGCTAAATGAGTAAATAATTTGATTGAGCACACTAATTGACTGAGATAGTCAAAGAGTATAGGATGAAAGAGTTTAAATACTTGAAGTTGCTGAGTACTACAGTATTTTGAGAAGTTATTGCATAACCACCAAATCTTGAGTATTTTTCACACTGAGCTTTTGTAGCTCATAAACTTTGATTGTGTTGTAGGTGCTACTGGTGACAAAGGAAAGAAAGTTGCTGAGGAATATGTGACTTTTGGACTTGGACTTTTCTTCTAGGGCTATATGATCTTGTGGAAGTTAAGGTGTAATTAGAAGGTGAGAAACCGGGTGTTACAGGACGTCACCTTCAAGTCCAACAAAATATAACAGGGTAACTTTATCGACGTGGACATTCAGACCCAAGGAGGGGGTTCCCTCCATATTATGCCAATCGCAACGACAAAATCTATAAAAACATTAAAACATTGCAATAAATACGTGGTTTAACCGTATTGTAATCACATATATTTTGTGGGTGATTTATATTGTCAATGTTATTTAAGTGTAATGGATTAATTTATTGACCAAATTTTTTTTGATAAACATTGAACAAATAAAGGTGGTGCGGAGTGCACACTTGTTTGAGTTTGTTCAAGATTGAAAGTACATTGCTATTTAGGGGCGAAACCCCTAAACTGACGGGGGTCCGGGGGCAGTTCCCCCTGAGAGCGGGGTCCAAGGGATGGCAACCTTGGCGAGGTCCGAGGGGCAGATCCTCTGGCTGGGGTCGAAAATGCATAGAAATCCGAATTTGAGAAAATGCTTTGTAGAAAATTCATAGAAATCTGAATTTAAATTTGACCCATTTTTTATCCTTGTGTTGACCCTTATGTAGAACCCGAATTTGGTAGCAGTTTATGACCGTTTTTGATGGTTGAGAAAACTGTTTTGTGACAGTTTATAGCTAGATAAGGGATGATATTCCTGTTTTGGTTAATTTAATATGTATATTCTTAAGAACGTAACTTCACATTCTCTCTATTTAAAATCTCTGAATTTTATCCAATCGAATGTTCAATCTGTACCATCGAAATAGTTCGATTTAATAGTGTTTTCACGACTTTCAGAGAATCCAAGCAATTATTTTACCCCTGATTTCTAACAAAAATCAAAGTATTCTGTGACAATGGCAAGTGGAGATTCTGTGAAGGACATGACAAGCAAATATGACTAGTTGAACAAGTTTAAAGGACAAGATTTTCACATATGGTATGTAACATCCGTGTTTTGGGTCTAAGAGTTTTGGGCTTAAACCGACAAGATAAAAACTTATTTTGTAAATAAAGAAAACAAATGAATAACTAAATTTAATATTTTGTTATATTTTTATATTGTGAATAAATGAGCCAAATATGGTTTTAAAATCTATTTGTAACCAAATGTGAGAAATATTGTCGTAAGGACTAAAAGTGTCAATTTGGCCAAACTTACCCTAAGTAGATTTGACTAGTCGTGGATTTGGAAAATTAGAAGATATTATAAAGGAATTGATGTGGAGTTTAAATTAGGTCAAATAATTCCTTGGATTAATATTTAGGATCTAAATTGTAAAGAAATTAGTGAAAGCAGGCTGTTTTTGTAAATTAGGAATCTAAGGGTTAGTGTTGACCTAGACAATGACTTAATTGAAATAAATAATTGTATTTGGGGCATAAGTGTGAATTTAGAGACTTCTAGTTAGAAGAATTGGTTTTTGGGTGTTGGGTGTAGAAATACCAAACTCGAGGGATCTATGTTGCAAATTCTTGAAAGATGACTTGTTTTTGATGGGGATCTTCCCCCAAAGCAGCCATTCATGTTTTTGAAGGCTAGAGAGAGTGAGAGATGGCGATTTTCATTTCTTCTAAGGAGATTTGTGTGGGTTCTGAAGGATTATGATCACACTTGAAGAATCATAGCAATCTAAGGTATGAAACCTCCCTCCTTGCCTTGGAATTTCGATTTGGGGATTAGGGTTTTGACCAAGTCCGAATTCTTATGAATGGATGAGGATTCTTCCTATGATTCCAAGGTTGTTTGATGTTTTTGAGTTCATTGTGATCCATATCTAATCTATGGATAGTTTGGAATCTCTTGAAATAAGATCTTGATCCATCATATGAACCCTAGAAATTGGGGATTTGATGAGTAGTTGAGGAAACTAGAAATTGGTGGATGAATATGGTGGTTTTGGATGAGGGGATTCATTTCTAATGATTCCCTAAGGCTTCCAACCCTGATGTGTAATCTTAAACCTTGAATCACTAGAATATGGGAATTGGGTATTTAAATGGGTTTTATTCATATATATTGAATGGATCTTTTGGTTTAATGGATGAATGAGTTATTACGTCAATTTGGAAGTAATAGTCGAGTAAGGATCATTCCTAATGATTCCATGGAATGTAAGAAGGAATCTCCACTTGTAAACATCAATTGATGGATTGGAATGGGGTATTCCATGGGTTTTAACTATTTGGACCAATGATTGTAATTGGAGATTCCATGAGGCTATATTCTTTAGAGTTATGTGGGAATGACTCCCTTAAGGGATGACCTTGGTTAAGAACTTATTTGGGGGACTTGATGATGTTAAGTGTAATGATTGACTTGGAACATAGTTTATTAACCACTTGTTAATAAATAAGAACTTGAATTGTGATTTCCATTTGTTCAAGTCATGAACACTTGGATTGGGAGTTGAATACTTGGAATTGAGTTCTTAGATGTGTATTTTCATGTGTAATTAGTCTTGGGTTGATTTGGAACTTGAATTGGGTCAAAAGGGAGTGAAAAGGACCAAAAACGGAGCTACAGCAGGTCGTACACGACCTCGTGTACTGGCACACGACCCATGTAGAGGGTCTGTGCTTACTGGTTGATTCTACAGAACCCCGTGTAGCTAGGTCGTGTAGCTGGGTCTGGCCATAATTTTCAGTTTTTGGGTTTTGAGCTTTATGGTTTGGGCATTGGGTTCTTGTTTTAATGCCAAACTTTAGGGATGTTTTAACTAAGATTTTCCTTATATTAGAGAGTCAAGGACTTTATTTTGGGATGGTGGATGATGGTTCCTTCTTTGATCAAAAGAAGTAATTATAATGCGACTTTTAGAGGAAATGAGTATGACACCTTCCATTCTTGTCTTGTAGGAAGGAGGTATATTGTAATGACTTAGAAGTGAGACTAAGGACTTGAGTTATCACTCAACTAGGAGGATTTGGATGGAAGAGTTGATGTCTAGAAGCGCCTTAAAATGCATCAACCTTGTGTGGAGTTAGTGTTGACTCGTTAGTTGACCTTGAGTGAGTTTACCGGGAGTAAACATCCTTCCCACTACCCTTTGTGTGTGTTATCAATTACTTTTCATGCATGTTATTATGTGAAATATGTTATATGATTAATACTTGTGCATTGCATGAAAATGAGTTTCTAAAGATGTTTTCAAATAAAGATTGTGATGATGTTTTGAAAGATGTTTTGAGCATCCTATTTGTGCATTGCATTGCATATAGAATGGGATTGACCGTGTAAACCTTATGATGACCTTAATGATGTTTGGCTGAGATAGCCACCTTTATGATGTTATACCCATGTAGAGGGCCTTGTGGGCTAGATAGCCACCCTCAATGATGTCTTGGGATTGTTTCCGACAATAGGAAACTGCATGAGGGAGTTGCTAACCCTCATGGGGTTAGTGTAATGGCCACTAGTCCTAGTTTTTCCTATACGGGGATCGAGCGACATGCTTTGTGCGTGTCATTTGTGAACTTAGGTAGGTGCCATTGTGGTGAGTTGGACTTTCATGAGATGGACATGGGTTTGGGATAGTTGCATCATGCATTGCATTTGCATATCATAACTATCTATTTTGAGTAAATCCTTATGATGTTTTAAACAAAATTTGAGTGTGTCAAAATTATTTTTGGAGGTTTGTCCCGAGTGTGGTAGTTCACTGCCCACTCTGAATGGGTCAACCTCGGGTAAACTCAGTAGACATTTCAATTGCCTAACATATTTTGATGTGTACTCAGGTTGAGGAGTTTAGATGACTTTAGAAGAGCTGAATGTTTAGAAGACCACAGTTTGTGTGGTTTCATTTAGGCTGTGTAATGGTATTTGAATTGTAACAACTTCGTTACTTTACAAACTAAAATGTTTTATCTAAAATGGGACCAAACGATGTTTTCCGCAACTTAAACCCTGAACTATTTCTCAATAAATCCCATGTGTTTTAGAACGGTTTGGAACGGAAAATGACTCTTTTGAAGATTATTGAACTTAAAGTTTTCACCGAAGGATGATTTTTGATAACGATGTTGAATCTGTTGGATTAGGTGTCTAAGCCATGACTAATAATTAGTATTTACCTAATTAATAGAAGCACAGTCCATTTGGGTTGCCCTAATGGCTGGAGGTTTGGTAGAAAATTCGGTAGAGAGAAAGGTTGATTTATTATGGGATTAATAAATCAACAGGAATTAAATATATGGTTTATTAATATATTAGAGTGATAATATATTAATTAGAAACTATATTAATTAATTGGGAATTAATCCATAATTAATTGGATTTAATTTAGGGATTAAATTAATTAATTAAAGGTGCATGGACTGAAACTGTAATTATTCGATAGTTGAGTAAGTGGCAGTGTGGAGTGACAAGTGGATTTCGAATATATATATATATATATATATATATATATATATATATATATATATATATATATATATATATATATATATATATATATATATATATATATATATATATATATATATATATATATATATATATATATTCGAAATTGATATATAGAGGATAAATAGGAGTTTGAATTATAAGATAAAAGGTTTATCTTATTTGAATTCAAAAAGGTTTATTTCTAAGGTTTATCAACTGGCCATTTGAAAAACTATAAATAGGGGTTCCCAGGCATCAATTGATTTCGCCATTCTCATATACTCTCTCTGGATTTTCGATTTCCCTCTCCTCTAGCTTGGGTGTGACTTTCATTTGAGGCAGGATAATTTTGCTGCTCAGCTTCCAAGAAATTAAGGTTGGTTTTTCTGTTTTGATCTTTAGTTTCTTTTATTGGTCTCTAGGTTTTTGTTATATGTTCAATTAGAAGAAAACATAGATCCTTATAGGTTGCATGTGAACTTAGGTTATTTAGTTCATGGTTTGCAGAAAACCTTTCAGTGGTATCAGAGCCTGTTTTGTTTTCTTATTGAATTGATATAACTGTTTTAGGGTTTAAAGCCTATAAACCCTAATTATATTGTGGATCGATTTCTAGGATTAAGGTTTTGGAAACCCTAATCCCCCCCCCCCCTTGTTAATTTCGATTTCTGGCATTAGGGTTTTAGGAGGTTTTCTATTTTTGGTAACTTTATTTGTTAATTAAATGGATAACCTTAAACCCCATTATTTGAATTCGAAATCTAGGGGCTTTAGGATAGGTTTTAATTAATTTGATTAATTTGGATAAACGTATCTTCATTTGAATTAATTTAATTAATTGTTAATTAAAAGATAATTCAAAAGGGATTTAATTAATTTTAGAATTGCGAAATTAATGGAATAAATCCAGAAAAATATTTTAAAATGTTTAAAATATTTAGATTTAATTAATTTAATTATTGGTAATTATAATTGATTAAATCGATTTTAAGGTTTAATTTAATTCAAAATTTAATTGTTAAATTTGGTAAAATTAAAAGATAATCCTTGAATATTTTAAAGGGTTTTAAAATACATCTTATATATGTTATTAAAAGTTAATACTATATATATGAGATAAATTTGGTTAGTCAAATCAATAGTAGGCCTCATTCACGAAGCTGGTCTATAAAGTGGGTATAAGGAGACTGCCTATAAAATGGTAGTCTAATGGGTGAACACTCTCACCCACCGCTCGCCTGATCAGTGGAGGGTCGTTAGCCGAACGGGTTTG
This sequence comes from Cichorium intybus, assembly GCA_023525715.1. Lineage (NCBI taxonomy): Eukaryota > Viridiplantae > Streptophyta > Magnoliopsida > Asterales > Asteraceae > Cichorium > Cichorium intybus. The sequence goes on along the minus strand of CM042012.1, from coordinate 107,038,605 downwards.
ACAGAACCACTTAATCATTAAAAGTATAATGATCAAAGTACTAGAACCTTTACACAAAATCCCAATCTAGTTACTTTAGGAAAAATGTGAATTTGATGCTACCCCATGAAATTGCACATTGCACTTTATGAAACGTTGGTGGAGCGTGTGTGGTTTACCGGCACACCAATGGGGCTTCATAAAGAGTGGCAATGGGTGTCTCGGGTGTTATCATTGTTGATGGAGCGTGTGTGGTTTACCGGCACATCAATTTGAGATGATAATGGACCCCGAGAGTACCAAGCTAATTTGCATGGTTATTCACACCCGGTTTGTGATCCTCGGCATCCCAGTCACAAACGGTGGGGCATATCCGAGATTAAACATGCTATTGAACAGTTCAATAAATCTCAAAAGAAACTAGGAATTCCATTTATAATAAGATTATTTTTCCGCGGTGGAATCGGCTGAATCGTCATTCGCCTACCTTTATAAAATTTGCTTATAGATTACGGCATCCCTCTTCTATGTTGCAAATTGTTATAGTTGGATCCTAGCCTTATTTTATATTGGGTTATTATAAGGACCGACAAGTATCTAATTAAACTTACCTTCTTTTATAGATGTCTTCTGCTGATCAATCCGCTCCCCACTCAAACTCCAGTGTTCCCTCTATCCTCTCATTGTGTTCCAAGGTTCAATTGAACGGGACAAACTACAATGACTGGATTAGAAACATCAAGATGGCTCTGAGGTACGAGAACAAAGAGTATGTTCTCGAGACTGAGCTTGTCGATGTTGACCCTGAAACTGCTACTCCCGAGGAAATTGCCTCGTACCAAAAACATTCTGATGATGCGATCAAAGTGGCCTGCATCATGATCGCCACTATGAACCCCGAATTGCAAAGGATATATGAAGACTACTGGCCCTTTGAGATACACAAGGAACTTGCAGAAAAGTTCCGCAAGCAAGAGCGCATCGAGAGGTGCGAGGTGGTCAAGGACTTCACGAACAGCAAACCTAAAGATGGAGAGTCCATCTGCGCTCATGTGCAAAGAATGCAAGGTTACGTGGAGCGGCTTAGAAAGCTTGCGATGCCTGTACCGGAGGAGTTGGCCGTTGACATAGTGCTTAACTCCCTGCCGAGTTCTTATGACCAGTTCAGGCTGGCTTATCATTTGAACAACAATCAGGCTAACCTGACTGAGTTGCATCGCATGCTTCGAGTTGCTGAAGACGGGATGAAGGGTAAAAGTGTACCCTCGGTTAATTAGCCCGTCCTAGCCATTGGAAGTGGCAAAGGAAAGAAGAGGAATGGCCCTCCTAAGCAAAATTGGAGGGAAAAGGTTCAGGTTGGGTCATCAAGCAATGGCTCGAGAACCAAGTCTTCCCAGATTCCTTGTGTGGCCAACCCTGATGAAGCCAACTGTTTCTACTACAAAGAGAAGGGCCATTGGAAGAGAAGCTGCCCCAAATACTTGCAGGATGTCAAGGATGGGAAAGTAAAGCCATCGACAGCAGGTATATACACTATCTCTAAAAACTCACCATCTTCTAATTCTTGGGTCCTTGATACAGGATGTGGATTTCACATTTGTTCTGATCTGCAGGGCCTAAAGGATGAAGCCGTTTCTGTGGCTGTTATCATTGACAAACTATCCCATTTATGGAAAGAGTTTAAACATACTCTGAAACATAACAAGGAAGAGTTAACTTTGGTTCAAGTTGGAATCCATATATGGATTGAAGAGTCTTTAAAGACTCAAGAATTTGATAGCAATCCTAAAGGCAAAAATCAAGTTGGTTCCTCTTCTATGAATATGGTGGAAGGTGATGGATCTAAGAATTCCAACAAGTAAAGGAAAAAGGAAGTTCAAAGGGAAATATGATAAAACTTCCAACAAAACTGGTTTGTTACAACAGTAACAAACCTGGTCATTTGAAGAAGGATTGTCGTCTTTGTAAGGTGAACAAAGATGTTGGTCCAAGTGGATCTAAGGATCAAGGAAAGAAACAAGGTCATAATTATGATTTTATGCATAAATTTAAGTATGTGCAGAATTATGTTTCTGTGATTTCTGAGGCATTTTATGTGCAAGATGACGATGTTTCATGGTAGGTTGATTCTCGTGCAACAAGTCATATTTGCAAGGATCTCCGTTGGTTTAAAAAATGTCACCCAATTGAAGATAGATCTTTTGTGGAGATGGGAAATGTTGTAACTGAACCAATCATGGGATTAGGACCTGTTTTACTTTACTTTACTTGTGGGAAATTTTTGTTTTTAGACAATGTATTGTATGTACCAGGGATTCAAAATAATCTCTTATCTGAAATAGTTTTAAATAAGTGTGGTTACAAACAAGTATTGGAAAGTGACAAGTATATCTTGTCAAGACATGGTACTTTGTTGGATTCTGGTATGTATGTAATGGTATGATTAGGCTTAATCTTAATTATCCTTCTTATGGTAATTTGATTTGCATGGCTTCAACTAGTACTAGCAATAACTTGAATAGATCAAATTTATGGCATGATAGACTAGGATATATTTATTACAAGATATTAAAATACAGGTCTAAAATGAGTTTAATTCCCGCTTTTGATATAAATAATGAAAAATGTAAGACTTGCATGTTGACTAAGATCACTAGACAACATTTTAAAGATGTTAGGGAAAGCAAGGTGTTGGAACTCATACATAGTGACTTGTGTGATTTTTCATGCAACACATTCTCTAGGAAATAAAAAGTATGTTGTCACTTCTATTGATGATGCATCTAGATATTGTTATGTCTATTTGTTGTAGTCAAAAGATAAAGCTCTTGATAAGTTTAAAACTTATAAACAACAAGTAGAGCTACCTAAGAATGAATTGATTATCGTTTTGCATACTGATAGAGGTGGTGAGTATTATGTTCCAGTTTAATATCGAATCTACTAACATCAAACCACTTCTCTTTACACACCACAACAAAATGGTGTATCTGAAAGGAAGAATAAGACTTTGAAGGAAATGGTTAAATCCATGTTATCCTATTCTGGTATTAGTGAAGGATTTTAACGCGAGGCTATGTTGACAATCTGTTATATCTTCAATAGAACTCCAAACAAAAGGAGTAAGACTACTCCTTATGAGCTTTGACATAAAAATGTGCCAAATTTGATTTATCTCAAAGTTTTGGGGTTGTAGAGCTGTTGTAAGATTCACTAAACCAAAAGGGAAAAACTTAGGAGAAAAAGGTATAAAATGTATCTTCATTAGGTATGTTGAGCATTCCAAAGCATATAGATTCTATGTTATAGGATCTAATGACTCAGTGTCTGTGAACACTGTATATAGTCAATAGATGCTATCTTTGATGAAGAGAGATTTACAGCTTACATAGACTAAGGGACATAATTCAACAATCTTGTAAGAAGACTACAACTCAACCTAAAGATGATTCTGGTGGTACAAGTTCTATACCTAAACCTAGGAAGAGCAGTAGAGCAAGAAAAGCTAAGTCTTTTGGATCTGATTTTCAACTTTATTTAGTTGAAGGAACAAGGAATGCAAATGTGTCTCAACATCAATTTATTATTAAGAATGATCCAAAGACTCTTAGTGAAGCTATGGCTTCTAGGGATGTTCATTTTTGGAAAGAAGCAATTCAGTATGAGATTAATTCTATCATGCATAACAATACCTTGGTATTGTCTGACTTATCTCCTGGATGCAAAGCATTAGGATGTAAATAGATCCTCAAAAGAAAGATGAAACTGGATGGCACCATAGATAAGTACAAATCCATATTGGTTATCCAAGGCTTTAAGCAAAAAGAAGGTATTGACTTCTTTGATACTTATGCCATTGTTGCTAGAATTTCCACTACTAGATTATTGTTAGCTCTTGTAGCTTATACATAATCTTGTAATTCACCAAATGGATGTGAAAACTGCATTCTTGAATGTTGAATTGGATGAGGAGATTTACATGAAATAACCTGAAGGGTTTGTGATTCCTGGAAATGAAAACAAGGCGTGCAGGTTGAAAAAATCATTGTATGGTCTGAAATTAGCACCAAAACAATGACATCAAAAGTTTGATGATGTGGTCTTGTCTAATAGTTTTGCGTTAAACCAAGCCGAAAAGTGTGTATATAGAAAATTTGATACTTTTACTAAAGGAGTTATAATTTGTCTATATGTAGATGATATGTTGATTTTTGGTATTGATCAATATGTAGTTGATAAAACCAAGAAATTCTTATCATCTAATGACGTGAAAGACCTTGTGGAGGCTGAGGTGATTCTTGGTATAAGAATCAAACAAGGAAACAATGGGATTTCAATTTCACAATATCATTACATTGAGAAGATATTGAAGAAGTTTAACTTTGAAAATGTTTCTACTGTTAGCACTCATATAGATCCTAATCTTAAGCTTCTACCTAATAAGGGATCTCCAGTGTCTCAACTTGAATACTCAAGAGCTATTGGTTGTCTTATGTATGCCATGATTAGCACTAGGCCTGATATTGCATATGTTGTAGGAAAGCTTAGTATGTATACTAGCAATCCTAGTTCACATCATTGACAAGCTATAAATAGAGTATTCAAGTATTTAAAAGGAACCAGGATTACGGTTTGACATACAGTGGATTTCCTTCTGTCTTAGAAGGTTATTCAGATGCCAGCTGAATTACTAATTTAGAAGATCACTCTTCTACAAGTTGTTGGGCATTCCTTCTTGGAGGAGGTGCCATTTCTTGGGCATCTAAGAAACAGACTTGTATTACAAACACAACCATGGAGTATGAGTTTGTATCATTTTCTGCTACTTGTAAAGAAGCTGAGTGGCTAAGGAATTTGATATATGAAATTCTATTGTGGCCCAAACCGATATCTACCATTTCGATCAGATGTGATACTGCTGCAACCTTGGCCAAGGCTTATAGTCAAGTGTATAATGGGAAATCTAGACATCTAGGTGTTAGAGATAGCATGATTCGTGATAGGGTGAGGAAAAAATGAATCAGAAATCGAAAAACCGAAACCGAACATAAAACCGACGATATGGTTTATTTATTTCCAAAAACCGAAATTTTCGATTTGGGTTCGGTTTCTAAAGTGAGAAAACCGAATAAATACTGAACTGAACCGATTTGAATGTAATACATTAAAATATAGGTTATGTGTGTGTGTGTGTGTATATATATATATATCAGTGTTGCGTAAATCGGCCTTGGCGGCCGATCAATCGCTTGACAGTCTTCAACCGATTACGATTAGACCTAATCGGTCAGCTTGACGGTTTGCTGCAAAAATCGGCATTGGCGGCCAATTAATCGGTCTTGGCGGCCGATTAATCGGTCTTGGCGGTCATTTTTTCAATTTTTTTATTTTTTTAATTTATTATTTATTTATTTATTTTTAAATGACGGCACAAACACTCTTTAATAACTCAAGAAAAGTAAAAAATATCAATATTAAATAATAAAAATAAACAAATGTATAATATTTGATGTGTATTTCGGAATAACATTAATCAAACTTTGCTATTTTTTATATTTATATATTTTTAAATGAATTTCTTTATAATTTAGGGTCTCCGATTAATCGCCGACTAATCCCCGATTAATCCGATTAATCGCTTTACCCCACTCGACCGTCAAGCTACCGTTAAGCGATTTTTACAACCTTGATATATATATATATATATATATATATATATATATATATATATATATATATATATATATATATATATATATATATATATATATATATATATATATATATATATATATATATATATATATATATATATATATATATATATATATATATGCATGAAGTCTGCGAATAATAAGCAAATGTAATACTGTGTAACGTTCTGGTATGTGTTAGTGAGTTAATTTTAATGTATTTAAGATTAATATGTTGCTATATGTGTTAGGGTGGTTAGAAACCCTTTTGGAAGAAGTTTTGCCTTGAAAAATGTCAAAAAGAGGTTACAAAAGTCGTGTAGAGTCACAGGGGTCGTGTAAAATGCATGTAGAAATAAGTCTAAAACCCTTCTAGACCTACACGGGCCGTGTAGAGATTGCACTAGGGACAACCCATGGGTTGAAATGGGTCGTTTCAGGCAAAACGGGGCGTGCAGCCTCAGTTACCGTCGCCAACTGAGGCATTAGCGGTGCTAATGTCGCAGAGTCCACTTTTTAAGTGGGTTTTCTACTTCATTTGGAAAAGGATTGTTTACGGATTTTTCTCTCAAAGCCCTAGCAAAACAACCCTAAACCTTCAAAAGTCGAAATTGAAGGCTACAACCTGAGAATTGAAGTTAAGAACCGTTATCTTGCGTTTATAAGGTAATATTCCTCGTTCTAGCTTCAAATTGATTGTTGTTTTGCTTGGATTGAGTTAGTTCCAGGTGGTGTTGATGAACCACCTGCAACTAGCATGGATTGGAGTAAGTTTTCTTGGATTAGTGTATAAAAAAGAGTCCTAATCCTAAACCCTAGCTAAGAGTGTGTTGATTCTTGCGTCTTTATGGTTGAATGAGTAGAAATTGTGGAATTGGGAGCTACAACTAAGATAGTGTTGTTATCTTTTGTTTGTAACTCTTTTCTATCTTTCAATTTATTGATTATTATGAGTTGGGTATTATTGAGATTGTTTTGGATGTTTGAGTATCGACTCAAGCTGTTGTGATACAGCCAAAGCTAGACAGGATCACGGTACTCGTGGTTCAGGAGTTCCATATAGTGACCGATATCAGGTGAGTAGTTGCTTATTGATTCTTTTAATGAACTGTGTTGTGGTTGAGCTGTTCATTGTAGAACAAGAAGTATTCTATGAGTTTCATGGTATGTGTTGGTTTTGTCTTGTACAACCAAGTTTTTGAGTTTGATGTAAAGAGTTATATGTGCTGATCACACTGAGGGACTGAGATAGTCCATTGAGAATGAGTTCAATTGAGATCTCAGGCTTTACAACCCTATTAACTAGTGATTACTCACTGAGCTCATGTAGCTCATAAATTGTTGTTATTGTTGTTGTGTTTTTGGTTCAGGTAGTGGAGATTGTGGGAAGCGTATTATAGAGGGATAACTGAAGTTGGACTTGGACTTGCCTGTTTTCCATATTTTGGACTATGTTTTTGTTGGACCCGGTTTTGAGTAAACTAGTGTGTAACTCCTTATGTACATAGATTAGTACTTAAATTATGCTTTTGATATAACTTTGTAAACTCATTACTCACTTTTGAGATTACACTGCTAGTTAGATGGTTATTTTGTCAACATTCATGATGTATCTTAATTGAGAAACCGGATGTTACACAAATGTAGTGTGTTGGCTTGGCGGATAAGGTGTTGGATCTGTGAGCTTCTGGTTTCAGGTTCAAATCTCGATCACGACTTTCTGCTTTTATTTTGCTAGTGTGAGAAACTCATCCCACATCGATGCGTGTATAGAAGTGAAGCAACTCTGATATCTTATGTAAAGGCTAACTTTGGATGACTTTGTATATTGAGTATGAGGAGTCCCATATCGCTAATGGGATAGAAGTTCCAAGCTTCTCTTCCTCTATATAAGAAATCTTCAAGTAGCTTAGATTTAACTTGCTTTGAGAGTTTCGGTTTGAAACTGATAAACCCGAAGCCGACCGGACAAAAACCGATACCCCAAACCGATCAGTTTGGGTTTGGGTTTGGGTTTGGGTTTAAATGTTTAAAACCGAAGCTATTTGGTTTGGGTTCAGACTAGGGTCAAAAGCAACCCAAACAGACCCATGCCCACCCCTAATTCGTGAGCTCATCACGAATGGTGTAATATTTGTAGAGTTTGTGAGAACTCAATTTTTAACCGATCATCTAACTAAAGGGTTAGCAAGAGATCTTGTGCACGAGGAAACTGTGGGGATGAGTTTAAAGTCCACTTGCAATCTTTTATATTGAGATACCCAATTCCCATCTAATATAATATTAGATTCTGAATTCAATGTGGAAAGCTTGATAATTAAAGATTGGAACACATTGTTAACATCATCCTAAGGTATGTGTTCAGTACTGCAAGTAAAGGAGGTTGAAATTTTATTTTCAATAGTTATTTTGAAAAATTGCATTTGCAGGTGCAAGAATAAAGAACTACCTATATAAGCATGAAGTTTAGGTGCTTCAAGAAGTTTGGGACTTAGCTTTGATATGTTTATTGAAGGATAGGACACAGGCTAGTAAAATATAGTGTCAAGTTAGAACTTATGAGTATGTAAACTGTTGTGTGTATTATCTTCATGTATTCACTATGAATAGAAAGGGTTCAATCATTAGTGACACCCTGATATTCGAATATTTAGAATGAGTAATATACTAATGTGAAATTCAATCGTCACGACATTTCATTTATGCATTAGTTTGTTGTTGTTATGGTTTGCTTTAAGTTAATCAAAATTACACTTAAATGTGGGGGTGGGGGGGGGGGGTTGTTGGTGATTATATTGAAAATGTTATTTAAGTGTAATGGATTAATTTGTTGACCAAATACAATCTTGATAAACATTTAACAAGTAAGGGTGCTGCGGAGTGCACACTTGTTTGAGTTTGTTCAAGATTGAAAGTACACTGCTATTTAGGGGCGAAGCCCCTGAACTTAATGGGGTCCAGGGGCAGCGCCCCTAGGAGCGGGGTCCAAGGGGTGGCAACCCCTTTCGGGGTGCAAGGGGCAGACCCCCTGGCTGGGGTCGAAAATGCATAGAAATTCGAATTTGAGAAAATGTTTTGTAGAAAATGCATAGAAATCCGAATTTGAGAAAATTGACCCTATTTTGATCATAGTGTTGACGCTTATGTAGAACCCGAATTTGTTAGCAGTTTAAGACCGTTTTTTATGGTTGAGAAAACTATTTTGTGACAGTTTTCATCAGTTTTCAGACAAGGGATGATATTCCCGTTTTGGTCAATTTTCCGGTATATTCTTAAGAACATAACTTTACATTGTCTCTATTTAAAATCTATGAATTTTATCAAATCGAATCTTAGATCTATACCATCGAAATACTTCGATTTGATAGTGTTTTCAAGACTTTCAGAGAATCCAAACAATTCTTTTACCTCCAATTTCTAACATATTTCAAGTTGCTATATTAGATGAGTAAGATGCTACAATTCATATCTGTTGGAAAAAATATACTAAATACATTTTTGTAAACTTACGTGCATGTCATGTTTACACGAATTGTAATGACCTTTAACTATGTTATCCGTCCATTAATCTATAGATTAAAAACCGTGGACTCCTATGGTTTCATGCCATACGGATCTACTTCAGGTATTTGGATCCACTTTCGGGTTATATTCTTCGGGTTTTCGCGGGTCCTTGCTAACATATCCGATCTGCTTCCTTCTTCTTTCCGTTGTTGTCTTTTCTTTGTCTTTCTTCAGTCCTTCCACTGAATGTTTTTCCACTTCGTCACTTTTGCGTCATTTGATCAGTCTCTGGTTATCATTTAACGGTTTCCTCACATTGCATGTCTCCCATTCCGGTTTCTTTAGCATAATCATCCTTGTATTCCTTCGTCGCTCAGGTATTTCTCCCATTTGGTTGTTTAATTCTGTTATGGTTTGTTTTTCTTCGTTGTTGGTTTTCTGAATTTCGGTCCTGTGGTTGTTTTACTTTCCCGTTTTTATGTTTTATGCATGCATTTAATGAGGGAGGTAAGTGCTATTAAATGCTTTTGGTTCATGCAGTTGTATTAATTTTTTTTGTTTCTTGAATTTCAGGTTGATTTTCGTAGTCGGTGTTCCCTTTGTTCTGCTTCAAGGTAATTTTGCGGTGTCCTTCTTTAACTCTAGTGTCCTGTGTTTAGGTTCGTTTCTCATTTTATGTATGGTAGTCATTTTCTTCTTTCTATTGTTCTTTCGTACGTTCTTTGCATGGGTTTTATTTCTTATACAGTTTTTAATGGTTGTTTAACGTTTCTGTAAGTATTTGGTTTGTAGGATTCATGTGAGTAATGTTACCGATTTAGCTTATTGCGGAATGCTTTTGGTTATTATGAAATTAGAGGTTTTATGTGTTTTTTATGTTCTTTGCATGGGGAATTTTGGATGGTGCATATGAGGTGTTTGTTGGAATGTCTGTTTTCTGGTCTTTTGGTCTGTTTTAAGTGAATCGGTTGTCATTTTTGGTCAATTGGAATGGTAGATTTGTTTACTTTGGAAATTATGTGCGTCATTTTGTTTGTAAAGAATTAGTCTGTTTACAGAAGATGTTGGTATTCATTGGTTTTGTTTTTTTGGTTCTTCTTTTATTTATTTATAGTTGTTCCTTTTGTTTTTGTGTTGTTTCTTTTGATTTCCTTTGTTAATTGTTTTCTTTCTGTTGCTTTTCTTTGTGTAGCTATTCCCTCGTATTTTGTTGTTAGCTATTTTGTTGTTCCAATGTTTCGTCCCTTGGCCGTCACTGAAATTGGTGAGCCTTCCTCTTCATCTATTCATGCTGTGGTTCATCGTCGTCGTAGGGGTCGTTCTTCCTCTACTGCACTTCCTATTTATTTTGATTGTGGTGATGCAGTACATATGTGTGGTTATTGTTCCGCTTTGTTTTGGTATGATGAGCGTGTTATTCGGTTGTCGCGTCGTGCTAATCCTGTGTAATCTCAATGTTGTAAGAATGGTGCTGTTGTTTTACCTTTTCCGCTACAACCTCCAGCGAATATCATGTCGTTGTATCAAGACCGACATTTCTTTGATAATATTAGAGCCTATAATGCCATGTTCTCCATGACTTCGTTTGGTGCAAAGGTGGATAATACGGTTAATACTGGACGGGGCCCTTATACGTTCAAGGTGTCGGGTCAGGTTTCTCATTGGATTGGGTCTCTTTGTCCCTAAACTTCTGCAAAAACGGGGCCCTTATACGTTCAACTGCAAAAACGGGGTTTTTGCAGTTGTATGTTTATGATACACAACATGAGGTTCGTAATAGATTGGAGTTTTATCGTGATCATGATAGTAATGTTTCTTTGAGGTCTGATATTGTTGCTATCCTTACTAAAACGTTAGCTTTGCATAATGAATATGTAAAGACTTTTCAGGTTGCATCACAGATAGCTGCTAACGCTAATTTACTGGAATATTCTGTTAGGCTTTATAATAATGTTATAGACCATCGTTATGGTCCTCCTGCCCCTGGTACGTTGGGAAGTATTGTTGTTGCTGATGACCCTAATGCTTGTCAATATGATGTTATTGTTCGTTCCAAATTTGGCCCTCCCCATCGTGTTAGTTATTTACATCGGTCGTATATGCCTCTTCAGTACCCGTTGTTGTTTCCCTTTGGTGAAAACGGTTGGCCATCTTCTCTAAGACTTATGGATGGTGGTCATGATAGTTGTAAACCCCTTACTGTAAATATGTATTATAGTTATCTAATTCATGATCGTTATCATGTCTATACTTTGTTGTTACATGGGGGTAGATTGTTTCAACAGTTTTTGGTTGATGCATATTTGTGTGTTGAGCAAGGGACGTTGGAATACATACGTCACTATCAGAGTCAACTTTGGTCTGAGTATGTTGGGGGCATTTACGATGCTATTTCGAGGGGTGATTCGGAGGGTCGTTCTGTTGGTAAGCGAATTTTTTTTCCCGCCAGGTTTGTTGGTAGTCCACGTTACATGTATAAGCATTATCAGGATGCGTTGGCCTTATGTAGAGTCTCTGGGAATACACAATATTTTATTACCTTCACGTGTAATGCACGTTGGCCTGAAATTACTAGATTCGTGGATTCAAATGGTATGGGACAGGCACAAAACAGACCTGATGTTATAGCTCGTATTTTCCAGATGAAAGTTTCACATTTCATTAGGTTTCTGAAGGAAGATAAGACTTTTGGTGATGTTAGTGGCTGTAAGTACTTTTTATAGTTTTCCTTATTTACTATGCATTTTGTAATTATATGTGTTCTTAGTGTTTTATTTTTCTTTGGTTGCAGATTTATATACGATTGAGTTTCAAAAAAGAGGCTTGCCTCATTGTCATACATTGTTGTGGGTGACTGCTGCTTCTAGAGTTAGAACTCCTGCTGATGTTGATAGGTATATTACAGCTGAGCTTCCTGATCCGCAGAAGGAATCTGCTTTGTATTCTACTGTGACAAGTTGCATGTTACATGGTTGATATTGCCTCATTTATACATATATTTCGGGCAATATCGAGTGCCTATACACGTGTTTATGGTATGATATCAAGATAAAAGGTACTTATACATTTAAATTACCAAAACACAGGAAAAATGGCTTTGAGGATAAAGAAGGAGCTGAATACGAGCCTAAAATTGAACAAAAGGAGTAAAAGATCCATCGGGAAGAAAAGAGCTAAAGAGAGCGTATTCTATGCGTTAAAACGAAGAAAGAAGTCCAACAGGACCTAGATCGCGACCCGATCTCAACATAGATCGGGACCCGATCTGCTGACCATTGCGTGACAAATTGCTGACACAAGGATCGCGAAAACAGCCTAAAATCGCGTCCCTATAGCGATCGCGACCCGATCACCATGTGTATCACGTCCCAACCCACCAACTACACTCCACTCATCGGGATAGTGGCCAGCGAAAAGAGCACTACGCTGCAGATCGCGACGCGACCTAGATCTCATCGCGACGCGACGGTGCCTGGACAGACCTATAAATTGAGGCTTTCTCTTGTTGTTTGGGACATCAACCTTCACACCTACACCTCCAGAAACACGATTCATAACATCAAACTCGGCAGTTTGCCTACTGGTACGATGTGGATGGAATCGAGAGCTTGAAGAATGATCGGCCGGGACTTCATTCGGTTTGCTTTATATATGTTTAGCATTCTACTATGATTTCCTAGGTCATATTCTTCAGATCATGTTATATTTGTTATCTGCATTATTCATTACTTAGATTTGAATACTATCTAATTATGATTTGATTGTTATTTATCAGATATTGAACGTTTTATATTTTATCTTGCATAATTCATTTGACTATCATATATGTTAAGGTACCTTCCTTTTGGACTTATTGCTGAGTTATTTTAGTCTAGAGGACCAATCTGACTTTATGACTTTTATCATAACTATGCTATGACCATTAGGCAGATATGACTAGTGATGGACCAAATCCTAGGGTTAAGTCACGAAGGTAGAAACTTATATGTATATGGCAAGTTTGAATTAGAGGACCAATCTGTACAAAGCATTTTGATTTTCATGACCATTGAGATCAAAAACTCGAATGAATCTTGTATGATACGAACCAATACATGATTATTTGGAAAATGTAATTGCATGACCATTTCCATTAATGACCTTATAATCATAGGATTAGGTAGTTGGACCAAAACATCTAATCACTCTAGAAATCGATATTTAACTTCAATATCCATTGCACTAATAGCATATCAAACATAACTAGATGGTTGAATCGAATCTAAGTATAAATGTTTACTTTTATGTTTTGTAATTTATATTTATATTTCCCGTTTTTAATAAACTTTTGCGTTGTCTCTTGACACGAGTCAATGCATTTTCTCAAACTCCCCCCTTTTTAATTATTGTTTGCTTGAATAATTGTTAATTAATAATTGATTTTCTTAACTTAAAAATATACGTTTTCCCTTGGGTTCAACAACCTGGATTTACCATTACTATACTACAACCGATTAGGTACACTTGCCTAATTGTGTTGTTCTATTCATACATGGTATTTCCCTATTCAGAAATATAAAACTAATGTGAAAACCAATTGCTAATATCATATATACGCTCGTAACACACCAAGTTTTTGGTGCCGTTTCTGGGTATTTTATATGTATGTTTGAAAACACATCAAGTTTTTGGCGCCGTTGCCGGGGAACTCGGTTTTATTATTATTTTTTTTGTATAGAAAATTAAATTATTAGTTAATATTTGTGTGATTGTAAATTTGTTTTTGTGTGTTATGTATTTTTATTGTTTTGATTGACATATCACTAATCATAAAATAGATATTTGCACACCTTAAGCATATTTTAAAGTGCGGGGTGAATATTTCGGAAAAAAATGAAGTGACAAAACTTTGAAGTCTTTTCTACTCACGCAATGCGACGTGTATGCCATCCGGACGTGACGCGTCGACAATCCGGATCGCGTTGAGAAAGAGACAACTTCAAGTTACGCGACACGTAAACGTACATAACGGGTAAACAACCGAGGCAGATGCTGGTCGTGCATAATGATACATGGTTTTTCAGGCTAAAAATCAGCCACTACTGAGAAGGGGGACGCTTCTTTACAGTGGAGGCAGCGATACTGACGACGGTCAAAAGTCGCACAGCCAGGACAACACACCACAACCGCAACCCAGTAGCCACGGCTTTGAAACTTCAGGGAGCACAAAATGAGTGATATTGTTATTACTTTTACTTTTTTTTATTTAACTTTTGTGTGTTTATTTGTGTGTGAATAATATTTGTCTGAGTGATGTGTATGCAGATTTGCTAAGATTCAATGCTGGCAGCATGTTCAACGAATTCTTTTGTGTGGAAAGAGCCTCATATATGACGTCTACCGGTATCCAAGGGGAGTATGTTCCATTTAGCTCCCTTTACTGTTTTGAATTATATATACAATAAAATTATTGTATAAAATAAGTGTAGGGTAAGAGCGTCATACTGCAATAATTAACTGAGCCAATTTAAATTTTTTATCTTAAACATCTATTCCAAAAGTGAACGCTAAAAAGATAATTGTTAAGAAAAATGTTTTGAAAATAAATTCGTAGGTTACATTTAATTTTATGTATGTATTTTCAGTTTTTCATTGTTTTATATAAAATTTAGTTCTATAGAGGACAAGTTTTCAGCTTGGTAGTTGCAAAAGGTTTTGCATAAATAAAGAAATAGACCCGTTGAAAATTTACCTGTTGTTAAAAACTGAGTTTTTGCCAAAACATATTGAGTCAGTTTCCCTACTTGCAAAATGCACGAATTATATGCTGTTACTAAATTGAGGAAAATAAGCCTCGATAAATGAACTTAAAATGAGAAAAATTCTCAAGAAATCTGATGTGCTAAAAAGCAGGAGTCAAGTAATGTTATACCATGAGATTGAGACTCAGGAAGGAAAATTCAATCAGTGGCCTTTGACATTCGAGCAAGTAGACATAAAATGATTGGCCTTCTAGCATTTATGCACCTTATTACCTAAAACCAACTGGTTTGGGATAATATTGTCGAAAGCTCGCTACATGGGTGTCATCGAAAGTCATGGAATTTCCTTAGTGGCCTTTGGAATTTGAATTAGTAGACTCTGTACAGTCTTGAGTCGAAAATTTGTAATCAAGAGTTCCATCGAAAGTCACGAGTTTCAAAGGTGCGGAAAAATGGAAATAATAACTTAACTTGATAAATTTAGTCCAGCATGATTTTTATTTTAAATATGGGAAATTTGACAAAAAGTCTTGAGGTGGAAGAATCTTTAAAGGGTGTATTCGATGTTATGTAAAAATGAGTATTTATCAATCTAAAGGCTTGTCGTTTATAGAAAGAGAGTTTATGTAAAGTTTTGAAAAGTTAGAAATATGTACATAAGCCTAGGTATAACCTACTATTTTTATTCTTAATTCATCATTCTTAACATCGGTAATAAACGCTAGATTTGTGATAGCGTATGGAAAGTTGTTTGGACATCAAGTTTCTCAGCTTGGTTTTAGATTGTAGTTTGCTTGAGGACAAGCAAAGTCCAAGTGTAGGGTATTTTGATATTGCCTCATTTATACATATATTTCGGGCAATATCGAGTGCCTATACACGTGTTTATGGTATGATATCAAGATAAAAGGTACTTATACGTTTAAATTACCAAAACACAGGAAAAATGGCTTTGAGGATAAAGAAGGAGCTGAATACGAGCCTAAAATTGAACAAAAGGAGTAAAAGATCCATCGGGAAGGAAAGAGCTAAAGAGAGCGTATTCTGTGCATTAAAACGAAGAAAGAAGTCCAACATGACCTAGATCGCGACCCGATCTCAACATAGATCGGGACCCGATCTGCTGACCATTGCGTGACAAATTGCTGACACAAGGATTGCGAAAACCGCCTAAAATCGCGTCCCTACAGCGATCGCGTCCCGACCCACCAACTACAGTCCACCCATGGGGATAGTGGCTAGCGCAAAAGAGCACTACGCTGCAGATCGCGACGCAACCTAGATCTCATCACGACGCGACGGTGCCTGGACAGACCTATAAATTGAGGCTTTCTCTTGTTGTTTGGGACATCAACCTTCACACCTACACCTCCAGAAACACGATTCACAACATCAAACTCGGCAGTTTGCCTACTGGTACGATGCGGATGGAATCGAGAGCTTGAAGAATGATCGGCCGGGACTTCATTCGGTTTGCTTTATATATGTTTAACATTCTACTATGATTTCCTAGGTCGTATTCTTCAGATCATGTTATATTTGTTATCTGCATTATTCATTACTTAGATTTGAATACTATCTAATTATGATTTGATTGTTATTTATCGGATATTGAACGTTTTATATTTTATCTTGCATAATTCATTTGACTATCATATATGTTAAGGTACCTTCCTTTTGGACTTATTGCTGAGTTATTTTAGTCTAGAGGACTAATCTGACTTTATGACTTTTATCATAACTGTGCTATGACCATTAGGCAGATATGACTAGTGATGGGCAAAATCCTAGGGTTAAGTCACGAAGGTAGAAACTTATATGTATATGGCAAGTTTGTATTAGAGGACCAATCTGTACAAACCATTTTGATTTTCATGACCATTGAGATCAAAAAATCGAATGAATCTTGTATGATACGAACCAATACATGATTATTTGGAAAATGTAATTGCATGACCATTGCCATTAATGACCTTATAATCATAGGATTAGGTAGTTGGACCAAAACATCTAATCACTCTAGAAATCGATATTAAACTTCAATAACCATTGCACTAATAGCATATCAAACATAACTAGATGGTTGAATCGAATCTAAGTATAAATGTTTACTTTTATGTTTTGTAATTTATATTTATATTTCCCGTTTTTAATAAACTTTTGCGTTGTCTCTTGACACGAGTCAATGCATTTTCTCAAACTCCCCCCTTTTTAATTACTGTTTGCTTGAATAATTGTTAATTAATAATTGATTTTCTTAACTTAAAAATATCCGTTTTCCCTTGGGTTCGACAACCCGGATTTACCATTACTATACTACAACCGATTAGGTACACTTGCCTAATTGTGTTGTTTTATTCATACATGGTATTTCCCTGTTCAGAAATATAAAACTAATGTGAAAACCAATTGCTAATATCATATATACGCTCGTAACACACCAAGTTTTTGGTGCCGTTTCTGGGTATTTTATATGTATGTTTGAAAACACATCAATGGTCCTTGTGGTTTGGGCAATGGCAGAGCTTCTTGTATGCGTGATGGTGAGTGTAAGAAACGTTTTCCTAAACCATTTTGTGAAGCAACTTATTTTGATAAAGATGGATATGTGCACTATAAAAGGACAGATTTCAGGTTCCATCTCTTACAAAATGGTGTTAAGATGCATAGTGGTTATGTTGTGTCGTATAATAAGAGGTTATGTAGTTGCTTTGATGCCCATAATAATGTTGAATACTGTGGCTGGAATATACTCATCAAATACCTCTTTAAATACATTTCCAAAGGTGTGGACCGTGTTAATTTCACACTTCACAGTATGGACGCTTCTGAAGGTGACCAGTCACAATTCTATACCAAACTGTATAGGTGGGACAATTCTATAAAGAATTGGATCTTTAGAACTAGAGACTCGGTTCCTGCAGTGGGTCGGCTTGTATATGTTCATCCTACCTGTGGAGAACTTTTTTATCTGCGTATGCTTTTGTGTCATCAGAAGGGATGCCGTACATTTTCTGAAATTAAAACTGTTAATGGAGTTGTGCATACTTCTTTCCGTTTAGCATGTGAGTCGTTGGGTCTTATTGGAGATGATCGTGAATGGATGGCTGCATTTACAGACGCATCTGAATAGGCTTATGCTTCAGAATTGCATTCTCTATTTTGTCATTTACTGCTTTTTTGCCAGGTGAGCAGTCCTCTTCTCTTATGGGATAATGCATGGGTGAAGATGGGCGATGATATTGTTCGAAAATTGACTATTGCATCATCATCAACAGTTTCTGAAGTTAGTGATCATACTTTGAAACAGTATATTTTGGTAGAGTTGGAGAAGTTGCTTAATGGATCTACTCATTCAAAGTCTTTGTCGGATTTCCATTTACCAGTACCTTCTGACATGTTTTCTAACGTACTGAGAAATAGGTTGCTTTTGGAAGAAACAACGTTTGATACTGTATACTTACAACAACAACATGCTCAGATGGCAAGTATGTTGAATCCAGATCAGTTACAAGTATATAATAGGATTCGAAATGATCAGGAGACGAATAACCAAACTTTGTTGTTTGTATATGGCCATGGGGAACTGGGAAAACATTTTTATGGTCAACAATTCTGGCTTACTTTAGATCGATAGGAAAAATTGTGCTTGCTGTTTCAGCCTCAAGAATTGCGTCTTTGATGTTGCCTAATGGTAGGACTACACATTCGAGGTTCAACATACCTATTGATATTACAGACTCGTCAATGTGTAACATCAGGAAAAAACGCAATTGTCTGAACTTTTAAATGAAACGTCGATGGTTATTTGGGATGAAGCGACAAAGACTGAACGCCGATGTTTTGAATGTGTCGATCGCACCTTTAGAGATGTTTTGGGAAAGAAAGATAGACTTTTTGGTGGTATGTCGATGTTGCTTGGCGGAGATTTTAGACTAACTTTGCTTGTCAAACGGAAGCGACCTAATCATGATATTTTAAGTTCCACTTTGCGAAATTCCTACCTTTGAATGCATTTTACTTTGTATAAACTTATGCATAATATGCGTATTTCTGCTGATTTGTCTACTTCCTCAGTTACATCAGATCGTGCGCGTTTTGCATCATGGCTTTTGGATGTTGGAAACGATGTAAATGGATCAACAGACCCGCTTCATCCTGATTCAGCGTGTGCTTTTGAGGTCCCTGAACAGTTTCCCATCCTAGATAAAAATCAGCCCTTGCAAAATCTTATCGATTTTGTTTATAGTCCCGAAATTCTTTCTAACCCTTCCCCTCAATGCCTTTGCAGTAGAGCTAT
Organism: Cichorium intybus; assembly: GCA_023525715.1. Lineage (NCBI taxonomy): Eukaryota > Viridiplantae > Streptophyta > Magnoliopsida > Asterales > Asteraceae > Cichorium > Cichorium intybus. Next base: position 107,019,388 of record CM042012.1, on the reverse strand, counting down.
AGTTTGTCCAAAAAACGATACAACAGATGATATCAACAATATGGTTTTGCAAATGGCGCCAAATGAGATTGTCTCTTATTATAGCACAGATAGCATTACTGCACACTCGCGGCAGATGTTAGATCTTGAATTGCTATATCTGGAGGATTATTTGAACAATCTAAATTTTCCTGGTTTTCCATCACACAGTTTACATTTAAAGAAAGACGCTCCTATCCTTTTGTTGTGCAATTTGAATCAAATAGATGGATTATGTAATGGGACAAGACTTATAGTAACTCGGTTGTTACCTTCATTGATATAGGCTGTTATCATGAGTGGAACTTCAATTGGGAAACGTGTACATTTGCTGTAACACCCGACTTTTAAAACAAAAACACCCCTGAAAATTTTTCATTAAAAACAAAGGTTTCATTACATAAAACCATAACAAAAGGAGTATATTTTAATAAAAACGGGTACAAGTGTATCAAGGAGAGTATAAAATACCATAATCTCCTTTAAAGCCGGGCTGCTACTGATAGCATCTATGAGTCCCACTTCTTAGTCACGGACTCTATCTTTTCCCTATCAGGATCATGCTAACCTGCAGGGACATTTAACAAATATCGTGAGCTATAAAGCTTAGTGAGTAATCATATCTGCAAATAACATGTACAATAAATACATCCATATACAATTCTTTATATATGATACATATATTTATTTTTTCATCTTTCAATATCAAATACCATTTTAAAGCCTTTTCCGGCTAAACATGTATATCTGTCTGGATATCGGACCCAGACTACTAGCCTTACCGGCTGATCATATATCTCCTAGGATTTCGCATCCTACTTCATAGTCTTACAGGCTGGAACATAATATCATGTGATTATCAAATCACTTCATCACGTCTAATCTGTTATTTGCATACCGATCATATCAATTCTATTTGCCATCCAGGCCATATGTATATAAAAGAGAATATTCATACAAATTCTCAATTATCATTTCTGTCCCCTATTTCCTAGTCATATCTGACTGTACCATATTTCATGACTATATAAGTCACATCATTTGTCATGGCTATACAAGCCGCACCAAAACATTTCCAGTATATGAATCATAGCCCGAAGGCCGCACCAGTTTGGGTTCAACAACCCGGAATCATAGCCATAAGGCCGCACCATTTCCATATAATAACATCATAGCCATATAGGCCGCGCCAGTTGGATATAACATCCAATATCATAGCCACAAGTGGCCGCACCATCTATTAACAGTCTACTTCACAATCAATTATGGCTCACGGGTTTACCCGCTATTGCCTAGACTCACGGCTCTGTTCTTGTCATCGCAATGACTCACGGCTTATCCGGTATTGCCTTATTAAAGTGGACTCACAGCTCCGTTCTTGCCTATCGCAGACTCACAGCTTATCTGGTGTTGTCGCATTACTGACTCACAGCTCCGTTCTTGTCTATCATAGACTCACGGCTTATCTGGTATTGTCGTATCACTGTTTATCTATTATTTGACTCACAGCTCCGTTCTTGTCTTTCTCAGACTCACGGCTTATCTGGTATTGTCATTTTCATATGTCTAAACACTCGTCATTTTCGTCCCTCGAAGCTGTTTCAACCTGTAACAGTTCAATCATCATATATCATATATGATATCAGTGAGATTACTCACCTGGATGCTAGCTGCATTTAAATCCCGGTTGTTTCTTGCCTTTGCGTGCACCACAACCATTTTGTCCCATACCTATATATTCATTTATATACCAAATGATAATAGGTTAATAATCATTCCAATTGACTCTAATACATAAGAGTCCAATGTTATGCAACTATAAACCATCCCTAGATGATAAACTTTCCATTTATCATCTTTTTATGAGTTTTTACTATTCACCGAGGCATTCGTATCGATCTACAGTGCCCCCGAGGAGTCGAAAACTCGATTTAATATTTTTCCAGGACTTTTCAGACCATCATGGACTTATGGTCCAAGTTTGAGGTAAATCGGACAAGCCAAACAAAAGTTAGCGATTCTGAACCCCCTGTCTGGTGGGCGCACTGCGCCAGGTATTGGGCGCACTGCGCCTGGCGCCTGGGCAGTCCCCTGATCAGTCGCGATTTGTGCACTGTAGCACGCAGTTTTGGCCTATGAAGTCCTTAATCCAGTTCTTAATCGTTTGGGATTCATTTCTAGGCTAAAACCTTACATTAAAACAAGGTTTTCAACCATTACAAACAACTCAATCAATCAAAAGGAAGAATTAGGGTTCTTAGTTCCAAAACCCCAAAACTTCAAATTCATCACAAATAGCAATCTACTTCCAAAATCTTGGATTAAGTCCTTTTAGCATGACTTAATGGAAGTATTAAACCATTTAAACCACATAATCATAACTGAAATGTACAAATTTCAGTTTCTATAAAACCCATTAAGAACTTCTTCAAGAACTTGACTAAAAGGGCAATCTACTTACCTTAATTGCTTGGAAATCACCACCTTCCAACAATTGTTCCAAGTTCTTGCTTCAATTCAATGATTTCTGCAGAAATCGCACCTTCAAGACTCCTTCCGTTGCTGCACAAATGGCCAGTCAAAGAAGAGAGTCAACCTCTCTATTTATACTTCCAAAGTTTACAAATTTGGTCCCTAAGTTCATTTTCTTGAACTTTGACCACAATAAATCAAGTTTTATGACATAAAACTTTCATTTCTTATATTTTTGCCACAAGCAAACAATATTTTTACATAATTGGTCCTTCACATGGTCAAATGACCAAATTACCCTTTTATGGTAAAATGACCAATTTACCCTTTTCTTCTAGTATTACTTTCTAATACTTAGAACACCATGTTAAATCATAAATACACTATGATTAACATTTTAATACTTAACAAAAGTGTCGTGGTGTTACAAATTCTCCCCTCCTTCAAAATATTTCGTCCCCGAAATCATACAAGGAGTTGACGATATGTCTCCCTCGATTAGCTTTCGGTCTTCCGCATCATGTCGGAATCTCAATGGTATTGCCTAAGCACTTAACCATACTAGTCTTCTTATCTCGTGGTTATATCACCACTCGCATATCATTCCTCCGGTTGTCTCGGGCACCTTAATCACTTATCTACCTCATTTCAACATGAGGGATTCGTTGGAATTCATCAATTCATGTTTTTCCGCAACATTTAGGATATACGTAGAGATCCAATAAACAAGGACCTAACTTTCTTTTCTTCCAAAATAGATTTTTAACCTTTCCAAAGGATTACTTTCATACAACCATATTCCTTTACTTCGAATTTCAAAGGTTTATATTCAGTGATCCACATACCACTTTTACAATTTCTTAACCATTCTTCAAATTCGTTCGTACCCAGCAAGTCTTTTCTTCAATTTGCAAGAATCTAGGATCTAGCCAATGGCTTTACCACATCTTCAATTCAATAAATCGGAGGATAACACGGTATTCCATACCATACCTCATATGAGTCATTAAACTATTAGCATGTAAGCTGTTATTTCTTGTAATTTCTATCCAAGATAGACAATCTTCTCATCTTCCACTAGGGTCTGCTGTGCAATTTTCAAGCACATCTTCTAAAATCTGCATCATTAGGTCACTTTGTTCTCCAATACACGGTACTTGCAGAGACTTTATTGCAAAGTCTATAACAATGTTGTCCCATTTCTTTTCTGGGACCAACAACGGGTAAATTTCTTTGCATGATTCTAACGGTTTGACTTTACTTTGCGTACAAGTCAAATACTTTTCATATGTCTTTCAATATCTTTCTTCAATCCCGGCCACCAATACATAGGTTTTATCGCCTTATTCAATCTGGTATTGCTCCGGGTATACTGCATATCTAGTACAAAATGCATATTTTCAAGATGATTTTCATGTTTCACTTTGCTTTGAAATTCACATTCACAACCACCATGGGTTTTGAATCATTGTGATTTTCCAACTAGCTTCATCTAATATCCAGTCATTCATTCATTTTTCACATTTTCAGACTTGCACACTTCTTTCTGTGCTACCCGAATCAACTCAGGTAATAAATTCGCCACACTCATACATGTGGATGTAACCTTCAAAGGTTACTCTTTTCAATTCAAGGCATCTATAGCTACATTTGCCCTTCCGAGATGGTACAAGATTTCATACCCGAAATCTCTAAGTAACCCATCTATTTTAATCATTTCATATTTAGCTTATTTTTTATCAATAAAGTATTTCAAACTCTTATGATCTGAATAAACAATAAGCTTTACACCATATAAATAGTGTTTTCAAAGCTTCAATACCAAAATCATAGTTGCTACTGCAACATCATAAATCTACAGTCAAATTTGGATACATTTCTATGATCCAATTTATCTTCTCTGCTTAGCATAATGCTAACACCGGAGCTTCACACAAGGTTTATTTCAAACCTTTAAAAGATACTTGTGGTCTTTCTACCACTCAGACTTTTCATTTTTCTTAGTCAAACTTAGTCAACTGAACAGCAATCAAGGAGTAGTTTACTATAACTCTCCTATAATCATCTGCCAATCCAAGGAAATTACTAATTTCAGTCAAATTCCAAGGCGGTTTCTGTTTAATCACAACATCATTTCCACTGAATCTGCTTTATCATCTCTGGCATTATTAACATGCCCAAAGAATATAAAACTTCTTTTTGCCAAATTTTCATACTTGGAGAATTTTACATATCACTTATCTCAGTGAATTAACTCCAATATCTGGTACAAATGTACCTCATTTTCGATCTGGTCTCGAGAATATCAGATTCTCAGTAGTCAATGCACATATGCATCAACTTGTCTTTCTTCTTTTCAAACAAGATAGGGCTCCATACGATGACACATTCAGCCATATGAGACCCCAATGCAAAAATTTTCTTCTTCCAACTCTGCCATCTCTACAGATGCAAATCAGATTAGAGCCTAAATAACAGAAACGGCTCCCAACATCAGTTTAATCATAAACTCTTCTTGCCAATCTGGCATAAATCCTGGAAGTTCTTTTCAAAAGAAACATCCAAGAATTTATTTAAAGTAGTACACTACTATCACTGCTTTATTTAACTTGGCCAATATCACGTATGCCAACTACAACATCATTCCTTTACTAACTCTTTTCCGAGTTTAAGCAAAGAAAATAACCGGTATTCTCAACAACGGTCATTTACTATTGATTTCCATCCGTTTCATTTCTGTTTTTTTAGAACCATAATGTTCTTATTTTGACAATTCATGTTAGCATAATTCATTGCTAACTAATTTATACTCAAAATTACTTCAAATTCACTGGTAGTTATCGGCTTCAGATTCATAGGGAAAATGGTCCCGTAAATCCTAGGCAAACTACCTTTCAGGTGTTCAATATCTAGAACATATTTGCTATATGCTATAGCTACTTTCAACATTTCATTCATAATCGTTGATGAAATATTCAAACAAGACATCAAAGTCACCAATCCAAAGCATGGCTTCATGGATCAAATATAACATACACGGGGTTATATTCAAAACAATTATGTGGGAGATCATATCAGTCTCCTCACGAGCTTCTTCCACAATCTGCTGGAATGCTCATGGTACCACTGGTCCTTTTCGACCATTCATTTCTTCTTTCTTTCCTCCCCGTTCTTTCCTGGGTTCATTACCCGTTACTCCACATTTAGCATGTGAGTATTTCATAAGAAAGTGATCTATATTTCCACACTGGAAACACTTCTGTTCCATATAACAACTCGAGCAATATGCTCCCATTTCCTGCAATTTCAGCATGTCAACGGTAGAGTCTCAACTCTAAAATGTTCTGAGTGCTTTTCCTGCACTTCTTATACCACATCATCTTTTCGTTCTGGTCCCTTCCCTTTAAGGTTAGACCTAATTCGTTTTACCTTCTTCTAGGAAGTCCACTAATATTATTTCTGCTTTTCTTGTAGTATCGACTACTGTTCTTTCACCTTGAATATCAATCAGGGTGAGCAACCGGTTTCTTTTTCTGACCACATCAGCTAATATTGCTCATCATGTGGATTTTCTGCTATTCGTCCCTTTTTGGCCCTCGTTCGATGGAGCTTTGGGAAAGGGTTAGTCCATTTCTTAGAGCTTCGCGCCCTAAATGTCTCACAAGAAGATTCACTGCTCATACTTCTTATACGTCAGAAGTCAGCAACAGTTAGGATATATATATATATATATATATATATATATATATATATATATATATATATATATATATATATATATATATATATATATATATATATTATATATATATATATATATCAGTGTTGTAAAAGTCGGCCTAGGCGGCCGCCTAGGCGCTAGGCGGACCAGAACTGCACACGTTTAGTGCTATGCGGCTTAATTAGTCGGGCATGGTCAACATCGGTCAAAGGCGGGCTAGGCGGTCAAAAGCGGTCAAATGCGGGCAAATACAAGCTAGGCGCTGGTGAAAATTTTTGAGTTCCCTCACACATTCGACCTAATCGATCCCGCCTCTCGTCTCCCACTCTCCCTCCCATTTTCTCGTCTCTCGTCTCCCTCCCAATCGATCCTTCCTCCCTGGTTCCCTTTTCCATTTTTTGATTTAGCTTGCGTTCCTCCGCCTCCGGCTTCATCAGGTTCGTCATCGAGAGACACGATTCGGTTTAATTCGTTATCGATTGCCAAGATTCGGATTACAGATTCGTTTCTATAATTTTCGGTTATCGAGAGACACGATTTGGTTTGATATTCGTTTTTGATTTCGTTTTTGATTTCGTTTTTGATTTTCGTTTTTGATTTCGTTTCTGATTTTCGGTTTTGATTTTCGTTTTTGATTTCGTTTCTGATTTTCGTTTTTGATTTTCGTTTCTGATTTTCAGTTTTGATTATAAGAAGTTGCAGGTTTGAAACTTTTGCAATTGCTCAAGATAACAATCCCTCCTACCAATACAGGAATGGAATTCGGATTTTTGATTGCAGGTCTGATTCTTCTCCTTATCCGGTTAGGTTTTTAAATTGCTCAAGATAACAATTTTTTATTGCAGGTTTGAAACTTTTGATTGCATGTTTGAAATTTTTGATTGCAGGTCTGAAACTTTTGATTTTGTTTTTATGATTGCAGGTTTGAAACAAGTTGCAGGTTCCAGGATATTAGTTGCAGGTTCCTTGTTTTCATTATCAAGTTTCACATCTAGGATTCCAGGTTCATTAATTCCAGGTTCATTATCAAGTTTTATTATCAAGTTTCATTATGATTGCATTTTCATTATCAAGTACATGCAACTGGATGTGAATACAGACATTTATCCTATGCATCTACTAATATAATTGAAAGTAGGTTGCTATTCTTGCATAAAAATAATTATATGACATGTTTGTTTTCCTTTACTGGATATTTATATATTTACTTAGTTGCAGGTATGATTGATTAGATTTTTTAAAATACAATGTTGTAATCATGATAACTGAAAGTAAGATGCTAAAATTAACAAAAATTTGAAAGTAAGATGCTATAATAAACAAATTATGATAACAAGATATATAAAATTACAATGTTTTTAGTCCTATCTCCTTTTTGTATAACAAGATATATATAATTTATTACAATTAATACTCCCCGCCTAGGCGCCGACTAGTCCTCGCCTAGACCGACTAGTCCCAGGCCCCAGTCCACCGCCCACCTACCGCCTAGCGACTTCTACAACCTTGATATATATATATATATATATATATATATATATATATATATATATATATATATATATATATATATATATATATATATATATATATATATATATATATATATATATATATATAATATCAACTATATACACCTAACTATGCATCATGTCTACTATCTCAGGGTTTAAGTCCAGGAATCTACTCTATAGACACCTAGTTCACTTAAACCTCGGCTCTGATACCAACTTGTAACACCCGGCTTTTAAAACAAAAACACCCCTGAAAATTTTTCATTAAAAACAAAGGTTTCATTACATAAAACCATAACAAAAGGGGTATATTTTAATAAAAACGGGTACAAGTGTATCAAGGAGAGTATAAAATACCATAATCTCCTTTAAAGCCGGGCTGCTACTGACAGCATCTATGAGTCCCACTTCTTAGTCACGGACTCTATCTTTTCCCTATCAGGATCATGCTAACCTGCAGGGACATTTAACAAATATCGTGAGCTATAAAGCTCAGTGAGTAATCATATCTGCAAATAACATGTACAATAAATACATCCATATATAATTCTTTATATATGATACATATATTTATTTTTTCATCTTTCAATATCAAATACCATTTTATAGCCTTTTCCGGCTAAACATGTATATCTGTCTGGATATCGGACCCAGACTACTAGCCTTACCGGCTGATCATATATCTCCTAGGATTTCGCATCCTACTTCATAGTCTTACAGGCTGGAACATAATATCATGTGATTATCAAATCACTTCATCACGTCTAATCTGTTATTTGCATACCGATCATATCAATTCTATTTGCCATCCAGGCCATATGTATATAAAAGAGAATATTCATACAAATTCTCAATTATCATTTCTGTCCCCTATTTCCTAGTCATATCTGACTGTAACATATTTCATGACTATATAAGTCACATCATTTGTCATGGCTATACAAGCCGCACCAAAACATTTCCAGTATATGAATCATAGCCCGAAGGCCGCACCAGTTTGGGTTCAACAACCCGGAATCATAGCCATAAGGCCGTACCATTTCCATATAATAACATCATAGCCATATAGGCCGCACCAGTTGGATATAACATCCAATATCATAGCCACAAGTGGCCGCACCATCTATTAACAGTCTACTTCACAATCAATTATGGCTCACGGGTTTACCCGCTATTGCCTAGACTCACGGCTCTGTTCTTGTCATCGCAATGACTCACGGCTTATCCGGTATTGCCTTATTAAAGTGGACTCACAGCTCCGTTCTTGTCTATCGCAGACTCACGGCTTATCTGGTGTTGTCGCATTACTGACTCACAGCTCCGTTCTTGTCTATCATAGACTCACGGCTTATCTGGTATTGTCGTATCACTGTTTATCTATTATTTGACTCACAGCTCCGTTCTTGTCTTTCTCAGACTCACGGCTTATCTGGTATTGTCATTTTCATATGTCTTTACACTCGTCATTTTCGTCCCTCGAAGCTGTTTCAACCTGTAACAGTTCAATCATCATATATCATATATGATATCAGTGAGATTACTCACCTGGATGCTAGCTGCATTTAAATCCCGGTTGTTTATTGCCTTTACGTGCACCACAACCATTTTGTCCCATACCTATATATTCATTTATATACCAAATGATAATAGGTTAATAATCATTCCAATTGACTCTAATACATAAGAGTCCAATGTTATGCAACTATAAACCATCCCTAGATGATAAACTTTCCATTTATCATCTTTTCATGAGTTTTTACTATTCACCGAGGCATTCGTATCGATCTACAGTGCCCCCAAGGAGTCGAAAACTCGATTTAATATTTTTCCAGGACTTTTCAGACCATCATGGACTTATGGTCCAAGTTTGAGGTAAATCGGACAAGCCAAACAAAAGTTAGCGATTCTGAACCCCCTGTCTGGTGGGCGCACTGCGCCAGGTATTGGGCGCACTGCGCCTGGGCGCACCCCGCCCTGAACCTGGGCGCACTGCGCCTGGCGCCTGGGCAGTCTCCTGATCAGTCGCGATTTGTGCACTGTAGCACGCAGTTTTGGCCTATGAAGTCCTTAATCCAGTTCTTAATCGTTTGGGATTCATTTCTAGGCTAAAACCTTACATTAAAACAAGGTTTTCAACCATTACAAACAACTCAATCAATCAAAAGGAAGAATTAGGGTTCTTAGTTCCAAAACCCCAAAACTTCAAATTCATCACAAATAGCAATCTACTTCCAAAATCTTGGATTAAGTCCTTTTAGCATGACTTAATGGAAGTATTAAACCATTTAAACAACATAATCATAACTGAAATTTACAAATTTCAGTTTCTATAAAACCCATTAAGAACTTCTTCAAGAACTTGACTAAAAGGGCAATCTACTTACCTTAATTGCTTGGAAATCACCACCTTCCAACAATTGTTCCAAGTTCTTGCTTCAATTCAATGATTTTGCAGAAATCGCACCTTCAAGACTCCTCCCGTTGCTGCACAAATGGCCAGTCAAAGAAGAGAGTCAACCTCTCTATTTATACTTCCAAAGTTTACAAATTTGGTCCCTAAGTTCATTTTCTTGAACTTTGACCACAATAAATCAAGTTTTATGACATAAAACTTTCATTTCTTATATTTTTGCCACAAGCAAACAATATTTTTACATAATTGGTCCTTCACATGGTCAAATGACCAAATTACCCTTTTATGGTAAAATGACCAATTTACCCTTTTCTTCTAGTATTACTTTCTAATACTTAGAACACCATGTTAAATCATAAATACACTATGATTAACATTTTAATACTTAACAATAGTGTTGTGGTGTTACATTTGCCAAGAATAAAACTGATTCACAACGATCCGGAACTTCCATTTCTTTTTTTTAGTAAACAATCTCTGTGTAGATTGTGTTATGCAATGACTATAAACAAGAGTCAAGGGCAATCATTGCACAAAATTGGAGTTTATTTGCCAATGCCTGTTTTTAGTCATGGTCAATTATACGTTGCACTATCAAGAGCAACCTCACTGGATTCCATTAGGGTTTTGATTCTTGATGAAAATAAAGACCCATGTAGATACACAAAAAATATTGTTTTTAAGGATTTGCTTAAGTACATAGATAATTTAACCACAGAAGCATAAAAATGTGCATATTTATCTGTATATTTCCTAACACATATAAAAAGTTAATATACAATATCATACATAATTTTGTGGCTATTGCAAAAGGAGATATCATCTGGTTTTAATGGTTGCTGATGGCTAGGATTTCTGAGTTAAAGCACGGATGCATTAGTTCTTTGCTACAGGTTCGTATACTTTGGAAATGGATACCCCACTACAGAAACAATGAAACTTGGTATCTTGTTGTGGACCAAAGTGTAAGTATTTATTTAATTTCTTTTATGTTAATGTAACAGTTATAACGATTTTGTTTATGAAGATATTATTTAAACATGGTGATGCAATAGGAATTCTTGGTCAGAATACTGGACAAAGATTTTTGGAATCAGTACTGCATCTGTCGAAATGTTATGAAATTGAGAAATATTCGTGTTCTGAAACATCGCGCCATCAATGAATCCTAAAGAATCCGACCAATTTGAATCTTGGGCCTGCGTCAAAAATAACTCTTCTTGAGGACAGTGGGGATATCCCTAAAACGTGGTTTGAATTTGTAAGTATTGAAGGTCTTTAGGGATTCATTGATCGGTCAAAATATTATCCAGGTAGTTAATGCAATCAGTGCACGTATACAAGTTTTTTAATTAGTCATCAGCTAATTTTCTATCTTATCTTTGTCTTTAATAGATGTTCTTGGATATTTTAAAAAGAAAACATCGGGTTATAAAAAGGATGGTGATCCACTGTTATATGTCATGTTAACCAATCAGATGTAAGAAATATGTAGAATAATAGATACAAATATAATATAACATATAACAATGAAAAGTTTTTATCTTTATGTATACAGGGGTCAGGAACTGATGGCAACACTTTGGAAAGAATCTATACAAAATCAGGAGAAATTTAACCAATCTTTGATGTCTATTATAGCACATGGGACACCAATTGCAATCACAAATATAAAAGCAACACTGTTTGGAGGTTATGAATCATATAATGTCATTTTAGACATATATTAAATAAGATGTCATAATCATAGTTAAATATTTTATGTCTATAATCTTTACATCATAACAAACCATAGGTCGCGTAAGAGTATCATCAACAGATGCAACACATGTTCTTTTGAATCCTCCACTGCCTGCAGACTTCACTTTAACATAACGAACAGGCCGCTAAGTGTTATGACAACGTATCTGTCTATGAGTATTCAGGAACTATTTAATAAACCATACTCAGATCTGCTTGTAAGAAATAAAATTTCTACAAACGATGATACTGTCAGCATTTTTCAAAACATGTATGATATATTTTTGCTGGGAAAAACTATTTGCGTGGAATCAAGAATTACAGATTTCTATAGTGAAGACAGTTGGTTTATTGCAGCATGCGATAAATGCAGAGTTAGCATTCCGGTACAAGGGAAAACATGGTTTTGCGTATCTCATGGAACAGTTCAGAATCCAATGTTTTTGTAAGTCTACACTTTTACAACTATATATTGTCCTCTTTAATTAGGTTTCATATAACTGAGTACATGTATATTACAGTTTTAGCTTGCATGCAATAATGGATGATGGGACACAGACTCTTAAAGCAATGCTTACTGATGCCTTCATGAACAAACTGACAGGAAGCACATGTGAGATGTTTGTTTTGGTAGATGGATATGATGATCGTAAAGTGATACCTGCTGAATTAGAAAAACACAAAACAAGGGTATTGAAGTTGTACCTTGAAATGACTAGAAAGTCCGATACAAGTAAGATCAATTTTGTCGTTGTTGACTTGGTTGATGAATGCACAAACATTGCCATGGACAAGCCGCTCATCACGTCTGGAAAACAATCTTCATCGGTAATTTCTCCTGTCACATTGCCAACAACGAATACACCACCACCTACATCGACAACCGATACGCCTCCAAAGTCCGTTATATCAACAGTCACATCTCAAGACAAACCGCAGACCTCTGTAGCCAAACGTTTGGTGTATGATGACATAGGTACAAAATTATATGTGAATATTATTAGATATATAAACTCTAAATCAGTATGCTTTTACATAACAGTTGACATCGATGTGCTGAACCCTGGAAAATGCTCTCGCTACAAAGACTGAAAGTAATGCTTTTTGATCAGCTTTTGATGTGTGACCAACAAAAATACAGTCTTTTGCATATATGGAAGTCAATGTAAGTACGTTGGACAACGGGAAGAAAAATTGTGTGTTTTGTACGTGTGGAAAGAAACTCAAACATTTCCAGCCGCTTTGTTATGCCAAATTATGCACTGTAGATCATATTTGCATTGTTGGGTAAAAAGAACCTTTTGTTTTGTACATGCAAGGCAAATGATAATACTATCAATGTACTCAATGAAACTTTCTTATGAATTATTAGGTGTCAACAGCTTACACCTGGTGTACGAAGAAGTCTACAAATGTCGTAAAAGGCCTAAAGGGACTCTTCTATGCATAATTTCGTCTGTCTTAATATTCTCTACTTCTCAATAACACTAAGATAACAAAATTGATCTTTGCTAGATTGTCTGTAGAAGAGAGGTTCAGGTATAAAACAGCAACATATATGACATGCTCTAGGTAAAAAAAACCTCTTACAGATATGATTTCAACTTTCAAAGTTGTAATCAAATAAACAAACATTTACACGGCCTTTTTGAAACCTAAAACCGACTTCATCAAACATTCCACATAAAGTAACAAAACTCTCATTCAAACAAACAATAAAGAACGTCAAATACTATTAGTTACCATTGGCAATAAGTTACAAAGAAAATGGCCTTCTATTCTTCCCCAATCAGCATCTAAAATTAGAATGGAAATAGATTCGTTGAAAAATAGAGAAAGGGGATTAACAGGTTATATCAACAATTTACTATTTTTCCTGATTTTAACCATATGACAAAACAAGAGAATGACATATCTAGAAAGCTTGTAGAAGGCTGAAAACAATGTGCGCATGCAGTTAGTATGCTAACAGCAATTAAAGGTAGATGAAGATAGGTAAATTATTTCTGGGCTCACATTAAAAGTATTCCATATAGATATAATGACAAAGATATTGAACCTAAATCTATTTAATAGACGATTTTCCAAAAATGATAATATTTTTAGTTATATTTTGAAATCATTATAACAAACCCATAAGATAAAAGGCAATTTCGTATATACATTAATTAATGATTAATATGAAAGGAAGGTTTTTACTTGGCAATAAATGCTATTAGTCATCATATTTTCACGTTTTTAATTATATATGGGGTTTTTTTCGAAAAAATGTAAATGCTGTTTAAGTTAATTACTTTAATGAAATCAACCATAGAACTTAATAATTGATATTAAAAAAATTAACATAGTTTTTATAAAAAAGATGGAAACTTGATAATTTCATATAGACACAAAGCCTAATTGCATTATGCACTTTAACATAGTTTTTAAAAAAAATGGGAAACTTAATAATTTCATATATATTTTAATGTGTTTCATCTTAAGAGAAAGAACCGTCAATTTCATTTCCAATTCCTTTGTAATTAGTTACATTATGCACCAAATCCTAATCGCATATTAGGCTAGTGGGAGTACCCATCACATTGCCTAAATGTGATGGGTGCCACATAGGATTTTTGCCCATCACACTCCATCACATTACCCACTTTATACCCATCATATTTTCATCACACCACATCATCTTTTTAATTAAAAAAAATTCAAAAATAATTTAAAACATAATTTTTAAATTAAAAACCATTACATTAAAATAAAATTACACTAAAATTTAAAAACAACATAAACAAAAGAAACTAGCTTAGAAAAAAAACGACAATTGGAAAATAAAAACATAAACTAGTTGTCGTTCCCAGGGCGATATTTAGCGCGGACACTTTCCCGCATCACCAAAAAAATCTCCAAATCCTCGCCCTCGAAGTCGGATGCTTTTTTCGACAACAAGTCGATATCCGCGTTTCGTTGTAGCTCCCGTTGCGTTTGGATTAATTCTTTTTCGACCCGACCCATAATCCCGACCTTGTCGGTTTGTAATTGGACGTATCATTATAGCTCCCGTTGCGTTTGGATTAATTCTTTTGAGGTTAAAAAGATGTGTTTATATATATGTGTAAATGTATGTAATTTAAAAAAAGGTAATTTTTTTTTAAATATTGTAGCCGTTAAACAGCTAGTTTCTCCTCATTGGTCGTGATACAGCGTGAAAGGGAACACGGGTGACCACGAACACGGCCCATCACGGTCACACGGGGCGGTGTGCACGCCGTGATGGATGCCACCGTGTCCATCACGGTCACTCCGTGATACCCACTCCCATACGTCTTAAGAAAGACGAGAGAAAGAAAAAGCCCATTAAAGATGTTTAATATTTGCATTTATTGCCAATAAGAAAAATTTATGTTTAGCAATCATAACAGCCGGTTATCGCCGTGTACGCGTCTATTCAGTTCAGTAGGATTTATTGCTGCATTGATCACAGGTGAAACACATCACCGGTAACTTAATCCTTCAAAATACGGCTATAAAAGGAAGTAATATCTCTTCGTACGGCTACACAAGAACATGAAGGAAAGGACCTCCAATCGATGCTCAACACCTTCATTACGAAAACAGAGAATAACCGTGGCTTACCAAGTGATCTGGAGAAGAAGATCGATGCAGATTACAACATCCGCAAAGAGCTCTTCAACGATGCAGACACCACACCGAGGTACATGAATTACGTCCATGCCCAAAAAACTACGCATCAAGCCGGAGTCAGCGTTGCAAAGATCATCAACCTGTTGTACGGCATGCAGCAAGTGTTAGCAGAGGAGATCAACGCCTACAAAGAAAGCCTCAAACTCATTGAATATGAGTCTGAGTTTCAAAAGTAGGTCTGAAGAAAAAAAAGGCAAGTTCCGGGTGTGAAGGGTGCTTTTTGGATAATGTCGTGTTTTGGTGTTTGGTCTTGAGAATCATTTGTTTTAGTTATTTCTTTCTTGTGAAAATGATGATGGGTTGTGGCCGGTAGATATGTTTGTTTTGTGCATCAACTTTATCAATGAACGGATATTATCATAACTTATGTTACACGTGTGTCTCCATCTTCCCTCTAAAGACTGTTGAAACGCAACTTTGGACTTCGTTCTTATATATACATGCAAAAACCTAACATATTCAGAAATGTAAAGTATTTTAACTATGATTCCTATTAAAACAAAAGTCTTACAGTAGTGACTTTAAATTTACATATTGTGACAAACTCTATATATAAAACAATGAGAGATTTCACATGTTATATACAAACAAAATACACTCTTTCACACCAAATCACAACTTCCAAAGTTTCGATACACTCTGCAAATATTCAAACATCTCTTTAAAATTAAATACCAATTTGAACAAACATTGTATATAAACCACCAAATGTTTCATCAAAACCGACGATGAAAAGCATCAAGGAGCATTGCGACTAAAAGAAGATTACCACATTTCAATTAAAACACCACTATGTATTTAATAAAGTCATAGTAGATAGCACAACATCAAAACTAATATACTTGTTGGGCCTTATTTTGGTGGTTTATGTTTTATTATTAACTTTGTATGTCTTTTGGGCTTGTCTAGTTAGTTTTGGGTTTGGGCTAGACTAGTATTGGGCTTGTATGCCATTGATAGTATAAATAGTCTTTTTGTTAGCTTTCTTAGGTGTTAGTTGGCGTGAAAAGCATTGAGAGAGCTCTGGTTTTCGTATGTTTGTGTGTCTAAGATCATTTGTATCAACTTTGAAAGCTAATCAATTACAAGTGCATTTGATCTTATCTTGGTGAATTCTATTTCATCTTATTGCTTTTTCTTGATCATCTTCAATTGGTTTTCCGCACCATTGAAGATTTATATGATTGATATTGTTATTGGTGAAGATTGGGACTAACAATACTTGTATGAAAATAAGGTCTTTTTAATCAACATATCCAAACACACCATACAGACAATGCATAAATAAAACTACACTACTATCACAGGAAAACATTGAGACAGAAACCCAAATAGAACATTAAAGAAAAAAGTAAATACCTATTATTGCCACATTCTTCATCAATCACAACTGAAGCATTCAAAGTCAAAAAAGAACCATCAACATTTGGAATCGAAAAACATTGATATATTAACATCTCAAAACATCTAAAACCAAAAAACACATTTCAAAAATGCAAATTTAAGAAAACCATCCATACATTAGCAAACCATTTTACAATGACTTTGACATGCAACAAACAACGGACATACAAGTCAGATACTACCATACATTTCATACTACACCAAAAAACCAACTATCTTCATGAAAGAGAACCTACTCGACCAAAAAAACAAAATAGGATTTATCCAAATCCACTAAAAACTAAAAAGAAACGACCCACAGAAACAACTAAACAAACCTAAAACCTTTGATAACTCCACAGATGGGTGAAATTCACGCGATCAGCAAAAGAAAACTCCTGGTGCAATCAAACATGTTCTGGCCGATAGCTTTCATGGCGCATGCCCTGCACCATATAATCGAAGTAAACCCTGCAAGATCTACCATCTTAACGGTCAACATCAAAACGGCAGTATCTCCCTCTCCACCAACCGTCATTGTGCCAGACATCCACCAGATCTCCAGGAGAGTAGAACACCACTACACTCGCTGGATAAGGTCAGATTCTATCAACCCTAACAACCTCTTCCAATGGCACTTCGTTGGTATTGTCTAGCAATGTTTCATAGCGTACTGTAACGTGATGTCTTGACCATAAAATGATTCCAGCAGCGTAATAGGAGTTTTCGAAGCCATCCTCGGTACCAATGACTTCCACACGATCACCCAATCGATAACCGTTCGACATCATTCTGCAAACAAAAACAAAAACCAATTACATAAACAATAAAGAAAAACATCAAAAAACGAAAATCACAAACCCTATGTTCTCTTGTAATGAAGACTGTGCGTATGGTTTCAGAAGAAAATAAAAGTAACAGGGAAGCAAATTATAGGGTTTAAATACGCATTCAAAGCAGCACAGAGATAAAAAACTGACTAAACAACTAACCACGTTTCTACAAATGTATTGACTGGGGTAACAGCCACCTGGAAAATATATTAGGTTTACACCCGTGCTCCAACACTCTTGCACCCGTGCGGAGCACGGGAGCCCTCTAGTTGGATTTATTTGTACTCCAAACGTTAAAGGTAACGAGATCACACAACATTATTTTTCTGGTCGTGAACATCCAAAACAAAAAAGAAGATCCACTTAGCATTATATATACGCCGTTGGAAAAAAAAAATTATAATTATACCAGCTTCATGCAATCAACGCGAAACAACCCCAAAACATGTGTATAAATTTGTACTTTTCCCGTATAATTATTAGATTTATTTGAAGTTACCTCAGATACCACACAATTATGTGTTTGTAAACTTCATTTAAATCATATTTAACTTAAATTTTGATAAGAACGCAAGATTATCCGTCTAAGAACAAGGGACCACCTGATTTGTACTTTTCTTCCCGTGGACATATTAAAACCCAAAAAGGGATCCTCTCGACATCATTCCTTTCACGGCGGCGTTGCATGTCCCCTCTCCCCTCCACCAAAAATCTCGTCGCCGACCAGATACGACCGACAGCTCTACCATGTCCTTTGTGCCAACATTTCTCCAGCAATGCTCCGTCGTCGCTGGCGGTTTCACTCAATCATCGTTATTTTCTTCTACTAAACTTTCCGTCAAATTCAACGTCTCGTGTTGCTCCATCGCATCGCCGGAAACCTACGTTAACGGAAATGTAGACACGAAATCTACCGAGAGGAGTGAGATTAGGCTAGGTTTGCCGAGTAAAGGTCGAATGGCTACTGATACACTTAATCTTCTCAATGTATACTCTCAATCTCTTCGTAAATCATGTTTTTGTTTTGGTTTTAGTGTTTTTTCTGTCTGCATGTAAGTTTATTCTATTTTTGGTAGGATTGTCAACTATCTGTCAGGCATCCGAACCCTCGGCAGTACGTTGCAGACATTCCTCAGGTTAAAATCTCTAATTGCAGTTTCCATAAGTACATTCTAGTTGATTTTGTCATGAACTTCTCAATTTTTGACTTTTTACAATGTCTAATTGCAGCTTGCAAACTTAGAAGTCTGGTTTCAGCGTCCAAAAGACATCGTGCGTAAACTGGTTTCAGGAGATCTGGACATCGGTATTGTAGGTCTTGACACGGTTAGCGAATATGGACAGGTAAGGACAACATGCAGCATATTATCATAATTCATCATTTTTCATGTTTCTAGTTGACATAACCTCCGGATCTGTAAAATGATTCTAATTATAATACTAATGAATATGCAGAATTCGTCCTACCATTTCAGTAACTTAATTAACATAGCTTTTCAATAGTAAAATCCAACTTACTGCTAAAAACACTAATATGTTTCTGTACATAATCTTGCTTTGTTCTTGGCCTGTGGAGTTGTTTTTTTACTATGAGGGGCTGTTTTTTTTTTTTTGGTCATCAAGTTCTCTAAGGATAAAGTGGCAGAACTAGTAACCATCTATGTCTGGATAAAGTGTTGTATCTAAATACTGTTTCTTTTTTGTACTGAATAAGATGCATGAATATAAATCAATGTCTATTTTACTCTCTTGTTAAAAGTGATAATGACAAATCTTTATTCGAGAACGGTTTTCAATTAAAATTGTAAATTATCACATTAAAAATATAAAAAAATAACAACATTTATAATTTAAATTGGACATAATATTAAAATAACTTCAAATAATAAATCTTTTGTAGATCAGAAAAAGTAATATTAGTAGGGGAGTAATTCATGAGGAAGAAACAATAAAATTTATAGAAACAGTACCATGAGATAGAGAAAATGAAATCTTCAAAATTTGGAGAGAAGCGTACCTAGCAAAGCAAAAGAATTATATGGCTGTCAGTTGTGGTATAAATTTGGAATTTAGGGTAAAGGGTAGCTGAGGTAAAAGGGCACTTCTTAATGGATAAACCCAGCACTTTCCCACTTAATGCATAATTAAGCCAGATTTTATTTATCAAGGAAAAAAGAAACACTCATATCTATATTGTATGGACACACTCTTCACATATTAAGCCCATTAAGTCAAAAACAAACACCACCTTGTGTTTTGTTACTACAAAGTTACTATATGCAATTTCCAATTCATAACTGTGTCTTATGGTTTATGTTTGTTGATTGTTTCTATATATAGGGAAATGAAGATCTCATCCTTGTTCATGATGCACTTGCATATGGAGAATGTCGTTTATCTCTTGCAGTAAGTCAGGGTTATTTATATTAATAAACTGACTTGATCATAGCATTAACTGATCTTTTAAATTTCAAAACTAACATTTTTTTTCTCATTTTTAGGTTCCAAATTCTGGAATTTTCGAAAACATCAATTCTGTTGAGGAGCTAGCACTAATGCCTCAATGGACTGCTGAGAAGCCTCTACGAGTTGCCACCGGTTTCACTTATGTAATACTTTTACAGTTGTCTTTTTAGTAGTTTGACCAAGTCAAAAGTTCAACTTGGTATTTACATTATTGGTTTTTTGTTTCTCTTGGCAGCTGAGTCCTAAATTTCTGAAAGAAAATGGTGTTCACCATGTTGCATTCTCAACTGCTGATGGAGCACTGGAGGCAGCTCCTGCGGTGAGTCTTCCTTTGTTTTAACACTGAGTTCTGTAAGGGATTACTCCATGGATTTAGGGTTAAATGCAAAAAATAGTAACCTATACTTCCACTGATTTATTTATTATAGCATGTTTCTCCTTATTACAACATTTTTCTTTGAAAAATATAACAATTTCATCCAAGACAAAGCAATTTTCATTTCTATAATTGGGTAGATGTTTGAAAATATGATGTCCTACTTAGAAAAAAAAAAAAGTTAAAGTCCAATCTTATAATTGATTTTTGAAAATAAAATGCCTTAATACATTGTATCGTTCTAATGTTCATGTATTTTCATTTGCTTAGATGGGTATTGCGGATGCCATTGTGGATCTTGTTAGTAGTGGAACCACATTGAAAGAAAACAATATGAAAGAAATTGAAGGTGGAGTACTATTAAAAAGCCAGGTGAAGTTTCTAATCCAAAATTATGAGCTTTTCCTATCTTTTGTATATCTTCTGGTTTATCTGAATATCATATATTCAGGCGGTCATGGTGGCTAGCAAGAAGTCATTGGTCGAGCGTAATGGTGTACTGGACATCACACACGAAATGCTTGAAAGATTTGAGGCTCATATGAGGGCTGTTGATCAATATACAGTAAGCCGATATGTTTTGTTTATTGTCTTTTATTATAGAATTTTAGAAGTAACTTGAAACTATATTTTTTTTATTATAATCTTATTTGGGTTTTAATGAGAATACATTATGTTAAACTTTTTTTTACCTTTTCTAAATAAAAAATTAGTTTCATATTATAATTTAATAATACATAAAATATAGTTAAATCACTCATTCCAATACCTTCTTACTCTGTTACAATCCAGCTCATTGTTTTCCACCCAATCAAACCCACCCTAAATATACTCCCTCCTTTACAAAAAAATGCAGTACTTCTAATTTTAGATTACAAAAACCCTACGTTTCCACGTTTTGGTAAGTTTCAAAAAATGCTTTACTTTTTTATCCACTTGTATTTATTACTTGAAATCAATGCAATACCTCTCATTTTGGGTTGTCATTGAAAAACCCTACATTTCCGTTTTTGGTAAGTTTCTAAAATCTTACTACTTGAAATTAGTAACTCTTATTGTGGCCCTCAAGTTTTATTTTTTTATTTCTGTCCTTATTTAAGGGCATTTTAGACCTTTAATTGACAGTAAAGTATTTTATCTGATCATATACCAAATTAAATATTGCATTTTTTTCAGGACATGTAGAGGTGTAGTATTTTTAGGGTTGCATATTGGTAATTAACTTTCATCCTGTCTCTTACATATGATGCATTTTAGGTAGTCGCCAACATGAGGGGATACAACGCACATGAAGTAGCTGAGAGAATTTCGACTCAACCGTTATTATCTGGCCTTCAGGTCAAATTTTCTCCTCATTTGTTTTGAAGACTAAATGCAAGTAACAGCTTTCATTTATTTGAGTATTATAGCATCCTATTTTAATTTTTCTCTATTACAATATTGTACTTTCACATTTTTCATATCAAGTCTTGGTACTTCAAAAAACCAACCAAAGTATATATAGAATTGGTCGAACATACAATTTTTTTCTTATTTGGACATTGTTTCATTGACAATTGCTTTGTGGATTACATTGCTATAATTAGGTAGATTCTTCAAACTACAATTTTGTGGTAGGAAGAAATAAAAGAAAGGATGCTATAATATAATAAATAAATCGATGAAACTATGCTGCTATTTCGTGCATTGGCCACCAAACATACAACCAAATGTGTTTCTTTGTATATTCTCAGGGTCCAACTATAAGTCCAGTTTTTCACATAAATGGTGGTGGGATAACGCCTAATTATTTTGCTATCGTCATTTGTGTTCCCAAAAAGTTGTTGTACAAATCAGTTCAGCAGCTAAGAGCGGTAAGAAACCCTAATCTTGTTACATGTATTTATAAGCTAATCTTTCTATTATTATGAAGAATCATCATTTGATAAATTCTTCCCGATAAATTTTGTTTAATAAATATTTGAGAACATAATCTTAAGGGGGGAGTCGGCTTATCCTGAATTTTCTTATAATTTTTTTTTTTGGGTATTAAGTAAGATATATAGCTTACTGTATTAACTATATGTAGATTGGAGGTAGCGGAGTTTTGGTGTCTCCTTTGACCTACATTTTCGATGAAGAAACTCCAAGATGGCGTGAACTTCTTGTGAAGCTCGGGCTTTAAGTTGAAACAGGCTCCTACTGTTTGTAATAAAAGGAGTCAGGTTTCTAGGTTTTATGTTGTTAAGGAGTTATTTGCTCATGTTGTATCTTAATAATGTGTTTCCTTCAGGATGTTTGCAGTGTTTTTATCGAGTCATGTGACTTCGGTCGCAAAACTGTGTTTCCTTCAGGTTGTTGTATCTTAATAATGTGTTTCCTTCAGGATGTTTGCAGTTTCTTTATCGAGTCATGTGACTTTTTGGCAAAACTGTGTTTCCTTCAGGTTGTTGTATCTTAATAATGTGGTTCCTTCAGGATGTTGCATCTTGAATAATATGTTTCCTTCTGGATTTTTGCAAGTTAGATAATATTAGTGTCTATATGTATTGTAATACAAACAAGGAAACAATCGGTTAAGTTGACACAACAAATTCTGTCATTCTTATGCATTTTTCATTTGATAATTAACTTCATGATTTTGTTGTGTATATATGAAAACCCATGATAACATATAATGTAGTTCAGTCATCGTTTATTTTTTTCAAATGTTTTTTTCAATACGAATAAAATGTAAAAATATAAACATATGTACCAAATCAATATTTTTAGTCTTTTAAGAGTATTTATCCTAATTTGCATTTCTTTGTTGTATGTAAGTTCCTAAATATATAAATATGAAGATGCAAAGAGATAAACTCATAAAAGTTAGCACCACAATCATGTTTTCTTTGTGCACGTCAGTTAATATTTCACAGACTTTGTTAATTTCAATTGCACGAGACTAAACATAACATTTTTTCATAAGTTTTCTTAATCAAATATACTTGGTAGTCAATTAATATTCTCTAAGGTAGTGTTTGGTTAAGGTATTTAGGAGGATTTAAATGGAATTGAATTTAAGTTCTAAAAATTGATGTTTGATTTGAAAAAAAGATATATTTATAAAATCCATATTCTTTTTATAATACCATTGTGACGTGATTCTATAAACCCTCTCATCACATGGCTTTTCAAAATCCAAATTGTTAGGGATAGACGTTAATTTCTTTTTAACTTTTTTGACCTTATCACTTATCTCCCTCTTAATTCGTCTTTTATCTCACGATCCGATCACTGCTTTGCCGGCATCGACTTTGTCTATCTCTCGCCGTGCACATCGCTTCATCTTGAACCTTACCAGGTAAACTCACAACTAATTGCTTGAATAAATATCCCATTGCACACTTTGATAGTTTCAAGAAGATGAAAGGTTCTATTCATATGCATGTTATTTTCTATGTCACCGACCTGAGATTTTCAGAAAGATAAAGGGTTTTATTCATATCATCTATTCTTGTGACGTGCTGAAGAAAGCCTGGTATTACTTAATGTTTCAACAGAGTCTTTTTGCTTCGTCTCCTATCACGTGTCCGGTTAGGTGTTACATTTCTACTGTAACTTGTCTTGTCTTGAGAAATATTTGTTTAAACGTTGATGATACTTGTCTTTAGCTTCCTGCTTGAATTTCCTGTTGCACCCGTCACATATTCTAGATATTCTAGTTATTGATGATATTGCTCGTATATTCTAATTATGGGTTTACCTACCTCTTCTAAGTTGTAATAAAGAAATGAGTTTTGCTTATGAAGCTTGAAGTTCTTTTTTCTCCAATGACAAGCCATCACTGCATAATTGATATACTTGTTCTAATTCTTTTTATAAAAACGAATGATCAAAATTGATATAAAGAAGTTTTTCTAGTTATTGTTAATTTAATTTTCAGATGTTTTTAAAAAATGTTTTGTAAAATTATTGTTACAACTATTTGTAGTTTACTTATATAAACACAAACAAATATTTAAAGGAGAATTAAAGAAGGGTATTTAAGTTATTTAGCGTAAATTTATTACAAATACTTTGCAAACCAAGCAAGATTGTAAAAATAATAGATTTTAATTCCAATCAGAATTTTACCAACCAAACACATAATAGATTTTAAATCCTTGTAAATTCAAATCCATTTAAATTCAAATCATTTGACACATTTAGAATCCCACAAAAAGAATTCATAAATCCAAACATCCCATTAGTAACCCGAAATGATATATTCTTTTGGAAACAATGGCTTCATTAAAGTTCAGTCCCTAGAAGGAAGCTACAAATAGATGTTCAACCCATTTCAATAAACTAAGGCTCCCCTTAAAAATTTTATTTGCATTCTTTTAAGCACAAAAATATATAAAAGTTCGCATTTTATCTTTTCTTCAAGATGGCTATCATTTTGGCCAAATCTATTCTTAGAATCCAATTTAGACGATGTGAATGGGAAAGCCAATAATTTGAGATCAGGATAACGCATTGAGCAAACTAGCAAGAATCTAGGAAAGTAATACTTATAAAAGAGAAATAGCTAATCTAGGGTTGGATAGCCAACCAACCTAGTTCATTTTACATTCTTTGGTCATATTATGATTTCTATTCACTATCCACATAAGAGACTGAAATACAATGTTATTGCGAACCTCTCTAGGTTTAGACTTAGGTTTTGGTTTTGGGTCTCGAAAGATTAAAGTGCTATGGAAGTTCCAAGTAGACCATAAAAAACAACCAAGCACTACATCTCAAGCTTTTTTCGCCTTAACACCGCCTTGGAAAGCATAAGAAAGATCTCGGAACACTACAAGAAACATACCCTATAGCGACAAGAGTTATAGGGACAACAACTGTTGGCGCGGATAACCATATAGAGACGACTTGTCGTCGCTATCGAGCAGACTTTTAGTCGCCAAATATAAATTTTTAGTTTTTGTTAAAAAATCATATGGTTTAATGGAATACTGAAACAATGTCGTTTTGGCTGGGCTATAGCGACGAGATGTCGTCCCTCTAACATTGTTTGCCCTAAAAGAAATAGCAGCCATCTCGTTCATTCTGTTTTTCACATCGTTCCACCTTATTTATCTCTAGCAGAAGGTGACGACTGGTCTTCATTTCCGGACGTGGGTTCGACTTCTCGGGCGATCTCCAAAGCCCACGCCTCTACTGCTATAAGGTTATAATTTTTTTAAGTTAGGGTTGTTTTTTACAGGTAATTTTTCCCTTAATGTTCGATTTTTTCAGGTGACTTCACCTCCGGCTTGTTTTCAGATTCCGGTGACCTTCACCACCATTATAGACATGACTTTTGGCTACATTTCTTGTAATTGAGTTTCTCTATTTTAATTGGTTAGTAATTCTTCATCTTCTTTGTATAATGCTTTTAACAGAACAATTTCATATTTGTAGATTATCTAAGATTGATTAGGTACTAATTAAGCTATTAAGTTGCCCATTAAGCTCTTAAAATGTAGCTGATACCACCAAACTGTGAAGATTTATGCAATCTATCAATATTTTACTTTACCCCTGAAGTCTGTTAACACGCTGAAATTTCCCCAAATGATATTTTTATTAAATGTTTGGTCATTTTTACGTTGTTAAATGTTATAATATGTCGAGTGTGTATAGATCAAGCTTTTTAATATGTCCATTACGTGCTGAATGTGCAGCTGAATCGAACGAATTTCAAATATGCCGAAATTTTAAATAGCCCCTGAATTGCTGCATTTTCCCCAATTCATGTTTTTAATCATTGTTTTGGTCATATATATATATATATATATATATATATATATATATATATATATATATATATATATATATATATATATATATATATATATATATATATATATATATATATATATATATATATATATATATATTTGTGTGTGTGCATGCACGCGTCTATGTGTGTGTGTGTGTATATATATATATATATATATATATATATATATATATATATATATATATATATATATATATATATATATATATATATATATATATATATATATATATATATATATATATATATATATAAAACATAAGACTTAAAACCCTAGCATAACAAAGATGCTAGATAAAACCGGAAATACAATCCCTTCTAAAAAGGGTCTTCTGTTATATGGAAACTCTATCTTCACGTAATCCTTAACAAAATAAGGGTTTTGCAATCAACATAAGATATTCTTCAGTTGCTGATACATTTACACAAACATGATGCAATCAAAGTCAACAAACGATGATAGTCATTAATGACAGCAACAGTTGTAGTTGACTCGGCAGCTGTCGTTGACTCATCAAATCATTTATGTCTCAACAATATATTTATGATGGCATGTATTCCAATATAGTATGATATCATGCACTTACCTTAGCGATATTGTAGAAGTCACCAGTCCACGACAATTAACCTGCTTCGTGTCTTGCCTTAGAAGCTGACAAAACCACATGAAATTCTTGAGTATCACAACTCAAGTATCAATCATCATTCACACATTTGACTAATTAATGATTCCATCAATTCTACAACACTCATTTATATTTATCAGCTCTACATTTTGGCACATTTAAGCATGTGTCTTAACCTGTTAAGACATATGTATAATTTTTCATCACAAATATGAATGCTTCCACAACCAACTTATTAACACAATCATTTAGACACGTCTTAATCACTGTTGGAATAGTGTCCAAGTTCATAACAAATTGGTAAGCACTTTCCATTATTAGCAGGGTCCTTGTTGGGTTGTCCTCAATAGTCAAACGGTAATATGGTTAATTAAAGAAAGAAAGAGAAAGGGAGAGAAAATAGTTTATTAATTTGTCATGGGATGATAAATTAATTAGAAACTACTTTAGAATTAATTATAATTCATTTAGAATTAATTATAATAGATTTGTAATTAGTTGGAATTAATTTGCCAATTAAATAAAGTGTAATGGCTGAAATGTAATTGTTCAAAAGTTGAAAATTGGAATGTTCTAGAACCTTGGAGAGGGGGACGAAATCTGGATGGAGTATCCAGAAGATTTCGTCGCATATGGGTGGGATTAAGGAGGAGTTTTGATTCATGATTTAATTGAATTGTTTCTTTGATTATCACCCATCAAACCTGCCTTATTTCTCACCTCCCTTCAAGTATAAATACCCTCTCTAGGCACTCATAATTTCCATCCCATTTAGAGCTTCTCTATAGACCTGAGTTTTCTCATCTCTCTCCTGGCTAGTCCATAATTCCCTTCTGGGTTTTTAAGGCAAGTCTTCTTTAGTTAAATATTTGGTTTGGCTTTAGGTGTGAACCATCAAAGGTGTTCTACTTTTGTAACTTTCTTCCTCGGCTCAAGTTTTTCAAAACAAAGTGGTTTTGATGAAGGTTAGTTTTCTTAGTCTTTCTTGTAATTGTTAATATTATGAAGCATGTACCCTGTAGGATAGAAATGTTCTACCCTTAGATTAAATTTTAATATGTTTCCGCTATCATGATTAGTGAATCTGGGGTACATAAAACATATAAGTGGTATCAGAGCCTTAGCTAAGATGATATTAGCATTTTATTATTGAATAATTAAATATTTTACATTATTAAGCTTATATATATATATATATATATATATATATATATATATATATATATATATATATATATATATATATATATATATATATATATATATATATATATATATATATATATATATATATATATATATAGACTAAATATCAAATGGGAACCAATATTTTCCTAGGAACCGTAGGAACTTTTTTACTGAAATTTTTTTTTCAAAAAAAATGATATAATACACCTAATCGCTTATATTTAAGACCTTTTGTAAAAAAAATTGAAAAAATAATATATATACACGAAATGTGCATATATGCACGAAACGTGATCATATACACATTTGCGAAAAAAAATGCATATATGCACATTTCGTGTATACATATTATTTTTCAATTTTTTTTTGACAAAAAGTCTTAAATATAAGCGACTAGATGTATTATGTCATTTTTTTTAAAGAAAAATTTCAGTCAAAAAGTTCCTACGGTTCCTAGGAAAATATTGGTTCTCTCTTGAAACGGACTCTATATATATATATATATATATATATATATATATATATATATATATATATATATATATATATATATATATATATATATATATATATATATATATATATATATATATATATATATATATATATATATATATATATATATATATATATATATATATATATATATATATATATATATATATATATATATAGGAATAGGTTCAAATGAGAACCACTAAAAGGTTAAAAACCATGAGAACCGATATTCACATATCAAGAATCATGTTTTTTTTCCTTTTTTTGTTTTTTCACACTTGTTTATTATGTAAAAATATATCAAACTTAATAAACTTTCTTATTTTTTAATACGTTTTACAATATTCACAACATAATAAAATTTCTAGTTATTAAACTGTGAATACTATAACGTAATTTTTTTATTAAACTGTGAATTAGTGGTTCTCAACCTTTTATTGGTTCTCATTTGAACCCTTCCCTATATATATATATATATATATATATATATATATATATATATATATATATATATATATATATATATATATATATATATATATATATATATATATATATATATATATATATATATATATATATATATATATATATATATATATATATATATATATATATATATATATATATATATAATTAGTGGTTCTCAACCTTTTATTGGTTCTCATTTTATTATGTTATATATATATATATATATATATATATATATATATATATATATATATATATATATATATATATATATATATATATATATATATATATATATATATATATATATATATAGAGAGAGGAAGGTTCAATGCAGAACCATCCTTAAAACCCTTGGATCATTATATCAACGTCTTAGATTAAAAATGATGCACCAGAAAATTATACACCTTTGTGCAAGAGATTATTCATAGCTAAGGGTATATTGGGTTTTTAACCCATCTCTTGAAATCAAATCTAGCGTACTACCAGTTTCATTCCTAATCGATCACCGTCTTCACCTGTGTTCATTTCCACCTTCCACCGCAATCTAATGTTCATCATAGCCATTATTATCTTCTCACGTTATTGCCAAAAGACCTTGGGTTCATCATCGTAACATGGATTTGAAGGGAGGGTTGAATCAGGATTAAATCAATCGATCTCATGTGATAAACCTAGCGACTCAAATCCTAATCTTCAGCCCTAGCGATCCCAAAACCGATCTTATGATTACTTCACCCTAACTCCTCTCACCGTCTATCTATATAACCCCACGCCAATATCAATGGATTCGTTGCTGCAACTGGATCATGATTGGATGTCGCTAACAAGTGAAAATCCATGGATGAAATCAATCTCTTTTTGATTTTATGTTTTCTAACCGTGAAAATTGTTAATCAGATTCTATTGTCGTCTGCAAAACCGATCTTATGATTACTTCACCCTAACTCCTCTCACCGTCTATCTATATAACCCCACGCCAATATCAATGGATTCGTTGCTGCAACTGGATCATGATTGGATGTCGCTAACGAGGGAAAATCCATGGATGAAATCGATCTCTTCTTTTTGATTTTATGTTTTCTAACCGTGAAAATTGTTAATCAGATTCCATTGCCGTCTGCAAATCAAGACCTTCAACCTCGTCTATCCACCAAAAGGCGTGTAATTTCTCTCAACAAGAAAGATTTAGCTAATCCCAATATTATGCATGTATGTATCAAATCTCCGCTCCTTTCAGGAGCTGATCGAGTATATATTTATACCAATCAGGTGCAAGCTATGCTACGGGCTTTGTTGTTGATAAACGTCGGGGAATTATACTAACTAATCGACTTGTGGTTAAACCAGGTACGCTGACTTTTTCCTTTTCAATTGATTCGTGGTGAGAATCACTTCAACTTATATTCCCTCCACTCCTTCATTAGCCACATCTATTCAAAATTGGCGAATATGCTAAGCATATACTTGTGATCTCAGATTGAGAAACTTGAGAAGATTCGATCACTTCTGAACAAAATTATCATTGCAAAGTAAACGGTGATTGTGCAAACGAATACTTTGTAAACTCCGAAAGTATTGCTCTTAAAAGTATCATAACAAAATCAACCATCCAAATACGGAAATTAAAAAGTTCCATTTTCAATAGGAATTTCAAGGAACGATAGCTGCTTTTTAAAGTATTGTTTTGGCTGATTTGTTCATATCTTTTGTAGGTCATGTAGTAGCAGAAGCTACATTTGTAAACCGTGAAGAGATTCCAGTCTATCCTATATACAGAGACCCTGTGAGTTCTCATAGCTGTTGATGTTCTGTTTTGAGTACAAATGTCATGTTAAGTTGTTAACTGATAACAATATTATGCTTTTGCAATTTCAGGTTCATGATTTTGGATTCTTTCGTTATGATCCTGCTGCAATACAGTTCTTGACTTATGAAGAAATCCCTCTTGCTCCTGAAGCTGCTTGTGTAGGACTGGAAATTAGAGTTGTTGGTAACGATAGTGGGGAGAAGGTATATACATATAGATAATATTTACTATTAGGGGTAATCAAATAAAATAAAATTGAACCCATTATATACTGTTTGTCGAATTTGATTTGATTATATTCTGAAATTTATATATTTCTATTTTGGCTGGTACCCTTGCTCGTTTGGTTAGGGATGCTCCACATTATAAGAAGTATGTTATTTACTTTTTCCTTATTTACATCACTCTTAAAAGTACATTGCTAATTATGACATTTTGTATATCGATTACAATTGTTTTCTCAATTATATGTAAACATTTTAACTGCAGGGATGGATACAACGATTTCAATACTTTCTACATGCAGGTGAGCTTCCCTGTGATTATTATCTTCAAATTATAAATTTTCTTTTTTGCAATCTTTACTTTTTTCCATAAATCTCTGCTCCTTTCTGGAGATGAAATGAATCGGGGATATTTTGCTGATATGGCTTAACTCAAACATCATGGTGGTAAGGTACGACAACATTACACATTCTTGGTATGTTCATCAATGAACATATGTTCATCAATGAACTATGACCATCAATCAACAGATTACGACGCAGTGGTTAGCTATCTCATTTTCATTAGTCAATTTGCAGGTTGTAGGAGATGCAAATGCTTTGATATTGCGATGAGAATAAGAGGAATCAATACAAACTAGAAACACTGATTGCAGGGGGATATTTATGTTCATCAATGAACATATGTTCATCAATGAATATATGTTCATTAATGAACATATTTTGATTTGATACCTTGTTATGTTCTTATTCTTTTAACTTTGCTCATGTAATTGTTTAAGACTTTGATCAATGTAATGGTTGATATTATTGGGATTAAAATTTTCTTTGTATTTTGATCAAAGGGAGAGAGAACACAAAACCTTGCTCATGTAATTTATAGGTGTTCATATATAAACATATGTTCATTGATGAACATATGAACTGCGCAATTTTATAGGATACGTACCTTTAATTGGACCATCATACCCTTTATCATCAAAACTAGATCTACGGTGAAAAATATGGTTCTGTAGTTAGGCAATATATTTTGGTTCTGCATTGAATATATATATATATATATATATATATATATATATATATATATATATATATATATATATATATATATATATATATATATATATATATATATATATATATATATATATATATATATATATATATATATATATATATATATATATGTATATATATATATATATATATATATATATATATATATATATATATATATATATATATATATATATATATATATATATATAGGTTAATTGAATTAAATTATATTATCATGGATAATCAGTATTATTTTGGTTCTGCATTGAACCCATCCCTATATATATATATATATATATATATATATATATATATATATATATATATATATATATATATATATATATATATATATATATATATATATATATATATATATATATATATATATATATATATATATATATATATATATATATATGAAAGGTTTTCTGCAACTATGAACTAACATTCCTAAGTTCACATACAACCTATATAGATCTAGGTTTTCTTCTAATTAAACATATAACATATCCTAGAAGGCCAGAAAAAGATAAACTAAAAGAAAGATCAAGAAAAACCAACCTTAAAGTGAATCTTGGAAGCAAAGCAACAGAAGTCTCTTGCCTCAAATGCAGTCACACCCTTAGCTGAGCTCTTGGCCGAAAATTCCTTGGGAGAGAGAGTTAAAATTCGTGGTCTAGGGTTTAGGGAGAGCCTCCCTATTTATAGCCTCCATGTGGTGATCAGATAATCGTTACAGATAAGCCTTTTTGAATTCGAATTAAGATAAACTATTATTTTAATCATTCAAATACCATTTATCTGTAGTATATATATATATATATATATCTCGAAAATATATATATCTATATATATAATTTCGTTCACCACATGGTTACTCACACTGCCACTTACTCAACTATCGAATAATTACAGTTTTAGTCCCTGCACCTTTAATTAATCAATTTAACTGCCAAATTAATTCCAATTAATTCCAGAAAAATTTCTAATTAATTATTATAGTTTCTAATTAATATATTATCACTTAAATATATTAATAAACTATTTATTTAATTTCTATTGATTTATTAATCACATAATAAATCAATCTTTCTCTCTACCGGACTTTCTGCCAATCCTCCAACTATGAGGGCAACCCAAATGGACTATGCTACTATTAATTAGATAAATACTAATTATTAGTCATGGCTTAGACACCTAATCCAACAGTCTCCCACTTGTATAAGTCTATGACTAAAATTACCAATTTACCCTCTAATTAATTTAGCAACTGTAGCTTCCTAGAAACCGCTGCCGAACTCTGACCTAGTCAGTTCTGTCCAAAGATAAGTGATCATATGATCCTTCGTCCAACAAGATATTTTCAGACACGAGACATGGATTGAGATCAATCTCTGTCCGATACTCTGTTCCCCGATTTCCGATTCTGCTCATGACTTTAGAACTTCTAATTGAACACATCAATTTAGTCCAGGCTGGCCAGCACTTTAGTCAACTTCAAAATCATCGAGAGGCCTACAGATATCTGTTTCCCATCAGGGTCAAGGAACGAATAAGCTTTGACTCATATGCTTATATCTTTTACCAGTCAAATCATTCACAACAACACGTTTTATAACATCGAGTTACCGATGCGTTTTCGTATTATCAATGAACAACTGCCTTGTAAATTATAACTCATATCTCTCTACTTCAAGATCATAAGATATTACCGTCTCAACATTGCTTGTGATATAATCCATGAAGTAATCTATTGAGCGTGGGTTTATCCAATACTCAAATCTCTATTTCTAAGTACTCATGAATGTTGTAGCAATCTTATTGCTATGTCTAACTCCTTAGACAGTCTACAAACCAATTCATGACAGTCTTGATTCAATACTTACTTCCCAAAGTATGAGCGACTGTGGACCTATCTGAATAATTAAATTATTCGGGAAGTAAAACATGCAAAAGTGAAACATAAAGATCTGACTGGCAGCTACTCCTGCTTATTACCAAGTCTCCACAAGGTAATCACCAAGTCTGGTCTTGTCATAAACTATTATCGGTTTCAAAAATTTCTTTTAAACTTTCAATTCAAATTTTGCATCTATGTCTTTATGAACCTTACACTCTTTCTATGTATCCAAAGTATCTTATATCCTGTCAATTTCTCTCCTAACTACCTTTCATATATAAGATGATCCAATCGGATGCTCATCCGATAACATCTCAATATGTTATCCTGTCAATTTCTCTCCTAACTCCATTCTGGTAATGTGTACGGTGACTTCCTATGGTTTTGGGGTCTTTAGTCTACTTGACTGCACCCTAAGACTATTTCGAGGTGCTATGATGTGCCGGTGAACCACACGCGCTCCATCAGAATACCATCGAGATTCTTTAACCATCATGTCCTTCAACATCATGTCCTGACGTTACCCATTTGAAAAACTTTCAAATTAACACTATCACCCCAATCATTTCCTAATGAATTCTCACTTGAGTTCAAACAATCCATCCAGTATACCTAGCCAGGAAATGTCCTGAATCCAACTTACTATGCCCTAAGCATTAAGTTATCAGGACATGTTCATGACTTTATGATCGATCCAAAACTTGTGGAACCCGATCTAATCCTATTCCAAACCATTTCGGAGTCCAAGGATTATTTATAATCCTTTGTGTCATGATTTTCGAAAAACTATTTTCCTTTCGGAGACTTTTCTCGTGCATCTTGAATCTTATCAAGATCATGCTTACAATGGTTAGGTCTATGCTGGTGATTTCATCTTTCCAATAGATGACTGTGAATTACATGAGTATGTTGCACCTTCTTTATTTCTTTCATGCCAAGTCATCACACTTTGCAATGACAAGAAAAAACTTTTCCTAAGTCTATGCATCTTGAATCTCATCAAGATCATCTTGGCAGAATCTGGATCTATCTCATAGACGTTTATAACCACCTGAGTATGCCGTATTTCTATTAAGGCCTTTCATAGCGATCCGTCTCTTAACACCAAGTCATTACACTTCGTAATGAAAAGAGACGTTTCCTAGAACCATTATTTATCCCACATGTGGGGATAATGGATAACGGCGACTCCCACTAGCTTTGACACGGTTATAGGCTATTCACAAAATCCAGGACTTATGGCACATTTTGAGAATCTAAACCTTTCTGACATTTTAATGGAAATCTTTCAGCCCTTTCTCAAAATCCAATCCTTTGGCATATTTTGAGAATCTGAATATTCTTTCTTGCGAGATGCCCGTGGGGCGAAACCCGGGGCCATGTACCTTTTGTAATGGCATGCTCTATATGTGTCCCTATTAATGTGCCGGTAAACCACACATGCTCCACTAACGACTCACACTATGCCATGCAGAATCCTCTCGGATTTCATCTTCTATTGAGAGTGCTTTACTCGGAATCAATTGCTTGACTCTGAGTATCGATTCACTCAACTAGATGCTCTGAAGGTATGTATATGTCCATGTTGCTTTCTTTTGATGATTTCGTTACTCCCATTGGTTTTTAGACCAGGTGTAGAATCAATCAAAATTTTCACATAGACTGTGTCTCGCCCTAAGGTTCTCTTGTTTGGTAGCAACCGGGCTCACCAATGCTTCCCAATAGTCGGATTGTGAATCCGTACTAACTATAGTGTTTTACCACCAATCGGTGTGTCACCCCAATCATAGCTACTTATGATGGTGATCAATACTACTGGTCAAGAGAAGATTATGTCAGTTGTAGAACAGAAATTTGATTTCTGCTCCAAGCCTAGTGATGACTAAAGGTTCTTCCACTTGGCTAATCCTGAACTCATTCAGGACTGTCCCAACGCCCACTGTTTCCTTAAAACATGAGTTCTTTCTAAAAGAGCTATTCTTTTAGAGTTGTAGCGGGATAGCCAACGAAACGACATTGCTGATCAGGTTCAGGCTAGTCATGAGGTTCAGACGAACACTACAGGACCCTGGAGTTTCACTGTACAAGTAGGATAATCCCAGCTTTACATATCAGACAGTGTCAGCAAGACCTACTTAGTCTAGGATGTGGTCGGAATATGGTTTATATAGACTGACTGGTATAGTGTTCATCTTATTGGAAACTAATTGGCAATGTATCTCATACACCGATGATCGAACTGTTTCGACCAATGCTCCATTATCTTCCCTAAGACACATTATAACCATTAATATTCTTGGAAGAGAATGAACTGTGAAACCTTTTCCTCAGTTTATGTTATCGCTCAGGTTCTGTGGAACTTGTACTTCCTTCGAAGTCCTTGAACTGTTCAAGGTTTCAATTCAATTGCTTATCCCGATTAGCAATGTCATATTCGTCATACCGAATGATGAATATCGTGAAGTACAAACAATTATGTTCTATATCAAGATTCTAGCAATACACAACAACAGGTGTGTCCGTTGCTCTTAATCTCAATGTCCTTTACATATCTATGTAAACTTATGACTTTGTTCAAGACTTGCAATCTTTAGTTGACTCTAAGTCAACTGATTCCAAAATCCTATCCTCTGGATCTTCGGGTGATTCATTTCTTGCCACATGTGCTTTATAAAGAACTTAATCATCATCTGACTCCAAGTCAGATGATTCCAAAGTCCTGTCCAACTGGACCTTTGGTTGATTCATTTCTTGACACATTAAGAAATCAATTCATCAAGTGACTCTAAGTCAAATGATTCCAAGGTCCTGTCCAACTGGACCTATGGTTGAATTGATTCTTATAACTTTTGTATTAACAATCATAAATGACATAATTCTTGAATCCAAACACTTTGGATGCATCAACATTCAAGTTATTACTAATCATACATTCAACACATTCATATAACATTTCAAGGATAATTTCAGACAACAGGTGTTAAAAGAAAATATGACAATTTTATTAAAAATAAAATCCTTGAACAATGTAATAGACAATGTCAAAAATGTATCTAAAGACTAATAACAATATTTAATATATATCTAAACTTCAAAACTGCACGAGCTGGAGATCCAATCCAAATGTGCTCCTATGCGACAGAGTCCCGTGCCTTCTTGATTCCCTGCATACAAACCAAAATGCGACTGTCACATTATGTATCAAGAAATCTTGGAACAGGAGTTTTGAGGTTTTTCGATATACCTGAGCTTTCAAAAGAGTTGGAGCGTCTTCCAATCTTTCCGTGACTGTATCCGATTTTGCGGATTCCCAGTTTGAGACATGTCTAGTCGATCTCGACCGTTTCTTGTTACGTCTCTTCACTGGACTTAATCCAGAAGTAGCTGAGCCATTGGAGCTATGCCTGTCCAAGAGTGACTCGTATAAAGTCAACAGTGGACGCATTTCCATGAGGGTCTTTTTCTGGTCTTCCTTTCTATACGTCTGAATGAACAGATCGTACTCATTTGTCAGCGAAGCGAGCAGGATGTTAACACTCTCCTCCTGACTTATGGGATGACCAAGTTTATATAACTCGCCTATGTACCCTTCAATCTGAAGAACATGCGACTTGATGCTACTTCCTCCCTTTAGCTTGCACTCTGCAAGTCTTCTGAGGATTCTAGCTCGTTCCTCTTCAACTGGTTTTTGGAACCTTTCCTCCACCAGTTGCATCAACTCATATGGCCCTAAGGATTCAAAATCCTTGCGGAACTCGGGGTCAATGGTTGATAGCATGAGGTCACGAATCTCTTCGGATTCATCATAGGGACCTTTTACGATGACTTGTTCCGGTGGAACTGGGATCGGATACTCGGTGAGATGTAGCTTGCCAGCAATGCCGAGACCCAGTCTCCAATTGCGAAGCCATTCTTTACAGTTGAGGCCAGTCAGCCTTTCCATATTAAGCAGGTGCATTCTGATGCTTTCAGAAATGGGTGAAGGAGGAGAAGGAGGAGAATAGACACTTGACATCTATAAAAGAAATAGAATTTATTAGTTTAACTGTTCCTTTTAAATAATTACCCAATATATTATTTATTAAGGCTAGGATCCAAAATACCCCAACTATGGTGTGAAGAGGGATGCCGTAATCACAACATAATGGTCATTAAGGTAGATAAACACTTATCAATTTCATCTTATGAAATTCCTAGTTCTTGATGAGATTCATTAAACTTTTAAATGGCATGTTTAATCTCGGATGTGCCCCACTGTTTGTGACTGGGATGCCGAGGATCACAAACTGGATGTGAATAACCATGCAAATTAGCTTGGTACTCTCGGGTTAATTATCATCTCTAATTGATGTGCCGGTAAACCACACACGCTCCATCAACAATGATAATACCCGGGAAACCCATTGCAACTCTTTATGAACCCCAATTGGCGTGCCGGTTAACCACACACGCTCCACCAATGTTTCATAAAGTCCAATGTGCAATTTCATGGATTAGCATCAATTCACATTTTTCCTAAAGTAACTAGATTGGGATATTATTAAGTGTTCTAGTACTTTGAATCATTAACTTTTAGTGATTATTAGGTGGTCCTATCAAACATGTTCGGCTAACGACCCTCCACTGATCAGGCGAGCGGTGGGCGAGAGTGTTCACCCATTAGACCGCCATTTTATAGGCAGTCTCCTTATACCCACTTTATAGACCAGCTTCGTGAATGAGGCCTACTAATGATTTGACTAACCATTTTAATCTTATACATATAATAATAACTCCCTAATTATAATATATATAAGATGTAATTTTTTAAACCATTTAAAAAAAATTGTTTCTGGTTTATCTTTTAATTTATTGCCAATTTAAACTATTAAATTTCAAATTAAATTAAACCTTAAAATCGATTTTAATTATCTTTTAATTAACCAATTAATTAAATTAATTAAATTTGATATTTTAAACATTTTAAAATATTTTAGGATTTATCTATTTAATTTTTCGCCAATTTAAAGCAATTAAATTTTAAATTAAATTAAATCCTTGAATTATCTTTTAATTACCAATTAATTAAATTAATTCAAAAGTAGATAGGTTTTTATCAAATTAATCAAATTAATTAAAACCTATCCTAATCCCTTAAATTTCGATTTTTAGGATAAAGGGTTTTAAGGTTTATCTTTTAAACAATTTAAAGTTACCAAAAATAGAATACCTTCTAACCTAATCCACAAAAAATCGCCAAATCATAGGGGAGGGGCTAGGGTTTCTAAAACAAACCCTAAATTTCGAAATTGGCCATATTAGGGTTTATAAAAAAAAATAAACCCTAATTTTCAGGAAAGCAGTTATAGCAATTTAACAAGAAAAACAACCAAATAGCTCTGATACCACTGAAATGTTTTCTGCAACTATGAACTAACATTCCTAAGTTCACGTGCAACCTATATAGATCTAGGTTTTCTTCTAATTAAACATATAACATATCCTAGAAGGCCAGAAAAAGATAAACTAAAAGAAAGATCAAGAAAAACCAACCTTAAAGTGAATCTTGGAAGCAAAGCAACAGAAGTCTCTTGCCTCAAATGCAGTCACACCCTTAGCTGAGCTCTTGGCCGAAAATTCCTTGGGAGAGAGAGTTAAAATTCGTGGTCTAGGGTTTAGGGAGAGCCTCCCTATTTATAGCCTCCATGTGGTGATCAGATAATCGTTACAGATAAGCCTTTTTGAATTCGAATTAAGATAAACTATTATTTTAATCATTCAAATACCATTTATCTGTAGTATATATATATATATATCTCGAAAATATATATATCTATATATATAATTTCGTTCACCACATGGTTACTCACACTGCCACTTACTCAACTATCGAATAATTACAGTTTTAGTCCCTGCACCTTTAATTAATCAATTTAACTGCCAAATTAATTCCAATTAATTCCAGAAAAATTTCTAATTAATTATTATAGTTTCTAATTAATATATTATCACTTAAATATATTAATAAACTATTTATTTAATTTCTATTGATTTATTAATCACATAATAAATCAATCTTTCTCTCTACCGGACTTTCTGCCAATCCTCCAACTATGAGGGCAACCCAAATGGACTATGCTACTATTAATTAGATAAATACTAATTATTAGTCATGGCTTAGACACTTAATCCAACAATATATATATATATATTATCATGGATAATCAGTATTAATTTGTTAATTGAATTTGATGTTATATAATTTTTGAAAATTGAATATATATAATTATTGTTTAATATTAATTGTTTACATGTGTCTTCACATGATTTGAAAATTAAATAGTGATTAAAATTATCATATAAACGTACATTGTTAATTTGAATTAATTTGATTAAACAATAAAGTATTTTAAACTGTTTAAAATGCACCCTTACTTTATATAATGGCATATATAGTAGTAAAACTTAAATGCATCAAGTCAGATCAAGACTATGTGCATCCATTCTAAGCAATCTAAAATGGTTTGAGGAAACGGCCTATAAAATGGCCGTTGAATGAGTGTCCTTTTCAATCATCGCCATTTCTATGGACTAATGGAGTTACTAAAAGGATCTGAAATGTTTATGCCAAGTTAAAATTATTAACTTAAAAGTATCCAAACACAATTATCGTTTAAATATTAGGAAAATATGAAAGTGTATGCTAACTCATGAAAACACACATCATTTCCTTATGGTCTGTTAATGGAACGTGTGTGGTTAACCAGCACATTAATTTGAGATTTTAATTGGCAAAATGACATGGCAATTCGAGTTTACGGTTCATCGATAGAGCGTGTGTTGTTAACCGGCATATCAGTTTGGGAACTATAAATGGTTGAATTTGCCAAAGCGTTTTTGCATGGTTAATTCACAATCATGTTTGTGGTCCTCCGCATCTCAACCACAAAAGGAAGATTGCATATCCGAGATTAACATGTCATTGATTAGAATCAATGAATCTTAAAAGAACTAGGAATTTCATAGTGACGAAAATTGGCAAAACGTATGCCTAACTAAAATAAATTCATTTATGATTACGACATGCTTCTTCATAGAATGAATGTAAAATACGGATCCTACCCTTACACATAAATTGGGTAATTATTTTAAGGAATATATTTATATGTCAACAAACTAAAACTTATCTCTTTTGAAGATGACTGGAATCAATGGTGATCTCCGTCTCCCTCCTCCTCTACCTCCAACACCATCCTCCCATTCAAATTTCTCTCTACTCTCGATTCTCTCTATGGAAAAGCTGACCGGTCCAAAACATATGGATTAGATGCAAAATCTAAAGATGACGTTATGTTATAAGGGGAAATAGTATGTTCTCAGTAACCAAATTCTTGATATCGATGAGGAATTTTCCACCCTAGAAGAAATAGCTGCCAACAAAAAACATATTGACGACGCTACATTGTAACACCTTGTTCACATACAATATACACCTTTTTCATTTTCCACAAAATATATAATCAATATATCAAAAGTTGTTACAAATATTTGGTGTACTATATATATCAACCATGATGACAAGGAACTATCTTCACGAATTGATCTCACGATCAGAGTCAAGCGTTACTTATTTATACCTGCAAAACAAACCATGCAATAATTGTGAGCTACAAAAGCTCAATGAGTAACCAATCATATAACCAAATATGATCACATAACCATCATACTAACTATTGAAGCCACATCCATCTATCACACACTCCGTGCGACTTATACTCATTCCTATCATAGCATATTTCATAGCACTTATCAATTTCTCTCATAAAGGAACCAAACATGCATTATTCAATCACATAGACGAAATTCAACCTTTTAGGCATGACTCAACCACCCTAACCATATCCGTTTACACCAATACCATCTCTCGCCATTTTGGCACCAAACTTGCCACCTAGGCATTAACTTCTGCACATCCGCGTTAACACATCACTTACACATTATCCTCGCCACATAGACACAAAACTTTCCACATATGCATTTTCTATGCCACATGAACACTAGCATCATCACATTGTCCCTAATCTTTACATGTAAGCACTAACCACGCCTCGTAATTACTATCCTCACAACATAGGCATTAACCTCATCACATAAGTAATTTCCAGCCTCCTTGACACCATGTAATCACTAAAACAATATTCGGAAACACTAGCACTGTCTAGTTATTACGCAACATTCGACTACAAAAGCACTGTAAAATCACTCGGTAATATTCAGCTACACTAGCAATTTACCATGACACATAGTAACATTAAATTCACTTAACCCTTAACAAGCCACACATGCAGTATCAAGCTACATAAGTGACAACAAGCCAAATGGGCGGTATCAAGCCACACAGGCAAATATCAAGTCACGTAGACATTTACAAGCCACTTAGGTAGTTTATCAAGCCACCAAGGAAATTCATCAAGCCATATAGGCAAACATTCAAGCCACATAGGCAAACATCCAAGCTATATAAGCAATACAACAAGTCACTTAGGCAAATATCGAGCCACATAAGAAAATATACATATCACGAATTACTTAAGCGTAATCAAAGTATTTCAAAACACAAAGGCAATATTTTCACGACTATACCCAATATCCATCATATAGAGGAAGGCTAGGTTACTCACTTACTCACCTTGATTAAAGAAGGAGATTATTCCACTTCTAGAGCACCCTTTTCATAGATCACCATATTTTTCAAGACCTATTAAGATCACATACAATATGTATTCATTAACTTCTATAGCACATTCTATTTATCCAGGAGGAATCCTCATATTTACTTAATCCATTAATATACTATAGTTATAACTATGTATAACTAGTTAATGTCATTACCATTTCAAGACTATGACAACTTCATCCTTCATATGAATATGCTCAATAATATCACCATATTCCTACTTCAATTCTTCAATTTAATTCATCATAACATTTATATCCTCACTCATAGATATTCAAGAACTTTACTTTGGTGGTTCTTGGGCATTTAACCATTCTAATGGGATTTCCTTACCAAACGTAACACCATTAACATCATTCCAACATAATCCATCCATAATTCTTGTTCAATTCCCTTAATGCAAATTCCATTCATGTGAATTTACTCAACTTGAAGATTTTATGATGATAAAATCAAAACTTTTGTTAACTAAACATCATATAGCTAATTGCAAACATAATCCATCATCAATTTCATGAAATCCCAAATTTCCCAAAATTAGGGTTCATCCCATAATGCAAAATCTATGAATTTATCTCTAGCAAATTATAAGGAAATGTTTCATACCTTGTAAGGATTGATTTGCACCCAAAAATCCCCTTGAATGAGATGAATTTGAAGCTTTATTGGGAAGAACACACACTAGAACAGCCTAGTGTTCTTGGAGAGAAAATATGAATAAGAAAAAGAGAAAAATGGCTGCAAATGCCCAAAATTTTGTCCATAAAGCTGATGGAAAAGAGTGGGATCCATGTGGCAAGTGTAGAGGGTCAAAAGTGGAGTTAGGTGGAAAATTTTGGTGAAGCTTCGCAGCCCCACATGCTCACACGTGCTCAAAATGCGACTTACGCATCTCCAGGTCTGATCTGCCAGCAAAAACACACGGCCAGTGTAAAAATGTTTAGGAAAACTTCCCAAACTTGGAAAATCTTCTTTC
Source organism: Cichorium intybus (assembly GCA_023525715.1). Lineage (NCBI taxonomy): Eukaryota > Viridiplantae > Streptophyta > Magnoliopsida > Asterales > Asteraceae > Cichorium > Cichorium intybus. The sequence continues at coordinate 106,975,494 of CM042012.1, read as the reverse complement.
TCAGCCTAACATGATTTTTCTTCAAACTTGTAACATTCGTAATTTCCTCATATGAACTCCAATTTTTACAAACTTTATATGTATAGAAAGCTTGGAACATGAACTACAATTTAACTCTACTAAAGTTTTCGTAATTATTGTTGTATTTACCGGTATTAATCCATGAACTTAGTCATTCCTTTGATTTTGGCTGTTTTTACCAAACTTCACAATCTCATAACTTCCTCGTCTTAACTCCAAATGCCTCCTTTCTTTTTCCAGGGTTTTATACTTCTCAAGGACTACATTATTCATAATAGTTATATTTTCTCAATTCTTTTCCTATTTTGAGATAGTTGCTCATCAAAAGTGCAACACCAAGCTTATCTTTCAAATAGCACTCATCACTTGCTTTTAGTTCTCATTTCTACTTAACTAGATCTTCCAATACATAATTAACATATAAAACTTAATAAAATGTCTTAATTCACATATTTCAATAATCCTCACATTTAGGCCTTTTAACCAAATTCCACTAAATTCTTAATTGATGACTTAATATGGAACCATACATTAAGTCAAACACAACGTCACACTACAAAGGTGGCCTGCATCATGATAGCGACTGTGTCCCTGGAGCTCCAAAAGACCGTCGAGGATAGTTGGTCGTTTGAGATGAACTTGTAGCTTGCTGAAATGTTTCACAAAAAGGCAAGGCAGGACCACTATGAGGTTGTCAAGACCCTTATGACGTACAAAATGAAAGAGGGAGACTATGTTGTGCCCATGTGCAGAAGATGCAACGGTATTTTGAAATACTCGGGAAACTCAACGTGAACTTCGACGAAGAGCTGGCCATTGATATGGTATTGAGTTCACTTCCTAGTTGTTATGATCATTTCATCTTGACATATCATTTGAACAACATCAATACCATTTTGATGTAACTACACAGTTTGCTACAAGCCGTCGAGGCGAGCATGATAAAGTCTCATGGTCGGAATACCTCCGTTGTTCCCGTTATGGCCATTCGACATGGTAAGGGAATGAAAATAAAGGCTTCTTCTCAACCCAGTTAGAAAAGGAAAGCCCAGGATGGAAAGTCTAGTCATGGGTCAAAGAGAAAGGCCGAGAATGAGATTCCCCCACCAGTGATCTGAAATATGACACTTGCTTTTACTGCACCCAAAAGGGCTATTGGAAAAGAAGCTGTCCAAAGTACTGCATGATATAAAGGATGGTAAAGCCAAGGTGTCTGGCTCCGCCTTAGGTATGTATATGATCCAACTCAGTAAAAATAATACTTCTAATTCATGGATCCTTGATACAGGACGTCTTTTCCACATTTGCTCTAGTATGTAGGCCTAAAGGAAAGTAAGGAGCTAAGGCAAGGAGAGCTAAACCTGATCATGGCGAATAGACGCATTGCGTCTGTTACGAAGATCGGGATTTATGAGCTCATGTTTGATACTAGAGTCATGATAGATTTGTTAGATTGCTGTTATTCATCTGAAATGTCTAGAAATATACTTTCTTTCCATGCACTATTTAGACAAGGATATCGTTATTCGTTTGATAATAATAATGGTGAGATGTTGGTTTATAAATATGGTTCTTTTATATTCAAAGTTTATCTTTGTAATGGTGTGTATGAAGCTGTAGAGTGTGTGAATAACTTGAGTAATGTAATATTAAATATTGATTCTGCCAATGATTTAGAACAAGCGTGCTAGTGGCATTTTCATCTTAGACATATAAACAAGAAACACATCGCCCAACTCCAAAGGGATGAAGTCTTGGAATCATTTGACTTAAAATCAATGTATGTGAATCTTATTTATTAGGCAAAATGACAAAAACACCTTTCTTAGGGACTTTTGAGAGAGGTGAAGGATTGTTGGACATAATCCACATAGGTGTGTGTTGGCCCTTTAGATCCTCCATAAAGGGACGCAAAATCGCTACTACGTGACATTTATTGATGATTTTAGTAGACACAGTTATGTTTATTTGATTTAACATAAGTCTGACACTTTTGAAAAGTTTAAAGAGTTCAAGCACGAAGTATAGAATCAATTGGGCAAGAAGATAAAGATACTTTGTTCCGATAGCGGAGGAGAATATCTTAGTATCGAGTTCAACGACTATCTAAAGGAATGTGGAATTGTTTCACAATTTTCCCCTCCTAGAACACCACAGCTTAATGGTGTTGCTGAGAGGAGAAACCAAACCTTGTTCGACATGGTTCATTCCATGATGAGTTGAGCTTCTCTTCCGATAAGTTTCTGAGGATATGCCTTGGAGACAGTCGCACATACCTTAAACATTGTACCAACTACGAAGATTTCTAATACACCTCATGAAATGTGGAGTAGGAAGTGTCCTTCACTCGCACATATCAAGTTCTGGGGTTGTAAGGTTTTCGTTCGGCACGAAACCCAAGATCCTCCGTTCCGATAGCGAAGGAGAATATCTTAATATCGAGTTCAACGACTATCTAAAGGAATGTGGAATAGTTTCAAAATTTTCCTCTCCTAGAACACCACAACTTAATGGTGTTGCTCAGAGGAGAAATCGAACCTTGTTAGACATGGTTCATTCCATGATGAGTCGAGCTTCTCTTCCGATAAGTTTATGGAGATATGCCTTAGAGACAGTCGCACATACCTTAAACCTTGTACCAACTGAGGTTTCTAATACACCTCATGAAATGTGGAGTAGGAAGTGTCATTCACTCACACATATCAAGGTCTGGGGCTGTGAGGTTTTTGTTCGGCACGAAACCCAAGATAAACTTGAAGATAGAGCCAACAAATGTATGTTCATTGGCTACCCATAAAAGTCCATTATATATTTTTTTACATGTTGGGATTCGATCATATTAACACATAACACATGCAGTGGAAGACAATCAAGATCAAATCATAGATATTCCATGAATAGAGTTCAGGATCATGCAGTTCATAATAGTTATTGCTACTCAAAACTTAAACATAATGTACATCAGAAAGTCTCCTTCTTTGGCTTCTGGTCAGGGCCACGATTGCAAGGGATGATTAGGATCCAAAGTAGAATCCCTCTGATGATTCACACCCAGTGATCTCTAGAAAACCAGACAGATCAAACTTTCTTTGAGAAAAAGGAGGCAAAGAACTCTAACCCTAGAGAGGGGGAGTTTTCGCAGAAAGGAGAGGGGGAGAGGAGGAGGCGGCACAGAAGAGAGGAAGGGATGCCTTAGGGTTGAACCCCAAGGCCTCTATTTATACTGCAAGGCTCCTAAGGTTTCAAACTTAGGAGCCTTTTGGCGGCCGCACCCACTAGACTTGTTTTCTTTTATTAACCTTTAATCAATTACAATCCAGTTCCTTTAATTGACTCAAAATTAATTTTAATTAATTTTATCAATTAATTTATTGGTCTAGTTTCTAATTAAATTATTTCTCAATAAATTAATAAACTAATCATCCTTTCTTTTATTCATTTTGACTCTGTCTATTTTTTTAGGTCATGAGGGCAACCCAAAAGGACCCTGCTATTATTAGAAATATTACCACTAGTTGATGACCTTGGACACTCTTTCCAAAATTACAGGCCCAATGAAAACATGGTGTTTGTAGCTCAAAGAGGCGTCGTATGAGAAAGAGAACGTATATCCAAAGAGGACAGTGAGAGCACAGTTGATTTTGAAGGGATTGAAGAGTCAGCCAATGAGGAATCTGTAGTTGACACTGGCACACAACCAGAGGCTAAAAATCCTGTTGTGCCCTTTTACAGTTCATTACCTCTTCGCAGATCTAGTAGAGTTAGCATGCCTCTGAGTTTTATGGTTTTCATAATACTGAGGAAGGGGACACGTTTATTAGTGATAAAACACTAGTAAGTTTGGAAGAGCCAGCTAACTACAACGAAGTGATGGCAGGCCCTGAGGCAGCTAAATGGAAAGAGGCAATGGATAGCGAGATTCAGTCCATGTACGATAACCAAGTTTGGAATTTGGTTGACCATACACCCGGTCGAAAGAAGGTGGGTTGTAAATTGATCTTCAAGAAGAAGATTGACATGGATGAAAATGTACACACGTTCAAAGCTAGGTTGGTTGCAAAAGGCTTTACTCAAACCCAATGGATTGACTATGATGAACCCTTTTCACCAGTAGCTAAGATCAAGTCAATTAGGATAATGCTTGTCATAGCCGCCTTCTATAATTATGAGGTGTGGCAAATGGATGTTAAAACGGCTTTTCTCAACGGAAAACTTTCGGAGGATGTGTGCATGACACAGTCGGAAGGTTTTGAACATGCCAAGTATCCTAATAAGATTTACAAGCCTAAAAAGTCAATCTATAGACTTAAACAAGCATCTCGTAGCTGGAATCTTTGCTTCCATGAAAAGGTCAAAGGGTTTGGATTTTCTAGAAGCGAGGATGAGTCTTGCATATATTTCAAAGCTAGTGGGAGCATTGTAGTCTTTCTAGTGTTTTATGTGGATGACATACTCCTTATAGGAAACAATATCCCAACTCTGGAAGGTGTAAAATCCTGGCTTGGGAAATGTTATGCTATGAAGGATCTAGGGGATGCAATGTACATACGTGGAATAAGGATATATAGAAACAGGTGTAAGAGTCTATTGGGACTTAGCCAAAGTACATACTTGGATAAGATATTGAAAAGGTTCAATATGCAAGACTCCAAGAAATTACCCTTACACCATGGCATAAAGCTAAGTAAATCTCAGTGTCTCGCCACCAGTGGTGCGGTGGACAAAATGAGTAGAGTCTCATATGCTTCAGCTATAGGATCGATCATGTATGCCATAACATGTACCCATCCTGATGTCTCATTTCTTTGAGCATGGTGGGTCGGTATTAGGAAAACCCTGGCGAAAGTCATTGAAGCAGCAAAGAATATTCTTAAGTATGTAAGAAATACAAAACAAATGTTCTTCGTATTCAGTGGCAAAGATGAACTCGAAGTGAGTGGTACAGTGATGCAAGTTTCCAAACAAATAAAGATGATAGTTGTTCACAATCCGGTTGGGAATTCTTATTGAATGGGGGCACGATGACATGGAAAAGTTCTAAACAAGAAACGGTGGCAGACTCTACTTCTGAATTTGAGTATATTGCAACTAGCAAAGCTGCAAAGGAAGCGACTTGGTTAAAGAACCTCATCGGTGATCTTGGAGTTGTTCCAACAATCCATGAACCCATCGAGATCTTCTGTGATAAAGAAGGTGCAGTCGCTTTGACTAAGGAACCTAAGGATCATGGAAGGTCAAGGCACATACTCAGGAAATACCACTAACTTCATCACAAGGTGGAGAGCGGGGACATCATAATGAATAGAGTATCGTCGGAGGATAACCTGGTTGGTCCGTTCACGAAGGTGTTGAGTAAAATCAAGCACGATGAGCCATGTAGTCAAAGTTAGTTGATAATTAAAACATTTGTAACAGTAATAAATTGTAATTGAATTTGGTGATTAACGAATGGATATTTCTTTAAGAGTTAGTGAGCAACCATTTTGAATTTTCATGTTTAAAATCCACTTGCTGAGTATTAAAATACTCAAACCTCCACAGTCGGTCATACTCTTGGAAGTAAGTTATGAATTAAGACTGTCATGGAGTGTTGATTGATATCATGGAGATTGGACATGAAAAAAGCCTTTTACAACGAGTCTTGCTAAACATGTATAGATTTCCATGTTTTTCTTTCCGAAAGGACCACTTACTCCTTGTAGTCTCACTATAGGGAGGAAGTTTAATCAAGCCCATACTTGATTATTATACATGGATAGTATCTCAATGTTCATGGCTCAAAGTCATTTATCGGATCCAAAATCTGACATAGCATTTTGGTGATTGATAGATTTACAATAAACTATCAATAAAACTCATCAATGAGAGATTCCATAATTCTCATGTTATAGATGATTTCTACCATACATGCGAACAATTTGTGTTTTTGAATAACTATTATTTATGTTCAACAATTTCTTGTTAAAACTAGTGCCAACTTTTGCTACACTAGGTTATGGTTCTTGAACTACTTCAAGTTCCATGTGCCTCCCACTTGCTTTGTTATTAGAAACTTCCTTTCTAATAACTGAGCCTTTTAGAGGAATAAGATAACTTATCTAGGTGGACTTGTGTAATCTAAAACTCTTTTAGAATATCCTACAAAATATGTATTTAATGGATTTTGGAAGCTTTAGTCTTACATCGGCTACTAAAACATTAAAAAAAATGTTTCATCTACTTCTCAGTTGGAGTTTGTATTTGAAATACAATTAATGGTGATATGGATATAATCCCAGAAGGATAAAGGAATATAATTTTTACCGATTAGAAAGTAAACCATATCCAATAAGGTTTAGATCATCCTTTATAATCATCAAGGCTTTAGATGGTACTTCTGATTTGTATCTCAACTTCTCATTTGAAAACATCTAAAGGTTTCACTTTAACATATAAAGTAAAACGACTATAGTTGTTAACGAAGTTGATGAGGTATCTCGTACTACATCTAGACATTCATTAATAAGGAAGTCATACATCAGAGTGTATAGATCCTTAATAATTATTTTCTCTACTACTTAGTGAAAATATAATTAGTAATCTTTTATAAATAAGATTCACATATGTCAAATAAAACATCTTTATTTGCCTTCAAAAACTATTTCTTGAAGTTGGAATGCGTGTATTATATTTATAACAAAGATAACAATATCATAGATAATTTTGATTCAAATCATATTTGAGTCAAAATGTGTTTTCATACAGAACTTATAATTTAGAAAACCATTGATGTTTACTTCGTTATTCTATTAGGAGATCTAGTTCTCGAAATAAGAATAATCATTTCAGAATATAAAGGTGATCGTTATGAAAAACGATTAAGTAAATAATCAATTAACTGAGACATAAATTTAGACATGCGAAATTCAAAACATACATTGTTTAAAACAAACATTGTTTTATAATACAAGTCTTTTATGATCAAATCATAAATGATGAACTTCAAAGCGACATTCCAACATGCTTGTTCTCAGCTACTCATTTTTCTAAAATATTTGTTGACATTTACAAATATTATATTAACATAAAGTATCAAATACTTGAGTGTTATTATAAAATTGTAAGTTCTATCTCATAGATTCCTGAATTACTGGTCTGACCAATATTTTTCAGATAAGAGGGGCAGTTCCTCTTCCAGTGTCCTTTTTCTTTATAATGGAAACAAGATCCATATTTATGGGCCCTTTTTAATTTCTTGGGATTAAAGGTTTCCTTTATCTGAACAACAGATTTCTTAGAGCTCACAGTGTGACTCTCTTCAGCTTTGCATTCTACTAATGCTACAACTGGTTTGAACCAGGTTCTATAATTTTGAAGGTATATATGCTTAACATGACAAAACATCTTATATGCTTTTAAGTTTTTCAAGACTTTCTGAAAGTCATGAGAAACTGTTCACAGTATGATGACAGATACATCTTCAACATCACAATGATGCTTCCACTACGAATCATGTTCAGAACTTTTGAAAAGTGCGGGTTGTTCATGAATAGGGCCTTTAATAATATATAATTTCGGATCCCTTTCAAGAACGATTCTCAGGGTACAAAGCTATTCGTGAAATTATATTCGTCGAATGTTATTGTCTTTTGCATATCAGCAAGAGAAAGATAATGGATGATAATGAGTTTCGATTTTATCATCTACAAAATTTTAACATAATTCATTTAGTATTTTCAATATTCATTCTTTAAAAATTAATACCTTTTGTTGTTTCTAAAACATTAATTTATTAAAGTCTAGGATCCAAGTTACAAAACAACTAAATGCTTAGGTGACATTTATCTCATTCACTTAATCTAACTCGGTAGGTAACGATTACCAATTACATCAAATGTAATTCCTAGATTATGGGATCCTAAACAACAATTGTTTAACTTGGCATGTTTGATCCCATATATGCCTCAAGTCTCTCATGATAAGTTGACCTTTATCACATAAGATTCTTGATCAAATCATCCAACTTAAAAATCTTGTGAACTTATACTTTACCAATGGTTAGGTGACCTTTATCCCATTAGCAAATATAAAACACCTTGGTCATCATAGGACAATGCAAATAGACAAGGTGACCCAAGAATCTACAAGCATTTCACAAATGATGCACAAGTGATTCTTTAAGCGGATTGCACATATTTGAAGTTTAAGAAGAGGTTTTTATATATGTTTTCGAAATATAGAAACATGGTTTCATGAATATTGCATGCATCCAACAATTCATGTACCATTTTGTACAAAAATCTTGTATAAGATTCTTTAGGTTCCAAATAAAACTTTATTTTATTAATCGTTAGTAGCGATCAATTATAAACTAATTGCTTGTATTCAAGTTTCTCGGTAGGTTGCTATTATGAACCGATTATAGTCTTTTAGTATAACTTCATTTTATTAGTTAAGACTTGGAGTTTTGGATGAGTTTGAAAATCACTATTATAAATCTCCTTTGCATAATCAAAATCTTATGATCTCATGAATTTGTAGAATAAAACTCATTTTATTTTATAAACTCATTTTATATATACTACGTTTAAGAAGATCATATTTTGATAAACCAAAACTAAATAATGACAATTATGTTCTAAATCATATTTAGAATGCATAAAACATAATATCAACACAAAGCGTTAAACTATATCATATATTAAGTTTTGACGTAAAAATATAATACCTGGTATTATAGTATGACATTATAACGCTATAAAATGATTTTTATCTTTTTAATAAAACTCTTATTTATTACAAAAGACATGGAGTTTAGAATTAGTTTAAACACATTTTAAACTATTTTAAATATTTTAGAGTTGACTATTAAAAGTTTTACAATAAAAACCATTTTCAAGAAAACTCAATTTTAAACATTTTAAAACGCTTTTAATAAAAACTTATTTGTAAACGTCTTACGTTAAATTATAAATATTTATTCCTCAAACTCCAAGTGATGTTTATTTGTGGTCAAATGTCATTTAACATGTAGACTCATTTTCATAAATAAAACATAACATGTAATAAACATCACAAGCATGCATCAAAAGTGTATAAATCAAGCCATTTTCTAGAATAATTTTTGTGTGCCATCACAAGAATTATTAAGTCATTCCTAAAAGACTTAATGGACACTTCAAAAGGGTCTTCAAGCTCCTACTTTCCAAGACAACTCTTGCTTGCAAAAGAACTTCAAGGTACCATGTGTTGTGGAGTGATGACACGTAAACCATTAAGACTACAATTAAGCCCAAAATCAAGAGTAGAAACCCAATGTTGGGATTATAGTGTTAAGTGGTTAAGACATGAAAAATCTTTCAAATATGGTCATTTCTTTATCTTGTTACATTTGATAAAAATTGAATAAAACTAGCCTAACTAATTTATTACATCCAAATGAAAAATACTTATTTATCTATTACATCTCATGAATAAATAAATATACACCAAAAACAACACAATGGTCCTTATGGCTTGATTATACACAACATCATCATATAAAATATGCAAACAAACTCTTTGTTTTTCTAAGACAACTTTATACAACCAAATGCATGAAAAAATTGGTTGCATAAAATATAACAATTATAAAACTACGAATTGTTAAAAAAAATATATTTGGTGATTTCTTTGCCAAAAGAAATACCAAACATATTTTCCAAAATCTAAGGTTATCAAACATTATAATAAACCTTTCTAACATGTAAAAGAGGCTGTGATATCACTGATGGGTTTTGATAAACTAAAGCGATCATTTTGCGTAAAACAATTTTAAGCGGCAAACGAAAGCGATTTTAAAATAACAATTATTTTAAGATCATTTTAACAAAACCACCAAGAGGATCCAATTACATAACATAGAAATATTATTTGACAACCATGGGATGAAAAGAAAACAACCTTTAAAGACTTTGATCCCACTTGGTTTTGGGGAGTTGATAAAGATGGCAAGAGAACTCAAAGTATAGTTCCGCTATAATGTATCCACCAACAAGATTGAGGTACTAGTAATGCTAGTTCCCTTTTGTATTTGTGACTTCTTAAGCCTTTAACTGCTTAACACAATTAAGCACTAAAGGAGAAGCACTTCTACACCACTTACACTTGCAAAAGACTTTAAAAGACATGCCAGATGGGGGGAGAGAAGGATATGGATGAATATCAAGAGGAATAGAGAAAAACACCCTCAAAAAACTCTTGCAAACACTTTTTATATAGTCTCATGAAAGACATAAGACCCATGCTTTCATTTAATGCAAAGGTGGAGTGTTTTCAAAGAGGTATGGTGTGTAAGAGGAAGAGTGCAAGTCACACTTTGGTTACACTAACCAAATGTACTTTATGTAACTAGACAGTTGAATGGAAACTAAAGTGCCCAAAACATTGTACATGACTTATTAAATCATACCATATGATATAATAACTAGTTTATTCTCTTTTGGTTTATTCTTTTCATAAAATAATAATTATCTCCTAATTAAATACAAGATTTGATTATTTATTAATAATCATATTAATAATAAATATTCAATATGTGCCGACTTGCTTAAGGTGTGACCCTATAGGATCATATGTTAATGACAAATATCATTATAAAATGATTCTTGAGCATATAGATCTAACACTTAGAACTTGTGTGATAGACTTCGGTGGGAGTTGGGAGGATCATCTACCTTTGGTAGAATTTGCGTACAACAATAGTTTTCATTCCAGCATTCAGACGGCCCCGTATGAAGCATTATATGGAGCAATGTGTCATACTTCGACTTGCTAGACTGAAGTAGGGGAAAAGTTGTTGGCTGGACCCGAGATCGTAGCCTAAATCGAAGAGAAGATTAAACAAAGTCGAGAACACTTGAAAGTTGCCCAAAACCGACAGAAAAAATACGCCGATAAGCGGGTGCAACCATTGGAATTTCGAGTGGGTGAAATGGTGATGCATAAAGTATCCCCTTGGAAAGGTTGAATTTGCTTTGGAAAGAAAGGAAAATTGAGTCCTCGGTTTATCGGACCATTCCGGTTATCTTAAAGAGTAGGAGCTATGGCATATCGATTAGAGTTACCCGACGAGCTTTATGGTATCCATAATGTTTTCCATGTGTCCCACTTGAAAAATATATTGTTTGATGAGTCTTAACGAATACCTCTTGCCGAGATTGAAGTGGGCGAAAAACTAAGATACCCGGAACAACCGAGAAAGTGTTAGACCGGAAAGTGAGACAATTGCGGAACAAGAAAATTAGTATGGTTAAAGTGCTTTGGCGACACCATAGAGGTTTCGATATGATTTGGGAAGCCGAAGATGAAATGAGGGTGAAATATCCCCAACTCTTTGCATGATTCCTAGGACGAAATCTTTTGAAGGGAGGAGAATTTGTAACACCATGTTACTTTCGGTAAGTGTTTTGTGATAATCTTAGTGTAATTAAGATTTAGTATGATTTCATACGTGTTTGGATAGTTAGAACACCTTTTGGATGGAGTTTTTGTATGAAAAATGCCAAAATAGGGCTACACGGGTCGTGTGGAATCACACGGGTCATGTAAAAAGGCTTAAAAACACTGTCCGAGACTGTTTCACACTTACACGGGTCGTGTCAGTCTACATGGGCCATGTAAAAGTGATCAGAAGCAAGCAGTGGCTTCACACGGGTCGCGCCAGACTGCACGGGTCGTGCATCCGTAAATAGCACCGCTAACAATGGCAATAGTGACGCCATTGTCGCAAACAACAATTTTTAACTGCATTTTTCTTTCATTTTGGGAAAGGAAATCTCGATTCTAAAACCTTCTAAACCCTAGAAAAACCCCCTCCAACACTTGGAAGTCAAATTGGAATGCTATAACTCAGGGAATTGAAGTAGTTATCGATATTTCGCTTCTTGAAGGTAAGATCTCTAGTTTTAGCTCAATTTGAATGGTTGAATTGTTTGGGTTGGGTGAATTCCATGTGGTTGTGATGAACCACCTGTAATTAGCAAATATTAGTGCATGTAGCACTTGATTGGGTGCATGGAAGGCTTCTAATCCCAAACCCTAACCATTGTGAACTAGTTTCAAGCTATGGTTTTGTAATTGCAAGGTGTTTACCCATTTGTGGTATATGTGTGGTGATGTAGGTGCTGGAAAGTGTTGAGGGATCACTTTGTATCTATCTTTTGTGTTAGCTAGGATTGTATAGAACTTCAAACCATGTGAGTAATCTATACTATGTTTAATATGATATGTATTGATTGAATTCTCACACCTTGAAGTAGATTCTAGCATTGACCTTAGTAGCCTAGAAGTTGGGTTGATTACCCAATTTATATTGTAGAAACCTATATGGTTATAACGGCCTTTGTGGCTAGGAGATTGGATTTAATAGCCAAATTATAAATGGCCTTTGTGGCTAGGAGATTGGGTTTTATATCTGTAACGCCCCGGTTTTTCTCGGTACGTTATTTATTTTAATTAATTAATTATGAGACATTATATTAATTTAATTAATTAAGGCATGATTAATTAAAAGATTTGGGCTTATAGTTATTCCCATCTTTTAATCATATAATTAAGTCCATGGGTTTATAGCCAAACCCAATTAAAGCTTAAATGGTCTTCTAGCCCAAAGGCTTTAGGGTTTAGCCCACTAATCTAATATATTAGGGTTCAAAAACCCTAATTCCTCCACTCCACACTCTCTTTCACGCCTCCCTCTCCCTCTCCTCCAACCAAGAACTTTTCTCTTGTGTTCATCCCTAACTTCAATCATTGGTATGTTTGTAATTTTGATTGTTCTCCAATTCTATCATTTTATGTAGCATCTTATGTTGTTATTTTGATGTAGTAATCTCTCTACTTCTACCCTTTCTTTTAGATGTATGTATCTTAGTGTTAGATCTGAATACACCACCTCATTACATCATCATTGATGTACATATGAGTGTGAGTGTATGTGAAAGATCACTACAAAACCCTAAATTGAAAATCATGATCTTAGGGTTTTGTACTTGGATTTATGATTAAGTTCTTCTAGTTTTCATATGGCTAAATGAATCCCTAATGATCTCTAATCCTTTTTAGTACCACAATATTTATGGGGACTAAATAGGATGAGTTGGTACATCCTAGAATGTATCCCAAAGAGAAAAGGGTGGATTGGCCAAGATATGTCATTAAAGGTTATGTTTCTGCTTCAATCAGATTCGGTAACCATTTTGTAAAAATCATATCTCGAGTTCTAGAACTCAAATGGACCCCATATCAGTGCCCAAAGTTCACAAATCTAGTTAGGCAACTTTCTTAAAAGGCACCCTCGATAAAAAGGACCTTACCTATGGTCAACAACAGCTTCTCTGTTGTTGGGTCTGATCCGGGTCTGCTGTGATATGTCATTTTGTTTTTATCATTATGAGGGTTTGGGAAATGATCCTGAGTGATTCCAAATACCCACATGTACATTACATAGTTAATTTAATATCTGGAGAAAATGGGTCATTAATTCTCAATATAACTTGGTTAGAATGGACCCACACTCTAGGTTAATGGACAGTCACCAGCTCATGCTGATTCTGTGATTGACCAACTTGTGATTTTTATATCTAGAGCCTTGGAAACCCTTTTTAATCGATTCCAACTCTGAGACTTGTCTTTTTGTGTCTAATGTGCCTCTGATTTTTGGTTGGGGCTAATTCCACCCACAAGTTGGGTAGAATTGGCCAACACCACCTGACTGTCCGTCCAAAGACTGCAGTGACAAGTCTTTTTGTAAAATTCATATCTCTTACGTCTTTTGGAGTTATGAGGAGTTCCTTATGGTTCTGGAAACCTAAGCCATTGTAGTTTCTTACAAAAATTATTTAATCCTATGTTTCTATTGTGCATTTTGGAGTAATTCAGTCCCGATCAGCAGGACTGTTTTAGAGTCCTTGCTGTGATTACTCCCTTCTCATTTCTTAGTTTCACAACTTCACTCTTCTAACCTTTAGTTCTATTTAGGTGAAGCCTTGAAGTTTGCACAAGCTTGGTAGTCTTATATTGACTCCTATCTGTTACTCACTCACTCAAGGTGAGTTCTCTCACACCGTTGTATTAGTGTTTATGTTTGCTAGATAGCTCGTGTGTGATTGTTTAGATATAATATTTAAAGCATGCTATATTATTGTTATAAAATCGTACATGTGCACTGTATGTGATTGATTAATACTATGAGGGGTAGTTAGGTAAGATCACCAACGTTATACTCTTTATGAGGTGCGGGGATCGGGGCCAAAGGATACGGGATTTACCCGGTGCGGCTCAAACCTACAAGTCCTCCCTACTAATATAAGCATTGATTTGTTCCTTGCTTATTAATGTAATTATAATTGGAATTGGATTTGAATTAGTAAATGTGAATATTGATATGATGTCTGTGTTTGAATTCACTAAGCTTTATGCTTACGGTTCTCCCTAACATTTTCAGGTATTAAGATTAAAGAGGCTGAGGCGTGACTCGGAGCACCGGGATACCACTACTAGAAGAGTTTCTATTTTGGGACATTATTATTATTTTGCTTCCGCACATTATTATGTTTATTTCGTCATAATTTGGTTTTGTGATACTTATCTTTTGTAAACTCGTAGCTTCTTTTATAAAAGTTGTTTTAAAAAGTTCAAATATTTTGTGAAAATTTTTGGGTGTGACAAGTTGGTATCAGAGCACACGTTTGAGAGAACTAGGCATTCTTAGGAATGTTCTAGACTCAAATTTGAGGCTCTTAAAATTTTGTTCCCCTTAAAATAAATTTCTAAAAGAATTTTCTTTAAAATTTTGAAGACTAGTAGTGGAAGATCCCAGGGTGTGCCGGTCAGCCAAGTAAGCCTTGTTTCTTATACTTTTATTTTGATAGATTATTGCACCTTGAATTGTTATTAGGAGCTTTGCCTTGAATTGTTATTAGGAGCTTTGCCTTTAGACTTATCATTAGCTAGCCCTAAAATTGTTAAATTTTCCCCTAGGCTAGTAATACCATGTGAGAGAGAGTTGTTTAAATAACCGGCTAGAGCGAACTGGAACATTTGAAACTAGACGCGAATGCAAGATTGGAATTTGTGTGGAAGGTAGTAGAAGGGCCCCTACTATTTGAAGCACCGATGCCAATCTCGTGTCGGGGCAAGGTTGAAAATATCCAGTGAGCTGAGTGTTCCGTCTTCATAGAAATATCTAGGACGAATAAATCCTAATAATCTCTTTACTCTGCGAATATAGATGGCTCCGGCTACTCGTCTAAATCAGACCCAAATGGAGCAAGTTAGGGAACTCATCGCTGAAGAATTTAACAATGCCTTCAACGACCTCATTCCGAATGTCACTACCGACATCATTACCCAAGTTCGTGCCCTCTTGGATGAGCGTTTCGCAGCTGTTCACGGAGGAGCTTTACCCGCGCCTCTTGTTCGCGACTCAGCCTATTACTATGAGAAGTTCTCTAAGTGCCACCCCCTCAGTGGAATGGTGACTTGAATCCAGTAGAGGCTAAGCACTGGATTGCCGATATTGAAAGCGCCCTCATGACTTGCGGGTGCCCAGACCAGTTCAAGGTTGTTGTTGTGATGAGCCAGCTGAGGAAGAAGGCGAATGCCTGGTGGAAGACTGTTACGACATTGTTGACTGAGGATGAGCTGAGAGCCATGACTTGGGCCCAGTTTGTGGAGAGGTTTGAGAAGCAGTATGTGCCCAAGGTGGAGCAGCAGCGGATGCTGCAGCAGTTTATGACCTTTGAGCAGACTTCAGAGTGCGTGTCAGATCTGAATGCCAAGTTCCTGGAGATGATGTCTTTCTGTCCCTCATTTGCCGGAGATGAGGCATGGTTGGTTAGCAGGTATAAGGATGCCCTTCGTACGGAGATACGGGAGTTTGTGAGCATGCAGGAGTTCACAACACTGTCAGCTGTTATGGATGCCGCTAGGAGGAGGGAGATTGAGTTACAGACCCAGCAGCACAAGAGGAAAGCGGACCACGCCCTGACCAAGACGTCCGGTGATGCAAATAAGAAGCAGAAGAACGGTGGGAAGACGAGATACGAGTATAGGCCGTCTGCAGGACAGGACGACAAGAGTCGGTTAGTGTGTTACAACTGTAAGAAGCCGGGTCATCATTGGAAGAATTGCAAGTCCTCAGTGGTGGTGGCATCACCACAGGTTCCCTCTTCGGTTCCTACCTGTTTTAACTGCAACGAGAAGGGACACAAAAAGCCTGATTGCCCATTGTTGAAGAATAGTGGTGGAGGCGGGGGTATGAAACCCGCGGGTGCATCGTCATCTAAGGGAACTACCATGGTGACACGAGGACGTGTTCACCAACTGACTGCAGAGGAGCCGGCGATTACCGCGACTGTGGCGGGTAAAATCCCCTTTCCTTCATTCTCCTTCACTCTTGCATTGTTTAAATTTGACGGTAGTTTAAATATTGTTTATATGTTGTGGATCAGGCACTTATTTATTAGACTCCGAGCCCGCTGTTGTCATGTTCGACAGCGGTGCTACTCATTCTTTTGTATCTCGCACATTCATTAATCGTCTGGGTCGTAGTATCGGAAAACTGGCTCGCCCAATGGTTATTGAAGTTGCCGATAACCGTATGATTTATGTCACCGACGTGTATCGGGGCTGTACTCTTGAATTTTCCGGGGTTGAATTCCCTATTGATCTTATTCCCATTGCGATGCGAGATCTTTGTGTTATCGTGGGTATGGATTGGCTTGACGCGTTTGATGCAGAAATCCTCTGTCGAAAGAAACAAGTTCGCGTTCGAAACCCTAAGGGCGGAGAACTTATCATTCAGGGAGATACTCCTCGTTTGGCCATCGCTTCTTGTTCTGCTGCCAGGGTACTTAATGGAATTCCGGTTGTTTCCGACTTCAGCGTTGTTTTTCCGGAGGAACTCCCTGGCTTGCCCCCTATTCGGCAAGTGGAGTTCCGCATTGATCTATTGTCGGGTGCGACTCCGATAGCTAAAGCTCCATATCGGTTGGCGCCACCCGAAATGAAAGAACTCCAGGAGCAACTTCAAGAGTTAAGTAGTAAGGGTTTTATACGGCCTAGCTCTTCGCCATGGGGTGCTCCTATTCTTTTTGTCAAGAAGAAGGATGGCACCCAGCGTATGTGTATCGATTATAGGGAGCTGAACAAGCGCACGATAAAGAACAGATACCCGCTACCACGTATTGACGACCTTTTTGATCAGCTGCAGGGAGCATCTTGGTTCTCCAAGATTGATTTACGGTCCGGTTACCACCAGATGCGAGTCCGAGAAGAAGACATTGAGAAGACCGCATTCCGTACTCGCTATGGGCATTATGAGTTCGTGGTGATGCCTTTTGGGCTCACCAATGCACCCGCCGCTTTTATGGACCTCATGAATCGGGTGTGCAGCCCGATGCTTGACCACTCTGTTATTGTGTTTATTGACGACATATTAGTCTACTCTAAGACGAAGGAGGAGCATGAGCAACATCTTCGGGAAGTTTTGGAGACCCTCGCGAGAGAAAAGCTTTATGCTAAGCTCTCGAAGTGTGAGTTTTGGTTAGAAGAGGTTCAGTTTTTGGGGCATGTGGTGAACAAAGAAGGTATCAAGGTCGACCAAGCCAAAGTGAAAACCATTAAGCAGTGGGAGGTTCCAAAAACGCCTTCCGAAATTCGTAGCTTTTTGGGTTTGGCTGGTTACTACCGTAGATTCATAGAAAATTTCTCCAAGATTGTGTTACCACTTACCCGACTGACCAAGAAATCAGAGAAATTTGTGTGGGGCCCGGAACAGCAAGCGGCGTTTGATGAATTGAGATCCCGATTATGTGATGCACCAATCTTGGCCCTAATGGATGGGGTGGAGGATATAGTGGTTTATTGTGACGCATCACTTCTGGGTTTTGGTGCAGTACTGATGCAGCGAGGCAGGGTTATAGCCTACGCCTCTCGACAGCTAAAACCCCACGAGCAAAATTACCCCACTCACGACTTGGAGCTTGGAGCTGTGGTATTTGCCCTCAAGATTTGGAGAAATTATCTCTATGGGGTAAAGTTTATTGTATATACCGACCATAAGAGCTTGAAGTATTTGTTCGATCAGCGAGATCTGAACATGAGGCAGATTAGATGGCTGGATGTGGTGAAAGACTATGACTGTGAAATTCACTACCACCCCGGTAAAGCTAATGTGGTGGCTGATGCTCTCAGTCGTAAACCGTCTGCCGAGCCCATTCGAGCTAGGTGCCTCCGTATGACGATGGTGTCACCCTTGCTGGACCTGATCCGTGACGCTCAGAAGACGGCAACGAGCATCAAGCGGGAGAAAATTGAGAATGAACTGCCTAAAATGGAACTCGATAGTCGAGGTTTGTTGACCCGCCATGGTAGAGTTTGGGTTCCATTTACAGGAGGCAACCGTAAAACCTTAATGGAGGAAGCTCACAAGTCTAAATTCTCCATACATCCAGGTGCTACCAAAATGTATCTGGATCTTCGGGAGGGTTACTGGTGGCACGGAATGAAGAATGATGTAGCCCGGTTTGTGGAAGAATGTATGACTTGCCGGAAGGTCAAGGCGGAGCACCAGAAACCGCATGGGAAATTGCAACCTTTGGAGATTCCGGAATGGAAATGGGAGCATCTGACCATGGATTTTATCACTAAGCTACCTAGGACTGCCCGTGGAGCTGATACTATTTGGGTGATTGTCGACCGTCTAACTAAGAGCGCTCACTTCTTGGCCATAAAGGAGAGTTCACCTGCAAAGAAGTTGGCCGAGATCTTTGATCGTGAGATTGTCTCATTGCATGGTGTGCCCGTTTCTATTGTCTCCGACCGTGACACCCGTTTTACTTCTCGGTTTTGGCGGAAATTTCAGGAAGAGATGGGTACACGATTACACTTTAGCACAGCCTTCCACCCGCAGACGGACGGGCAGAGTGAGAGGACGATTCAGACACTGGAAGACATGCTTCGGGCATGTGCGATCGATTTTGGGGGTAGTTGGGATGATCACTTGCATCTAGCTGAGTTCTCCTATAACAACAGTTATCACTCCAGCATTAAGATGCCCCCGTATGAAGCCTTGTATGGAAGGAAGTGTAGAACGCCTGTTTGTTGGGGCGAGGTAGGGCAGAGGGTACTTGGGAGTACCGAGATCGTGCTGCAAACTACGGAAAAGATTCAGGTGATACGAGACCATTTGGCCACGGCAAGGAGTCGTCAGAAAAGCTATGCCGACAAAAGACGCTCAGACCTTGAATTTCAGGTGGGAGACTCTGTGTTGTTAAAAGTCTCTCCCTGGAAAGGCGTAATCCGTTTCCGGAAGCGGGGAAAGCTAGGACCACGATTCATTGGACCATACAAGGTCATTGCTCGTGTTGGGGAGGTGGCCTATCGTTTAGAGTTACCTGTAGAGCTCAGCCTGATCCATGACACCTTCCACGTTTCTCAACTGCGGAAGTGTGTTGTTGATGAGACCACAGTGGTACCATTGGAGGATATTCAGATTGATGAGCGTCTCAACTATGTTGAGCAACCAGTCGCGATTCTAGATCGGGAAACGAAGACCCTTCGGAACAAAACTATAAACTTGGTTAAGGTTCAGTGGCGACATAGACGGGGTTCGGAATGGACGTGGGAACCGGAGGAGGAGATGAGGGCTCATTATCCGGATTTATTTGTTGGCAATGACTTCGAGGACGAAGTCCGTTCCTAGTGGGGGAGATTTGTAACGCCCCGGTTTTTCTCGGTACGTTATTTATTTTAATTAATTAATTATGAGACATTATATTAATTTAATTAATTAAGGCATGATTAATTAAAAGATTTGGGCTTATAGTTATTCCCATCTTTTAATCATATAATTAAGTCCATGGGTTTATAGCCAAACCCAATTAAAGCTTAAATGGTCTTCTAGCCCAAAGGCTTTAGGGTTTAGCCCACTAATCTAATATATTAGGGTTCAAAAACCCTAATTCCTCCACTCCACACTCTCTTTCACGCCTCCCTCTCCCTCTCCTCCAACCAAGAACTTTTCTCTTGTGTTCATCCCTAACTTCAATCATTGGTATGTTTGTAATTTTGATTGTTCTCCAATTCTATCATTTTATGTAGCATCTTATGTTGTTATTTTGATGTAGTAATCTCTCTACTTCTACCCTTTCTTTTAGATGTATGTATCTTAGTGTTAGATCTGAATACACCACCTCATTACATCATCATTGATGTACATATGAGTGTGAGTGTATGTGAAAGATCACTACAAAACCCTAAATTGAAAATCATGATCTTAGGGTTTTGTACTTGGATTTATGATTAAGTTCTTCTAGTTTTCATATGGCTAAATGAATCCCTAATGATCTCTAATCCTTTTTAGTACCACAATATTTATGGGGACTAAATAGGATGAGTTGGTACATCCTAGAATGTATCCCAAAGAGAAAAGGGTGGATTGGCCAAGATATGTCATTAAAGGTTATGTTTCTGCTTCAATCAGATTCGGTAACCATTTTGTAAAAATCATATCTCGAGTTCTAGAACTCAAATGGACCCCATATCAGTGCCCAAAGTTCACAAATCTAGTTAGGCAACTTTCTTAAAAGGCACCCTCGATAAAAAGGACCTTACCTATGGTCAACAACAGCTTCTCTGTTGTTGGGTCTGATCCGGGTCTGCTGTGATATGTCATTTTGTTTTTATCATTATGAGGGTTTGGGAAATGATCCTGAGTGATTCCAAATACCCACATGTACATTACATAGTTAATTTAATATCTGGAGAAAATGGGTCATTAATTCTCAATATAACTTGGTTAGAATGGACCCACACTCTAGGTTAATGGACAGTCACCAGCTCATGCTGATTCTGTGATTGACCAACTTGTGATTTTTATATCTAGAGCCTTGGAAACCCTTTTTAATCGATTCCAACTCTGAGACTTGTCTTTTTGTGTCTAATGTGCCTCTGATTTTTGGTTGGGGCTAATTCCACCCACAAGTTGGGTAGAATTGGCCAACACCACCTGACTGTCCGTCCAAAGACTGCAGTGACAAGTCTTTTTGTAAAATTCATATCTCTTACGTCTTTTGGAGTTATGAGGAGTTCCTTATGGTTCTGGAAACCTAAGCCATTGTAGTTTCTTACAAAAATTATTTAATCCTATGTTTCTATTGTGCATTTTGGAGTAATTCAGTCCCGATCAGCAGGACTGTTTTAGAGTCCTTGCTGTGATTACTCCCTTCTCATTTCTTAGTTTCACAACTTCACTCTTCTAACCTTTAGTTCTATTTAGGTGAAGCCTTGAAGTTTGCACAAGCTTGGTAGTCTTATATTGACTCCTATCTGTTACTCACTCACTCAAGGTGAGTTCTCTCACACCGTTGTATTAGTGTTTATGTTTGCTAGATAGCTCGTGTGTGATTGTTTAGATATAATATTTAAAGCATGCTATATTATTGTTATAAAATCGTACATGTGCACTGTATGTGATTGATTAATACTATGAGGGGTAGTTAGGTAAGATCACCAACGTTATACTCTTTATGAGGTGCGGGGATCGGGGCCAAAGGATACGGGATTTACCCGGTGCGGCTCAAACCTACAAGTCCTCCCTACTAATATAAGCATTGATTTGTTCCTTGCTTATTAATGTAATTATAATTGGAATTGGATTTGAATTAGTAAATGTGAATATTGATATGATGTCTGTGTTTGAATTCACTAAGCTTTATGCTTACGGTTCTCCCTAACATTTTCAGGTATTAAGATTAAAGAGGCTGAGGCGTGACTCGGAGCACCGGGATACCACTACTAGAAGAGTTTCTATTTTGGGACATTATTATTATTTTGCTTCCGCACATTATTATGTTTATTTCGTCATAATTTGGTTTTGTGATACTTATCTTTTGTAAACTCGTAGCTTCTTTTATAAAAGTTGTTTTAAAAAGTTCAAATATTTTGTGAAAATTTTTGGGTGTGACAATATCATAATTATAACAGCCTTTGTGGCTAGGAGATTGGATTTGATATCCAAATTATAACGGCCTTCGTGGCTAGGAGATTGTACTTAATTGTCCAACATACGACCTTTGTGGCTAGAAGGTTGGGCTTAATTGCCCGACATATTTGGTTGAAACCTTTCTGGTTCATATGATAAAGGAACTATATATTAGAAATGGTGAACAAATGGGGAATTACATTGTATTAAGACTTCACTTGTCTTATTTTTCTTTACACATGTTAAATTGTTTATATGGTTACTCATTGAGCTTTATTGCTCACGATATATATGTGTGATGTCCCTGCAGGTGAGCGTGACCCTAGTAAGGGTAAGGATGTAGCCCGTGGCTAAGGACATAGGGCATGTAGATGACGACAGTAGTAGCCCGGCTTAGAAGGCATTTATTTTGTTTTTGTACTCTTTGATACACTTGTACCCTTTATATGTAACTTATACACCTAATTATATGGTTTTGCGTGTTAAAACTATGTTTTCAAAGTGAAAATTTTTGGGTGTATTTGTTTTCAAAAACCGGGTATTACAAGTTGGTATCAGAGTCGTGGTTTAAGTGAACTAGGCGTTTGTAAAAAAGATTCCTGGACTTAAACCTTGAGAGATAGTAGACGTGTTGTCCAGTTAGGTGTATATAAATATAATGTTGTATATAACCTAATTGTTTGTTGAATTTTGAAGTATGAGAAGCACACGAAGTAACCCTACACGAGGAAATTCGGTGTAAGACCCGTTCCGCCGAGGCGCGGCCCGGATGGATCTGCGGCGCGGCTTGGGGAGATTCTGGGTTCGCGCACGATTTGTACACCGTAGTTATGAAAAACCCTAATTTGGATTTAAACACCTATATAAAGGGTTCTAGCCCTAGGGTTCGTGTTTTTGGAAGTTTCCTGGAGTAGAGTTGACTGGTTTCAGCAGAGGCTCTTCGGTTTCAAGGCTTTGGAGGTTTTTGGAGATTGGAAGAAGGAGATACAACACAAGGGAAGGCTTGTAACGGATCGTGTGCACCATTCCATTTTTCAGAAGTAAGGTAAGAAGATCTACTCTTCTGACTTTACTTTTCTTCCCGTTATATAAGTGTTATCCTTTGATTAGTAGTATTGATGACTTGTAACACTTAGGGTTTTGGACCATGGACATGTATGGACTTGCATGTCCATAAGGAAGTGACCGTAGGGTAGTTTCTGATCCGAGGAAGGGTATAGAGAGGAACCCTAGCCGCTGACTGTACTGATTAAGAGCTAATAAGATTTCGGATTAATACGAGTCCGCGATGCAGACTGGCTATGTCAGCGACGCGGATTCGGCTAAACCCCGTAACTATGCGAAGATAGCCGCGCCGCGTAGGGTGAGGAGCCATGCCACGGCGAGCGACTGTTTGACCTAAAAGCTTATTTTCGACCAATGTTGGTTAGCAAACGTTGGGTCTGACCTTTAGGCAAGTCTATGGGAGTTTGGTCAGTGCTTGATATGTTGTGTATGTAGGATTTAGGTGTATGGACGAGCTAAGTAGGGGATATTAGAGGATATCTACACGGTTACGAATCAGGTGAGTATCCTCACCTTACTATATGATGTTGCATGTTAGGCATCTTGTGTGTTATTTACAGTTATATGATTTGTTCTATAATTGTGGTTATATGTTGTTGGGCTCAGTACTGATGTGTGTCCCCTCGTAGCTGTTGTATGGCGAGTTGGACTATTGCCTTTTCCCATAGCTGTCGTATGATGGGCTAGGTCATAACCGGGAACTCATAGCTGTTGTATGATGGGTAGAACCGCTCCTTGTCCATAGTGGTTGTATGATGGACGCCCGTAGCTGTTGTATAACGGGTAGGGTCGGGTCGTTCTCGAGGACGGGTTGTTTAATATGTGGGCATGTATGGTAATTTGTGGACTCACTAAGCTTTAAGCTTAAACGTTAATTTTATAACATCTCAGGTATTTCAAATGACAAAGGGAAGGGCAAGGCCTGACGGCAGCGCATCGCATACAAGAGATTTATTTTAATGAACTATGTTAAGATTTTCAAATGTTTCCGGTGTTGATTTAATAAATTTGTTGAACAGTATTATTCTTTTTAATAAAGATTTTGTTGGAACCTTGGTAATAAATAAAATTTTATAATTGTGAATTTGGGGCATTACAAATTGGTATCAGAGCCAGGTTTGAGGGATTTGGATGAACTGTCTTGGGAATCCAAACTCAAACTTAGGACTGAGCGATTTTGTTAAGAAAATGTTTTTGGAAAGCTAAAATTTAATAAGAGAAGATGCGATGTGAACCGTCAACCGAGCTCAAGTAAGTTTGTGATTCCCAATTACCCATGCCAAGTTTGTGCTATGTATTATGCTAGGATGTAGAATTTCCTGGATAATATACTCTATAGACTGTTTTGTGCAATATATGCTGCTTTAGAATTCTATGCTAGTGTCGTTAGGTTGCTTAGTGAATGCTGGTAGGTTATATATAATTAGGGTAAGATGGCCTAAGAATTCTTGGTCCGGCCTTACTGGCTGTTCCTTGTTTGGTTGTGACTTTAGGGTAGGATCAGTTATTCAAACATCTATCTTATTCCCGATTGTGTACGGCTGTGCGTCCGTGAGGCGACTCGACGACGTTAGCAGTAGTTCTCTTAGGCACGTGTGGGAGGGAGAATTAGGTCAATGATTAGGCACCACGGTGCATGATCACAGGATTCATAGGAAGTGGTTTTAGTGTATGTGCGACAATTTAGGGGGATGGTTGATGAACTTGGAACAAGGGCGAATAGGTGTGGAAGGTAGTACCAGGCCAGTACTACCGAAAGCACAGGATTCACGCTTGCATCAAGGGTAGTCAACCAAAGTCCTAGAAAGTCGAGTAGTTGGGTAAGCAGGTGTAACCTGAGTATTAATATTCGAATTTTTGCGAATCAGAATGGCAATCACCCGAAGTAACGGTGGACCAAGTGCGGGTATCTCGAATGGGGATAATTCGGTTGATGAGAAACTTCGCGACTTGATCGCTGCAGAGGTTTCACGAGAAGTGGTGGCGGCAGTATCTCAATTCTTTGGCACCACAAAGGCTGAACTGATGGAAATGCTCGAGGAGCGACTGGCTGCACAAGGTTCATCGTGGGCCAGGGATGCAAGCTATAAGGACTTTTCGGATTGTTCGCCTCCGATGTTCGATGGGGGCAGGGATCCGATTGTTAGTATGCTGTGGATTTCAGCGGTGGAGGGTGCCTTCCGTACCTGTTCATGTCCTGAGAATTCCAAGGTAACATTTGCGGTGAATCTTCTGAGAGAGGGTGCGAAAGATTGGTGGGAAATACGAACGAAAGATCTCACCCCTGCTCAGTTGGAAATGGAACGCTTGGCACACGAGTACCTGAATCTGACCTAGACCACTGAGACGGTGACGGAGATCACCAAAAAGTTTAATGAGCGAGCACTCTTCTGTCCAGAGTTTGCGGCAACTGAGCGCATAAGGATGACTCGATATTTGGCGATGCTTAGCACAGACATTCGAGAATTTGTGTCTGCTACTAGGCACCAAACTCTTACTGATATGATCGCGGCCGTTCAGGCCCGAGAGTTGGAATTGGAAACCCAACAAAGGCAGAAGCGTCCGGCGCCTACTCAGATTCAGCAGGCGTCAAAGAAGTTTCGAGGGGCAGATCAGGGAAAGCAAGGGCAAAGGAGCCTGGGTAAGTGTAATAAGTGTGGGAAGAATCATGAAGGGCGTTGCTAGGTACTAATATGTCATAAGTGTGGAAAGGAAGGCCACTATGCCAAGGATTGCCGACAGGAGGCCAAGATTTGTTTTAATTGTAATCAGGTGGGCCACTTCAAGGCCCAGTGTCCCCTTCTGACACGGGGAACGGTCCAAAATCCAGCGCCCACTACTCTTCGAATTACTGATGGTAGGCAGGGGAAAGGGGAAACCCCTAAGACCAAGGGTCGAGTGACATCGCAGCGGTCGTCATGCGGTCAAAAATAAGAAAATACCTAACACACACACTTAGTATAGTGGAAGTCAGGGTCGATCCACAGGAGTTACGTGGTCGAGACAGGTGACATATTACCAACTGTAATGTCACGCTACAGTCAGAGGACCTAATTCCTAACTTTTTCCAAAACAATCCCAAAAGAACATAAACTAAAACAATTCCAAGCAAGCATTAACTAAACTAAACTACTTACTAAACCTTGTTACCTACTGAAATTAGAAGTACATCTCCAATTCAGAAGCAATCAAAGGCAATCCAAACATCAAACACAATCCAATTACTCAAAAATCATTCACAAGCATAAATACCGAAAAACTAAGCAATTAACATAAACCAAATGATTATCATTAACCAAATCAGATCCAACAGGTTCAAAATAGTAACCAAACTTATTAAAAACAAAAACAAATAGTCAATGTCAATGGTTGTCACTCCCAAAGACACTAGCCACTATCACTAACTATTTAACTAATTGAAAATTAAAGATAAAAACATGAAAAATACCAAAAGATGGTTGCTGAAGCTAAATCTCGGAGTCAAAGAGCCTTGGGGGTCGATTTCACACCAGGTCTTCGCTAATTTTTTCGACCTAAGAGCCTCTATTTATAGTTGCAAAAATCTCGAGACCGCGCCGCGCATAAGTAGATCTCGCGTCACGCATAGGGGTTTATCCCTGTTTTATCAGCATTTGAATTCTTTCCACCGCCTCATACCCGCGTCGCGCGTTTGTGAATTCCACGGCACGCGTACGTCTTTGCCTGATTTTGCCTTGATCTTCACACTTCTTCCAAATTGCACGCTTTTGGTCCCTGTTTTCATTATTTCTTTCCAAACAAGTGCTGGAACGAAAAGTGAGAATACCACGATGTATATGATATAATTTCACTAAGAATAGGGCTCAACAACGACTAAAATATGTGATATTACTAGGCGTTGTCAAACACCCCACACTTGTGCCTTGCTTGTCCCCAAGCAAGAGAGTTTTTAATAGATTTTAACTAAGACTCAAACAATTTTTGACTGTGTTCAGTTTCAAAGCTTATTACCTTATGAGTTAGAGTGAAATAGTTCGTGAAAACAGAATCGGAATGTTCTTTGGAATTCATGGCTTTCTAGAGAACCCTTGATTACAAATTTTCTGTCTACAATGAAGTGTACGTACTTATTCAGATTCTAAAGGCCATAAAAGAACTATCCATGACTTTCGATGTTGTCCGTGTAACGAGCTTTCAGAAATACCATCCCAGACCAGATGATCTTAGGTGGCAAGGTACATAAGGCCCACCCATTTTAGGCCTACCAGCTTGAACAACAAAGGCCACAGATTGACAGTTCCTTCCTAAATTCCAATCCTAAAACAGTCCAATCTTCTAAACTCATAAAACTCAACTTATTTGACTAAACTAATAGCATGATTGCAACAACATAGTATTTCTCGAAAAATACTAATGCTATAAACAATCACAAACTATTCATTTCAAAATTATAACCTATTAAAAATTTTGAAAAAGTTGCTAAAAATTTTGAAAATCGGTCATTTCCCGCAAAAATTTCAAAAACACTATTTTTTCGACCTTCCACACCCCACACTTAAAACCGTACAACGTCCCCGTTGTACAAAAATTATTTAGAACTAGGGAGAAAGAGTTACCCCTTTGGACGGTAGATTGCTTGGTTGGTGCTCGGTGTCACAGGTACAAATGTGAACAAAAAGGTCCTCGATTTCGCATTCTGGAGTTGTAGCGCAACAGTGAACACGCCAGTGGTCAAGATAAGTGGAGGGGGCATGGTGACCCCACACTTTCTTGAAACAACTCCTCCATTTTGGTGTCACATGCATGACTCACAAAAAGATTAAACGCAAATAGAATAAACAACTAAAATATAAACAAACAAAAGATAGAAAGTGTCATAAGTATAGTACAGATATCCAAAAGAAAATAAGAAAAATACATCAATCGCCACCTGGTGGCCTGGAAGAACCAGCCTCGTGATCGTGAGCTCGAGCTGGGAATGGTCGGGGGCGGTGTCCCTGCTGTGTGGCTAACTCCAAAAGTATCCCTCCGATCCACTCCAACTGCTCCTCCATCCTAGCGACCCGATCCTACAATCGCCTCAGCTCTGTCGCCTCGTGCTGTGGCTGTGGTGCTGGCTCTGCTGGTGCTGCCGGTCTCCGGCGTCTCCTACCCGGCTGGGCGTAAGCTGGCTGGGGGTCCTGGGGTGCCTCAGTCGCCACCCTCACGCACTGACCTGGGCGCTGCTGCTCTATAAGCCCATGTTCTTCGGGGCTCGCGCCGAAGTGCGAGTTGGAGGTAAAGAAGTCAAGGAGGCCACAACAGGAGCAGTAAGGATCTGGTACGAATGGGCCAAGCGGGTGATGTAATGCCCGCGGGCCAGAGGACTGCTGGCTGATGCACCCGTCGCATGGGTGGATAGGGAGACGGCTAGAGCGAATGGGAGGTGAAGGAACCTGGAAGGGTCAAGGAGGACCCAGAGATACGTCATGTCCTCGTCGGACACCTTCTCGCCCCCCTCTCTATGCATGATGGAGGTGGAGACGATGCGGTGCATGAGTTGGTGAAGCGGATCACGGAGATGGCTCTCCCTGGATGTCCCCGCCTCATAAAACACATTGGACAACGGTGTCCAAACCTCTGCATTGGCAGCCCTGGCGGGCTGCCCCAGAGTGCACGCCAGAAGAAACTGCATGAAATGGCGGTGCTGGAGGTCCGCCTCTGTATAAATGTCGGTGCCCCTCCCAAACTCCCAGAGATTGCACTCCCTATGCACTCCCCCAATCTAAATCATACCAGTCTGGAATGGGCCTCTATCGACCCTGGTGCAAAACGGACAGTAGATAGGAACTCCAAAAGAAGCTCGGTGTATACTGTGTCCTCCTGGTTGGCCATAAGCCTATCCTAGCCTCGACAAGTGAATGAAGCATCCCCGTGGGTCCATGTGCGGTGGAGGAATGGCTTGATCTCTCCCCAAAGCCCTGCGTCTCTGAGGATATCCCTGTCGATGATCGTCGCCTCGAGAACCCGGCGACCTACGAGTGCATCCCTCCTACTGGCAAACTCAACAGAGCTATCCAATCCCTCAGGAAACTGGATAAACTGGTGGTCTAGTCTGAACGACATCTGCACAAAAGAAAAAAATTTGCAATTTAAGTCCTTTTCATTCCCACCACACCGCGGCGCGGCCCAAGAACTATGGCGCGACGCGGCGAGCGGCTGTTTCCAATTCCAAATCCAAAATCACGATTTAACCTCTTTAAACTCAATCCAACTACACTACAAGGTAGCCTAAGTACCGACTAACTCATCTAGGGTCATTATTTGGCAAAATAAACACCCTACGAGTCAGCATTGACGATTTCTAAGTTTTTGGAGAAATCAACCAAATCAAGTGCCTAATCACTAGTTTTAGCAAGTAAAAGCTAGTTAGAATGACGTACCTTGGTGGCGAGAATGAAATGAGCAAGAAAAAAACGAGAAATTTGCGATGATTAGAGCTCTGCGGCGTGGTGTGTGTGAATAATGTTGCGGCTTACCTTATTATCGAAGAAAACCGACCGATCGATTCCCGCGGCGCGGATATGAGCGAACCGCGGTGCGCGTACCCCCAAATCAACCCCTGCGCATCGGGTTGGTTTACGAACCCGCGGCACGCAATTTGCTTGATCATGGCGCGGTCATCAAAAATTCAAATTCTTCAAAACAACCCCACACTTGCCTTGGACCAATAATACCTGCAAATGACGATGATATAATCTTCCTAATTACTCCTAAGAATACAGATCCTAACCTATGAAAAGATGGGTTGCCTCCCAACAAGCGCTAAGTTTAACGTCTTCAGCTAGACATACTATTCTTACTCCTATTCTTCTTGAATTCCTGATGGCATCTTCTTGTGATCTGGCGCGAAATTGTGAGCCATCATTGACATCAATGAAGTGAGTTGAGTCATCCTGTCACTAACCCCGCTAATCCATTGTTGTTGAGCTTCCAGGAGTTGAAAGACCTTTGCTTCTCTTTCCCTTGCATATTTCTCATGCTGCTGGTGCCTTGCCTCCAACATCTCCATCATGTCCAGCAGCTGCTCCTTGTCAATGGTGGACAATGGATGCTCCTTTATTTCCTTTAAAACTTCCTCTTTTCCTCCTTCTCCCGTCCGCGTCCATATTTTTCTTTTGTCCCTAACCCCAGGCTCCATCAGCAAGTTGCTCTCCAAATTCTTATCATCATACCCTTGAGGTAGAGATATGGGACTTTCGAACATATTTAACTTTCTTTTTCTCGACCCAAAGAAGTTATCCAAATCTCCTGTTTTGCAATCAATAATAGCACCCGCTGTAGCCAAGAACGGACGTCCTAATATTAATGCGGGCGCATCCTCCTGACTCTCATATTCCATGACTAAAAAGTCCACTGGGTAAAAGAAATCCCCAACTTTCACTATAACATTGGTCAGCTTACCTAGGGATACTTTGGTTGACTGGTCAGCCAACTGTAACACGGTCTTTGCCGGCTCTAATTCCTCATTCTTGTATTTATCATACAAGTATCCCGGTAGCACATTCACACTTGCTCCCAAATCCAGCAAGGTGTTCCTAATGACCACATCTCCTACAGTAGCAGTGATCAGTGGTGACCCAGTATCCTTTTCTTTCTTGGGCAGTATTCCCAACAGTGCCTCACTAGCTTTAATTGTCAACCTCACAGTGTCAGGAGTGGAAGTCTTGCTTTTTCCATTTTTCTCGCACATCTCCTGAAGAATTCTTGTATCCTGAGGAGCGTTCTCAAGTTCATCCCACAAGGGTTGGTTCATCGATGGCCCCGTCAATTTGGGCGCTTCTTGCTTTGTCTTTCCCTTCTTATCCTTCTTCCTTTGTTTAATTCCAGCTATTAATGGCTGCTTTTCCTCTTGGCCATCCTTGTTCTTCTTTGGTTGAGTTTCCTTCTCAACGGGAATTTCCTTTAATTCCGTGTCTTTCCTATTCTCCTTTTCAATTTCCACCTTTTCCTTAACTTCTTCTTCTTTTTCACTCTCAACCTCATTTCCCGAATCTAGCAGATCTTCCAGGGTGACCTTCCTCCATTCAGCCTCGACAGTGTTGACATGTTCCTTTCCGGCCCGCTGACCATGGGTCGGATTGACTTCTGTGGTACTTGGAAGCTTCCCATTATCTCTTTTTCGTTGGTCTTCAGCCATTTGGGCGATTTGCCTCTCCATATTGATGATGGCTTTCGCATTGGCCTGCGATTGCTGCTGTGTTATGTTGAACATCTCATACATTTTCGCGACCATATCCTCCTGAGTCTCTGGGGCATTGTTGATGGAGTTATTGGGCCCCCTATTATTGCTGCTACCATTTCCATTGGCATTACCATTATTGTTTGTCGGTTGATACTGCTTGGGCGGGTTGGATGACTGCCCTTGGTAGTTGTTCTGCCTCTGGTTATTGAAATTCTGCTGACCTTGGTTATATGGTCTATAGGGTCGTCCATTGCCATATTGACCTTGACCCTGACCATAGACTTGATTTGCTTCTTGAGTCTTTGGTCATCCTTGACCTCCTTGTGGCTGACTCTGAGGTCCATTCTGCAGAGTAGACACAAGCCTATCGAATTTCTTATTGAGCACGCTTATCTCCTTCTTTACATCCTTTTTCCAGTCGGCATCGGCTCCTATTGCTGCAGATGTGCCTACCGTCTTTCTTGTAGAGAAATTCGCCTTGGAGCCATTACTTAATTGTTCCAAAAACCGCCAAGCCTCCTCCGGGTCTTGCATCATAATGGTGCCACTAGATGATGCGTTAATCATAGCTTGGTTCGTCTCACTTGCTCCTTCAAAGAATACCTTGACCAGTTGCCACTTTGGAATATCGTGATGAGGGCACGACCTCATCAACTCCTTTAGACGATCCGATGCTTCATGAAAAGCTTCTACAGGCTTCTGCTGAAAATCCTGAATGGCCCTCCTGATTTCCGTCGTCTTGCTTGCCGGATAAAACTCTTGTAAGAACGTAGCTTTGAGTTGGTCCCATGTAGTGATGCTATTCAATGGCAAAGACGTAAACCAATATTTGGCTTTGTCTTTAAGAGTGAATGGGAACAATCTTAATCTATAAATGTTCTTATTGGTGTTCCTAGGGGTGTTAGCGTTGGCTATTGTAAACTCATACAAGTGATTGTATGGGTCATCATGTTTGTACCCCTAAATTCCGGTAATATCCCTAACAACTGAGGCCTAATTTCTACTTGAGATTCTATATCATCAGGAATGTAAATGGGCGACGAGTCATCGTACTCCCGTGGCTGGAAGTGCGATGCAACCGATTGCCCCCTCGGTTGTGCAAAATACAAGGGTTGAGCAGGATTACCGTAAAAGTGATGATCATTATTTCTCTACTGACCTTGTAGTGGTTGATGCTGCTGTGCTCTTCTTGGAGGTCCCCGACCTCGGTTCCATGGTTAATGTGGTGCTGGTGGAACCCATCATTCGTCTTCTTCATCATAGCTCTCCTCAGTCTCTTGATACTGGTACTGCTGCTGAGGTGGTTGCTGCGGTGGTATAGGTTGGAATGTGGTTTGTGGTTTAAAAAGTATTGGTGCTGGTTGTGAAATGGGTTGAGAAATAGATGTCTGCTATCTAGATACTGGGGTGCCATCGTGGTTCGGTGCTCCCCCATACATGGCAGATGTAAATGGGTTTGTGGATTGAGGTTGGGATAAAGGTTGAAATGGTGGAATCGTCGGCGGAGTGCATGAAGGTATAGGTGCAAGGGCTGAAGCTGTACCACCAGTAGCACTCGTGCTCCCAATGTGGAATTCTGAAACCGGGGGAATAAATGACATCCCCGTTGCCTCACCCAAGGGTTCCTGGGCAACACTCACTATACTACTACTGACATTATTAAAACTCATTGTATTTAAACGCCTATGTGCACGGATCTTGCACGTAGTTCGCTCAATCTCTGAGTGAAAATGCAAATGGGATAATTGCTCACCCCTACGGGTACACATTCACTAATGCAACACGCCCGAGAAATCAAAAACCAAAATTACTAACTAACTGAAATCAAAAACAAAAAAAAAAATCAAAAACTAAAAGTCCTACAAATCACCTATTCTCAAGCTCACAACTCCCCGGCAACGGCGCCAAAATTGACATCGCAGCGGTCATCATGCGGTCAAAAATAAGAAAATACCTAACACACACACACTTAGCACAGTGGAAGTCAGGGTCGATCCACAGGAGTTACGTGGTCGAGACAGGTGACAGATTACCAACTGTAGTGTCACGTTACAGTCAGAGGACCTAGTTCCTAACTTTTTCCAAAACAATCCCAAAAGAACATAAACTAAAACAATTCCAAGCAAGTATTAACTAAACTAAACTACTTACTAAACCTTGTTACCTACTGAAATCAGAAGTACATCTCCAATTCAGAAGCAAACAAAGACAATCCAAACATCAAACACAATCCAATTACTCAAAAATCATTCACAAGCATAAATACCGAAAATCTAAGCAATTAACATAAACCAAATGATTATCATTAACCAAATCAGATCCAACAGGTTCAAAACAGTAACCAAACTTATTAAAAACAAAAACAAAGACTCAATGTCAATGGTTGTCACTCCCAAAGACACTAGCCACTATCACTAACTATTTAACTAATTGAAAATTAAAGATAAAAACATGAAAATACCAAAAGATGGTTGCTGAAGCTAAATCTCGGAGTCAAAGGGCCTTGGGGGTCGATTTCACACCAGGTCTTCGCTAATTTTTTCGATCTAAGAGCCTCTATTTATAGTTGTAAAAATCTCGAGACCGCGCCGCGCATAAGTGGATCTCGCGTCGCACGTAGGGGTTTATCCCGGTTTTATCGGCATTTGAATTCTTTCCACGGCCTCATACCCGCGTTGCACGTTTGTGAATTCCGCGGCGCAAGTACGTCTTTTCCTGATTTTGCCTTGATCTTCAAACTTCTTCCAAATTGCACGCTTTTGGTCCCTGTTTTCATTATTTCTTTCCAAACAAGTGTTGGCACAAAAAGTGAGAGTACCACGATGTATATGATATAGTTTCACTAAGAATAGGGCTCAACAACGACTAAAATATGTGATATTACTAGGCGTTGTCATTGAGCATTCATCATGACCGTCGAGAAGGCACAGGATGTGCCCGAGATCGTTACGGGAACTCTTTCTTTACTTGCCTCATGTTTTGGTGTACGAATTTAATGTATTTATTATGCTTAATTAGGAACTTTCTTAGTCAACTCTATGCCTACTTTTGTATTGTTCGATTCGGGTGCTAGTCATTCTTTTGTGTCTGCCGTTCTGGGAAAGGGTTTCGGTGTTGCAATAGGGACTCTTCAACATCCGTTAGAAGTAGAAATTGCGGATGATAAGACCGTGCAAGCGACCAGTGTTTATCGGGGATGTGAAGTAGTGATTCAAGGAATAAAGTTCCCGATCGATCTCATCCCTATAACGTTGAGCAACACTCGTGTTATTATTGGTATGGATTGGTTGGGTCAGCACGAGTCATGGATTGACTGTAAGAACAAGCGAGTGTGGATTCAAACACCAAGTGGGGGAGAGCTAGTAGTACTGGGAGAAAGGAGGAATCAGGGTGCGGTCTTCTGCTCAGCTGCCAGGGCACGCAGACATTTTTATCATGGAGGTTCGGGATTTGTAGCATATGTTTTAGACGCTCGAGAAAGGAAGTCACAGCAGAAAGCAGATGATGTACCGGTGGTTCGGGATTTTCCTGATGTTTTTCCCGAGGACCTACCTGGCGTACCGCCAGAGAGACATGTGGAATTTAAGATCGACTTAACTCCCGGTGCGGCTCCGATAGCTAAAGCCCCATACCGTCTTGCACCTCTAGAGATGCTGGAGTTGTCTATTCAACTTCGGGAACTACTGGATAAGGGATTTATTCGACCAAGTTGCTCGCCGTGGGGAGCACCCATTCTATTTGTTAAGAAGAAGGACGGTTCAAATAGAATGTGCATTGACTACCACGAACTGAACAAGCTTACGGTGAAGAATCGATATCCATTACCTCGCATCGACGACTTATTCGATCAACTGCAGGGCGCTTCGTGGTTTTCGAAAATTGATTTGCGGTCAGGATATCATCAAATGCGAGTACGGGAGGAAGACATCCCGAAAACGGCTTTTCAGACGAGGTACGGCCACTTCGAGTTTGTAGTGATATGAATCGGGTGTATCGACCGATATGGATCGGTCGGTTATAGTTTTCATTGACGACATCTTAGTCTATTCTCGGAGCAGGGAGCAGCATGAGCAGCAGTTAAAGGGAGTATTGGAGACCTTAAGGAATGAGAAGCTTTATGCAAAATTATCCAAGTGTAACTTCTGGCTGCGGGAGGTCCAGTTTTTGGGTCACATCGTCAACGAGCAAGGAATCATGGTAGACCCGACTAAGGTGGAGGCAGTCATGCGGTGGGAGGTTCCGAAGACTCCCTCAGAGATTAGAAGTTTCTTGGGTCTGGCTGGTTATTATCGTCGTTTCATCCAAGACTTCTCGAAGGTTGCTGTACCTTTGACTCGACTAACTAAGAAAAACGCTGCTTTTCGGTGGGGTGAGGAGCAGCAGCAAGCTTTTGAGACCTTGCGGCAGAAGTTATGTGAAGCTCCAGTTCTGACCCTGCTTGAAGGGATGTAAGATATGGTAGTTTATTGTGATGCATCTATCTCCGGGTTGGGAGCAGTCTTGATGCAGCGAGGTAGGGTAATTGCTTACGCCTTGCGACAGCTAAAGCCCCATGAGGCTAACTATCCCACTCATGACTTGGAATTGGGAGCGGTGGACTTTGCTCTCAAGATTTGGAGACATTATTTGTATGGAGTGAAGTGTACCATCTACACGGACCACAAAAGTTTGAAGTATCTGATGGATCAGGAAAATCTTAATATGAGACAGAGAATATGGTTAGATGTATTGAAGGACTATGATTGTGAGATCCACTATCACCCTGGAAAAGCCAATGTAGTAGCGGATGCTCTAAGTCATAAGGTTACGGGTACGCCCCTTCGGGGCATTTGTCTGAAAATGACGGTTGTGGCACCACTACTCGAGCTGATAAGGGAAGCTCAGGCGGAAGCAAGCAAGAGCGAGAATCAGAAAGGTGAGAGAATTATGGGACAGATGTCAACTATGGTCAAGGATAGCAGAGGATTTTTAACTCGCTATGAGAGAATTTGGGTACCGAAATTTGGAAGTGTTCGTCAAACTTTATTGGAGGATGCCCATAAGTCCAAGTTCTCTATCCACCCCGGGGCGACGAAAATGTACAGGGATCTGCGTGATTATTATTGGTGGCCCGACATGAAGAGGGGAGTAGCTTGGTTTGTTGAAAGGTACATGACCTATCGTAGGGTCAAGGCCGAGCATCAGCAGCCTCACGGTAGACTACAGCCTCTTGAGATCCCAGAATGGAAATGGGAGCATATCACAATGGACTTCATCACGAAGTTGCCAAGAACCCCTCGACATATGGACACCATTTGGGTTATCGTGGATAGGTTGACTAAAAGTGCTCATTTCCTCCCCATCCAAGAGACCTTTTCAGCAAGGGAATTGGCTAAGGTCTACGTAGACGAGATTATCTCTCGGCATGGTATACTGGTCTCGGTGATATCCGACTGGGATGTCCGATTTACGTATAGGTTTTGGAAGAAGTTTCATGAGGAATTAGGCACTCGCCTCCATTTCAGCACAGCATATCACCCCAGACGGATGGGCAGAGTGAAAGGGCGATTCAAACGCTGGAGGATATGCCTAGGGCATGTGTTATCGATTTCGGTGGGAGTTGGGATTCCCATCTCCCTTTAGCTGAGTTCTCCTATAATAACAGTTATCATGCGAGCATCAACAGGGCTCCTTTCAAGATGTTGTACAGAAGGAAATGTCGGACTCTTGTTTGCTGGGGCGAGGTTGGCCAGCGGGTGTTGGGTAGTACTGAGGTAGTACTCAAGACTACGGAGCTAATTCAGAAGGTTCGAGAGAAGTTGTTAACGGCTTAGAGTCGACAGAAAAGTTATGCTGATAGACGGCGGTACGATCTTGAGTTTCAGGTTGGGGATTATGTCCTTTTAAAGGTGTCGCCTTGGAAGGGAGTTATTCGTTTCAGGAAGCGAGGAAAGCTTGGCCTCAGGTACATTGGACCATATTGAATCATCGCACGAGTAGGTAAGGTATTTTATCGGTTGGAGCTGCCCGAGCAGCTTAGTCAGATTCACGACACGTTCCACGTTTCGCAACTCAGGAAGTGCATTACCGAGGAAACTACAATTGTGCCTTTGGAAGATATTCAACTAGACGAATGCCTAAATTATGTGGAGCGACCGATTGCCATCATTGAAAGGAAAATAAAGACTTTGCGAAATAAAACGATAGGATTAGTTAAGGTACAGTGGCAACATCGTAAAGGGTCCGAGTGGACTTGGGAACCGGAGGAGAAAATGCGGAGGCACTACCCAGAATTGTTTACATGCGCGGATTTCAGGGACGAAATCCAGTTAAGTGTGGGAGAATTGTAAGACCCGTTCCACCGAGGCACGGCCCGGATGGATCCGCGACGCGGCTTGGGGAGATTCTGGGTTCGCATATGATTTGTACGCGCGGCGCGGCTTGGGAAAATCCGCGGCGCGGTGCGCCGCAGTTATGAAAAACCCTAATTCGGATTTAAACACCTATATAAAGGGTTCTAGCCCTAGGGTTCGTGTTTTGGAAGTTTCCTGGAGTAGAGTCGACTGGTTTCAGCAGAGGCTCTTCAGTTTCAAGGCTTTGGAGGTTTTTGGAGATTGGAAGAAGGAGATACAACGCGAGAGAAGGCTTGTAATGGATCGTGTGCACCACTCCGTTTTTCAGAAGTAAGGTAAGAAGATCTACTCTTCTGACTTTACTTTTCTTCCCGTTATATAAGTGTTATCCTTTGATTAGTAGTCTTGATGACTTGTAACACTTAGGGTTTTGGACCATGGACATGTATGGACTTGCATGTCCATAA
Organism: Cichorium intybus; assembly: GCA_023525715.1. NCBI lineage: Eukaryota > Viridiplantae > Streptophyta > Magnoliopsida > Asterales > Asteraceae > Cichorium > Cichorium intybus. Next base: position 106,937,400 of record CM042012.1, on the reverse strand, counting down.
GGAAGTGACCATAGGGTAGTTTCTGATCCTAGGAAGGGTATAGAGAGGAACCCTAGCCGATGACTGTACTGACTAAGAGCTAATAAGATTTTGGATTAATACGAGTCTACGACGCGGACTGGCTATGTCAGCGATGCGGATTTGGCTAAACCTCGTAACTATGCGAAGATAGCCGCGACGCGTAGGGTGAGGAACCACGCCGCGGCGAACGACTGTTTGACCTAAAAGCTTATTTTCTACCAATGTTGGTTAGAAAACGTTGGGTCTGACCTTTAGGCAAGTTTATGGGAGTTTGGTCAGTGCTTGATATGTTGTGTATGTGGGATTTAGGTGTGTGGACGAGCTAAGTGGGAATATTAGAGGATATCTACACGGTTACGAATCAGGTGAGTATCCTCACCTTACTATATGATGTTGCATATTAGGCATCTTGTGTGTTATTTATAGTTATATGATTTGTTCTATAATTGTGGTTATATGTTGTTGGGCTCAGTACTGATGTGTGTCCCCTCGTAGCTGTTGTATGGCGAGTTGGACTATTGCCTTGTCCCATAGCTGTCGTATGATGGGCTAGGCCATAACCGGGAACCCATAGCTATTGTATGATGGGTAGAACCACCCCGTGTCCATAGTTGTTGTATGATGGACGCCCGTAGCTGTTGTATAACGGGTAGGGTCGGGTCGTTCTCGAGGACGGGTTGTTTAATATGTAGGCATGTATGGTAATTTGTGGACTCACTAAGCTTTAAGCTTACCCATTGATTTTATAACATTTCAGGTATTTCAAATGACAAAGGGAAGGGCAAGGCCTGACGGCAGCGCATCGCATACAAGAGATTTACTTTAATGAAGTATGTTAATATTTTCAAATGTTTCCGCTGTTGATTTAATAAATATGTTGAACAGTATTATTCTTTTTAATAAATATTTTGTTGGAACCTTGGTAATAAATAAAATTTTATAATTGTGAATTTGGGGCGTTACATTCGGGGAGGGGAGCCTCGAGAGGTGGACGAGCCCGTTCTCAAGGCTCGGTTGGAAGAGGGGCGGGTGGCTCAATTGAGGGAAACCCGTCAGACCTACGAGCTATAATAGCTGATGTGGTACATGAATTGTTACATACTCTGGTAAACGTACATGTTGAAAGGGTTGCAAAGCAGATACATGATGAACGCCCTGAAGATGAGAGTCAAGGTGAAAGTAGAATTCGTGCTGAAAAGGAAGTTCAAGGAGAAGGAACTTCCGAGAAAAAGACTGAATGTACTTACAAGACCTTTCTTGGTTGTAAACCCAAAGAATTCTCGGGAACTCTCGATATTCTTTTAAAATTTTAACAAGTGATCCCACACTATTCATTGAATCTTCATACACATGGTTTCATATTGTAGTTGTATGCTAATGTTATTTACTTTAGACGGTATATGATATCATATAACCATACCGATTATAAAGTCAAAACAACCAAGTTCATACTCTGTTAGACAAGTAGCTTCACTTTAGATCTTTATATTTGTCTATTTATCAACAAGTTTATGCAAAGCTTCTACTATTTTGGGAGTTTGAGTCACTATTGTTTTCATACTTTCAATCCTACTTTGCTAGAATTATTATTAGAAACATACTTTATATTTTTCTTAGATGTAAATTCTTTCTTTAAGTTGCAGATTAGATACACCCTAACAGGTTTAAGATTTTTAATAAGATTTTGATTTTTTTTTGTTTTTCAGTTGTTTTTTATAAATAAAATGATTTAAATAGCTAAAGATTGCATCCAACGATTACATTGTTTGTGTGTTAGGGTTAATTTTCTACAATAATAACACATAAAACATATCATTTCTGAAAAATCCTATACCATAACTATAGAGCTTCCCCTAATTTCTGAGGCCCCTTATGAACGGAAGCTCTGTGCGACCGCACCACCGGCAAACCGCCAAGGCCGCCACTGATCGATGGCGTATCTTCTCTCTTTTGTCACTGTTCTTACCACAATTTCAATTCCTGCAAGTGGTTTATCATTTCGCTTATGTTCAACATGAACAGGTAGGGATCTGATACCGTGTTTCGCACAGTGACTCATATGATGCTATCCTCATGCTAGAATGGTAACTATTGTCTTAGAGACACACCACCATTAGTGTCTGATCATTTCACCATCCTAAGGCCCGAGAAAAAACCAGGCAATGACTCCTCTAATCTAATCCATGTGTCGTTATCTCACTCCATTTGTCCTTCCGCAGACAGTAGTCTGCTCAATCAGCACTTTAGAACCAACTTGCTCCTATAAGCTCTGCCAGAAGGCGAGACACAATATAGTTGTCTCTATCGGATACACGGATACACGAAGATTGACACCATTAGTGGGTGATCATTTTACTTAATTGGGATATAACAATAGTAAACAGACATGCTTTCGAGTCATCGTAGCTTTCCATTTATCATGTCCTCAATTTATCTTCTTTAATCTTTATAAATATACCCCTTTTCGGTCTTTACTCTTCACCAAATTTCCAATTGTTCACTGATGTTGACGAAGACTATCAAGAGTTTGTTGCATATGATTCGAAACCGATACCTTATTTCAAATTTTGCATGATATTCGAGGTGAGATTTTGATTTATTCTTATGTATTTTTTGATTAATCAAATAAATTTGGCCACCGATACAAGTAAGTTTGGGTGTGTTCAGCAATTAAATGCAAGATATAGGTACGGATAACACTTTTCCATATAGAACATTGTGGGCTAAAATTCAACATTCCAAAAATTGAGAGGGCTATGACGTAACCTTTTTGTTACCTTTTAATTTTAGTGCTTTTCTGTCTCCTAAGACCCTTCTGCGACTGTGCCTTGCTTCATCTGAAGTCTGAACCATCCGGCACTTGGTTTCTATCTTACGTTGCTCGGAGACAGGGCGCACCGCCTTCATCTTATCCGTCGAGGTCTCTTTGGCACTGAACACCAAAGATGAAGAACGATAGCAGGAGGAAGGTGAAAGATGAGCATTTAAAACCACTGGAGAAAGAAAATGTTGTTAACGGAAAAGAAGTTCTTATCGATTCTGAGGACGGTGGTGTAGAAAGCCCTGTCGTTTCTGATGACGATTATGAGGTAAGTTCGTTTTCCAATTTGAGCACTCTATTTTGATTCATTGAACACATAGTTATAGAGAATTGAATCGGTGTCGTCAGATGGTGTTTTATTAGGTTTGTCAACTGAATCGTACACTGGCTACATTTAGGGTTTAGTTTTAATCCAAAATTGTTAGATTGATAGTGCAATATTGAAGTTATAATCGTTTTGCAAGAACATTATAAGTTGTCTTCTTATGTTTCTTAATGTGGCTTGTCTGATTCTAGAGCTGGCGGCTCTGCAAGCAATTCAGATTCAGATTCAGAATCAGAATCTTTCTTTGTAAACTGTAAATTATGTTATAAATGTAATGTCGAGTAATCTTTATTGTTATAATATCATAATGATGAGAACTCAAGTAATGAAGGTGATTTGAGTGGTGGAGTTGCTGATATTAATCAAGAAGATCAAAGTTCAAGTGAAGATTCTTGTGAAGCGGTTGATGAGAGTGATTCATCAGAAGATGACTCAAATAGTTGTGGGTTGGAGTCTCTTTTCACAAAGTTGTTTACTTAACGATTAAAAATTCAAACTTTTTATCGAATCTGTTATTATTTTAACATTTCAGGCGAAAGATCACCGATGAACTTGAAGATGAGGAGGAAGCTCCCCTGTCCCCACTGTCCCCACCAGCACAGCCCCACCCACAGTATCCGCAGTTTCCATCCGATTTTTTCGATCAGTTTCTGCATGTCGAGCACGTCATGCAGAAGAATTCCGATCAGCTTCATGCTCTGTGTCTGGATCTCCAGCACGTCAGGCAGTGTCTGGATGACATCGGGGGTTGGCATCAATCCCAAGGACATTTCCCTAACTTCCGTCCGCCCGACCCCCAGATGTCCTCGATGACATCTGGGGTTAGCACTAATGAAATTGAAGATGGGGACGAAGCTCCCCCGTCCCCACCTGCACAGGCCCCCCCAGTATCTACATTTTCCACCCAAATTTTTTGATCGGTTCCGTGCTTTGTGTCTGGATGTCCGTGTTACGTCTCTGGATATCCAGCACGTCAGGCAGCGGATGGATCACATGAGGCAGTCGGTGGATGACACGTGGGGTTAGCATCGATCCCAAGGGCATTTCCCCGATTTCTCTCCGCCCGACTCCCCAATGTGATTTTTACTTCTCTTACTCTCAAGGATTGAGGACAATGCTTAATTTTAAGCTTGGCTGGTGTGTTTTATCTTATTTCTTTGTTATTTTTATTTGCATTTGTAGGACATTTCTTTTCAAAAATCATCTAAAACAACAAAAACATTACATTTTCTTCTTTCCAACTTTTCATTTTAACCACATTCTATATATAACATTTTACAAAATGAGAGTCCTGTAGCTAAGGTCAAATCAAGCTACACTACTTTTGTATTTTACAAATTAGCCACTGCGCAAAGTATAACCAAAACTAGCCTTAGAGTAGATGGTAAGCGTGTTGGATTTTTAACATAAGGTGTCTACTCGACCTGCCTTGCTGTCAACTTTCAGATTTTCTACTTTTAACTTGGATGTTAAAAACTTTTCCCCTTTTGGTCCTAACAACACTTTTTTTTTTTTGGCAATTTCTACCCAAATTTGAAATTTTTTTATAAAGTTAGACCAACTCTTAATAATATTCCCCAACTATTTATATACTTTTATTTTTATATATTTTTTAAAACATACGTTTTTCTCTTACAAAATAATATTTTACACTTCTTTTACATTATATGTTTTAATATGATATTTTTTTCAACTTTTACAAATACTTTTATAATAAAACCTCTTTCCCAAATTTATTTTTAAAAATGTCTTACTTCTTTTACATTTATAATTTTTAAAACTTACGTTTTTCTGCTACAAAATTACATTTTAATGTGTTCAATCTTTTGTTATATACAAATATACAACTCAATATTGCATTTTAAAGATGTTCAAGAATGTAGTTGTTTTTAAATATTTTTTTATAACTAGAGGTTTTTAAAAAAACGTACAAATTAGCATAGTACATTATTATTTTTTTTTTTTATCGTTCTGTGGCTTTCCGCCGCATCTCGCGGGAGTGCACCTCCTAGTATGCTACATTTAGACTAGGATCATACTATCTCGTCTCTAAATAATTTCTCATGCATTTTTGTTGTCACTTTCTTCTCACCCCTTGAACTCCTTTAAGTGCAAGTCATGCAAGTCATAATATGTCGTCTTGATAAATTGTTTGGGTACTTATCCCGCGTGCCTATGCAACGTTCCCACTTGGCCACTTCTTGAGACTCTAGATTGCTTCTAATGATTTTTTATTTTTTTGCCATAACTTCTTTTATACACACGTAAGGTAAAAATACGAAATAATCTATGTATATGAATCAATTTATAGTAAGTTTAACACAATACATTTACGAAATATTCGAGATACTGTCCACCGTTAGAATATTACTTTTTAAATATACCATTCTTTCAAAGATGGTAACAAGAACATGATATCCTGTTTTATGGTCTTTTATGTATTATGGTTTTATATTATCCCATTTTATATCTTGTTTAGACATATTTTCGATTTTAGCCCTGTTTTAGATTTAGATTTAGATTAGATTTAGCTTTTGTTTTATTAGTTTTTACCTAGATTTTGTAATTACATCGTTACTTGTATTTTTATGGTGAAATTCTAGAAAATTTTCACCTTTGATTCTAAAATTTTATGGTGTAAAAAAAAAGAATCGAACCAAGTGATCACAAAAAAAAATCAAAAGAAAGATGATGACGATGACGATGTTTCACAAAAATCTTTATAAGTTATCGTTTGTTTTTGAAGTTCAAAGCGTTTTTTATTTCAAAAATAAGTACTTGAATCTCATTTGACCAGATTTTTTTGAACGTCATCGTTGACTATGTTTCAGTTCTTGTCGTTTTTGGAGTTTGAGATTTAGTTCTAGTATTGTTTATTATTATGTTCTATTTTGTGTTTAAGCTTTCATGTTGTGTTTTCGTTTTTGTCCCTCTATTTTTGGAAGATCATACGTTTGATGGATAGTATGCAAATGTGGTCGGTTGGAGGATTTAGGCAAAGCCAACTTAGTATGTACCTCGTTCGTGCCCCTCCTATAAAACGAGCGTTTATAACCGAAGATTTGAAGACGGCATTTGCGAGATCACACATCTTGTGACATGAGTGTATACATGAGGGGAACAAAAAATTGTGAGCACGTCCTTTGTTTTTGTGACGCTTTGTATACCTAGTGAATGTTTCATGTGTAAGATTATATTCTGACCTATCGTGACTTATGCTAAGTGTTTAGTGAAAATTTGTTCCTCATAATGATCTCTTATTTCAATCATTGGTATACTTGTTATGTGCATGAGGTCCAAATTGACATGACTTTAGTTATGCTAGATGTTTTAGTTGCTACCTAAGTTGTTTATTCTTTTCTTTTTTCTTTACTTATTTTGATCATCTCAACTTGTTTTAGTTCTTATTTTCCTTGAGGAAAAAGAAGGGCTCAAGTTTTGGGTGATTTGATGCCTCGTTTTTATTACTTCTTTTTTAATTTATTTATCATATTTTGATTTATTTTTAGCATAATTTTCATGCATATTTTTCGTTTTTGTTATTTTTATCATTCGTGGATACTTTCTAGTCTTTTGTGTTAATTGCGAGTATTTTTCGAAGACTAGCGCAGAGCGGCATTTGTTCAGGAGCGAAGCGGGACGATTTTGCGGAATGCATAGATGACAAGAGGATGTTGAGATAGGATGAAGTTGTGGGCCCAAAAGAGTGTTGTGGGCTAACAAAGAGTTCTAGAGCTCAAAAGGAGGTCAACAATTAGTCAAACCCGGATTCAAGCATTTGAGGAAAGAGAGACTAAGTATGTTTTTGCTGAAAAATACCAAATCAGGCCAAATTGAGCTTTCTGTGAATCTACACAGCCCACGTGGCCTTTTACACGTACCTTACGCGTCCTGCCGCAAAGTAGGTTGAAGGGCAATTATGGAGTTTCGCCAATGGGGTTGCTGTTTGAAGAGTTCTAAGGATGGTTTTCCGGAGAGACACTCTAGCCACGACCATAGAAGGAAAATGAGGACTTGGGTGCTTTTTTTGGAGCTTTTTTCCTTCATTTTGCTTCACTTGGATCCATCATATTTTAGACATGAATGTTTGGTACATTTCTCACTCTTGTGCTTATTATTCTAGTCATGCTTGATTAGTTCTCTTTTATCAATATTGGGTGTAATCCATAAATTACTAGTTAGGACTTGAAAGGTTTATGAGTATTTGGTTTCTAATCTATGAATGCGACTTAGTTTAAATCTTCAAATTGTTCTTGTGTTCTTATTTATGAGTTTTAATACTTGAATGGTGGTTGTCATTTGTTTTCCTAATTACATAATTGATTTCTAAAACAAACTAGTGGCATATGATTTTAATGGATGCTTATATTCATTTTTAAAATCGTGAAGTTGTGTTATTCAAAGAAAAGTGAAAGCTTATTGACTTCCTTTGAACTTGGTGATTCTTAGATCCATAATGCTAGTCAACTTACATGAATTGAATGCTTATTTGATTTTTGACTTTGATTAAGACGATTGTTAACAACTTTTCTAACTCTCATACAAACTAAGAAGAATTTAGGTAATTCAAGCTTTTGAAATGCTGTAACCAAGTTAGATTAAATCAAATACATTGCACTATAAACCTTGAGGATAAGCCTGCTAGTTGGAATTGTGTTGAAATCACAATGTTTATTATTTCTCCATAGTCAATTCACTTCTTCAAATTTAACTGCATTTCTTGTTTATGTTCTAACTAAAACAAACAAACACTCCTTTTTTATTTTACTTTGTTTATAAATATATCTTTTTATGGATTGATCGTGTTGAATTACAAATTGAACCAGTTTTCGTAGACTCGACCCCTTTAGCACTGTACACAATTTTATGTTAGAGAATTAGGGTTTTAGTTTTGTTGGCATCGACAACCACCACTTAATAAACCTCGTAATTGATTCCAAAATGTTTTAGACCTTTTTGGGACATTTAGGTGGTTCCTACTTCTTCATTCTATACTTTTTTTTTTTTGGGTTTTATGCCGTCAGGTGAACCATGTGACCAAAACTTATACTTCTCAAATTCAAAAGTCGCAATCGGAGAAATTCTCATAAAACCTCTCATTTTTCATGAAACCAAAACTTATACTTCTCAAATTCAAAAGTCGCAATCGGAGAAATTCTCATAAAACCTCTCATTTTTCAACAATTTGAAAAAGTCTCCCATATGTCTTCACGTGCCTCACTTTTGTAATAAATAAGGATTTCATCTATAAACATGGTGATAAACCAATGAATAAATGGTTTATAGCTTGGTTCATCAAGTTTATAAAAGTTGTTGGAGCATCGGTCATCTTCACAATACAGTATTCCTCATTTTCAACCGATGATATTCAATTTGAAGATCGGTTGTTGGGAATTAATATGCTTTTTGCAACTGATCAAATAAATCATTAATCCTAGGTAAATAAATATATGTTATTCACAAAAACATTGTTAGACTTAAGGTAATCAATGCATATATGTATTGACCCTTAATTCTTATTGATAAAACGGATTGGAGCTCCCCATGAAAAAACTCAGCATGATAAAACCTTTGTCTAATGATTTTTGTAACTGCATTAACAATTCCCCCATCTTGGCAAGAGTTTATTTATTGATAAGGTGCTTTTGCAATCAATGGTGTACTTGAAACCAAGTCGATACTAAAATTCACATGATGATCTGCTGGTACCCTTGAGGGGTCACTATGAAAGACCTCGAGGTAATCCCGAACCACATCGACATCTGATATCACAATCTTCTATTTCTTCGCATCAATTATATAAGGCAAATAAGACGTACAACATTTTTAAGGCACTTTTTCGGCTTTGAGCATGGTAATGATTACCATATACAGACCTCTTTTGTCACTATAGAAAATAACCAAATTCCCTTAAACGTTTTCTTCGAATCATCTTCATCCCGTATACTATCCCAACTTGGTTGACTCCTAAACCAACTTAGATTAATCGAAAGTTGTTTGGCAGAAAAACTTCATCTCATTCAAATCAATGTTTTAGCACAACTTAAATAGTAATTAAAATAAATTAAGAAAAGAAAAGTACTTAAATTCTTTTTTGTGTCAAAAACCTTGATAACCTTTGCACACTGAACAAAATTGATCAATAGTTCACATGTGCTCTCGTATTCTCAACATCCTTAGTGTAATCATTTGAAGATACATACACACACATACACACACACACACACACATATATATATATATATATATATATATATATATATATATATATATATATATATATATATATATATATATATATATCATAAAATATTAAATGTTCAATTAATCATTGCAATAACCAAAACTCATGATGGAATATCATGAACAACCAACTTTTAAACATCTATTACAAAATAGCTATTAATTTCACAAAATAGACTTTGCATAATCTTTTAATTCAACACGTTGTGAATGTTTTAAACTGTAATAAAGATATCACAAAATGATTTTTTTTGTGAAATATGGTTATTTTTCAAATTTTGTTAAAAAAACTGTCTTGATTTTGAGAAATCCGATTTTTCAAGCAAAATCAAATTATTTTTTTTGTAGAAGTAAAATTTAAATAGGCACCACTAAAAACATTTCACGAATTTTATTAAGAGTTACTCCATGATAAATGTTAAAAAGACAATTATTTGATGACCATGCATTTTGGTTATATATTGATTAGCCTTTCAATATTTATATGTTAAAGATATATTTGACGAATTAGTTAAAAACTAGTCGATAGCTGAAAAAGTATTTGTTATCTGATAAGCTAACTGATAACTAAAAAGTTAACTGTTAGCTGATAAAAAATCACGTTTGGTAAATACTAGATGATAAGTCACTAAAAAATTAAAATAACATATAAGGAGATGTAAAAATGAGTTTTTTTATAATTAATTAAGAATATATTTGAGAGCACTCTAAAAAAATTCATAAGGTTATGAGGTATGTGATGGGTTTTATAGCAAACAATGAACTACAAAATTCCTAAGTTCGCATGCAACCCTAAATAAGATCTATGTTTTCTTTTAATGAACATATAATAAAACCTAAAGGCCAACAATTAATTCTAAAGTATAAATCAGAAGAATCAACCTTTGATTCTTGATCCAGAAGCTTAGCAGCACAAGTGTCATGCCTCAAATGGTGTCACACCCAAGCAATGGAGGAGAGAAGACAACAGAGTATCCATAGAGATAGAGAGTTGGCGCAGGCTAGGGTTTCCCAGGGATTCCCTATTTATAGTTTTCAGGTGGCATAACTTAAAACCCTAGAGCCCATCTTTGATAAGCCTTTTACCAATTGGGCAAGGCTTTACTAAACCCTAATTAGGGTTTCGAGATTTATGGTGTCACCACCAAAATCTCGCCACTTCTACCCCTGTCCACTGGCCAGTCAATATTCAACTATTGAATAATTATAGAACCAGTCTCTGCACTTTTAATTAATTAAATTAATCACTAAATTAAATCCAATTAATTCTAGATTAATTTATAATTAATTATTATAGTTTCTAATTAACATATTAACACTTAAATATATTAATAAACTATTTATTTATTTCTATTGATTTATTAAACAATTAATAAATCAACATTTCTCTCTACTGACTTCTACATCAATCCTCCTGCTATTAGGGCAACCCAAATGGACTTTGCTTCTATTAATAAGATAAATACAAATATAAAGTCATGGCTTAGACACCTAATCCAACAGTATGACGGCGAGAGAACGAGAAGAGAGGTGGAGGAGGGGAAGAAGAAAGGATGCCAATGGGATGAGAGCTCCCGGAGACATGTGAGAATGAGGACGAAGGACGCCAAGAGGGGGGGTGGTGTTGGCTGCGTTCCACTTGGCTACCTCAACACGACACCTTGTGCGTACTACCCATACCGCACAACTTAAGCTCGTTGAAACACCAATCTAAGCATTTTTCTTAAAAGTCAACTTATAAGTTCTTTTTTGTCTTACTAAACATGACAATATAGAAAAACTTGAAAATAAGATAGCTTATAAGCTAGTTGTGACTCTCCAAACATAGTCTAAACAATTAACGATAAAACCTTACAAAAACATAAAAGAAATTAAATAAACTAAAACCAAAAATAAATATATAATATAAATATATCATTTTGTGAAACGTATTATATACTCGAACAATTTACAATGCCTCAACAATGTTTTTAATAGGTTTTTTTTTATCAATTTATACATTGTTGTTAATAATAAGTGACACTTTTAGATAGTAAAACATTCCAACATAGCGGTGATTAGGTCTCAAGTTCGATTCTTTCTTTTTATCTATTTTTACTCGGGTTTCTAGTTGGATCTGGCCTAATCCACCCTCCAATTTTTATAGTTTACATTTTTAGCCTGAATTTTATTCTTTTTAACAAATTTGGTCCATATATTTTTCATAAACTTCTCGGCTCTCATTTTTCAAAACTCCATCCCATCTAACATTTTGTTTTACAATTTTAGACATATCTTTATTTATTTTTACAAATTCGGTTTTAAATATTTTTTACAAAATTTTTAAATCTTTTTCCAACTCTGTACTTTTTTTTACATTTTTTAAAACTTGATTGTTTTTTTTACAATTTCTTTTACATACTTTTTTACAAATTTATTTGCAATTCTTCCGTTTTCAACTTTTTAACATATTCAATTTTCATATACACAAATTTTCCTCCCTATTGTCCGATGTGCTATCTCTAAAAATTAAACAAAGTTTGTTTTAAATATGATATACATAATCACTATATACATTTAGTATTATCACAAAAGCATAATATTTACTTAATTGAGTATAATAAGACTAAATGCTCTCCGATCACTGTGGTTTTCACTTGTTCATGTTCTCCATTTTTCTTCTTTAATCGTTATAATTATACCCTCTTTTCGGTTATTCGCTCTTCACCAAATCTCCAATTATTTACTGATTTAGACGAAGGCTATCAAGAGTTTGTTGTGTATGGTTAGTAGGGGTGAACAAAACCGAACCCGGAAATTGAGAAACCGACAAAAACCGATAAAACCGAAACCGAAAAACCGAAACCAAAACAAAAACCTACGGTTTGGGTTTGAAATTTTAAAAACCGAAAATTTCGGTTTGGGTTCGGTTTCACCCCCCCAAAACCAACACACTAAAACCGAAACCGACCCAATCCCTAAAACCGACCCAAACCCATAATATTTAATATATTATTAATATTTGATATATATTGTAGTATGTTAGGGTATTTATTACGTCAAGTTAATGACACGTGTAAGATGCAAATCGGTAATGTAGATTGACGTGTTTTTATTTATTTTTCCATATTTTTTACCGAGTTTCTAATAACCGCTACAACATGCACTTGAATACGTCAAATGTTACATCAGTACATTATTTCTTATAGAGTTAAGTGTATAAAAATGTATCAAATTGTTATTCCATGTAAATGATGACTAAAAATTATTGGTAGGATGCGTTTATTATTTTTATAAATTTTTTTATAATTGTTGGAAATTGGATTCCAACCCAAAACCCACGAATTGAAACCCAAAACCCACGAACCCATGGGTTGAAACCGAAACCGACCCAAAACCAACTTTAGAAACCGAAACCGAACCCACTTAGAAATCGAAACCGACGGGTTTTAGAACCCAAAAACCAAATTGATCGGTTTGGGTTCGGTTTTTACCCCAAAACCGACCCATGCACACCCCTAATGGTTGGAAAGATACCTTATTTCAATTTTAGCAGGATATTCGAGGTGAGATTTTGATTTATTCTTTTATATTTTTGGGTTGATTGAGTAAATTTGGTCATCGATGCACGTAAGTTTGGATCTTGATTGCTATGTTTTATTACAACTAACACCAAAAATTTAATTTACTCTATAACATCACTGTTCTGTTCCATATCAGATGACCTTTAAACGTATTTTATTACAACTAACACAAAAAATAGAACATTGTCCTGGATCGATTTTCGTTTAGGTGAGTGGAGTGTAAAATTGTGGGCTAAATTTCAACATTCCAAAGACTTTGGGGGGCTATAACATAACTTTTCGTTAACCTCTTCACCAAATAAATAGAATTTTAGGGCTTTTCTGTTTTCTAAAACCCTTTTGCGCCTTGCTCCATTAGAACCACCGGCAACTGGTTTGTATCTTACGTTGCTCGGAGACAGGGCGCGCCGCCTTCATCTTATCCGTCGAGGTCTCTTTGGCATTGAACACCGAAGATGAAGAAGGATGGGAGGAGAAAGGTGAAGGACGAGGATTTGAAACCAGTAGAGAAAGAAGATGTTGTGAACGAAAAAGACGTTCTTACTGATTCTGAGGACGGTAGTATAGAAAGCCCTGTCGTTTCTGATGACGATTATGGGGTAAGTTCATTTTCCAATTTGAGCACTCCATTTTGATAAATTAAACACATAGGTATAGAGGATTGAATCGGTGTCGTCAGATGGTGTTTTATTAGGTTTGTCAACTGAATCGTACACGGGCAACCTTTGGGATTTAGTTTTAATCTAAACTTGTTAGATTGATAGCGCAATATTGAAGTTATAATCGTTTTACAAGAACATTATAAGTTCTTATGTTTCTTAACGTGGCTTGTCTGATTCTAGAGCTTCTCTGAGGACGATGACTCTGCAAGGAATTCAGATTCAGAATCAGAATCAGCGTCTGAACAGAGTGAATTTTCAGAAGATGAGGTACATGGTAATTACCTTTTAGTGAATTGTAAAGATCTTTTTAACCAAATACCATCAATAACTTGACACACATAATTGTGATGAAAAGTTAGCTATAACTAATAATCTCTATCTTTATTTTAGTCCTCTGTTTCCACAAAGACACCTTTTTCCTGTATGAACTTTATAATCCCGAAAAAATTATGATCTTTCTTTGTAAACTGTAAAGTATGCTATAAATGTAATGGCGAATAATCTTTACTGTTATAATATCAGAATGATGAGAACCCAAGCAATGAAGGTGATTTGAGTGATGGAGTTGATGATATTAATCAAGAATATCAAAGTGCAAGTGAGGATTCTCGTGAAGTGGTTGATGAGAGTGATTCATCAGAAGATGAGGTTCTTTATTATACTTTATATGTTTATTATTTATTGTTTATACATTTTACTGGTGTAATTTTAATGTTTATTTTTTTAAAAAATAGGTTGGTCCTAGGAACACTATTGGTGATGTCCCATTAGAGTGGTACAAAGAAGAAGAACATATTGGATATGATGTTGCTGGAAAGAAAATCAAGAAAAAAGAAAGACAAGATAAACTTGATTCATTTCTAGCAAGAACAGATGACTCAAATAGTTGGTAGGTTGTAGTCTTTTTTCATAAAGTTATTCACTTTCACTGTTTTTCACATCATAAACGATTAAAAATTCAAAGTTTTTATCAAATCTGTAATTCTTTTAACATTTCAGGCGAAAAATCACTGATGAAATTGAAGATGAAGATGTAGAACTCACTAAAGAAGAAACTAAACTTATCCGCAGATTATTAAAAGGACATGCCCCTCACGCAGACTTTGATCCACATGCGGTTCGTGTCCTTTTTTGTAATTTCACATCAAAATATGATTAAAAATGTTTAACTTAATCTCCACTTTTGTACTTTTTGCAGCCTTATGTTGATTGGTTTGCATGGGATGGTGCTAAACATCCACTCTCAAATGCCCCTGAACCAAAAAGACGTTTTATTCCATCAAAATGGGAAAGCAAAAAGGTTGTTAAGTATATAAGAGCAATTAGAAAGGGACTTATAACGTTTGATAAACCAAAAGAACAACCCCGTTTTTATAACTTATGGGGTGATGAAACTAGTTCAAATGAAAAAGGACATGGATTATCATACATACCTGCCCCAAAACCTAAATTACCAGGTTTGATTTACTTTATTCCTTCATCTACTTGTTTCTAAGTTCTTCAAATTTCATAACTTTTTTCTATTTTTATAACTTATAGTCAATTTTTTTGAATCTTTTAGGGCATGAGGAATCGTATAATCCTTCTTTGGAATACATTCCAACTCAAGAAGAAATTAGTGCTTATCAGCTTATGTTTGAGGAAGATCGCCCTAAGTTTATCCCAAAACGGTAACCTACTTTCTTGGTTCTTGATTTTGGCTTTAAATTTCAAGATTTAGATACTAAATACTAAATATATGTTTTTTTAGGTTTACATCTTTGAGAGGTGTTCCAGCTTATGAAAAGAGTGTGAGGGAAACTTTTGACCGTTGTTTGGATTTATACTTGTGCCCTAGGGCACGAAAGAAGCGTGTAAGTATGCCAAAAATTAAAGATTTGTACTTTATCAATTTCTCATTCAATAATTAAAACTTTTATGATTTTTCACAGATTAATATCGATCCAGAATCTTTAAAACCCAAGCTTCCAAGTCGAAAAGATCTTAAACCTTATCCAACTACATGTTATCTTGAGTATAAAGGGCATAATGGTCCAGTTTCCTCAATTTGTACCGACCCATCTGGTCAACATATTGCTTCTGGTAAAGTATTCTCCCCTTTTTTCTTTCTTTAAATGGAAATGTTTTTGGGGTTTTAATTTTTTTTTTTTTTTTTTTTTTGTGATTATATAGGTTCACATGATGGAACAGTTCGTATTTGGGAAGTTGAAACTGGTAGATGTATTAAGGTTTTTGAATTAGGTGAACCTGTTAAACATGTTGCATGGAATCCTTTACCTGAACTTCCTATTTTGGCAGTCTCCATGTAAGTTAAAGTTAAAGACATCAATTCTTTTATATTTTTATTTGTATTTTATTAAAGTTGAATGATTTTATGCGAAAAATATATTCAGGGGACAAGATGTTTTCCTTTTGGACACTGGACTTGAGAAAGAAGAACAAAAGATGATTTCAGATTTATTGCAAGTTGAAACTTCCACTACACCAGATGAATCTGGTTAGTTCTATTTTTTTACCTATAATAGCAATGTACTTTCTTTTTTTTTTCACCATTTTAGTAACACATTAATACTTCTTTTTTACCAATAATAATGCAACTTGAAACATGTAAAATCTAATGAGTTTTTATTCAGATAGCAACATACTTATGTTTGTTTATTAATAATAACTACTTACATCACTTTACCAAAATGTAAATATTTACAAATAAAGTAAATTGATAGCAAAACGTAAGTACGTTTCTATTATGGGTAAAAAATATAACTACATTGCTATTACGGGTAAAAAAGTAAAGTAAGTTGCTATTTTCTGTAATTTACCTTTTGTTATAAAAAAAATTTTAAACACAACCTAAACACTTTTTTTTTTTTTTTTTTTTTTTTTTTTTTTTTTTTTGTTTTAGAAAGTGCAGTCAGTGTAAGTTGGTCTCAATACGATAAATATGAAGGAATCAGAATCAAGCACTTTAAGGTATGTCAATGTTGTTTTTTTATATTTCTTTTATTTTTATAAAACAAATTACATCTAAATTTACATACATTTTTCCGAATCATTACAGACAGTTTCATCAGTGGAATGGCATCGAAAAGGAGACTATTTCTCCACAGTTATGCCTGCAGATATCCTTTTCTTTTTTAAATAAAAGAAACAAGTTTTTATTTTTCTAAACCATTTTTACAAAATTATCCTTGTAATTTGTCATACCTTGACTTGCATCTTACGTGAATCAAAAGCAGTATTAATACATCTGCTATCAAAGAAACTTACTCAAAGATTACCATTCAAGTTACACGGTCTTCCAGTTTCTTCAACTTTTCATCCCACACGTTCAATCTTTTTTGTTTCAACAAAAAAGAATGTTAGGGTTTATGATTTAGTAAAAAAGAAATTCATCAAGAAACTTGAAGCTGGAGTCCGTGAAATTTCTTCCATCTCAATCCATCCCGGTGGTATGTTAATGTTTCCACCTTTTTTTTCATTTCATCATGTAAAATTGCAATATAACCAATTTTTATTTACAAACTTTTAGGTGATAATGTTATTGTGGGAAGTAAAGATGGAAAACTATGTTGGTTTGACATGGATCTTTCATCAAAACCTTATAAAATTCTCAAGTATGTAATAAATACATTTTATACCCTTCCATGAAAATCTCTTCATTTCTAGTAAATAAATATAATCTAACATGATTTATAATTTTTTTTTTTGGTTATTAATTCAGATCTCACCCAAAAGACATAACAAATGTGGCATTTCATCGTAATTATCCTTTGTTTGCATCATGTTCTGATGATTGCACAGCATATATTTTTCATGGCATGGTTTATTCGGACTTGAACCAAAATCCTCTTATTGTTCCTTTAGAGATTCTTCATGGTCATACAACCACTAATGGAAGAGGTAAGTTTTTTTTTTTTTTTTTTTTTTTACATATATATCTATTATAGCATCCTACTTTCATTTTATTTTTTATTTTTTATTACAGTGTTGTAATTTTATGTTTATGTGTATAGGTGTGTTGGACTGTAAGTTCCACCCGAGGCAACCATGGCTGTTTACTGCAGGGGCTGATTCTGTAATCAAGCTTTTCTGCCATTGAAGTGATGCTGAAAAGTCAAAGAGTGAAGTCAAAAAAGTCAAGGATGGATGGTGGTTGATTCAGTATCTTCATAAGATGGATTGTTTTGTAGTTTTGTTGTGATTTGTAATTCAATTTTGGTGGTGGTGATTGACTTGTGGATGTTATTCCTATATTTTGTACTTTGTTTACACAAGTAGTATGAGAAATTTCTTAACAAAGCATTGATCTTTTTATTGTTTAACTTTCATAGTAGTTACAAAATCAGTTTTGAGTAGTTTGTTGATTTTGTTTATTTAATAAAATGGGTAATCCAGAGAGAAGAGTCTTGACCTATATTGTCTAATTATGAATATGAGGTATTTTTAGGGTCTTTTGTCATAAAAGAGATTAAGTTTTTCATATAGAAGTCCTAGTTTTATGTCCATTAAAGTCTAAAATTTGCAAACTTTTTTTCATCTTTGTCCTGGAAACCTATGATAACATGTTTTCAAGTTACCATGAAATTATTTTCATATAAAAGTCCTTAAGTTTGCAATTTTTTATGTTTTTACTATGAAATTAATTTCGCATAGAAGTTTTTAAGTTTTTCGAAAAGGTTTGGTTTTGTCCTCCAACACCACCACCTCCACTGCAGTGGTGGTGGATGGTGGTGATGGGTGGTGGCAGTGGCAGTGTTGGAAGGAGGACATTTTCGAAGAACTTTTATGCGAAATTAATTTAAATGCAACCTGTGATAATAGGTTTCCAGGACAAAGATGGAAAAAGTTTTGCAAATTTTGGGTTTTAGTGGACATAAAATCCATAGAAAGACAAAACCGAACATTTTCGAAAAACTTAAGAACTTTTACGACAAAAACCTTATTTTTAGCTCCACTAATACCAATCAGTGAATAAAAGTACATGAAGATATATGGATTTGATATAGAAAAGTATAGCATAATCATTTAATATATCATCAAGTCAATTCATTCAACATACAAAACAAACAACAATTTTCATCAAGTACTTGTTTAAATAACAACGAACCAACATTGTATACATCCAAAAAACTTTTTAAAAAAATATACAGTGTTGTTCACTTCATGATGTATAACTATAGTAAAAAAAAAAAAAAAAAAAAAACGCCCTCAACAAATATTTATCCGTTCCAAATATGTCACACAAACTTCATATAGTTTCAAAGATTAAAAAAAATCTACTGTAAAAGCTGAACAGCAGCTATGGCAGGTATCTTTTCACGCAGTTTCTGTGTCAATGCTACTCTAACAGTCATCACACTTGCTGCGGGACCCGTTAACCGTACTTTCACAATCGGCTCTTCTATCGACACCAATTCCACTTCTCCACCTGCTGCCCCAACAAGATACGGTCGAATTTCTTCCAACACCTATTTTATTACAAACAATCAGGACATGACATGACATGACAGGTTGTACTGACAGTAACAGTGACAATGACAGCGACAGCGACATTGATGTACCTTTTCTATGTTTTCTTCATTGAGTTCAAGGCCGGTTTCTTCATCTGGAATTGGTTCGACTGCAACAATTTGAGGGATCTTTTCCATGAGACGGCGTTCGATGCCCAATTTCATGGTTGTTACAGAACTCGGACATGAACCGCAAGCTCCTTGAAGCTTTAATCGTACAATGTTTCCATCAATTTCATGTAATGCTACATTACCTCCATCTGCAATGAGATATGGTCTAATTTCATCTAATACACTCTCGATGTTTTCTGCTGTTAGTGGTAACTCAACAGCCGATTCTGGAGTAGCAACAGCCTTGACAACTGCAACATTAAACAAACATCATTACCCGTTCAGCCACTTTACACATACAGGACTTAATGGGAAGAGAAACAGAGGTCGTTAATCTGGTAAGCTATATATGAACTAGTTAATAGAGAAAGTCAGGAAAAAGAGGCTTTCTTCATTAAGAATTATGTAATGGAAGAACCAACAATCTAGAATGTAAACCACAGATACTCAATTGACGATTAGTATTTCAGATTAACAATAGAGAAGCCCATAAACAGAAAGATCCATGTGAAGAGGCGAAGAACGGAGAGAAATTTTGTGGTAGAGTGAAAGACCTAATGCGAAAGTTCAATACGTTTAAAACATAAACCATATGACATGTTTAGGATCATGAATTCCAAAATTTGAAGTTAGAACAGAGCAAACAGGGCTGATGATTTTGTCTGGATGAGCTACAATTGTAATTATAAACCATACCTTTCCTGAGGGTCGATGAAGATAACCGACTTTTTGATGACCTAGAACCGCCCCTTGCAAAAGAAACCCGAGTGCCCAAAAAACTAGAAGAAACCTGCAATTGTTCAATGCAAAAATTCAGGAAAGAAGTCGATAATTGATCGTATCGAAAGCCAAAGGCACCGATTAATAGAAAAACAAAGTACCCTTCGGAAGGGCGGCGTAGGCGACGAAGAAGAAGAAGAAGCATAAGAGGATGATGAGTAATCTAGGGTTTGTTGTTGACGCCTAGAGACGTATGAACCGTATGAATGGCTTAAAATTGCAGTACCATGCATCTTCGCTGTTCTTCGTATGTAAACAGAAAAACCTAATTCTCTCTATAAAGAGATGTTGGATGTTTTGTAGAAGACGACTTGGCTACGGGTCTCTGTTATGGACCCCAGAGGAGAGAGTGCCGAGTGGAGGCAGTAAGCGCATCTTCGAGAATCGAGAGATGCTGATTTGGCTCCGGAGTTCTAATGGCCCAAAAGTGTCATCTTAACAAAAAAAAAAATTTATATCTTTTTTATTTTTCTTTCTAACTATCCTCTTAGAAATAGTGACAAGTAGATTAAAATATTATTAATTTTATTGAATATGACACTTGTAATCATTTCAAATTGTTCAAATTGTTAGGAAGATAAATAGAAGTAAAAAATTAAGAAGATATAGAATTTCTCTAAAAAAATTCTTCATAATGATTTTATGATATCTCATCAATCGATATTTAAAAAAAAAAACCTAAGGAACATAATTCTTTCCATTTTCTTCTCATTTTTCTCATTGAAAACAACTTGGAAACACATCATAATCTTTCAGACGACAAAACACAACCCACCGGATATTGTCCCTCATGTCATCGCCGTTGGCTATCTATCGCTACGGCCACTTCTCCGCCCCATTACTAGCCTACATCCCCTCCGGTGACTCTACCTTCTCCTTCGAGCATTATTTTTTGTTTTTGCTGCTTTATCAACACATCAAAATCAAATATCACATTCGTCGATGTCTGAATCAACAAAAATCAAGAAAAGCACTAGAGACTCATACTTAAGGCGATTGAGAAGGACTACATACATATATGGTGTCCTGAATCAACGAGCATCACCAGATCTAAGAAGAACTCGTTTAATGAACCTTAGTTGGCTGATGCTTATTTCGAGTCGTATAAAGACAGTTATACGTTAATCCAAATCTAATTTCATGATATTTTGAGAACTAAATTTGTTACAAGATGGTTAATTACAAACTTGATTTTATAATATTCTAAGAAAAAAAACCTAGAATGACTTGTGGTAAGAAGTTCAAACGAACATACACAATTTAAGAACCTTATTTTGTGATATTTTGATCTCCATTTTCTACTTATTAATTGATTTGAAACCAATTGCAGCAAACCGACATGAAATATCACGTACTGTTTTTTCTATAACACTGTTCTAGTTTTGATTTTGATATTGTATTCTTCTTTCTCGTTTCGTCCCTAGCCCTTGTACATTTAAATGGTGAACAAATTTCTGTACACTTTAGGATCACAAGGAATATTGGTTGTTGTATGTTGACGCGATTAGGAAGGGGGAGAGAAAAGGATTGAGACGAGCGATGTGACATGTATTTTTTTTAAATAATAAAAAATAAAAAAGACCACATGTCATATAAAAAAAAGTTAACATCTTTATAGTTAGATTTAATGACAAAGGAACTGAAGTTGTAAGAAAATAAACCATATAGACAATTGGTGAAACAAAATGACTTTCTGCACCAAATTTGCTATTTTTACTCTACCACAAAAACTATTTCTATAAATTACTCCAAAATAAAGAAGTCAAATATATAAAAACCCATAAAAAACAACAATATATACTATTAGTGGATATGGAAAAATTGAATTATTGTTATCGTTATTCAAATTTTATAAGGGTTAATGACTTAGAAAAGTAGCATACTATCTTTCATGTTCATATTTAGTCAACATTGTTTTTTATACATATTTGACCATTAAACGCGTTGCATCTATTAAAAAAATACCAATATTACTGGTAATGTTGTAATCGGTAATATTGTTGTTTTTTAACATATGCATAAAGTTCAATGGTCAAATGTGTACAATGAAAAAATTGTTGACACGAAAGATAGTATATTACCCTTTTAAGTCATTAACCCAAAAAAAATTCTATGAAGATTTGCAATTTTTTTTTGCATATGATCAATATCATTGTATATTAATTTGAATTTAGTTATCAAAAATATAAATATAACAAAGAGGATAATCACCACCATCATGATCCTTTCCACTCGTTTTTGTAGTTTCCCAAAATTGCTCATGTTAAAACCCCAACATATATTTGAGTTGGTTCAAAATCATTATGTGAAAATCGAAAATCCAGGTGGGGCATTGAAAAATGATGTAATTTCATGACCTTGATCCTTAACAGTACATTAATTTTTAGTTACACTTATATTTACATATACATGATTGTCGATTCCTCAACAAGACTCCAAGTTTTTGGATCCTAAAACAACATTTTCATACTAGGGTCTTTTATATATATTCCCAATGTATGACCATTAAAATGAGCGTCTAACCAAAAGAAAACATACATTTGTCTGCATAAATTCACGACATACGGCTACGATATATATATATATATATATATATATATATATATATATATATATATATATATATATATATATATATATATATATATATATATATATATATATATATAATGAATCAAATATATTCCATTTAGCAATCAAATACACCAAATGATAAAATCTTACATTCAATTTCTTTAAATAAATTAATGAAACAAACATGCTTTTGCTTCTCGATGCAGGGCTTCTTTTTCGAGTTAATAACTTAAAATGGTAACATACCATATTTCGTATTCACATTCAACCAACAATGTTTTTTATACACTTTTGACCATCCTATTATTATATTTGTTCAAAAACATAAATATTACCCAGGTACAATCGATAATATTGGTGTTTTTAAACAGATGCAACAAGTTCGATGGTCAAATATGTAAAAAATATTATTGACTAAATGTAAATACAAAATATAAAATATTTCCCTTTTAATTTATTGTTTTTTTAATAACTATAAATACACCCATTATTTATAAAAGTAAATTAAATTAAAGAGATGGGTTGAACAATACAAAAAAATACCTATTTTAATTTGTTTATTGTTTTTTTAATAACTATAAATACACCCATTATTTATAAAAGTAAATTAAATTAAAGAGATGGGTTGAACAATACAAAAAAATACCTATTTTAATTTGTTAGGCCGGACTGAGTGAAGGCGGGTTGGAGAGGCTCAGATCACGGCTTTACGAACCCGATTTGATCAGTTGAAGACATAGAAGAAAAGGAGAAGCTGTGGGGTGGACGGGGTTCGCGATCGGCAGGTACCACACTGTCGACGGCGGATTCGGCAGAGCGGCGGTTTGGACGGGGATGCCTCAGTCCACCCTTAGCAACTTGTTTTATCACCTTTGTATTATATAAATGAACGACTCAATTTAAAAAGCTAAGCTAGTCCCAGATTTAAAACCTTCAGTTATACATATAAAGATCTCAAAGAAACATATAAATTTGAACACTAACAATTAATCACACACTTTCTTTCTTTTTCTTTTAATTTCTAAAACGCCCAAAAGAATTCAACTAAAAAAAGCAATTTAAATCACACTAAACGGAACAGATATATTGAAAGACCAATGCATGCAAGAATTATAACCCCTCAAGTTTTCAACTCCAGTGCATCTGAGAAGACGTGTACAGTGGATTTAGCATAGAAGTGTTTGATTTTCCCTTTTTCTTCGAAAACAAGTCTCCCAGAAGAGGAATTATCGGTTTTTTCTTCACCACTTTCCTCTCCGTCATCTTCCTCCCTGGGCCACCACTTACCACCGGAGTCAAGCCTGACAATGAGCTCTGCTCCGCCACCTTCTCAGCCGCCTCGGCGGCCTCAGCTTTTGCGATCTTTGACATGTTCTTTTGAAGCTCAGCATTTAAAGAAGCCAAAGCCACCTCGGTCTCAGACTCTCTCTCTTTCAGTAACTTCAACTCCTTCTTCGTTTCTTCAAGTTCCGACTCGAGCTTTTTCAGGGAGGAAGCAAGCAACGGCGACGGTTCTTCTTCGATTTCGCGGGAAGACGAGCATGATTTCCATGAAGTTTGGGTGCTGTTTGTGGATTTCCATGATGGGGTTTCTTGTTTTGGCAAAGAGAATGGGGGTTTAGGAGATGGTAAGAAGATTTCTCCGGTGAGAAACCGCTCTCCGAAGATGGCTACGGCTTCTTTAACTGAACTGAAAGCACGGGAGGTGTCTACATTGGAGCTGTAGTCAACGGCGGGAGGTGGTGGTGGGTTTTCCGGTAGGGGTTGGGCTTCCATGGTGGTGGAATCTGGAGGAGTCAGTTTGAGAGTGTTGGTTTTTGATAATGGATGAGTGCTGAGTTTTCTTTGCTTTCACTTCAGATGTTGTTGAGGGCGCTAGTAGCTAGGGTTTGCTTTCACTGCAAGTACATGGTAAAGAAATTGACCAGTCAACTGCTTTGACAATTCACTTGGTCAACGAGTTAGATTCAGTTTGCAACATTAATGATATGGATTTTATCATAAACTGCTTTTCTAACTATATGATATCGATAGTACATTTTCAACAAAAGTTCATATATGTATGGTTTTGTAGGTACGTGAGTAGCATATGTTTAAAGATGTTATTTAACCAACAAAATGCATGATTACATGAAATGATGTTAATTGATTTCAACCATGACGTAGGACTTGTAGTTTTCACTTGTGAATTAAGTCTTCGGTGTTTGGTTTCTATAACTATTTGAAGTAATGAAATTTTAAATAAATCGAGATTATACGACACTCAAAATGGTTTGTTGACGATATGTATAATTGACATAAAATAAAATACTTTAGTTAAATGAACTTGTCGTTTGTATATTTTGGAATTATAAATATATATTTAAATTTAAATGTCAATGATGATAAATAACGGAATCACCGTTTATATATTGGGTTAATGATCCATAATATCAACCAATAATATAAAATTTACTCATTAGGTCCCTGAAGTTTTAATTGCACTCACTAGGTCACTAAACTTTTAATTTTGGTTTTAAAATACTATTGCATTCGATTTTCACCACTGTTTTCCAGTTCCGACGACACCCTAGTCTCTGCCGACCAGACTCAGACCATTTTACTCAATCCATTCACAGTCGTACCACCCTGACCATGTCCAAATCCTATCCGCAATCTCACCACAGTCGTATCACCTCGACCACACCCCCATGACTCTATTCCTCAGATGCCCAATTCGCCTCCCGTCGTTACTCTTCTCTTTGCTAGAAGACAACAACCAGCCATGAGGTCTTCTCATAACAATTTTAACCGGGATAACCGGTTAAAATCGAAGACAATGATATTTTAAAACCACAATTGAAAGTTCAATGACCTATTGGGTGCAAAATTGAAAGTTTAGTGACCTATTTGATGCGATTAAAACTTCAGTGACCTAATATGTAAATTTTTTTATTGGTTGTCATTATGGATTATTAACCCTTATATATTTTGTACTCTTTTGTTTAGGTTAAAAATGAATATTTGGAAATGAAATGTAAACGATCTAAGGTGGTGTTTCTTTTTTAAGAGGTAAATGGTCTGCAATCTGCGAACCATATTTGTAGACATCTGCAGAAGAAGAGATGGACCAAGTGTCTACAATCTGCAAGAAAAAAACTGTTTGTTTTTTGAAGTCTGTGGAGTACTAAAATAAACTAATTTATTTGTCAAATAATGTATTTTTGTATATCTTTTTTTATTGTCAATTACTTTTTATCAATAATTATCTATAATTTATATAAATTTTTTTTAAGTTAGAAAATGTTAGAATATGTAAAAAAAGACTTTGGTCCATGTCTGTAAGAAGAAGAGGGCGCACATATCTTTTTAGGTCTACAATTTTCTAAAAAACAAATAGTCTGTGAAGATAAACATAAAGAGGCCAAAAAGATCTGCAGACAAAAAACAAACATCCCTAAGTTATTCTACGTTGAAAGTTCAAGTTTTGTTATAAACAAAATTGTGAAACCATTTTTTTAGTAAAATATTTTAATATTATATTATTTATAAAAATATTATATATAACAATAAATAGGGTTAATAACATAAAAGCCACTATAGTTTGGCCAAAATTATGGTTTAACCACTATATTCTTTTTTGTTCTATAAAAGCCACTCATACTTTCAAAAAATCTCATATTGACCACTGTTCATTTTATTTTATAACTTTTAAGAATTATTTTCATCGAAAGATTATGTGAAAAGTTCCATGTCGATATTTGAAGCAAATGTTGGAACTTCATTGCAGTGAAAATGATACATAAAGTTGTCTACATGTTATTTTTGTATTCGTAAGTGTAACTCTTCGGCCACGTTATGAATGAATATGATGTTCAAATGAATCCACTAAATTTTGAATGCGACGGGGGTAAGAAGTGTTCCGAGTTGGCGTCATACAATCTTGACTTTTATTTGTTATACTGGTCGCAATGTATCTTTTTGAAAATATTAGTGATTTTTACGAATTTTTTGAAAGTATGGATGGTTTTTTTAGAAAAAAAATATATAATGTTTAAACCAGATTTTGACCAAACTACAGTATTTTTTATGTTATTAGCCCTAATAAATATTATAGATATAAATATAAATTTGATTAAACAAAATCTTTTTTAGCAACCGGCGTTTTATAAAAATAGAATAGAGCTAGCAAGACAAAATTGTCATTGTATTGGTACACAACGAAGACTACAGGGGTGCAATCAGTACAAAGTCTATAACTGTAAAGGTTAATCTGCATTTGGGGCTAAAATACAGGTGGTTCGTGGCAATTTTCTTGAGCAAAACTACGGTGGTGCAATTACAATGGGCATGTTCGGCAAAATTAGCTGGTAGCTGGTAATTGTTAGCGGTTAGCGATTAGCTGTTAGCTGTTAGCTGGTAGCTGTGACTTTTATTTCTGCAGAAGTGTTCGGCAAAAGCAGCTGTTAGCTTTTAGAAGAGTAAAATAATATAAAATTCAAAAGCTAAACGCTAAACGCTCTCAAAAGCTACATGAAATAGCTTTTGGATTATGAGCGTTTTGTTAAAAGTAAAAGCTAAAAGCTCTTGCTGCCGAACGAGGTTTGTTCATTTTTTTGAGCGTTTTCCTAAAAGCTAAACGCTAAACGCTCCCAAAAGCTCTCAAACGCTGTGTGCCGAACACGCCCAATGTTTATACGTGGTAATAGGGATGAGAATCGGTCCGGACCCGGACCGACCCGGACCGAGAACCGAGGAACCGAGAACCGATTTTATAGGAAACGAAGAACCGGGAACCGAACCGAATACCCCGGTTCCGGTTCCTACCGGTTCGGTTCCGGTCCGGTTTCGGTTCCGGTTCAGGTATACTATAATGTGCTATTAAGAAATGTGTTCGGTTCCGGACCCGGCCCGAACCGGACCGAGAACCGAAGAACCGAGAACCGATTTTGTGGGAAATGGAGAACCGAGAACCGAACCGAATACACGGTTCCGGTTCCTAGTCGGTTCCGGTTCTGGTTCGGTTCCCGGTCCGGTCCGGTTCTCCGGGTCAAAAGCTCATCCCTACGTGGTAACGTTCAATCTGAATTTATGCCTAAATTTCAGGTGGTTGGTAGCAGTTTTCTCGTGCAAAACTTCCGATCTAAAACCCTTTCACAAACCCTCCTCGTCAATCGTCATTGAGCGAACAAAACCACCGCTGAAACCACCGTAGTCCGTGGAGAAAGCAGAGATGGGGGAAGAACAGCGACGACAAGCGGAATACCAAATTGACCTTCGGAATCTTACGGCATTCGATCTGATAACAGGTCAGGGTTTTTACTTTTATTCCGCTAATAGTTCAGTAAAAATCGGTATTCACAGCAGTGACAAAGTGATTTCTCCTACGCAATTAGTAATATCTTAGTTGCGAATTAGCTCTTCTATAATCATGGAGTATGTCTCTTTGAAATGATGTCAATCCTTACCATATCTTCTCTATGCTATCGTAATTCGTTGCTGTAAGTTATACTCCCTCGTTGGGATGTTGTTAATGATGAATTTTTACCGCCTCTGTTCCAAATAAGCTCATTTACATTTTACAATCTCTCGAATGCATCTTTACGAGTTTTTGGAACATTCAATTTTTATACCCAAACTCTCTTTGAATACTTCATCGGCCCAAACAGAGCAAGTGAACGAGAGTGGTTGCTTAGGTAGATCTATAATACACCGCTTTAAATTCTTGTTATACAGGCAGGAAACAATAAACATGGGAATTTATGTAAAGATTTCTGTGGTGAATTTATTTAAGAGTAAATTACACTTTTGGTCCCTGTGGTTGTCAAAAACTACTACATAGGTCCTAACTATCCATTTTCAACATTGAAGGTCACTAAGGTTTGCAAAAATTACCAAATAGAGCCCTGGGGCATATAAAAAGACTAAAATGTCCTTTTTATTTCTTTTTCTTTAAATTTGTTATTTATTTTATTAATAAAAATAATAAAAAACCTAACCCACCCCACCCCCCACCCCACGTCTCTCTCTCTCTCTCTCTCTCTCGTCTCTTCTCCGATCGACCAACCCACCACCTGTTCTTGAAGCATCCCGTCAATCCCTCTCCGCCCCTTCATTTTCTACCCGATCACAGGTTCCATCTGTTCCTGGAATTTGCTCCTGATGTTTTATTCTCCACGTCTCTCATCCTTTAATGGTATGATTTCCCAAATTATTGCCATTTGTTGTAACTTTCTGCAAATCTATAAGCTAATTATACCCTATCATGAAATTCTCAAAATTACAGGTTTTGGAAGAATTGGAAGGTTAGTATTGAGAATAATTTGTGAAATCATAATTTGTGAAATCATACCATTAATTCCGACTTTGGTCTTGCCACCGGTGCTGGACTCTATAGAAAATCCAAGAAACGTTATCTTGAGCATAATATCAAACAGATAGAAGGCATACTATGATCGCTTATGCATGTACTTACTTGGAACAGTTGGGGGAGTCTCGGTGGCAGTGGCTTTGATTAATGGCTTTGATTGGATTAATGGAGCGTGTGTGAGATATCCTGCGTGATTAGATAAACAAAAGAATGATTTCTTGAATAGCGGAAGGGGAACAGTTGATCATATAATTATCGTAATGCATAAAAGCTAAGAGGACAAATAAAACTCAACTGTAAAGACGAAGATTCTCTAGAAATGGTAGCATTGAACAAGGTGGATTGAAGCTTCACCAATGACACCTGAAGAAAGATAAAGGATGAGAGACGTGGAGCATAAAACATCAGGAGCAAATTCCAGGAACAGATGAAACCTGTGATCGGGTAGAAAATGAAGGGGCGGAGAGGGATTGACGGGATGCTTCAAGAACAAGAACAGGTGGTGGGTTGGTCGATCGGAGAAGAGACGAGAGAGAGAGAGACGTGGGGTGGGGGTGGGGGTGGGGGTGGGGGTGGGGTGGGTTAGGTTTTTTATTATTTTTATTAATAAAATAAATAACAAATTTAAAGAAAAAGAAATAAAAAGGACATTTTAGTCTTTTTATATGCCCAGGGCTCTATTTGGTAATTTTTGCAAACCTTAGTGACCTTCAATGTTGAAAATAGATAGTTAGGACCTATATAGTAATTTTTGCCAACCACAGAGACCAAAAATGTAATTTACTCTTTATTTAATATCTATGAACAAAGACATTACTTTAATATAGCTTTAACAAACCACTTTTCCCATACATAAATAAACCCCTTTTATAATAATGCATATATTACTTATTCGGCTAAGTTGCAATATTGCATAATGACACATTCAACCCCTTTTATCAGCAAAATGTTAAATTCCAATACAGCCCACATACTAAGCATATTAACCATTGGGCATATATAATGTACAACAAATAAAGTTCATGCAATCTAAAAGTTCATAAGATATGATATAACATCGTATGACATAAATGATCAACATGTTTAAAATTACAACAACATAGTGCACCAATGCCCATTTTAAAATATCGCATGAACTCACCTTAGTGAAACGACTCTAAGTTCAACCCTCGGGTACTTGAACCTTCTACAAGTATTTAAAGTCCTATTGTATGCTAAGTTAAATCCACCATCTTCAAGTTCGACTGCCTAATAATTCAGCTTCATATGAATTCATGATCGTTTTTAGTTTCAACAAAAGTCTTTACCATTTTTAAAATGATGTTAAAATCATTATCCAATAATAATAATAATCAAGACATTTGTGGCTATTTAACCTTAATTGGTTAAAATGAAATCATAACTTCCATTTAAATCTTCATATAAAAAGATAGAATTTATCAAAGACGTTTTGGGGTAAAAGCTGCCAACATTAGAAAGTTATTTTCACACAGTCAAAATTGTTTGTTATAAAATCTTAGGGACTTACTTGTAATTTTATAAAATAGTACATCATCTAACTTAGATGGTTAAAATAGATGGACTAATTAAAATAACTCTTATAATTAGAGGGCTAAAACGATACTTTATTAAAGTCTTTTACTTCCAAAAAATGGAATAGAACGTGTCTGTATCACTTTTACTTAAATTATGTATATATATGTATTGTCACAAGTGTTTTCCTAAAGCCCATGATGTGTTCGTACTTTTAAAAAATTTTACAGTACCATTGGCACAAATAAGTCTTGCATTATTGTTTTAGATAATAGATGAAATGCAAAGAGTGTCGTCGCAATATGACTACCAAGTAATGCATATACATGTATATTTTATTTGGACGCTGCAATTTATTTTTGGCTCAAATTTGTTTAGTATTGGCCCAATGTCAAGCGATTAAGCCCAAATGTTTAAGCTAATGTGTATACAGTGTATGTATGCCTATGTAAAGCATAAATATGCAGCCATGGAAACTCTTCTAAGTTTTTCTTATACAACCCACAATACGAGTAAAACTCACAAGTCAGACTTCTAGTATTTCAACACCTTTAACAAATTAGAGTTGATTGACGTTGTGCGCCTATGGTCGAACTAACGAAGGGTTATAGTCTAGCATACAACGAGAAGTTCTAAGATGGCTACATCAACCAACCCGTATGTAAATCTTACCTTAACCCAATGAAGTATCACGAATTGCCACTTGCTGCTCTTCCCCGTCGCTCTCTCAACTCTCTTTCTCGGTTTTTCTGTGAAGAATGGCTTGCTAGAAGAGGGAGGGGATGTTTTTCCATATATATTGGAACATATGCAGATTTGGACGGGGAGTGGGGTTACGAGAACTAGGGGTGTGAATGAGACGGTTTGGTTTGGTTCGGTTAGTGGCCTAAACCGAACCATAACCATTACAATCGGTTAATACATTTTAGTAGCCATTGGTTATGGTTAATATTGGTTATGGTTAACGGTTTTAATCGGTTAATGGTTTTGGTTAATGGTTAATAATGGTTAACCATAATTATATAAAAATTTAAAGTGCGTTTATCTATAACTTTCTATGCTTTGTATGAATTTAAGAGTTAAATTGTCTCAAAAGTCAAAATAATGATATTAACCATTAAAGATAGTATCGACTTTTAATATCTTACAATTGTATACTAGAATGGATTCAAACGTTAAAAAAAGATTTGATTTACTCTACAATCGGTTAATGCATTTTAGTTTTTTTTTTTTTAGTTTTTATAGACTTATTAGTTTCCTAATGAGTATGTATCGAGCCTTGATTTAAAATTTTTAACGATTAGATTAAGAACTTTATATATATATATATATATATATATATATATATATATATATATATATATATATATATATATATATATATATATATATATATATATATACTAGGTGTGTACCCGCGCAATGCAGCGGGCGGCGATTAATTTATTTACATGAATAGTTTCCGGGCGGAGATTAGTTTCCTTTCATCAAACGTCAATTAGTTTGTTATCTTTTGGATGATGGTTTGTATTCTTGCTCTTCATCTGACGAATAGTTTCTTTTATAGGTTTACGGTGTCGATTTTAGGTTTTGGCTTTGGGTTATCATGTTACGCCCTTGACTGTTGAAAGTGAATCTATCAACCAATAAAGATGAGTAAAATTCTTCCAAGTGTAAACAGTTTTATTGTCGGAACTCTTCTAGTGAGGGGTGGATTTTGGCATTTCATTTTTTATAGAAAAATCAAATTAAATAAACAATGTAATAGAAAAATAGATAGGGTTATTTCATTTTTGATGTGCAGTTGGATGGTTGGTATTTGTCTAAAGTAATGGTGAAATTGGTTTAATTAGATACGGAAACATCTTATATTTCAACAAAAAAAATCAATGTATTGGAAATATCATTTATTCTTAAAATATGTATTAACGATGATTGTTTCATTTTAGGATATGCCATATTCTTATGAACATGTGATACATTGAGCGTCTATACATGATCAAAAAGATGCATTTTTAATAGAGCTTTTAAGTTAACTTGGGCCAATATTATATACAAACACGGGCTAAATAATTGACCGTCTATGAACTGCACGTTACTTACAAAACCAACTAATATAAAAGTGGTTTTCATGATTTCATCAGTAAAGTCGAGGTATATACCGAACAGCATGGAAGCAAAGCAGGTAAAAAAATGAACGTATATATCATTGTCCCATACGGTAGGACCACACAACAGTAGGTAAAATGAAAAACTATATTACCTTTTTATGAGATTGAAAATAGAAAATATAGCATATTTGGGGATACTGGGGTAAATATAGCATGAAAATAGGTTCAAAAAGCACTGTAATACAATGGTAGTTTATGAGAAAGAAAAAAGAAGAGAGTGCATGAATACTCCCTCTAATTTAGAGCACAACACACTTTTGGCCAGAGTTTGATTGGTCTTAAAGACCAACTCTAATTGACAATTTGGTTGTTTAATAACACATTTTTATTATTATTGCTGCTATCAGAAATGACATACTCAAGATTGGTGCCATAATTTATCAATTCTTGGTAGCACTTGTCTGCTAGCTGCTGTTGAATCTTTAGATCTACACTACAAGAGAAACTCTATATTAAATACACTTTTTTGTAGAGCTTTTCAAGTGCTGTCCTAGCAACATTAATCAGTTTATTCTGCGGAAAATGAAACTGTTGGTCGATTAAGTTCATATGAATTGCTAAAAGACCCAAAACAGATGTTTGCAACGAATTTGAGCAATGACTTTCAATAAAATCTTTGGAAGAAATCCAACCAATAATCATCCAATACAACAATTATATCATCAAACCACAGACAGAAGCTTCAAGCTTCATATAACTGACTTTTCAAACCATTATACATGATACAACATTATGAATTAAAAACCATTATTAGTTTTAAAACAATATTATCAAATTTAAAACATACAACTGCAACCATTATTGATTGTAAAACGCACAACTGAATCATTATCGATTTTAAAGACACCAATATTAGCTTTAAAAGGCAAACTAAGGATACAGGGGCATTACACATCATATCATAGTATAATAGAAGTACATCGTTATTTCATGCATTTAATTAGACGTTTTACGTTAAATACAAGAAATAACAATGCATTTATATATATTAGTATTTCTGTTCCTCTTCCCCCAACAATCTACTTGATTATTTCACCAAAATACATAGGTGCACATTCTAAAAAACCTTTAAAAGAAGAAAAAGTAGTTACCTGAATTCTTCGAAAGTTGTGTTTACCGACCTACAAATTTTACAGGAAAAAAACTGTGTCAAATCACGTGGAGATTAGCATTTATTGGTCAGTGAAAACGAAATTATAGTGTGTCTTTGTAGCATTTGAACAACAATTGTTTCTTCTAATTTGGTGTAACTAAAAATCGATAGCTGCATATTAGGCTTGCAATTTTTGTCAGGAAGATGTACCAGATATAAATAACAAACAAACAAAATTCAAATAACATATCAATTTAAAAGATCCAAATTTAACTCACAAACAGAAAGGAGTACCTTACAATGTCAACTAAGAGCAATTATTCCTACAAGTCATCCTTAGCATTGTTTTTCATATAAACCTGCGTTTTCAATTAAGAATTTTTTTTTTGTATTTTCTTGTTTTTCATATCACAGAAAGAAAAGAGCCAAATTTACCTCATAAAGTTTTAATTTGAATGTTAGTATATTTGATATGATTAATAAGTAACTAACCTCAGTTGAAAATATTCTTAGTTGGGTACCTCTTCAATGATTCGTGAAGATTCATTGTTGATCCTGCAAATTCAAGTTCCATATATAATTGAACCATATTTGCAACCATACAATATGGTGTAATTTTGAGGTTCTCCTTAAGATGATACTAAAAAGATAATTAATATATATTTTATGCAATATGGAACCAAATCAGAAACATATTTTGGAAAATTACCTAAAACCACAACGAGACGATAGTAATGGTGAATCACCAGACTCTGCACAAGGTAGAACCAAATATACAATTCAAACAAAATATGAAACCAAATCAGAATCATATTTAGGAAATTAGAAGGGTAGAGATAGAAATAAAGATAGGTCAGCACATCCACTTATATGCTTAGAAGGGGAGAAACATAAATAAAGAGATGACGGTAGTGGTGGATCACCTGATTCTGTAAAAGACAGGACAACTGGCACAAGGTGAATATCAGCTGGATTTCTGAAAAATAAAAATCAGAATAGGGAAAATAGAGTAGAAGAGAAGGACATAGTCGAGATTCTTTCCTTGGAAGTAGAGTATAATAGAATATATATCACTCTTCTTTCTTTTTGTTCAGCAACAAATGACAATAATGAAGACTAAAAAAGTAACAATGAGTAAGATGGGAAAATATTTGAATTGGAAAATTACCACATCCTAGTCCTTCTATTTACCGCACATCCGATCCCTCAATTTCCTGCAAAAAAAGTAGAGCATTTCATAGTTGTTAGAAGTCAACATCATTGAATCACTACATCTCCAACAAATGAGATAAATGAATAACACAGAAGCAAGCAAAAATTGTGAGAATGACCGTTCCTGTTTTTGTGAACCAAATCAAGAAGAAATCAACATATTTGAAAAGGGAAAAGTCTTTGTAAACCAAATCAAGAATAAAAATACTGCTTACAAACCGAATCAAGAAGAAACTACATCAAGCATACCCAAATCAAAACCTAGATTTGTTCACATCCGTAAAGCAAACCTTAGCATCATTTTCTCTTCGAGCGTGTGATAGAAAACCATGGTTGTGGCGTGTCTGTGCCCAGGTAGAGAGAGTCGCTGTTGTGTTAGAGCATAATCAAATCAAACAGAAACAAATAAACACCAAAGATGTTACCGAGATTTGGCTGAATAATGAGAGAGAAGATTCAAGCCTATAATATCATTAAATTTCAAAGCAGAGCTGAAATACAAAATCAAAAACGCTAAAATGAGTAAAAAATTAGAAAAATTCAAACCTGATGGTCTGCAATCGTTTGTTTTTGATGGTCGACTATATAAATACACGAAAACTCCCGATTATGTTCAAACAACGTAGATCTTCTAACTAAAACCAATAATCACATAAATCAATTTTGAATACTATACATTTGACAGCATACAAACGTGGGGTAGAAAAACATATAAAATGAGGTGTAAGTGTTACCGGGATCAGAGAGACATGGGAAGTTGTTGAAACATCGATCGGAGAAACGATCCACTATGTCGTGAAAGAGAATGCAACAACACATTATCATCATTCAACTGAACAACGTGCAAAGAAAATCCCCCAAATAGATTTAGTTGATGCTAGTGACAGCGAGTCTCCAATAGTGAGCAGAAGTTTGAAGAGAAATAAAAAGCAAGACCATGGGAGAAGTTTGAAGAGAAAGAAAGAGTCAGAGCATGGAGATTTTTGAAGGGAGAGACGACGAGAGTCAGAAAGAGGAAAGAGGGTGGTGGTCGATTAGGGTTAGGGTTAGAACATGAGATACTTCATAAGATCTAGGGTTTCACGTAGAGAGAAAGGGACTTCACCTGAATTCGTTGGTATATTGAATTGATGTTGGCGGACGTTCGATGTAGAGAGAGAAAAGGGGTTGTGGCGATTATTGCTGATAGCGGTGGTGAGACGGTGTGGTGTTTAGCAGGCGATGGTGGACACTGTGAGAGTACACAGGGAGATTTACGAGAGATAAGAAACGAGGTAAAGGATGGTAACAATGAACCGTGGTGGTGGCTATCGGATGCCGGATTTAAGTAGACTATTCGAAAGATTTTTGCGTGTGATCTCCATATATCCGCTCCTGCTGAATATCCGGGAAGTTAAGTAGAGTATTCGTAAGATTTTTGCGTGTATATCACTATCAGTAATCGCTTGATCGATTAAGTATACGCATTGATTAATTATACATTCAGCTAAAATGTGTGTATCTCTTAATTTTAAGAGTTTCCATTATTGGAAACCATTTTTCCTTTTTAAAGTAGTATAGATATATATATATTTCAAATATATATTTATTAATTGGTTCCATTCGGTTATATACGGTTCGGTTTTACAGAAAAACCAAAACCGAACCATTATGATTCGGTTAATAAAAATCATAAACCGCACCACCTTTTTTATTAATGGTTCGGTTTTAATGGTTCGGTTATATCGGTTATATTAGTTATGGTTCGGTTTTTCGGTTATTATCCTCACCCGTAACGAGAACAACTTCCCCACGATCCCGAAATCTCGCAACTGCATTTTCATCTTCAAATTTCAAAATCTTGAATGTAATCGTTTCTTTTTCCCTGTTTTCACAACTTTACCCCCTTAACAAAATTTTGTCCTCGGAATTTGAAATTACACAAATAAGTGTTGGTACTTAGCTTTCATTTCTCGCTCAGACCCCCAAGTAGCTTGGGCTGTTGTATGATGCTTCCAATGCACTTTCACGAGAGGCACTTTCGTTCGTCTTCGATCTACAATTGCAATTGGTTCCTTTACATACCGTAAGTTTTTATCAACTTGAATTTCTTCTAATGGAACTGCTACATCTCCCTCAGCCAAACATTTTTTCAAATTTGACTCATCGAACGTGTTATGCACACCGTGTAACTCAGCAAGTAGCTCTAGTTTATAAGCTACCTCTCCGGTCTTATCCTGACTACAAAGGGCCATATACAACGGGGGCTAAGCTTCCTACCTTTACCAAAACGGAAAACTCCTTTCTACAGAAACACTTTCAACATTACATTGTCTCCTATTTGGAATTCAATCGACTTTCGTGTTTTATCTGTATAACTCTTTTGTCTATCTTGAGCCACTTTGATCTTGTCTCTTATCATTTGTATTTTATCAATAGTTTGTTGCACTAATTCGGGTCCCGCTAGCTGTTTTTCCCCTACCTCATTCCAACATAGAGGGGTTCTACACTTTCTATCGTACAAGGCTTCATATGACGCGATCTTAATGCTTGCTTGATAGCTATTATTATAAGCAAACTCGACTCATGGCGAGGAAAATCGATAACATGCACTCTAAGCATGTCTTCCAACGTTTGTATCGTTCTTTCACTTTGACCGTCGATTTGTGGATGATAGGTTGTACTCAATTTCACTTGTGATCACATCGCCCGTTGAAAGCTTTGCCAAAAAGATAATGTGAAGCGACTATCTCGATCAGATATAATGGATAACGGTACTCCATGAAGTGACACAATTTCATCGATATAAAGCTTGGCCAGTCGATCCAGTGGGTATGATTCCTTAATCGGAAGGAAGTGTGTTGAATTGATCAATTTATCTACAATAACCCAAATTGCATCATACCCTTTAGGCATCTTTGGTAACTTTCTAACAAAATCTATAGTAATATGTTACCATTTCCACATTGGAATTTCCATTTTCTACAACTGGCCAGAGGGTCTTTGGTGTTCAGCTTTCACTTTCAAGCATGTCAAACATCTTTCTACAAAATAAGCCACACCCCTTTTCATTCTCGGGCACCGGTAAAATTGTCGCAAATCCTTATACATCTTGTTCGTGCCGGGGTGAATTGAATATTTTAAATGGTACGCTTGCTCTAGAATTAACTTTCTTACCTCTCCTGTTCGGGGAACCCAAACTCTGCCTTGGAAACATTTAAGACTCATACAATTATCTTCCAACAATTTGATAACACCCACCATTCTTTCTTTCTTTAGATTCTTTTCTAATAATGCTTCTTCTTGGCTCTTCTTTAAGTTCTCCACCAAATTGTTTGTTACCTCAATTCTCATGGCTCTAACCTTCATAGGTTGTTTTCTTTCCTTCCGACTCAGTGTGTCAGCCACCACATTCGCCTTCCCTGGATGGTACAAGATCTCATAATCATAATCATTCAATAATTTCATCCATCGTTGTTGTCTCATATTTATATCTTTTTGATCAAACAAGTATTTGAGGCTCTTGTGATCAGTAAATATTTGACACTTAACTCCATATAGATAATGCCTCCAACGTTTCAGTACGAACACCAGTGCTGCTAATTCCATATCACGAGTGGGATATCTTCGTTCGTGTTCTTTCAGTTGTCGAGAAGCACACACAATCACCTTACCATGTTGCATCAACACACAACCTAATCCGAAAATTGAGCCTCATTATCGATTGTAAATCCCTCCTTACCCTCCGGTAAGGATAATATCGGTGCACTACTAAGTTTGTCTTTCAAGGTTTTAAACGCTTGATCTTGTGTCGATTTCCATTCGAACTTAACATTTTTCCATGTTAAAGTCGTCAACGGCGCATCTATTTGGGAGAAATCTTCTATAAATATTTTGTAGTAACTTGCCAATCCTAGGAAACTTCGGACCTCTGATGGAGTCCTCGATGGTTCCCATTTCTCTATTGCTTCAATCTTAGTTGGGTCTACCTTATCCCATCTTTACTAACAACATGCCCAAGGAATGGTACTTCTCGAAGCCAGAACTCACACTTCGAAAATTTTGCATACAACGTTTCCTTTTTAAGTAAGCTCAACACTAACCCAAGGTGTCGTTCATGGTCAGCCTCACTTCGTGAGTAGAGTAGGATATCATCAATGAAAACAACCATGAACTTATCCAAGGAGGGTTTACACACCCGATTCATCAAGTCCATGAATGCAGTTGGTGCATTGGTTAACCCAAAATGCATTATTAAGAATTCGTAATGTCTGTATTTTGTTCGAAAAGTTGTTTTTGGGAAATCTTCCTCTCTGATCTTCAGCTGATGATAACAGAACATTATTGATTTTCGAGAAATAACTCGCTCATTGCAGTTGATCAAATAAATCATCAATTTTGGGTAACAGATACCGGTTCTTTATTGTTACCTTCTTCAATTCACGATAAATGATACACATCCGCATCATACCATCTTTCCGTTTGACGAATAATACAAGTGCTCCCCACGGAGACGTACTAGATCTAATAAAACCCGTATCTAGTAACTCTTGCAATTGAGACATCAGCCCTTTCATTTCCGACATAGCCAGTCAGTAAGGTGCACGTGCGATTGGTGCCACAATTGACATCAAATCTATCTGAAACTCGACTTGTCTATCCGGCAGCAAACAAGTCAAATCATTAGGGAACCCCTCGAAAAATTCCCTTACCACTGGTATGTCATCTAAGAGTTTTCTTTTTCCTTCTTGGCATCAATAACATATGCCAAAAAGCCATTACACCCTTTCTACAAGCACCTATTCGCTCGCTCGAGACATTATAATTAAAGTGGTTTTCCAATCACATCGATCTTCGTAAATCAGCATTGTTCCTTTCTCGGGCAATTCTATTTGGATTATTTTCTTCTTACATAATATACTAGCATGGTTTTCAGCTAACTAATCCATCATTACGAATACATCAAATTCTCCAATGGTCACAGGCAACAGTTATAGTGGTACTACACATCCTTCTATTTCGATAAAACAATTATTATAAACCTCATATACCATTACGTGACTATCATTAGCTGTTTCTACCATAATTGGATAATCTAATTTTTTTAGCTTATTTTTTCAAGTAATCATGAAATGTAGTAGAAACAAACGATCTATTTGCACCCGAATCAAATAGTACTCTAGCACATACTGAATTTACTAAAAACGTACATGTCACCACATCAGGCGTTTCTTGTGCTTCAACAACAATAATTGTAAAAGCTCTTCCCTGACCTATGGTGCATTAGTCTTCCGACTACGTCCTCCTATATATACCTTTGATTTTCCTTTTCCCGCCTTCAGGCAGTCCGCTTTCAGATGATCGGGTGACTTACATATAAAAAATAATCTCCCAAGGCTACAATCAGGGGCCATATGTCCTAGGTCCCCACATTTGAAACATGTTTTTCTTCATAATCGTCATTCTACAGGAGGTATCTTATTACACTTCGGGCATGGTTTTAATCCATACCTTTGACCACCACTCTTTTATGTCCCAAACGTTCTTGGTTTTTAGATTCTTCATTTTTAATATCTACTTTTCTTTTTAATGATGCATTCTCCGTATCCTAACGCTTCTTTTCCTTTTCTTCTATCTCTGCAGCCTCAACTGCCAATTGAAAGGTAGATGGATTCATCGGTGATACAAATTCTCGGATATCGGGTCTCAGTGCCTAGATAAATCTTTCCACTCTGCGCTCCTCTGTAGCGACATAGTGTTCAGCGAATTTGGGTCCTTCGGTAAATCTGGTAGTGTACTCCGCCATGGTTAAATTCCCTTGTTCTAGTCGTAGGAATTCTTCTACTAGTTTCATAGAACTGCGAGGGAATAATTTTTTTCCCGAAATATTTTCTTGAACTGTTCCCAAGACATTTTACTAAATGATTCCGATCCACGCACATCAGTTACCATATCCCACCAGTACAAGGCTTCTGCTTTCAGCATACTGGTTGCATAAGTCACATTGTCTTCATCGACACATTTACTAGTCTCAAAGACTGTCTCAATCTCCTTGACCCATCTCAAAGTAGTGATTGTATTCTTATCTCCATAGTAGGTTGGCGGTTTGCAGTTTTGGAATGTCTTGTAGATGCAGCCCTTTCGATCATTAGTATTGTTAAAATTTTGCACCATAGGCATGTTCGTAGCATGATTACTGTGTTCATCGTCTCCACCATCACCATGCTTTTCTGCACCACGATTTACTGCCCCTTGAGCTTTCACAAGGTTCGGCAGGGTCGCCTGAAGTACACAAGTAATTTCCTCCACTAGCGCTTTTCTTGGGATTGTGGCTATTCCTCGTTCCCGGCCTCTTCCTTTAGTTTGACCTTGGTAGGAGTTGCCTTGTATTGACGGTGTCGGGGTAGTAGTGACTCCTTGTCCCTGACCCCTACCTCTAGCCGGCCTTCCCCGCGTCCCTGACCCTAACTATTTGTAGCATTTTCTGGAGCCACAAAGGTAAAGCTAGCAAAGCCATCGTTGCCAGCTTGATCATCCGCTCTTTCAGTTGTGGATGTACCTCCCTTTCCAAATCTTCAAGACATTTTTTTTCTACAATTTCACAATATAATACACCTCAATATTCTAATGTATACGTAATTTAAGATAAAGTGAAAGCCACATATGATTTAAACCATCAAAATTACATCATAGTCTTAACAACAAAGTTTGAAATTTTCCTAAATACTCGATCCAAACACACAAAAAAAAAAACAACTCTGCGAAATTAACAATTATCTAATTAGAATAGATTCGATTTCCCTCCTTCAATTGTTGGCGAACCACTTTGATTTTCCTCGTCCTTCCTGGTCCATGTCCAACGATGATGACTTCATTTTCTGCCGGCTCACTCATTGCCGCCCAGCCTAAAAAGTCATGAATTGCCACTTTGATATGTGTTGCACCCACAACTATTTTCTTCCATAGTTTGCTACAAGTACTTTGTTTCATCTCATTTACTGTGTCCTTGAGGCTCTTCACCTCATCTTCCAACAATCGAATGCGCTTCGTTTCCCTGTCTTATGTTTCATGTAGCCATCATACATGTGCTTCCATGTCATCAAAATATCTTTTGAGAGAGCGGAGATTACGATCTTCTCAGTTTCCACCTCAATCTCCGTTACGCGTAGTTCCCCAGTTTTAGCATGAAGAGAAAAGAAAAGAAAGAGAAAAGAAGGGAAGAGAAAGGAAAAGAAAGTTATATTTTCGTGTTCCCGAGTCGAAAAAAAATAAAAAGGAACATTTTATATGTTCCCGATTGGAAGGGAATAGAAAGAAAATTTATAATTAAGTGTTGTTTTTACGAGTAATTTCATTTCCTTCCAAATATTTCAAATCGGAAGGAAAGTTAGGAGTGATCTCTTCCCTTCTCTTCCTTCCACTTCCTTCCGTAAAAATAACTCAAGAACATCAAAAAATTTCTGTTTCCTTTCAGTTTCACCCACTTCTTTCCATTTCTCTCCTTAAATGAGACTCGGGAACACAATGTTAGAGTCACTCGGTGGGGGAGTCTTCGGTGTGTAGGTGGTGATCCGAGTTTCCTTGCATGCTCATTAAGGTGGAGACTGAGACGGATCGTAATCTTTGCTCTCTCAAAAGAGATTTTGATGACTTGGAAGCACATGTACACTAGCTACATGAAACACAAGACATGGAAATGAAGCGCATTCGATTTTTGGAAGATGAGGTTAAGAGCCTCAAGGACGCAGTGAATGAGATGAAACATAGTACTTGTAGCAAACTATGAAAGAAGATAGTTGTGGGTACAACACATATCAAAGTGGCAATTCATGACTTCTTAGGCTGGCGGGGAAGGAGTGAGTCGGCAAAGAATGAAGTCATTATCGTTGGACATGGACCACCAAGCACGAGGAAAATCAAAGTAGTTCGACAACAATTGAAGGAGGGAAATCAAGTCTATTCTGATTAGATAGTTGATAATTTCGTAGAGTTGTTTTTGTTTGTTTGGATTGAGTATTTAGGAAAATTTCAAACTTTGTTGTTAAGAATATATGATATAATTTTGATGGTTTAAATCATATGTGGCTTTCGTTTTATCTTAAATTACGTATACATTGGAATATTGAGGTGTATCGTATTTGTGAAATTGTAGACAAAAAATGTCTCAAGGGGAGGTGCATCCATAACTGAAAGAGCGGATGATCAAGCTGGCAACGGTGGTTTTGCTATCTTTACATTTATAGCTCCAGAAAATGCTACAAACAGTCGGGGTCGGGAAGGCGAGATAGGGATCAAGGACAAGGAGTCGCTACTGCCCCGACACCGTCAATACAAGGCAGCTCCCACCCAGTCAAACTATAGGAAAATGTTGGGAACGAGGTTAGCCACAATCCGAACAAAAGAACTAGTGAGGAAATCACTTGTGTACTTCAGGCCACCCTGCTGAACCTGCTTGAGGAAGCTTAAGGGGCAGAAAAGCATGGTGATGGTGGAGACGATGAACACGGTAGTCATGCTACAAACGCGCATATGTTACAAAATTTTAACAATACTAATGTTCGAAAGGGCTGCAACTACAAGACATTCCAAGCCGCCAACCTATTATGGATATAAGAATCCAATCACCACTTTGAGATGGGTCAAGGAGATTGAGGCAGTCTTTAAGACTAGTAAGTGTGTCGATGAAGACAATGTGACTTATACAACCAGTATGCTGAAAGCATCAACCTTGTAAAACCTTGTACTGGTAGGATATGGAAACTAAGGTGCGTGGATCGGAATCAGTTAGTAAAATGTCTTGGTTAGAGTTCAAGAATATATTTCAGGAAAAATTATGCCATCGCAGTTCTATGAAACAACTAAAAGAAGAATTCTTACGGCTGGAACAAGGGAATTTAACTGTGGCAGAGTACACTACTTGTAATATCACTAAATCGGGTATGTATACTTAGTTTAACATGGTGGTGTGGTGACAAGTATGATTAGAAAGTTATGTCTTATGTGATAGGAAATTTAAATGCAAGTACATACGATGAATGTAGAAATTTGTTCAAAATTTGGAATTAGTGATGTTTTGAGTGGAATGCTTATTGAATAGCTTAATATGAGGTATATGTGCAGTGGTGAAGGAATTTGGACAAAGAGGAATGATATACAAAGAGTTAGGCAAAAATGCATTAACAGACGATTTAGCGTCGCTATCTCCTAAAAGGTTAGCGACGCTAATGAAAGTAGGTTGTTACTCGGTGCTTTTATTCTTTAAGTAAAGTTGTTTAGTGAAAATGTGAGTTAGCGACGCTAATTTTGGTGTAGCGACGCTAATTGTCGTTAGGTACGCTAACAATAGG
Organism: Cichorium intybus; assembly: GCA_023525715.1. Taxonomy (NCBI): domain Eukaryota; kingdom Viridiplantae; phylum Streptophyta; class Magnoliopsida; order Asterales; family Asteraceae; genus Cichorium; species Cichorium intybus. The sequence continues at coordinate 106,893,106 of CM042012.1, read as the reverse complement.
TGTTAGCGACCCTAATGTTTGATGACAACAAAAACCACTAAGCTCGTTTAGTCGGTCATTTGGAGGAAAAAAGGGGAAAACGTGAAAGGAAGGGAGAAATGACTGCCCAAGTGACATTCGATCAGATTCTTATTTCTATGGTGAAACCTTATCAAAGTTGGCATTATAATCAAAGAATCAATGTAAGAAATCCTTCTTATGTAAAAATTTGAGTGTGAAAACTTTAGTTTTATTGAAGTTTTAGTTCAATGGAAGTAATAAAGATTATGTGTTAGTTTTATAGCCGGATTGTCTTAGGAATATTTCAACCCTTACAGGACTGAAGTGCAATATGAGTGAAAGGTTGTAAATTCACAGGTTTTTTCTGAGAATTCATCAAGAATAACAAGCTTTTCATAGTTATCGGCACTAACTATGAACGTTACTGGCGCTAAGTCCCTTGTGTAACACCATTTTGATGAATTTAATTATGCTTAAGAGATGGATTATACATTATGACTGAATAGAGTTTAAATGTTATATCCTTATAGTTAAAGAAGCTCAAGGGAAAACTAAAAGCATCAAGTGAAGCTAACTTTTGATTTGGACCCACATTGAGTAACTCTATGGCTTTCGTGTTTTCATTTCTTGTATGTTGTAATCTAAGTTTTAGAAATACATCCATAAAATTTAGGAACAAGTACATATACGAAGGAGGATAAAATCTTGAAAGAAATGATGGTGAACAGGGGATAGGTGTGAAATCCCTTTGTACCAAATTGGTGAAATTTGGTTGGTGAATAGCCTACCTAAAAATAGTTAAATTATAATGGGACCGGTGAAAAGTCTCAATAGGCCGGTGTATAGCATATGACTACATGGTGGCATTTCTGAGTTGGTGCAAACTCTTTTGCTGTTAAATTAGCATGGTGTGTTTGATGACTTTGATATTATAGTTTACTTATATTATGGTGTATATTCTTTATTTGGTGATTAACCCATATTTAATTTATTTTGATTTTCATGGATGTTGCTCACTAAGCTTAAAGCTTATATATGTTTTATTTAATGTTGTTTCAAGACCACCAGGTAGCTCTAGGGCAAGAAGGTATGTGAGCAATGAGAGTCATGCTAGTGTCTTGTCCATCTTTTATTAGTATAAATATTCCAGGCTCCATCATGGGACAGTCTTTTGTATAGTTTGGCTCTTTGTACATGATTTATGATCTAACTTGACAGCTGTGCTCATATTTTGTACACCTTTTGTTATGAAAATGTATGTTTTGTATAAACTTGTTAGATGTACAATGTATGAATTAGTCGTGTGTTACACTACTAGATTTACCGAAAGAGCCAGATTCGCTTTTGTGTCGCTATAGAGGAGTGCAGAGTGGAAAGATTTATCTGGGGATTCAAACCCGATATCCGAGAATTTGTATCACCGATGAATCCATTTACCTTCCAATTGGCGGTTGAGACTGCAGAGCTCAGACAGAAGGAAAAGAAGCGTTACTGGAAAAATCATCATTAAAAAGAAAGCTAGATATTAAAAGTGATGAATCTAAGAAACCAATAACGTTTGTGACAGAAAAAGAGCGGTGGTCAAATGTATGGATCAAAACTATGCCCGAAGTATAATAAGATACATCCTGGAGAATGCCGATTAGGAAGAAAAACATGTTTCAAATATGGGGACCCTGGACATATGGCCCCTGATTGTAGCCTTGGGAGATTATGTTTTATATCTAAGTCGCCCGAGCATCTAAAAGCAAATTGCCTAAAGGCGAGAGAGGGAAAATAAAGGTATATATAGGAGGGCATAGTGGGAAGACTAAGACACCCTAGGTCATGGGAAGAGCTTTTACAATAACTGTTGCTGAAGCACAAGAAACGCTTGATGTGGTGATTGGTACGTTTCTACTAAATTCAATATGTACTATTTGATTCGGGTGCAAATAGATTGTTTGTCTCTACTAACTTTCGTGATTAGTTGAGAAGAGAGGCTAAAAAATTAGATTGCCCAATTTTGGTAGAGACTGCTAATGATAGTCACATAATGGTATATGAGGTTTATAATAATTGTTTATTCGAAATAGAAAGATGTGTAGTACCACTATAACTCTTGCCTATAAGCATCGGAGAATTTGATGTAGTCGTAGGGATGAATTGGTTGGCTGAAAATCATGCTAGTATATTGTGTAGGAACAAAATAATCCAAGTAGAATGTTAAAACTTCAAGTCGTTTGTTGAAACTTTATTTTGGCTCATTGAACCAAATTCTAGACATATAGTAAAATTTTAAAGTTATTTATTTTATTTATTTTCCAAAGTAAATTTTATTTTATCGATTTAAGCCTAAAACTTCTAGGCCCAAATCTTCTTTCCACTAACATTATGAATAAAATGATCTTAACTTAAATCATTTTTAATTATTGTCCGCTTTTTAGCTTTTTATGAAATTGACTAATTAACCATCATTTTTGTAACATAATTTATAAAGCTCCATTATCTAATTTATTTTTTAAACATATGTAATATTTATAAAATAAAAAGTATTTTATATTAACCCTAAATAAAAACAATATATTATAATACTGAAAAGATAAACATGTCGTGTCTTTTTTTTAAATAAAAAATATGATATACGTTTATAGTTATATAACGATAAAAAATATCATATGATCAATTACAAATTTAACATTTAATATTAGAAATTAAAGTTATAAAAAATAAATAATTAAAAATAATAATAAAGATTTAAAGGTTAAATACAACAAGAGATTAATAGGTTCACTACAAAGCTCACCTTAGCATCCTTAGGACAGAAACATGTGATGAACACTCCCTACACCTCATAAATCCAGGGGCATGTTGGCAATCAGATTCTTGCCTCCCATAAACATAGGAGGCTAGCAAGCGGAGAAATCTTTATACATCACGGTCATGCCCATGGGTTGGCCAGCAACAGCAAGTCTCTCTTCCAACATGGTCATGAGCTCAATCTTTATCGTGCCAAAGAACTGAGGAATCGTCACAAGTACTCCTTAGACACTTATGTGGTGATCATGTCCCGCAGGTCCCCATCAATCTATCCGGCCCACCCTATCCGCTCGTTCATGAGCCGGACCCTGAACCATTTTCGCCTCTCCTCGTCATCACAATACTGTAGACACAAAAGGAAGTAGGTCAAGATGAATTCATAACGCGAATCACACACGATTCCCTCAGCTACCGACTTCTTAGGATCCCTGTGACTTCTCCTGTTTCAAGTACGAATCATGTGCTTCTAGTAGTACGGGCCCTTGTACTACCTTTCACACATATTCATACTTGCCCCAAGAACTGCCTCCAAGCCCCTAAATCATCCCTCACCACTACACGGCACACGTATCTCATTCATATGGTCTGTGTATACGTGCCCTAACACTCTTCCTAGACTACCTAAGATTCCACATCGGACACATGCCTAAAGAAAATTCTGGTAACACTGCCGGGTTGCCCTTCAACATTTTACATCGTAAGCCTAAAACTTTATTCTAGACATATAATAAAAAATTTAAATTTATTTGCTTATTTATTTATTTTCTAAAGTAAATTTTATTTTATCGATTTAAGTCTAAAACTTCTAGACCAAAACACGAAGTTATATATATATATATATATATATATATATATATATATATATATATATATATATATATATATATACTATTTTTCCACATCATCTTTCCACTAACATTATGAACAAAATGATCTTAACTTAAATCATTTTTAATTATTGACCACTTTTTAGCTTTTTATGAAATTGACTAATTTACCATCGTCTTTGTAACATAATTTATAAAGCTACATTATCTGATTTATTATTGAATATACGTGATATTTATAAAATAAAAAAGTATTTTACATTAACCCTAAATAAAAACAATATATTATAATACTAAAAAGATAGACATGCATAGTCTTTTTTTTAATAAAAAAGATGATATTACGATTATAGTTATATAACTATAAAAAAATATCATATGATCATTAGGAATTTAACATTTAATATTAGAAATTAAATTGATAAAAAAATAAATAATCACAATAATATTAATTAAGCTTTTAAGGTTCAAAAAAATAAGATAATAAATGGAACATTATTAAATAAATAAAGTTAACTGTGCAAAAAATTAAACTAAAAAAACATTTACTAGAATCTAACCATTTTATATTATAGTAAAAAAAAAACAATTCACTATAATGATAAAAATCTCTTTATAATATTGATTACTAATATTTGATCTCGAAAAAAAAATCTCAATAAAGGATCCTAATATGTTACTTTATGATACAAAGATTTTTTTTTTTTTGAAATTAAAGTTTTTGGTTTAGATAAAGATATTAAATTCTTGAAAATCAAGCTATTACAATTTGAGTGATCTTGATATGTTGCTGAGCTAGATCCAAATCTTAACCCTCACTCCCACGATCTTTATTGATGCCCTTTTTGTCAAAGATGTTTTCATCGTGAACTTTAGCTTTGTGTTTTTGCTATTAAAAGTCTTTGGTATAGGATGAACAGCAGTGGTGTTGGCAATCAGTAATCACTAGGATTCATAGAGAATAGTTCTTTATAACAAACACGTAACATATTTAAAAGTCGACTAATAGAAAATTTGTCGTTTTGTAAAAAAACGTGCTTTGAACTTTACACATGTCTAACTAAAGTTCTAGAGTAAATTACAATTTGGTTCCTGTGGTTGTCCCAAAATTGCATTTTTGGTCATCCTTTTGAATTTTCACGCTGATGGTCCCTATGGTGGCAAAATTGTTACAGATTTGGTCCCTGTGGTACCCTTGTGTACATGAAAAGACCAAATTGCCCTTTACAATTTCTTTTTCTTTTTCTTTTAATTATTTTTATCATTTTACTAATTAAAATTAAAGAAAAATACAAACCCCCCCCCTTTGTCTCTCTCTCTCGTCCATGGCCGGATTTTATCATTCGTACGGTCACAGCTTGTAGGACGGTCGGAAAATTAATCGGAAAAAACATGCGTGATTCAAATCGGGGAAAAATCCAGGTAAAAACATAACTTTTTCTTGGAAATTCTTTATTTATCATCGACAAACCATATACAAACAACTGTCCTTTATACCATAACAAGGAATATTTACTTACAGATCGAACAATCCACACAAAACATACAAAAATATCGATGGCGACATACAACAATGGAAATTCAGAAATTCAAGGTGGAGACGGGTTACAGACACTAGTTTTAATGAATCATGGATACGTTTACTATTCAGACGCACAACAATCACAACCGCAACCTGGAAACTTTGTGTTTCTTGAAAATCGAAGTGCACGATAAGTCTTCCAGATCTATACAAAGATAAAAGCTCGAATCAATTGTTGAAATTCTAGCAATCGCTGTCACCGTTATTTCCCTAATTTCGGCTGAAGATTCGGAATCCAGAAGGCGAACAAGCACCGGAACAACCCCTTGCGCGACGGCGATCAGAACATTCTTATCGTCTCCTTGGATTAACCGTAAGAGTGAATCAAGAGCTAAGGTTCTAGAATCAACCATACCGATTCAGGGAAAAAGAACGGAGAGATTGAGTGGCCGGTGGACAGAAGCGACGATGAGGGGGAGGAATAGCGGAGCAGCGGCCGATTGTCGGCGTTGTGGTGGCGAGAATCGGTGGTAGAACACCGATTGGAGGCGGCTACAGTAGGATTGCGACAATGGTCGCTTGTGGGTTGCGATTTCAGAGAGAGTTTGGAGGGAAGTCGGAGAGTTCAGAGAGTTGGGTTTTGAGATCGGAAAGTTTTGTTTCAATGAGCGTCCATTTTCCTTTGAAAGATTGAGTGCGGTGGATGGAAACGAGTAAAGATCGAGTCCGCCGGCATTTGAGGTCCTCGATGAGGTTGGATGGTAAGGGATGGAGGAAGATGGGGATGGGGGTTGAATTTTTTTTTAATTATCAAAATAATAATATTTCAAAAGAAAAAAGAAAAAGATATTAAAAATGGTATATTGGTCTTTTTAACTGGCCAATGGACCAATAGTGTAAGCAAAAATGTAGTTCAGGGACCATGAGCGTGAAAAACCAAAAGGATGACCAAATGTGCAAATTCGGGACAACCACAGGGACCAAAATTGTAATTTACTCAAAGTTCTATTAACTAAACGAACATAGAGAAAATAATTTTTCATAACTAACACTAACACGTAACATACTTATCATCTAATTAATAAAAAATTTGCGTTTTTATAAAAAGAAGATTTACTTTGGGCTATACTACATCATTTTAAATTGAGATAATGACTTAAAAGGGTAACGAAGTTTAAAAATATATAACAAATACCATTAAAAGTCGACTAATAGAAAATTTGTCGTTTTGTAAAAAAACGTGCTTTGAACTTTACATGTCTAACTAAAGTTCTATATAACTAAACGAACGTAGAGAAAATAATTTTTCATAACTAACACGTAACATACGTATCATCTAATTAATAAAAAAATTGCGTTTTTATAAAAAAAAAATTACTTTGGGTTATACTACATCATTTTAAATTGAGATAATGACTTAAAAGGGTAACGAAGTTTTAAAAATATATAAAAAATACCATTAAACTTTTATTTATATACAAAAAACCATCAAAGTATACGTTTTGTATACATTATACCATCAAAGTATATATTTTATACATATTACATCATCAAAGTTGATTAGCTAATGTCTGATATACCCAATGTCAAATATGAACAAACAAATAACTTTGATGATATAATATATACAAATACATAATTTGATAATATAATGTGTACAGAACATATATTTTGAGATATAGTATTGTTTGGTTTTAGTTTATCGTGACATAAATCTCTGATAAATTGCGCAAATATTGGATTATCAAATAATAAAATAATTATTTTTATTATCAGATAATCAAATAATTAATTTATTAATCAAATTTTGGGTGATAACCCCAAGAAAAGTTCAAGTGAACCAATCTTGCCATTCGTCACTCTCGTTTCTTGATTCAGATCGAAGCTATCCATACCTTCATTAATGGCGAATCGTCGACCTTCATCTCTCTTCTTCTCTTCTTTCTTCTCCCCAAGAGGCGACACTCTCCTCTACCTCATCGCTCTTCTATCTATCATCTCCCTCCTCCTTCACCACCTCTCCATCTCCGCCTCCGCCGACTCGCATTTCGAAGGCTTCGACGCCGATGACGAGGTAGAAGACGAGTCGTTTCTCATCCAATCACCGCTTTCCGATCTCCCCCGTCGTTCCCCTCCTCCTCCCACCACCCTTTCCACCTCCTCCGATCCTGAGTCCCATCATGGCCCACCTAATCCCTCCGACGATTCGTCCATCCCGTCTGATTCCGATCTTCCCAGTAAACCCTCCACGACCCCATCATCGTTTGAATACTGGGATGAAGACGAGTTCGAAGGCTTCCCTATTGAAGTAACACCACCAGAAGTCGCCACCAAAGATGCGGAACCTACCACTCCGGCAGATTCTGTATCAACCGAACCGGAAGACACTCTGAAGATCTCGGAACCGATTTCCTTGACGAAGAGAATCAGATCGTATATAATCGAGATTATATGTTCATCATTCCTGATACTATTTACAGTAAACTATTTCACCGGGAGAAAGGAGAACGAAACCCTAGCCCTAGCTTGGGCGGCGAAATTCGCCACTAGAGACACGATTTTCGAGAAGAATTTCAGCTTATTAGGTGTTGGTGAAGGTGACGACTCGCCATTGCTGTTGAAAGAAGGTCAAAACGTGTTCAAATTTTACGCTAGCGGACGCAGGTATTGCCAAGGGTTGTTGGCTACAATTGAACTCAAGAGTCGACATGATCTGATAGCGAGGTTATATAATATGATCGTGCCATGTAAAGATGAAATTACTTTCGAGGTTTATATGAACGAAGACGCCATGGATCATGTAGTATTCGCTTTGGCCAAGAAGAAGACCGCTAAAGCTATGCAGAAGGAAGTGAGGGATCTTCAGAGGTTCGCTAATCTCATGGCGTCTGGGCCAAATGGTAGAAAGTGGGTTGCAGATGAATTGACAGTCATCACAGAATCAAAGGAAGTAGCTGGAGATTTGATCACTGAAACTGTTCTTGATCAGGTTAGTGATTATGCTTCAGAACAGTTTCTCAATTCTTTCCATCGATAACCAATTTGATAACTTTTCTCTTTCCATCTTTGAAGGTATTTGGTGAAAAATCATTTGAGAAATTTGGGAAGTGGTTCATATCGATGCATTTTTCAGATCAACAACAGAGTTCACACAGGAAGATGTTGGTATTTAGGTTTGCAATTCCTGATGCTAACAACATGGCTGACATGACACGTCTAGTGGCTTTAGTGCCTTATTACATAGAGTTAATTGGCCGTTACAAACTCAGTTCACAGGTGACTCAGTTTTTAATTTTTTTTTTCTTCCCTCTTTTCAATCGAAATTAAAATTGCAACTTTATTATAACTTGATATTGGCCGACTTTAAATGGGTTATGTGCAAGAATAACTCTTTTGTTATATCATCCTACTTTCATCTTCTTCTATTACATCATTGTACTTACGAATTTACAGAGTACAATGATGTAATAAACAAATAAACGAAAGTACATTGCTATTTCGTATTTAACCTAAATTTAAACCGTTAAAAACAGGCGCGCTCCAAAACCGAAGCAGCCAGAACAAAAGTTGCACAAGAGGTGTACAAAGAGCTTCAAAATGCAAGGCAAGAAGCCTTGCAGAAAAAGAAGGCAGAAAGGAGGAAAATGGTGGAAGAGGCCGAATCAAAACTTAATGCCGAAGCTTTACGCAGAAAAGAAGCAAAAGAGCGGGCCCGCCAACTCAAGAAAGCAATGCCTAAAATCAAGATGTCACGTGGGGCCTAGATTTTAGGTTAACATTTGTAGTTTTACTCTTTAGTTTTTTGGGTGTATTACAAAAATTTGCATTTGTTTACCATTATACATCTTTAAGTTGTTCGATACAAAGAGTTTGATCGGTATCGAAAGTTTTTAGTTGCGTAGAATTTCGGGAAGTTTTACATTTTATGTTTTGGTTTTGAAGAAGTTTCGTTGTAGTTGGAATATTTGTTATGGTCTCTCTACTCTTGTGAGTGAATAAGAAATTGTATTGGTTTCCTAGACCTATTTGATGTAGTTGTTTCATTGGCTCCCTATTTTAGTTTGATTCTTAAAAGTTTTATGCAACAAGACTTGTGTTACACAATGTATATCTATAGTTAGTAGGATATGTCCCTCCCGTATTTTTATGGATTTTTTTAGTAACCTCTAGTATGTATTCCCTATTTTGTGTACTGAAAATTTTTAATTCACAACCTAAATTCCTATCAAAACAAAGATATATTCAATGCTTGCTTGATGATATTCTTATAATGCACTCATCACATTTGTTTTGTTACATTATATTCTTTAGTTTTTGTGGAACTAAAGATGGTGTTAAGAGTTTTGGAGTAGCCCTAATTTTATGGGACCATGAAGTCCGTGAAACTGAACTTGAAAAGTGAAGGTAAGACAAAAGGTCTCACAAGTCCCCATTTTTCATAAGTTATTTTTCGTCATCGTCGTTTGCCCTCTCTTTCACCGTCAAAAAGTAGCAAAGATCATTTGTGCTTGTGTCTGTGGATTAGCGGTTGATAAACATAAATGCAATGCTAGTAAGTACTTAATAAACCTTCGTTTTTAGTATAGTAGTCTTAATTGTTTTACAAACACTTTGGGAAGTGGGTTTTAACGTTTTCAGTTATTCTGTTTTGTTATTTGAGTTTGATAAACATAGAATATCATTTCGTTGATGGTTTATTGAAGTAGTTTTACGGGATTCAACATCAATTTGAGTCACGAACCATTCACGAATGGTTCATATATGTCCATGTGACCTTCACGACTATCCACTAACCATGTGTGAATAGTTGATATCACCTTGACGTTGTTGTAGTTATATATATGCGAATATGTAACTATATACTTCAAGTTTCATTCATAAACCTTACATTGTGTAACTTGATCTCCAAGTCGAATTCAAAGTTGGAAGTTTAACCTCTCTACGAAAGTGTCATAAATCTTGATGAAAAACATTTATCTGATGAACATTGTAACGATTCCCTGATTAATCCAAGCAATTCATCAATAACTATTTGCCAAAAGCCTAAAATAAATATAGATGAAACGAAGCCTATCTCTGCTAGTGTGCCTGACGGTCACGATGATGTTGTGTTTTGAAAAAGAAGGCTTCTTTCATCATCACTAACGATCTCAATGTACTACCTGTCATGTTGATAGAAGCAACATATTCCTTAATTCTCTTGGTTTTGAAAACATTGATTTGCCAGATAAGAGAACCATATACTTTGTCCTAAAAGAGTAAGGTTGTGTGTTTTAAATACATTTATCATTTATGAATGATTTTGTTTAGCAATATATTAAAAAAATACATGTCTCAATTACATGACACACTAAATTTTACAAACCATAGACCGGAAAATTCGGTACCAACTAGTTGTGTATCGATTTAGTATAAAATACACTTGTTGAGCAAAAGCGGTCAAGTACTGAATTTCTCTTACTATTCCCACATGATGTACCAGTCTCATACTCCCCTAGACGGTCCGTCCTCCATACTAACAACAGGTTCCCAAAAAAACTAATATCGACCGATACAGTCCGATTCAGTATCGGTCTGGTCCCGAATAACACCCCTGCTTGGCCCTATTGACCATCAAGGCGAACGTGTGTTTTATGATGAATGAAATAAGGGAGAGCTTGTTTCATTCTCTATCTCGAATGACGCTATTTAGAAATTCATTTTTAAGTCGTCATTGGAACTGGGTAACACGAATGGGGACCCTCTACTAATCACTACAATGCAGCTTTCAATGAAGATAGTTATGACATGTTGCAGTTTCAAGTTGGAGGATACAATATGTGTTTTGGACGTGAGGAGTTTTGCATAGTCTCCAAATTATGGTCTTATAGTGTCTGCAAGGTTTTATGCAAATCTATGAACTAAAATCCTAAGTTCACATGCAACCTAGATTGGATCTATGTTTTCTTCTAATTGAACATATAATAAATTCCTAAAGGCCACAAGAAAATAACTAAAAGAATAAAATCAGAAAAAACTAACATTTTAGTTGTTTCTTGCTAGCTAAGCAACGCAAGTGCCTTGCCTCAAATGAAGTCACACCCAAAACTAGGGTTTTCGAAAGTTCCAGAGAGAGGGAAGAGAGGAAAAAGTCGTGGCTTTTATGGTGCCTAGGGGTCTCTATTTATAGTTTCCAAGTGGCCACCAGATAAGCCTTTAGAGATAAACATTTTTGAATTCAAATAAGATAAACATTTATCTATCAATTCAAATCTATTTATCCTAACATATAATAATCGAAATTATGGATAATCCCTCCATAATTTCGTTGCCCACTTAAACTACCATAATTGTCACTTACTCAACTATTGAATAATTACAATTCAGCCCCTGCACCTTTAATTAATCAAATTAATCACCAAATTAATTTCAATTAATTCCAGATTAATTTCTAATTAATTAATATAGTTTCTAATTAATATATTATCATCATAATATATTAATAAACTATTTATTTTATTTCTATTGATTTATTAATCATATAATAAATCAATATTTCTCTCTCTTGGATTTTCTGCTAAACCTCTAGCCATGAGGGCAACCCAAATGGACTTTGCTACTATCAATTAGGTAAATACAAATTATTAGTCATGGTTTAGACACCTAATCCAACAGTCTCCCACTTGGATAAGTCTATGACTATAATTACTAATTTAACCTCTAATTAATCAGCAAACTGTAGCTTCCTAGAAACTGCTGCCGAACTCTGACCTAGTCAGTTCTGTCCATAGATAAGTGATCATATGATCCTTCGTTCAACAAGATATTTCCGGACATGAGACATGGATTGAGATCAATCTATGTCCGGTACTCTGTTTCTCGATTTCCGATTCTGCTTATGACTTTCGGACTTATAATTTGAACACATCAATTCAGTCCTGGCTGGCCAGCACTTTAGTCAACTTCAAAATCATCGAGAGGCCTATAAATATCTGTTTCCCATCAGGGTCAAGGAACGAATAAGCTTAGACTCATATGCTTATATCTTTTACCAGTCAAATTATTCACAACAACACGTTTTATAACATCGAGTTACCTATGCGTTTTCGTACCATCAATGAACAACTGCCTTGTAAATTATAACTCATATCTCTCCACTTCAAGATCATAAGATATTATCGTCTCAACATTGCTTGTGATATAATCCATGAAGCAATCTATTGAGCGTGGGTTTATCCAATACTCAAATCTCTATTTCTAAGTACTCATGAATGTTGTAGCAATAATATTGCTATGTCTAACTCCTTAGACAGTCTACAAACCAATTCATGACAGTCTTGATTCAATACTTACTTCCCAAAGTATGAGCGACTGTGGACCTTTCTGAATAATTAAATTATTCGGGAAGTAAAACATGCGAAAGCGAAACATAAAGATCTGACTGGCAGCTACTCCTGCTTATGACCAAGTCTCTACGAGGTAATCACCAAGTCGGATCTTGTCATAAACTATTATCGGTTTCAAGATTTCTTTTAAACTTTCAATTCTAATTTTATAGCTATGTCTTTATGAACCTTTCACTCTTTCTATGTATCCAAAGTATCTTATACTGATGCACTTTATTGCAGATGATCCAATTGGATGTTCTTCCGATGACATCTCAATACGTTATCCTGTCTTTTTCTCTCCTAACTCCATTCTGGTAATGTGTACTGTGACTTCCTATGATTCTAGGGGTCTTTAGTCTACTTGAATGCACCCTAAGACTGATTCGAGGTGCTATGATGTGCCGGTGAACCACACGTGCTCCATCAGAATACCAATGAGATTCTTTAAACATGAAGTCCTTTAACGTCAAATTACCACTTTGAAAAAATCTTTCAAATTATTACTATTACTTTCACCCCAATCATTTCCCAATGAAAACAAACCATCCAATATTCCCAGCCAGACAATGTCCTGAATCCAACTTACTATGCCCTAAGCATCAAGTCATCAGGATATGTTCATGACATTTTGATCGATCCAAGAAACTTGTGGAACCCGATCTAATCTTATTCCAAACCCTTTCGGAATCCAAAGATTATTTATAATCCTTGTGTCATGATTTTCGAAAAACTATTTCCTTTCGGAGACTCTTTTCATGCATCTTGAATCTTATCAAGATTATGCTTACAATGGCTAGGTCTATGCTAACGATTTAATCTATCCATATGTTTGTGAATTACGTGAGTATGTTTCACCTTCTTTATTTCTTTCATGCCAAGTCATCACACTTTGTAATGATAGGAAAAACCATTTCCTGGGGCTATGCATCTTGAATCTCATCAAGATCATCTTGGCAGAGTTTCGATCTATCTTATAAATGTTTACAACCACCTGAGTATGCCGTATCTCTATTAAGTCTTTCATAGCAATCCGTCTCTTAACACCAAGTCATTACACTTTGTAATGAAAAAGACGTTTCCTAGAAACAGTATGTAACCCACATATGGATATAGTAAATAACAGCGACACTCCCACTGGCTTTGACTCTTTCGGACTCTTCACAAAATCCAAACCTTTTTGGCTCATTTTGAGAATCTGAAACCTTTCTGACATAGTTATGGGAATCTTTCAGGCTGTTCACAAAATCCAAAACTTTTGGCACATTTTGAGAATCCGAATTTCCTTTCTTGAGAGGTGCCCCTGGGATGAATCCCGGGGCCATGTACCTACTGTATTTGCATGCTTTTTGTGAGTCCTTATTAGTGTGCCGGTAATCCATACACGCTCCATTAACGTCTCACAATATGCCACACAGTATCCTTTCAGATTTTATCTTCTATTGAGAGTGCTTCTCTCGGAATCAATTGCTTGACTCTGAGTATCGTCTCACTCAACCAGATGTTCAGTAAGTACATTTCTATCCATGTCGCTTTCTTTTGATGATTCAATTACTCCCACTGGTTTTTAGACCAGGTGTAAAATCAATAAAATTGTTACATAGACGTGTCTCGCCCTAAGGTTCTCTTATTTGGCAACAACCGAGCTCACCAATGCTTCCAAGTAGTCGGACTGCTAATCCGTACCAACTTTAGTGTTTTACCACTAATTGGTATGTCACCCAGATCACAACACTTTATGACGGTGACTAATACTACTGGTTAAGAGAACAGTATGTCAGGTTTAACAGGAATCTGATTCCTGCCCAAAGCCTAGTGATGACTAAAGGTTCTTTCACTTGGCTAATCCTGATCTCATCCAGGACTGTCTTAACTCCCACTGTTTCCTTAGAACATAAGTCCTTTCTAAAAGAGCTATTCTTTCACAGGTACAGCAGGATAGCCAATGAAACGACATTGCTGATCAGGTTCAGGCTAGTCATGAGGTTCGGACGAACGCTACATGATCCTGGACTTTCTATGTACAAGTGGGACGATCCCAGCTTTACATTTCAGACAGTGTCTGCATAACCTACTTAGTCTAAGATGTGGTCGGAATATGGTTTCTATGGTCTGACTGGTTGAATATTCAATTCATCGAAAAACTAATTGGAAATGTATCTTATACATTGAGGATCGAACTATTTCGACCAATGCTCCATCATCTTCCCTAAGATACATTATAACCATTAATGTTCTTAGAAGAGGATAAACTGTGAAACATTTTCTCAGTCTATGTTGTCACTCAGGTTCTGTTGATCTTATACTTCCTTTGAAATCCTTGAACACTTCAAGGTTTCAATCAATCGCTTATTCTGATAAGCGAAGCCATATGTGTCATACTAATTGGGAAATATCATGAAGTATAACTAATTGTGTTGTGTTCGAAGATTCGAGCAATACACAAAAACTTATGTGTCTGTTGCTCAAAATCTTAATATCTTTTACATCTCTATGTAAATTTATGACTTTGTTAATTTGGTCAAGATATGCAATCATCACCTGACTCTAGGTCAACTGATTCCAAAATCCTATCATCTGGATCTTTGGGTGATTCATTTCTTGCCACATGTGCTTTATAAAGAACTTAATCATCATGTGACTCTAAGTCAAATGATTCCAAAGTCCTGTCCAACTGGATCTTTGGGTGATTTATGTTGGATTAGGTGTCTATGCCATGACTAATAATTTGTATTTACCTAATTAATAGAAGCAAAGTCCATTTGGGTTGCCCTCATAGTTGGAGGTTTGGTAGAAAGTTCGGTAGAGAGAAAGGTTGGTTTATTATTGGATTAATAAATCAATAGAAATAAAAGATATGGTTTGTTAATATATTAAAGTGATAATATATCAATTAGAAACTATATTGATTGATTAATAATTAATCAGAAATTAATTGGATTGATTTATGTGGCATTAATTAGATTAATCAGGAAGTCAGGGATTAAAGTCGTACAAATTCAATAGTTGAATTGCGGCGCGCGGCGCGCAAATGTAAAAGCCGCGACGCGCGTACGTATAATCCGGAAAATGGCTGACGGCTAGGGTTTCTTGTTTCCCTATAAATAGGGAACCCAAGACCTCATTATAGGTGCTCATTCTATAATTCTCTCTGGAATTTTCGTCCACCCTCTGGCTCCCTGGGTGTGATCTCATTTGAGGCAGGACACTTGTGCTGCTTAGCTTCAAGATTAAAACTAAATGTTAGTTTTTCTGATTTATTCTTTTAGTTATTTTTTGTTTGGCCTTTAGGAATTAGTTAATTGTTCAAAGTAAGAAAACATAGATCTTTTCTAGGTTGCATGTGAACTTAGGTTATTTAGTTCATGGTTGCAGAAAACCTTTTAGTGGTATCAGAGCATTTGGTTGTTTTCTTATTGAATGGCTGTAATAGTTTTCCTAATTAGGGTTTAAAGTTTATAAATTCTATTTGGCCTAAATTTCGATTTTAGGGTTTAGGGTTTTTGAAACCCTAGCCCTCCCCTTTCTTTTTCGATTTTCTGCTTAGGGTTTTGGAAGGTTTTCTATTTTTGGTAACTTTAATTGGTTAATTAATTGGATAACCTTAAACCCATTTTTTGAATTTCGATAATTAGGGGTTTAAGATAGGTTTAAATTGATTTGATTAATTTGGAAAAACCTATCTACATTTGAATTAATTTAATTAATTGTTTAATTAAAAGATAATTTAAGGGATTTAATTTAATTTTGATTTAATGGTTAAATTTCGAAAATTAAAGGATAAATCCTAAAATATTTTAAAAGGTTTAAAATATCTAGATTTAATTAATTTAATTAATAGTTTAATTAAAAGATAAATTAAATCAAATTAAAAGTTTAATTTAATTTGAAATTTAATAGTTAAATTTCAGGAAATTAAAAGATAAACCAGGTATTATTTTAAAAGATTTAAAATACATCTTATATATATTATTAAAGGTTAATACTATATGTATAAGATAAATTGGTTAGTCAAATCATTAGTAGGCCTCATTCACGAAGCTGGTCTATAAAGTGGGTATAAGGAGACTGCCTATAAAATGGCAGTCTAATGGGTGTTCTCTCTCACCCACCGCTCGCCTGATCAGTGGAGGGTCGTTAGCCGAACAGTTTTGATAGGACCGCTTAATCATTAAAAGTATAATGATCAAAGTACTAGAACCCGTACAAGAATTCCCAATCTAGTTACTTTAGAAAAAATGTGAATTTGATGCTAACCCATGAAATTGCACATTACACTTTATGAAACATTGGTGGAGCGTGTGTGGGTTACCGGCACACCAATGGGGGTTCATAAAGAGTGGCAATGGATTTCTCGGGTGTTATCATTGTTGATGGAGCGTGTGTGGTTAACCGGCACATCAATTTGAGATGATAATGGATCCCGAGAGTACCAAGCTAATTTGCATGGTTATTCACACCCGGTTTGTGATCCTCGGCATCCCAGTCACAAACGGTGGGGCATATCCGAGATTAAACATGCCATTGAACAGTTCAATGAATCTCACAGATCTAGGAATTTCATAAGACTGAAATTGATAAAAGTTATCTACCTTAATGACCACTGTGTTGTGACTACGGCATCCCTCTTTACAGCATAGTTGGGGTATTTTGGATCCTAGCCTTGTTAAATAATGTATATTGGGTAATTATTTAAAAGGATGAATTAAACGAATAAATTCAAATTTTATATATGTCTGAAGAAAGTGTCATTCTCCTCCTTCCCCTCCTTCACCCATTTCTGAGAGCTTCAGAATGCACCTGTTAAATATGGTAAGGCTGACTGGCCTTGACTATATGATATGGTTTTGCAATTAGAGAATAGTTCTTAGTTTTGCTGGCGAACCATATCAAACTGAGTGTCCGCTCCCAAACATGGCATCACACAGCAGCTTGTGATGAGCATGACTCCTTGACTATTGAGTCCAAGGAGGTTCGTTGCCTTATGCTATTGATCATTAACCCCGAGTTTCGCAGGGATTTAGAATTCCTGGGGTCTAATAAGTTAGCACAGCTAGTTCAGGAAAGGTTCCGTGAACTGGTTGAATAAAGGGAACGAACTAGGATCTTCAAAGAGCTTGAAGTTGCAAGCTAGAAGGAAGTAGCACCAGTTTGCGTGTTCCCGAGATTGAGGGATGCATAGGCGAACAGTATAAAACTGGTTTCCCTTTGCGATTGGGAGTTAAGCATTAGCTCAACTCGCTGATCTGTTCATCCAGATGAACAGAAAGGGTAACCGGATAAGACAATCGTGGAAGTGCATTCAATGTCGACTCTGTATGAATCGTTCATGGAGAAGCATAGTTCCATTAATTCAGTTGCTTCAGGATTGAGTCCAGTATTAAGGTGCATCAAGAAATGATCCAGATCATCTGGACCGATTGTTCGATGTTTCAAACTGGGAATCCATAAGGTGGGACACAGTCACGGAAAGATTGGAAAAATGCTCCAAAGCTAAACCGTTTGGTAAACTCATAAATATCTTAGAATTCAGAACACCTGATCCTCATTTCCTTGATGCAAGATGTGTTTCACACATTTGCTCTGTATGCACGAACTCTGGAGGATGCAGGATGGTGTCGCATAGGAGCATATTCGGATTGGATCAGGAGCTCGTGCGGTTTTTGGGTTAAGCTAGATATTTGTTCTTGTTATTAGTTTATAGATACATACGACATGGATTCACATAGTACATTGTTCTGAGGATAATTCTGGTTTAATGAAATATTTTTTTTTGAAACATGATTGTTTTAATTGTCCTCGAAATGTTGTGTGAATGTGTTGATGACGTAAATGGTAATAACTTGAATGTTGATACATCCAATGGGATTGGATTTGTAAATCGTGTTCTTTATGATTGTTAAAGTGAATTTTATGGGAATCACTTCAACCAAAGGTCCAGTTGGACAAGACTTTGGAATCATTTGACTTAGAGTCACATGATGAATTGAGTGCTTAATAAAATTAATTGTGACAAGAAAGGAATCGCCCAAAGATCCAATGGATAGGATTTTGGAATCAGTTGACTTGGAGTCAGGTGATGATTGCATGTCTTGAACAATATTAACAAAGTCATAAATCTACATGGAACTGTAAAGGTATTAAGATTTTGAGCAACAGACACATAAGTTACTGTGTATTGCTCGAATCTTCGAACAGAACACGATTAGTTATGCTTCATGATATTTGCCAAATGGTTTGACAAATATGGCTTTGTTTATCGAAATAAGCGATTGATTGGAACCTTGAAGTGTTCAAGGATTTCAAAGGAAGTATAAGATCAACAGAACCTGAGTAACAACATAGACTGAGAAAATGTTTCACAGTTTATCCTCTTCCAAGAACACTAATGGTTATAATGTGTCTTAGGGAAGATGATGGAGAATTGATCGAAATAGTTTTGATCCTCGGTGTATAAGATACACTGGATACATTTCCGACTAATATTTCAATGAATTGAATATTCAACCAGTCAGACCGTAGAAGCCATATTCCGACCACATCTTAGACTAAGTAGGTTATGTTGACACTATCTGAAATGTAAAGCTGGGATCGTCCCACTAGTACATAGAAAGTCCAGGTTCATGTAGCATTCGTCTGAATCTCATGATAAGCCTGAAACTGATCAGCAATGTCGTTTCATTGGCCACTCCGGTTATCCTTTGAAAGAAGAGTACTTTTAGAAAGAACTCAAGTTCTAAGGAAACAGTGGGAGTAAGAATAATTCTGAATGAGTTCAGGGATTAGCCAAGTGAAAGAACCTTTAGTCACCACTGGGACTTGACCAGGAATTAGATTCCTGTTAAACCTGACATACCCTCTCTTCGCTTGACCAGTAGTTATTGTCACTGTCATAAGGAGTTATGATTTGGGTGATATACCGGGTAGTGGTAAAACACTAAAGATGGTACGGATAAGTAATCCGACTGCTGGAAGCATTGGTGAGCCCAGTTGCTGCCAAATAAGAGAACCTTACCGCGAGACACAGTCTATGTGACAGTTTGATTGATCTTTACAACTGGTCTAGGAACTAGTGGGAGTAATTGAATCATCAAAAGAAGGGAACATAGAAATGTACTTACAGAACATCTGGTTGAATGAGTCATCACTTGGAGTCAAGCAATTGATTCTGAGAGAAGCACTCTCAATAGAAGATGTAATCTGAGAGGATTCTGCGTGGCATAGTGTGAGTCGTTAGTGGAGCGTGTGTGGTTTACCAGCATACTAATAGGGACTCACATAGAGCATGCCATTACAAAAGGTACACGGCCCCGGGATTCGTCCCATGGGCATCTCGCAAGAAAGGATATTCGGATTCTCAAAATAGGCCAAAAGGTTTGGATTTTGTGAATAGCCTGAAAGATTTCCTTTAATATGCCAGAAAGGTTTGGATTTCGGTTTCGCAAAATGTGCCATAAGTTCTGGATTTTGTGAATAGTCCGAAAGAGTCATATAACGGTGTCAAAGCCATTGGGAGTATCTGCTATCATTGTATGTGGGTTACATACTGGTTCTAGGAAATGTCTCTTATCATTACAAAGTGTAATGACTTGGTGTTAAGAAACGGTTCGCTATGAAAGACTTTAAGAGATACAACATACTCAGGTGGTTGTGAACATCTATTAGATAGATCAGAATTCTGCCAATATGATCTTGATGAGATTCAAGATGCATAACCCCAGGAATGGAGTTTCCTGTCATTACAAAGTGTAATGAATTGGCATGAAAGAAACAAAGAAGGTGCAACATACTCACGTAGTTCACTGACATCTATCGGATACATGAGACTGACAGTATAGACTTAGCCGTTGAGAATATGATCTTGATGGGATTCAAGATGCATAAGAAAGAGTCTCCGAAAGGAAATGTTTCCGGAAATCATGACACAAGGACTATTGGTAATCTTAGGATTCCGAAAGGGTTTGGAATGAGATTACATCAGGTTCCACGAGCCTCTTGGACCAATCAGAAGTGTTATGAACATACCCTGATGACTTGATGCTTAGAGCATGGTAAGTTAGTTTCAGGATATGACCTGGCTGAGAGTACTGTTTGGATTTTGAACACACGTGAGAAATCATTGGGAAATGATTAGGGTGAACGATTTGAAAGGAGTTTCAAATCAGTAATTGGTTACACCAGGACGTGGTGCTATAGGACTTCATGGTTAAAGAATTTCGTTGGTTTCTGATGGAGCGCGTGTGGTTCACCGGCACATCATGACACCTCGAAATTGTCTTAGGGTATAGTCGTGTGGACTAAAGACCCGAGAACCATGGGCAGTCACGGTACACATCACCAGAATGGAGTTGTGAGAGAGAATGACAAAATGACAAATTGAGATATCATCGGAAGAGTATCCGATAGGATCATCTGCAATAAAGTGTATAAGTGTTAGACACTTGGATACATAGAAAGAGTGAAAAGGTCATAGACATAGATATAAAAGGCTTGAATTGAAAGTTTAAAAGATAATAAGAAACCGATAATAGTTATGATAAATCCGACTTGGTGATTACCTCGTGGAGACTTGGTAATTAGCAGGAGTAGCTGCCAGTCAGATTTTATGTTTCACTTTTGCATGTTTACTTTCTGAATAATTGGATTATTCAAATATCCACAGTCGTTCATACTCTTAGGGAGTAAGTATGAAGGAAGACTGTCATGAATTGGTTTGTAGATTGTCTAAGGAGTTAGACATAGCAATAAGATTGCTGCAACGTTCATGAGTACTTGGAAATGGAGATTTGAGTATTGGATAAACCCGCGCTCAATGGATTGCTTCATGGATTATATCACGAGCAATGTTGAGACGATAATATATTATGGTCTTAAAGTGGAGAGATATGAGTTATAATTTGCAAGGCGGTTGTTCATTGATAGTACGAAAACGCATCGGTAACTCGGTGTTATAAAACGTGCTGTTGTGAGTGATTTGTCGGGTAAAAGATATAACATATTAGTCGAAGCTTATTCGTCCCTTGACCCAGACGGGAAACAGATATCTGTTGGCCACTCGATGATTTTGAAGTTGACTGAAGTGCTGGCCAGCCATGACTGAATTGATGTGTTCAATTAGAAGTCTAAAAGTCATAAGCAAAATCGGAAATTGAGAAACAGTGTATCAGACAGAGATTGATCTCAATCCATGTCTCATGTCTGAAAATATCTTGTTGGATAAAGGATCATCTGATCACTTATCTATGGACAGAACTGACTAGGTCAGAGTTCGGCAGCAGTTTCTAGGAAGCTACAGTTTGCTGAATAATTAGAGGTTAAATTGGTAATTATAGTCATAGACTTATCCAAGTGGGAGACTGTTGGATTAGGTGTCTAAGCCATGACTAATAATTTGTATTTACCTAATTAATAGAAGCAAAGTCCATTTGGGTTGCCCTCATAGCTGGAGGTTTGGTAGAAAGTTCGGTAGAGAGAAAGGTTGGTTTATTATGCGATTAATAAATCAATAGAAATAAAAGATATGGTTTGTTAATATATTAAAGTGATAATATATTAATTAGAAACTATATTGATTGATTAATAATTAATCAGAAATTAATTGGATTGATTTCTGTGGCATTAATTAGATTAATCAGGAAGTCAGGGATTAAAGTCGTACAAATTCAATAGTTGAATTGCGGCGCGCGGCGCGCAAATGTAAAAGCCGCGACGCGCGTACGTATAATCCGGAAAATGGCTGATGGTTAGGGTTTATTGTTTCCCTATAAATAGGGAACCCTAGACCTCATTATAGGTGCTCATTCTATAATTCTCTCTGGAATTTTCGTCCACCCTCTGGCTCCCTGGGTGTGATCTCATTTGAGGTAGGACACTTGTGCTGCTTAGCTTCAAGATTAAAACTAAAGGTTAGTTTTTCTGATTTATTCTTTTAGTTATTTTTTGTTTGGCCTTTAGGAATTAGTTACATGTTCAAAGTAAGAAAACATAGATGTTTTCTAGGTTGCATGTGAACTTAGGTTATTTAGTTCATGGTTGCAGAAAACCTTTCAATTTATTTCTTGCCACACATGGTTTTATTAAGAACTCAATTCATCATGTGACTCTAAGTCAAATGATTCTAAAGTCTTGTCCAACTGGACCTTTGGTTGAATTGATTTTATAAAATATCTTTTAACAATCATAGAAAACACAATTCATGAATCCAAACACTTTGGATGCATCATCATTCAAGTCATTACCATTCATGCAATTAACACACTCATACAACATTTCAAGGATAAACATGTATTAAAAGAAATTTTAACATTTTATAAAACCGAAATATCCTCGAACAGGTAATGTCGCACGCATCTAATAAGCTAATAACAAGGTCATAGTATCTAACTAAACTCCAAAACTGCATGAGCTTCAAATCCAATCCGAATGTGCTCATTTGCAACAAAATCCCGCATCCTACCTAGTCCATGCATACATAGCAAATGTGATAAACACATCCTGTATCAAGGAATTAAGGATCAGGAGTTCTGAGTTTTAAGATATTCCTGAGTTGCCAAACCGTTCGGCTTTGGAGCATTTTTCCAATCTTTCTGTGACTGTGTCCCACCTTGTGGATTCCCAGTTTGATACATCGAACAATCGGTCCAGACGATCTGGATCATTTCTTGATGCGCCTTAATACTGGACTCAATCATGAAGCAGCTGAATCAATGGAACTATGCTTCTCCATGAACGACTCATACAGAGTTGACATTGAATGCATTTCCATGATTGTCTTAATCTGGTTACCCTTTCTGTTCATCTGGATGAACAGATCAGCGAGTTGAGCTAATGCTTAACTCCCGATCAGAAGGGGTGACCTAATTTTATACAGTTTGCCCATGTATCCCTCAATCATGAGAACATGCAAACTGGTGCTACTTCCTTCTAGCTTGCAACTTCAAGCTCTTTGAATATCGTAGTTCGTTCCTTTTTCAACCAGTTCTCGGAACCTTTCCTCAACCAGCTGTGCTAACTTATCTGACCCCAGGAATTCTAAATCCCTGCAGAACTCGGGGTCAATGATAAATAGCATGAGGCAACGAACTTCCTTTGACTTAATAGTCAAGGGGTCATGCTCATCATAAGCTACTGTGCGATGCCTTGCTTTGGTAGAACAAGGAGCAGACAATCAGTCAGATATGGTTTGCCAGCAAAACTAAGAATCATTCTCTAATTGCAAAGCCATATCACATAGCCAAGGCCAGTCAGCCTTACCATATTGAACAGGTGCTTTCTAAGACTCTCAGAAATGGGTGAAGGATGAGAAGGAGGAGAATTGACATTATCTTTAGACATCTATAAAATTTGAATTAGTTTAATTTTAATCCTTTTTAAACAATTACCCAATATATTATTTAATGAGGCTAGGATCCAAAATACCCCAACTATGGTGTGAAGAGGGATGCCGTAATCACAACATAATGGTCATTAAGGTAGATAAACATTTATCAATTTCAGTCTTATGAAATTCCTAGGTCTGTTGAGATTCATTGAACTGTTCAATGGCATGTTTAATCTCGGATATGCTCCACTGTTTGTGACTGGGATGCCGAGGATCACAAACTGGATGTGAATAACCATGCAAATATGCTCGGTAACCTCAATGTCATTTATCATCTCTAATTGATGTGTCGGTTAACCACACACGCTCCATCAACAATGATAAATCATGAGAAACCCATTACCACTCTTTATGAGCCCCTATTAGTGCCGGTTAACCACACACGCTCCACTAATGTCTCATAAAGTGTAATGTACAATTTCATGGGTTAGCATCTTTTCACATTTTTCCTAAAGTAACTAGATTTGGGATTTTATAAAGTTGTTCTAGTACTTTCATTAATAACATTATACTTTTAATGAGATTAAGTTGTCCTATCAAACCCGTTCGGCTAACGACCCTCCACTGATCAAGAGAGCGGTGGGTGAGAGTGGACACCCATTCAACCGCCATTTTATAAGCAGTTTCCTTATACCCTCCTTATAGACCAGCTTCGTGAATGAGGCCTACTATTGATTTGACTAACCAATTATCTTATACATATAATATTAACTTTTAACTATAATATATATAAGATGTATTTTAAACCTTTTAAAATATTCCTGGTTTATCTTTTAATTTATTGGAAATTTAAACTATTAAATTTAAAATTAAATTAAACCTTTAAAATATTTAATTCATCTTTTAATTAAACAATTAATTAAATTAATTAAATACAAATATTTTAGAATTTTAAAATATTCCTAGTTTTATCTTTTAATTTTTCGAAATTTAAAACTATTAAAACCCTAATGAGAAAATCGAAAAACATAAAGGGAAGGGGCTAGGGTTTCCAAAACCCTAACCCTAAAATTGATATGGCCAACTAGGGTTTATAAGCATTAAACCCTAATTTTTAGGAAGACAATTATAGCAATTCAACAAGAAAACAACCAAAATACTCTGATACCACTGAAAGGTTTTATGCAAATCTATGAACTAAAATCCTAAGTTCACATGCAACCTAGATTGGATCTATGTTTTCTTCTAATTGAACATATAATAAATTCCTAAAGTCCACAACAAAATAACTAAAAGAATAAAATCAGAAAAAACTAACCTTTTAGTTGTTTCTTGCAAGCTAAGCAACGCAAGTGCCTTGCCTCAAATGAAGTCACACCCAAAACTAGGGTTTTCGAAAGTTCCAGAGAGAGGGAAGAGAGGAAAAAGTCGTGGCTTTTATGGTGCCTAGGGGTCTCTATTTATAGTTTCCAAGTGGCCACCAGATAAGCCTTTAGAGATAAACCTTTTTGAATTCAAATAAGATAAACCTTTATCTATCAATTCAAATCTATTTATCCTAACATATAATAATCGAAATTATGGATAATCCCTCCATAATTTCGTTGCCCACTTAAACTACCATAATTGTCACTTACTCAACTATTGAATAATTACAATTCAGCCCCTGCACCTTTAATTAATCACCAAATTAATTCCAATTAATTCCAGATTAATTTCTAATTAATTAATATAGTTTCTAATTAATATATTATCACCATAATATATTAATAAACTATTTATTTTATTTCTATTGATTTATTAATCATATAATAAATCAATCTTTCTCTCTCCTGGATTTTCTGCTAAACCTTTAGCCATGAGGGCAACCCAAATGGACTTTGCTACTGTCAATTAGGTAAATAAAAATTATTAGTCATGGCTTAGACACCTAATCCAACAGTTACATGGGTGGATGATAATGATATTTTCTAATTTAAAACGGGGTCCTTCCCCAACAACTATCCTACTGCTCCCATTTACATTACATATTTACTTGAGTTGTTTAACAACTTAAGGTTCTACAACATTCTTAATGATAATGTGACCAGTGTGAGTCTTAGTTGCATGTTGGAGCATGGTTTTATAAGGCATCAATGTAATTTGTTGGTCAAACCAGGACTTTTTTGGTTGCAAATGATCTAAATGCATGTGGAACATATATGTGACACCCCTCGCTAGGGATTAATATATAAAACATTAATTATCATGAAAGATATCATTGGTTAAAAAAGAAGTCTCATCATTGCGGAAAAATAAGTCCCAAAACAGTTAAAAGTAGTTTAAAAATGTATAGCGAGGTGGTATCATAATTCAAGTACAAAACATGGTTCAAATGGCCACACAATTTGTGGTCTTCTAAATGTCCTCGCCTCGCCACAAGCTCCTATCCTTAACCTGAGTACACAACAAAACAGTTAGGCAAATTGAAATGCTTAGTGAGTTACCCGAGGCTATCTCATTATGAGTGGAAGGATAACCTTAACACTCGAGATTGCCTCCAAAAATAGTTTCTTTATACTCTTAAAATTTGTAATAAAACATCATAAGGATTTCTCAACATAAATGATCATGTGATGCAAATGCAATGCAACTATCCCAACCCAAGTCCAACTCATAAAAGTCCATCTCACCTCAATGGCACTTATCTAAGTTCACAAGTAAACACACAAAGCATAATACTTGATCTCCGTATAAGTTAAACTAAGACTAGTGGCCATCACACTAGCCTCATGAGGGGTAGCAACTCCCTCATGCGGTTTCCTATTGGCGGAAACATTTCCCAAGACATCATTGAGGGTAGTTATCCAGCCCAAGGGCCCTCTACATGGGTATAACATCATAAGGTGGCTATCAAGCCCAAAACATCATAAGTCATCTTTAAGAGTCTCACAGTCAATCCCCTCCTATATGCAATGCAATGCAATGCACAAAGGAATGCTTAAAACATCTTTCAAAACTTCAATAATACTTTTGTTTGGAAACATCTTTGAAAAGACTCATTTAATGCCATGCACACATAGGATTTATGCAACAATTAGCACATATGAAGTATGCATGATAATAGTATAAAACACACACAAGAGTTAGAAGAGGGATGTGTACTTCTGGTAACTCACCTTCCTTAAATCTCAAAGAAGGATGCTACTTTCTTGCTTCCACTTTATTCACTCCTTTCCTACAAGAAATAACATTCAACATTACTCATGACTCTATAACTAGTTTAACTCCATTAATTAGAGGTAATATCTTAATTAAGTATTGTCTAAAAGTATACTAGAACATTAGAACCAACAGCCCAACCCTTAAAGCTCAAAACCTAACAAATTTGGACTGTCCAGACTGACACGGGTCGTGTAGATGTGACCAGGAAGTCCAGACTCATTCACACGGGTCGTGTGGATCTGGAACGGGTCGTGCACAGATTGCTGTAGCTCCGATTTTGGTTATTTTCACCCCTTTTTGACCCAATTCAAGTTCTAATATCATCCCAAACTCATGGACATCAAAAGGATACTATTCTTACCCAAATAATACATCATCAAACCCAATTAAACCATCCAATGACATCTCTATTGAATCAAATCCATGCTATGATTACAACTCTACTTTATAAGCTTTAATCATGGAATATCCAATTCCATTCAATCCATTGACCAACAACTAATGAAATTCCTTCTTCCAAAGGCTTGGAGTCATTAGGAATCCCTCAAGATTTTCATAGAAACACATTGAAGATGAAAGATGATCAAATCATCAAGGATTTACCCATAAATGAGTTTTCCCCAAAAATTAGGGTTCATAAGAATCAACAAACATCCTTAATGGTTCTCCAAGCATATGACAATCAAATTATTGAGGGATAATAACTAGAATTCGTGAAATACACCCTTGGGATCATGGATTTCATATCCCCCATCATTGAACTCGAATTATCACCATAATTTACACCACATAGAGGGTTTCCAACATGAAGATTAGATTTCTTACCTTAGATCCTCAAGGAGTTGTTGCAATCTACCTAGATCTTGCTGGAAAAGAGCTCCTCCTCTTCACTTCTCCTTGAAATCGCCTCTCTCCTTCTTACTTGTAACACCCGGCTTTTAAAACAAAAACACCCCTGAAAAATTTTCATTTGGAACAAAAGTTTCAATACGTAAAACCATAACAAAAGGGGTATATTTTACTAAAAACGGGTACAAGTGTATCAAGGAGAGTATAAAATACCATAATCTCCTTTGAAGTCGGGCTGCTACAAACAGCATCTATAAGTCTCACTTCTTTAGTCATGGACTCTATCTTTTCCCTTATCAGGATCATGCTAACCTGCAGGGACATTTAACAAATAACGTGAGCTATAAAGCTCAGTGAGTAATCATATCTGCAAATAACATGTATAGGAAATACATTCAAATATAATTCCCTATATATGATGAATCTCTTTGGACTCATCTTTTCAATACAAGGTCCCATTTTATAGCCTTTTCCTGCTAACCGTATATATGTTTGGATATCGGATCCAAACTTCTAGCCTTACTGGCTGATCATATATCTCTTAGGATTTCACATCCTACTTCATAGTCTTACAGGTTGTTATTTGCATACTGATCAAATCAAATCTGTTAGCCACATCAACCATACGTATATAAGAGAAAATAAACATATAAATTCTCAATTACTATTCCTGTCCCATATTTCATAGTCATAATTGACCGCACCATATATCATGGCTATATAAGCCGCACCATGTGTCATAGCTATATAAGCCACACCAAAACATTTTCAATATACAAGTCATAGCCCTAAGGCCGCACCAACTGTTTCATCATTAATTTCATAGCCCAAAGGCCGCACCAGCTGGGTTCAATAACCCGATATCATGGTCATAAGACCGCACCATTTGGATTCAAGTTCAATGTCATAGCCATAAGGCCGCACCATTTGGATTTAATTATCCAATATCATAGCCATAAGGCCGCACCATTTTCCGTATAACCATATCATAGCCATATAGGCCGCACCAGTTGGATATAACATCCAATATCATAGCCACAAGTGGCCGCACCATTCAATAACATTTTATTTCATAATCATTTATGGCTCACGGGTTTACCCCGCTTGTGCCTAGACTCACGGCTCCGTTATCGTCATTTCATTGACTCACGGCTTACCCGGTATTATCTTTTCAATATATCTTTAAAATTATCATTTTCGTCCCCAAAGCTATTTCAATCTGTAACAGTCCAATCAACACATATCATATGTGATATAAGTAAGATTACTCACCTGGATACTTGCTGCATTTAATTCCGGTTGTTTCTTGCCTTTGCATACACCACAACCATTTGTCCCGTACCTATATATTCATTTACATACCAAATGATCATAGGTTAATTACCATTTCAGTTAACTCTACTACATAAGAGTCCTATATAATACAATTGGGGACCATTTCCAATCATTTTCGAGCAATAACCATCATTATAAAAATTTAATACACTCCCCGAAATACGCGTATTCTACTACAGTACCTTCGGGAGGTCGTATTCTCATTTTAATAATTTTCCATGAAGTTTCGTACGATTTTAGACCTATGTTTAAAATTTCAGGTCAAACGGATAAGCCTAGCATCAAAATCAAACTTGGAAATTGCTCAAAAATTTAACAGAGAGCTGCAGGTGTTCTGCCGCGACCACGCGTCGCGACCTACATGGTCGTCGCGTCGCGACTGCTGAACAGCAGACCAGAACTCCCGATTTTTATGCTACAAAATTCCATTTTCTCATATTAAGTGCTTAATACTCTGCTTAATCGATAGGGGTTTGTTCCAAGACCAAAACCCTTCATTTACTTCAAGTTTTTAGCCATGGAAATCATAGATTTCAACCATTTCCAAAAATTCCCGTTTTTGCATTTTTGATCCAAAAACCGAAATTATCAAAGATTAATCACTTCTATTGATTTATTTCAACAAATATAGCATTTGGAATTCATTATAACCCATTAGAATCAAGTTGATCATAAAAACTTGTATTCTAGGGTTCTTGAACAAATTCTCAAATCTTCAATAATAGCAACATACTTTCAATTTAATGTGTGTTCTTACAACACAAACATGTTTGCTACTTATAATCATACAAAACCATTTGGATTACAACTGGAATTCAGTTTCCAGTTCATCCCAAGAAAACCCACCAAGAACACCTTCAAGAACTTGGTTAAAAGTCAAATTTACTAACCTCAATTGCTTGAATCTTCCAATTCCAAGCTAGGTCTATGATTTCTTGCTTCAATCACCAAAGATTTCCAGAAGTCATCTTCAAGAAAAACCTCTCGTAGCTTCTAAAACGTTCAGCTACACATAGGAGAGTCAACTCTCCTATTTATACCTCCAAACTTTACAAATTTAGTCCCTAAGTTCATTTTTTTGAACTTATGGCACTTTTCTCACATTTTATTACAATAAAACTTTCATTCTTTATACTTTTGCCACAAGCAACCAATATTTTTACATGATTGGTCCTTTACATGGTCAAATGACCAAATTACCCTTTTATGGTAAAATGACCAATTTACCCCTTTTTGCTAGAATTAACTTTCGAATACTTATCACAAATATTTGATGTTACACTTTCTCCCCTCCTTCAAAAGATTCCGTCCTCGGAATCAAACAAAGAGTTGGGGGTATTTCTATCTCATTACTATTTCGGTCTCCCATATCATATGGAAACCTCTATGGTATTGCCTAAGCACTTAACCATACTAGTCTTTTTATTTCGTAGTTATATCACTGTTCATCTATCATTCCTCCGGTTGTCCCGGGTATCGTAACTCCTTATCTACCTTCATTTCAGAATGAGGTATTCGTTGGAATTTATCAATACATGTTTTCTTTCTTGTCGTCCCAAACAGATTTTAGTCTTTCCAATATTAATTGAGTACCACCATCTTCCCTCACTTGGAGTTTCAACAGTTTTACTCGGTGATCCGCCTACTACTTTTACTGATTCTTGGCCATTTTCAAATTTTTTTTGTATTCATCAAGTCTTCTTTTTAACTTGTACCACAGTCTAGGATCTAGCCAACGACTTTTTCACAGTCTCAATCTAACAAATCGGAGTATGACACGGTACTCCGTACAACATTCCATACTAGTCATTAAAACTCTAGTATAATATCTGTGATTTTCTACAGATTCCGTCAAAGATAGACGATCTTCTCATCTTCCACTAAGGTCTGTTATGCATATTTCAAGCATATCTTCTATAGTCTTCTTCATTATGTTGCCTCGTCCATCAATATACGGTACCTTTGAATTAATTATTCCTAGTAACTATACCAAAACCAAAGAATAAATATACTATTTCGACCCAGTACAATCAACACAGGTAACTTATGTTGGCTGTTTACTCTATCTATGTAGCTTTTCACTACTTTTCGATCATAATTTCTTCCTTAATCAGTATAGACTTGCACTGGTTTCACCAACCGATCTACAATTACCCCTATGGTGTCATACCCATGCGGTACCTGCGGAGACTTTATTACAAAGTCTATAATAATATCGTCCCATTTCTTCTTTGGGACCGACAACGGCTAAATTTTCCGTATGCTTCTAATGATTTGACTTTACTTACACACAAGTCAGACACTTTTCACATGTCTTTCAATATCTTTCTTCAGTCTCGGCCACCAATGCATAGGTTATATCATCCTACATAGTTTGGTACTGCCTCGAGTATATTGCATATCTACTACAATATACATCTTTTAAGGACAAATTTCATATCTCGCTCGATTTGGAACCCACATACACAACCACCAAGGGTTTTCAATCGCCGTGAGTTTCTAACTAGCTTCTTTCAATAGCTAATCATTCATTCACTTTTCACGTTTTCAGACTTGCACACTTCTTCTTGTGCTACTCGAATCAATTCGGGTAATCGATTCGCCCTACTTATACATGTGTATGTAACCTTCAAAGGATATTTTCTTTTCAATTCAAGACATCTATAGCCACATCTGCCTTTTCGAGATGGTACAAGATTTCATACCCGAAATCTTTAAGTAACCCATCTATCTTTGCTATCTCTTATTTAACTTCTTTCTGATCAATTAAGTACTTCAAACTTTTATGATCCGTATAAACAGTAAGCTTTACACCATACAAGTAGTGTCTCCAAAGCTTATATGCCAAAATCATAATTTCTACTGCAATATTATGTACCCAAAATTAACTCTGGATACATTTCTGTAAAATAAATTATCTTTTCCGCTTAGCGATAATGCTAACACCGGAGCTTCACACAAGGTTTACCTCAACCTTTGAAAAGTTACTTGTGGTTTTTCTACCCACTCAACTTTTACTTTTCTTGGTCAACTTTAATCAACGGAACAACAATCAAGGAACAGTTTTCTACAACTCTCCTATAGTAACCCGCCAATCCAAGGAAACTACAAATTTCAGTCAGATTCCAAGGCGGTTCCCGTTTCATCACAGCATTACTTCCACTGGATCTACTTTATCATGTTCGACATTATTAACATGCCCGAAGAATTGAAACTTCTTTTAGCCAAATTTCACACTTGGAAACTTCGCATATCACTTTTCTCCACGAAGTAACTCCAATATCTGGTACAAATGTACATCATATTCAGTCTGGTTTCGAGAATATCATATTCTCGGTAGTCAATGCACATACACATCAACTTATCTTTCTTCTTTTCAAACACGATGGGGCTCCACATGATGACACATTCGGCCGTATGAGACCCCGATTTGAGAATTTCTAATTGCTTTCTCAACTCTGTCATCTCTGCAGATGCTAATCGGTACGGAGCCTAAATAACAGAGACGGCTCCCAAAACCAGTTTAATCATAAGCTCTTCTCATCAATCTGGCGGAAATTCTGGAAGTTCTTTGGAAGAAACATCCGAGAATTCATTTAAAGTTTTACACACCTACCGCCACTTAATTTAACTTGGCCAAAACTACATATGCCAACTAGAACATCCTTCCTTACTAACTCTTATCCGAGTTTAAGCAAAGGAAAATAACCAGTATTCTCAACAACGATCTTTTACCGTGGTTTTTCATCCGTTTCATTTCTGATTTTAGAACCATAGTGTTCTTGTTTCTACAATTCATGTTAGCATAATTCATTGCTAACTAATTCATACACACAATTACTTCAGATTCATTGGTAGTCATCGGCTTCAGATTTATAGGGAAAAATGGTCCAGTAAATCCTAGGAAGACTACCTTCCAGGTGTTCAATATCTTGAACATATTTGCTAACTGCTATAGCTACTTCCAAAATTTCATCCATAATCGTTGATGAAATATTCGGACAAGACATCAAAGTCACCGATCCAAAGCATAGCTTCATGGATCAAATATAACGTATACGGGGATTATATTCAAAACAATTATATCTGAGATCATATCAATTTTCTCACGAGCTTCTTCCACAATCTGCTGGAATGCTCATAGTACCACTGGTCTTTTTCGACCGTTTGTTTCCTCTTTCTTTTCCTCCCCGTTCTTTCCCGGGTTTATCACCCGGTACTCCACATTTAACATGTGAACATTTCGTATGAAAGTGATCTATAGCTCCGCGCTGGAAACACTTCCGTTCCATCCAACAGGCTCGAGCAATATGCTCCTATTTTCTGCAATTTCAGCATTTCAACGATAGAGTCTCAACTCTACAATTTTCTGAGTGCTTTTCCTGCACTTCTTACACCACATCACCTTTTTCATTTTGGTCCCTTCCCTTTAAGATTGGACCTAAATCGTGTTTACTTCTTCTGAAGCGTCCACTAATATTTTTCTGCTTTTCTTGTAGTCTCAACTACTTTTCTTTCACCTTGAATATTAGTCAGGGTGAGCACCCAATTTTTATTTTTTCTGACCACATCAGCTACTATTGCTTGTCATGTGGATTTTATACTACTTGTCTCTTTGCCCCTCGTTCAATGGAGCCTTGAGAAAGGGCTGGTCCACCTCTTAAAGCTCCACGCCCTAAATTCCTTCCAGTAAGATTCGCTGCTCGTACTTCTTATACATCAGAAGTCAGCAACAGTTAGGTTATACACCTAACTATACATCATGTCTACTATCTCAAGGTTTAAGTCCAGGAATCTACTCTATAGACACCTAGTTCACTTAAACCATGGCTCTGATACCAACTTGTAACACCCGGCTTTTAAAACAAAAACACCCCTGAAAATTTTTCATTTGGAACAAAAGTTTCAATACGTAAAACCATAACAAAAGGGGTATATTTTATTAAAAACGGGTACAAGTGTATCAAGGAGAGTATAAAATACCATAATCTCCTTTGAAGACGGGCTGCTACAAACAGCATCTATAAGTCCCACTTCTTTAGTCATGGACTCTATCTTTTCCCTTATCAGGATCATGCTAACCTGCAGAGACATTTAACAAATAACGTGAGCTATAAAGCTCAGTGAGTAATCATATATGCAAATAACATGTATAGGAAATACATTCAAATATAATTCCCTATATATGATGAATCTCTTTGGACTCATCTTTTCAATACAAGGTCCCATTTTATAGCCTCTTCCGGCTAACCGTATATATGTTTGGATATCGGATCCAAACTTCTAGCCTTACTGGCTGATCATATATCTCTTAGGATTTCACATCCTACTTCATAGTCTTACATGCTGTTATTTGCATACTGATCAAATCAAATCTGTTAGCCACATCAACCATACGTATATAAGAGAAAATAAACATATAAATTCTCAATTACTATTCCTGTCCCATATTTCATAGTCATAATTGACCGCACCATATATCATGGCTATATAAGCCGCACCATGTGTCATAGCTATATAAGCCGCACCAAAACATTTTCAATATACAAGTCATAGCCCTAAGGCCGCACCAACTGTTTCATCATTAATTTCATAGCCCAAAGGTCGCACCAGCTGGGTTCAATAACCCGATATCATGGTCATAAGACCGCACCATTTGGATTCAAGTTCAATGTCATAGCCATAAGGCCGCACCATTTGGATTTAATCATCCAATATCATAGCCATAAGGCCGCACCATTTTCCGTATAACCATATCATAGCCATATAGGCCGCATCAGTTGGATATAACATCCAATATCATAGCCACAAGTGGCCGCACCATTCAATAACATTTTATTTCATAATCATTTATGGATCACGGGTTTACCCCGCTTGTGCCTAGACTCACGACTCCGTTATTGTCATTTCATTGACTTACGGCTTACCCCGTATTGTCTTTTCAATATATCTTTAAAATTATCATTTTCGTCCCCCAAAGCTGTTTCAATCTGTAACAGTCCAATCAACACATATCATATGTGATATAAGTGAGATTACTCACCTGGATACTTGCTGCATTTAATTCCGGTTGTTTCTTGTAGGGGTGAGCGTGGTGCGGTGTGGTGCGGTTTTAGCATAAAACTGCAACTCGTACCGCTAGGTGCGGTTTTTATTTTTGTAAAACCATATGTTACGGTTTTTTTGCGGTACGGTTTTTGCGGTTTATTTTGCGGTTGCGGTTTGTAGCGGTGCGGTTTCGGTTTTAAACCGCAAATACTAAAAGCATCCGATAATAGAATAAGAAACAAAAGATTCATGTACTGTGAAGTATAAACAATTCCAAGATTTATAAATTACAAAAAACAAACTGTGAAGTCAGAAGTATACATCCCATCGAAGGTCAAGTTGTACCAATTCCCATTGATTACAAAAACGTAGCTCTATATACAAACTGTGAAGTCAGAAGTATACAAACTGTGAAGACAAGTTGTACCAATTCCCATTGATTACAAAAAGGTGAAGTCAGAAGTATACAAACTGTGAAATCAGAAGTACCGATTGATTACAAAAATATAAACCTGTATTCGGACTCCAACGCGAAATAAGTCGACAAATCAGTAAAATCATAAATGAATTTGTATCATATATAATATTGATCAGAGAAATAAGTCGAGAAATCAGTAAAATCATAAAATCAGGCGAAGCTTTACCGGATCAGAGAAATCAAGAGGAGCTTTACCAAGGAATCAGGCGGAGCTTTACCGGATCATGATCGCAAAAACTGGAGAATCGAGATACACCACTGGTATAACCGGAGAAAGCAGATAAGGAAGCCGAAGGAGGCTTGAGGCTTGAGGCGGCAATGAAAATGGGAGGGAGACGAGACAATTTCTTGGATTAGGTCAAAAAATGAGGCACTTTTTATAATTATTATATATATAAAATTATAATGCATTTACGAAAATGGGCGGCTACGAAAATGGGAGGGAGACCAAGACATTTTTGACAATTATATATATAGAATTATAAGTTAAAATATAAAGTTTTACAACATTGATAATTATATATATATAATTTAAATATATAGTAAATTTTGCGGTGCGGTTTCGGTAAAATTGCGCGGTTTTTCAAGCTAAAACCGCACCGCACCATGCTTTGCGGTTGCGGTTTTTGCGGTTTCGGTTTTTTGCGGTTTTGCGGTAGCGGTAATTACGGTTTTCGGCGCGGTTTCGGTTTTCGGTTCGGTTTTTGCTCAGCCCTAGTTTCTTGCCTTTGCATACACCACAACCATTTGTCCCGTACCTATATATTCATTTATATACCAAATGATCATAGGTTAATTACCATTTAAGTTAACTCTACTACATAAGAGTCCTATATAATACAATTGGGGACCATTTCCAATCATTTTCGAGCAATAACCATCATTATAAAAATTTAATACACTCCCCGAAATACGCGTATTCTACTACAGTACCTTCGGGAGGTCGTATTCTCATTTTAATAATTTTCCATGAAGTTTCGTACCATTTTAGACCTATGTTTAAAATTTCAGGTCAAACGGATAAGCCTAGCATCAAAATCAAACTTGGAAATTGCTCAAAAATTTAACAGAGAGCTGCAGGTGTTCTGCCGCGACCACGCGTCGCGACCTACATGGTCGTCGCGTCGCGACTGCTGAACAGCAGACCAGAACTCCCGATTTTTATGCTACAAAATTCCATTTTCTCATATTAAGTGCTTAATACTCTGCTTAATCGATAGGGGTTTGTTCCAAGACCAAAACCCTTCATTTACTTCAAGTTTTTAGCCATGGAAATCATAGATTTCAACCATTTCCAAAAATTCTCGTTTTTGCATTTTTGATCCAAAAACCGAAATTATCAAAGATTAATCACTTCTATTGATTTATTTAAACAAATATAGCATTTGGAATTCATTATAACCCATTAGAATCAAGTTGATCATAAAAACTTGTATTATAGGGTTCTTGAACAAATTCTCAAATCTTCAATAATAGCAACATACTTTCAATTTAATGTGTGTTCTTACAACACAAACATGTTTGCTACTTATAATCATACAAAACCATTTGGATTACAACTGGAATTCAGTTTCCAGTTCATCCCAAGAAAACCCACCAAGAACACCTTCAAGAACTTTGTTAAAAGTCAAATTTACTAACCTCAATTGCTTGAATCTTCCAATTCCAAGCTAGGTCTATGATTTCTTGCTTCAATCACCAAAGATTTCCAGAAGTCATCTTCAAGAAAAACCTCCCGTAGCTTCTAAAACGTTCAGCTACACATAGGAGAGTCAACTCTCCTATTTATACCTCCAAACTTTACAAATTTAGTCCCTAAGTTCATTTTTTTGAACTTATGGCACTCTTCTCACATTTTATTACAATAAAACTTTCATTCTTTATACTTTTGCCACAAGCAACCAATATTTTTACATGATTGGTCCTTTACATGGTCAAATGACCAAATTACCCTTTTATGGTAAAATGACCAATTTACCCCTTTTTGCTAGAATTAACTTTTGAATACTTATCACAAGTATTTGATGTTACACTTTCTCCTTCAAAATCGTGACAAATGAAGAGAGTGTGGGGTTTTCCCCCAACTAAAACCTTAAGTTTATTATATTTGCAACTTGGTCCTTCCAGCACTCATTCTTCTCCAAAATTGTTAAAAAGTCCCTCCCTACCACTTCTATGATTCTAAATTACAAATAAGTCCTTCTTCTAGAACCCTTATGGTAAATTCCATTTTTACCCATAATATTTACTCTAGAACACATATCCTTTCTAGATTATAACTTCTCATTTTATTCTTTTTACTAATTATTATGGTTATTTAAATTAAATCTTAGTTTTAAATCCTTAAACTTTTTGCCCCAAAATAAGGATGTTACAATGTATTACTTTTATAAAATGATATTTTTTTGGTTGCACATCGTTTTTTGTTTTATTATAACAAATTCTTTTGTTACTCAGGTACCCATATGGATTATATTTTATATATATATATATATATATATATATATATATATATATATATATATATATATATATGTATATATATGTATATATATATATATATACACACACATACATACAATCTTATGCAATCGACAGTTGTTAGACAGGATAGAGAGGGAGAGGGAGAGAGAGATACCAAAGTTAAGGGGTAATAAACCCCAATGTGAAAAAGAATGATACAATACAATTTTCATGGACTACTGTATATTTTCAAGGTAAACTAATTTCAACTTACGCTCAAAGTTCATTATAAAAGCTATTCAGTTTGCTAATGATTGCCCGTTTATGCCTTTATAAATTTGGATACAGGACACGTTTCCCAACATATCTATGGAGTTCACAACACAAGCTAGCCATTTTATCTCAAGGGTCCTACAGTGGCAACATCATCTTGAATTTAACTAGGAGACATATCTGTCCTTCGTAGTTCCATACGATGTAATTTTCATATTGACTTTAATTATAAATTACTATACCATTTGAAATTAATAAAAAATAAATGTCTTCATTTATTAGCATGTTAACAACATCCATCACTATAACTTACACCAAATAGAGTCAATCTGTCTGTTGATTGGTGGACAGAAAGCTTCACAATTTTAATGGTGTTTATCAGAAGAAGGAAGAAGGAATGCCAAAGAAGAAAGCTCGAATAGACTTTCCTTCAAGCTCATTTAGCTCGAGAATATGTCGTTACCCCAACTTGTATTGAGAAGCGCATGACAGTTGTCAAAACCATAGTAAAAGGGCTACGTACCACGATGTTGGATGCAATTGTATGACTTAACAATAAATGGCTGATGGCTTTGCACATTAGATATAAACTGAGTAATATGATTATTACTCGGGTTTGTATTTTTATCTATCATTTATCCGGAAAGTCGGAATGAAATAGGATATTTATAACAAATAAGATGATTAATTTACCATCAACAACTATTTTCTTTAATTTAACATCAACTTTTTTTTGTAGTTAATCTTTATTAAGAATTATAAAACCAAACCATAAATTTCCAAGAAATTTGTATCAGGTTATCATGGTATATCTATTTTTTAACATTATCAGTTTACCACTATGTTTTCTATTTCATTCTAGCTAACCAAGGAGAATATGTTTTCACTCGAAGCAA
This sequence comes from Cichorium intybus, assembly GCA_023525715.1. NCBI lineage: Eukaryota > Viridiplantae > Streptophyta > Magnoliopsida > Asterales > Asteraceae > Cichorium > Cichorium intybus. The sequence goes on along the minus strand of CM042012.1, from coordinate 106,853,728 downwards.
AAGGTGGGAAACTGTTGATCTTTTCACAAGATTACAAGGACTGTAGTGAAATTTGAACATAATTCAGGGGGCAGATATTCACTCTGACATTCGCCAGCTCCAGCACAATCGGGTCGGGTACTTTTCTGTTAAACGAGTGGAAACCAAAGCCCTAATTAAACCCTTTCCGAGCCGCTTTGCCATCACTCTCTCTTCCCTTCATTCTCCCTGTCGCCGCCGGCGAAACAATCGCTGTTCTTGCATCCGCCGTAACCAAGTACAAGATCATCAGAGGTCAGTCCCTTTCTTTTTCACGCTCTCTTAGGCAATCACGCACACACAAACGCAGCAAAAGTAGCTGTAACCTCATTTGTTGCCATCTTCCGCCATTCAATCTGCTTTTCGTATGCAGTTCTTCGTTATAGAAGCAATAATGAATTTGCTCCAGATTTGTTCTTCGGATTTTGTTTTTTTTAAAATGTTGGATTTTCCGACACCTGTATCTCAGTATCTGTATATATCGCATCGTATATGGAATGATTGATAATTGTGATTTCGATTCGTGCCCTGACAAACTTATTATCTAGATTAATATCTTCTGGTTTTGTTGACCAGGGAATGGGGAAAAAACGGAAAGAACGCGAAGCTCAATCTGATGACGATGATACATCGAAATCGCGTACTAAGAGAACAGATAGTGATAAACTGGCTGGAAAGCCGCAGTTGCTACCATCAATGATAAAAAACAAAGACAAAAGAGCGGCTGTATACGCTAAGATAAAGCATGATAAGAAAGTAGAGAAGCGAAAGAATGCTAAGGCTCGTGAAGCCTTGGAGAGCAGAGCTCTTGAGCTTGGAGAGGAGGTTTACTTAATCCCAAACTTTCTGCTCTGCACTTTCTCCATTTCTTCATCAATTTGATAATGATGACATTATAAATTTATAATTAACATAAACATCAACCTTGCAGCTTCCACCAAAGAAGATTCCCCGAACAATTGAGAACACTAGAGAGGCTGATGAAACTGTATGCAAACCAGACGATGAAGAGGTTTCTTATTCCTTCAACCTCTTTTCTCATTTCACATAGCATAATATCATCTAAACTACACTCCATACCTACTTCTGTTCTTATCTTCCACTTTTCTGATATTTCATGTATGCTTCTGCAGCTTTTTGCTGGTAATGACGCTGATGAATTTAGCCCAATTTTGAACAGCGAACGACCTCCAAAAGTACTGATGACAACTTGTCGTTTCAATTCAACAGTATGTTCTCATTTTCCCTTGTATTTATCATAGATTCATAGTTGCTCTTGTTAGTTTGAAATTGGTTTTGTAATCATGTATTATAATCCACCTTAATTACAGAGGGGACCTGCATTGATCAAGGATTTACTCACTATAATCCCCAATTCAGAGTATTATAAAAGAGGAACTTATGACTTAAAAAATGTAAGACTCCATTCTTTTATCTCCTCAATCATTTTTCTTGGCTTCTAAAATGTTTAACCACAATTTTTCAGATTGTGGATTATGCAAACAACAAAGAATTCACATCCATCATTGTTGTCCACACCAGCCGTAGAGAACCAGGTTTTTATCATCTCTCTGTTTCAATCATTGACTTAAATCTTTTACTTTTCACTTTCAATCTTATTTCTTTTTTCTTCTCTTTTTATAGATGCTCTCTTGGTAATTGGATTGCCCAATGGGCCCACAGCCCATTTCAAGCTCTCAAATCTTGTCCTTCACAAGGATCTTAAGGTAGAGAAAAATCAACTATAACATAAACTTTGGTAGTATAACCATTTTTTTTACAACTATAAAAGTATAAAACCTTTTTTTTATAAATAACTGCAGAATCATGGAAACCCAACCAGTCATAAACCTGAGTTAGTTCTTAACAACTTCACTACACGTTTGGGTAACCGTGTTGGAAGGTTAATTCAGTCACTTTTTCCACAAGATCCTGAATTTAATGGTAGAAGAGTAGTCACTTTTCATAATCAGAGAGATTTTATATTCTTTCGTCATCATCGGTAAGTTTTTTTTTTATTGCTATGTTTTGATTATTTATAGCAGTTAATAAGTTGCTTCAAGTTATTTTTGGAGGTTTTTTTAAAGGTAAAAGGGAGTTTGTTTATTGTGTAGGTATGTTTTTGAAACTAAAGAAAATAAACAGAATGATGCAAATGACAAAAATAAGGATAATGGAGATGAAAAGAAGCTAAAAGGGAAAATTATTGCTCGTCTACAGGTATTACTTTTCTTCCATTTTGTAATTTGTTAAAAATGTTTCTTTTGTTATCACAATAACATATTTTTTTTATAATTGACCGTTTTTGACCTATAAACATGTATTTTTGTAATTCGTTTGTTTCTATATTTTTTTTTATATAAGCCAAGAAAACCAGGAAACATGTTATTATAAGTAAAAACGGTCAAATTACAGAAAGTCGATATTGTGATAACAAAAGTAAAAAATTGCAACGGACCTTGCATTAATTTTCTTGATATTTTGCAGGAATGTGGGCCCCGTTTCACACTTAAATTAACTAGTTTACAGCATGGAACTTTTGATACAAAAGGAGGGGAGTATGAGTGGGTTCACAAGGTATTTTATATATTTACAGTTAAAGATCAAAATACCCTAATAAAAAAAATTAATTATATGTTTACAATCAACAAAAAATATCAAAATAAAAATTTCACTCTTTCCAATAACATTCTGTTCTTGTTTGTGTATGGCAGCCTGAAATGGACACTAGCAGAAGAAGATTTTTCTTGTGATGTGCTTTTGAAACTGGAGATTTTAATTGTTTATCAATCATTAGCTTTTTTTATTTCACAATTTTGTTAACTATGATATAGGTGTAAAAATTAATATTATGACATGTCAAATTAAGAATCATTTTGTTGTGCAATTTTCATTTAAGATGTATTTTTTTTTTTTTTTTTTTTTGGTTTGAAAGAGAGTATATTTTGATATTTTTACTTTGACAGTTTTAGTTGGTTCTCGTACTACACTTTTTGTTTTGGATTTCTTGCTCGCATCAAACACTTGTGAAAAATTTTAAAATGTTACTATCATTGGTTTTTCAATTAAATGGCTTATGTCATTGTAACGTAATCTATTAAGTTTTTGTTATTTTCATTAATTTTTTGTTAGGTCTCAGAATGAAAGAGAGTATATTTTGATGTTTTGTTGAAATCCAAAATCTAAAATCTCAACATGAAATTTATATTTTGGTTAGGAACATATTTGTTGTTGCAAGTGTACAAATCCAAGTGAAGAAAATGAAGAACAAAGCTTCAAGAACTCTTCTCCCAAGCTCCAAGGTTGCTCCTCACGTTTTTCTGATGTCCAAGATGTAAAAGCTGCTGAAAAATCCTTTTCTCCTACCACTTATAGCAGCCCCTAGCTTGAAATGTCAAAAATGCCCATCAGAACCATTTACGCGGGTTGCGCAAGCATAGTACAAATTCTCACGCGGGATGCGTGACTGCATAGTAAGCCTAGATTGAGCCTGATCCGGTCCACCTCACCAAATGTTGGTCTTGCCTTATTCTTCTTTGGTCTAAACCTGGTTTTTGACCATGTTTGACCACCATTTGGGCTAGGTAAGCCCACTTGAGCCCATGTCTTCTATTTTGGTCAATTAGCTTGCTCCAAATCCAAGTCCAACAAGTGATCCATGCATCCATAATTCCGCGCTCTGTATAATCTCATCCAGTTCCGCCTCAGGTATATTCTCCTCTCCCGTGCTAGTCTTCAAAATTATTTGTAATTAAACACGAAAAGACTAGAAAGTTTCCCTAGTAATAAAAAAAAATATAAAAATAGAAAATATGCGTGAAATTTAAACTAAAAATGAATTAAAACGTGCTAAATAAATTATAAATAAGAAGAATTAAAAACAAACTGTCAGTGTTCATTCGTTTGTTCGGCTAACTTAAACGAACATGAATATTCCATCTTTCGTGTTCGTTTGGTTCGTTTACATCTCTACCTGCATTCAAAGTATCCGAGAAAGGGCGGTTTGGCCAAATTGAAAAGAGAAACCGAGAAAACGTCCGTTCAAAGTTCAAACATTTCTCTCAAGTCGCCCTGCACTCTACCATTTTCCTCTTTTTTAATCGGTGTTGATTTACCTCGAATCTCGTATCATATGCTTGCTGTCATCTGCGAGTAAGCATTTTCAGGTTAATTTCTTCATCTGTTCGTTTTTCCATTTTAGCTTAGGGTTGCTAGTTGTTTTATCTTGACGAAACTATAGCCCGGCTGCTAATCGAACCCATTGCTGCTGATACATGGTTGGGATTTCTTTTATTTTGTCCTTCGTCACTGGAGGTTGTTGGTTTTAAATTTTCATTTGAAGCCAATGTTGAAAGATAAATCCGAACCCAATGAGATAAGTAGAAGTTATAAGTATGGAATTCTTAATATCGGAAAGTGGTAATCATACAGTCAATCATGTAAATTTACTTGCATTATACAACCAACTATCAAATTAATCCAAATTACATCCAATCATAATGAAGAATAAAGAAAGTCAAAATACCTAATTCTAGTCAAATTCATTGTACTTCTTTGTTAAGTCTTGAGCAATGGGTTTCTTTCAAAAAAATTTGCAGGTCGTAACTCGAATCCATTAGACAGTGTCGCCATCACCGGAAAATCTTCTTGACATGGGTGATGATGAAACCCTACTGTGTACCACAAAACTATATCTTTATTTACAATCGATCTGTTCCTGCAACCCCACCGAAAATACATTCATTAATCACCAAAACTTCAATTCAACATCAAAAACAAAAAAACTATCCAAAAAACAAACCTGCGACCCCAAACAGCCAACCCGTCTTTTCCGGTACTCCGGTCAGCATAAAACCCCGCCGCCCATCTTTCAGACTTATTATACGCAGTCACCCACACTTGATACTTGCTATACGAAGCTCTAATTTGCGGGTAATCATCATCCGCTAGTATCGAGACAGCTGGCTGCCATGTCATCAACCGATAACCAACTTCGTTTCCTAATTTCGTCTTCTTATTCGGGTTCACTACCAACAATTCCGATGCGTTTACTCCAATATTAACCCTCGCTTCGTCTTCGGTTTTTACAGTCTCTTGAACGACGTTCCAGTAACTCTTCCTTGGAGATGCTTTGACTTTTTTGACTTTTAGGTTTGACTTTACGAAAGAATTGTCATCGCCATCGATATCGAGGTCGAGATAGTATGTTATGAAGTGATCGTGATTGTTCCCAATTCTGTTACTTGCTACCAGTTGTCCGTATATTTCCGCTTTGATTTGGTCCGCTTTTGTGTATCTTGTAGCCTTCATTTCTAGAACACCCGTAAGTCCTACCTGCAAAGAATATTATTTTAAGAGTAATTTACAAGTTTGGTCCCTGTAGTATGTCAAAAGTTACGGATCTGGTCCAATATTTTCATTTGTTTCACTGCTGGTCACTAATTTGAATTTAGAGTAAACTGCAAATTTAGTCCATGTGGTTTTCAAAAAGTTGTTGATGGGGTCCAAAAAACATTTCAACTTGCACCAGTAGTCCAAAAACCGAAATTTTTGTGGTTTTGGTCCTTAGAAAACTTGAAACGTCTTTTTTTCCCTTTTATTTTTCTTTTTAGTTATTAATTTTTTTTAATTATTCAAATATTAAGAAGGTTTTAAAATAATGTAAAAGGAAAGTAAAAGGGCAAAAAAGGCCTTTCAAGTTTTTCAGGGACCAAAACCATAAAAAATTTCGGTTTTTTGACTATTGGTGCAAGTTGAAATGTTTTTGGATTCCATCCACAACTTTTTGAAAACCACAAGGACCAAATTTGCAATTTACTCTAAATTTGAATTTAAATCTCACCTTAACTTTTATGGAGCCACTTTGCTTGAATTCCCAGTCAAGAATATAATCATAATTTCCTACCGTGGCCACCATTCTCACTACCAAACTAACTTCTGTTTCGCCATTTGTTATCTACGTAAAAAATCACCATGTCAATAAAAACTAAAACATCACGACTATTAAACTTTAAAAATGTCAAATATCACCGAATAATAAATTTTATTTTTTACCACTTTTCCTGGAATACCAACTTCAGTATGTCTCCAAGCAATATCAACATCATACCTCTCAAATATACAAATGGCCCTACTTACCTTTTGTGGGCCCCCATCTCCCCCAGCCATATACCCGTCAATATAACCCGCATTACGTGGACAATCCATCAAAGGGACAAGTGTCACAGCAGATCTACCAAATCCAAATTCACCTACATCTAAAAAAGTCCTGTAATACCATTCGCTAGTGGGGTCCATATACGGTACAAATGTTTCTGACACGTGTCCTCTGTACATCACTCTTCGCCATTCATTTTTCCCACCATCAAAAACCGAGGCCGTTGATATAATCACTCCCGCCCGCGCGTTAAACCCTACGTGAAATCCCCAATTCTTCCATTTGATGTTGTTTCCCTCAATTGTGAATCCTTTTTTGTTTTTCTCACAATGAATCGGATCGTGATCGGGCGTTTCACCGGAAGTTTGGAAATCGGTACCTTCAGCTCCAGGTATGGAAATTCGTCTTCCTCTATCTAGAAGTTTCTGGATTTTCATTGATTCAATGTCGACTAAAATGCTTAGACCTTCAATGGGTCTCGAAAAAACATTAGTGGTTCCTTCACGGTAAAAGCACGATAATCTCACAGCCCTTTTGGTTACCGATTCGCCAAACCATCCTATTGTGAACGGAAAACAAGTGATTTCTGATACGTTTAAGCCTCTTTTCAAAACCAATTTGTTAAATCGGGAGCTTTTGAAGGGTAATCTCGCTGCTTGTAGGAACTCGTTGAAGGTATTTGGAGGGTAACCATCGCCTGTGTAAAGATGGTGTGATGCGATCGAAGAAGTGGTCATCTCGATTGTGATTTCGTGGGTTTGACCGCCACCACGGATGACTACATTGGCTTGACGATGAGGGAATGATTGGTTTTGTTTGTGTGAAGACGACAGCCATTGAAGGACGTGGGTTTTATCAGGTTCATGGAGATCGACAAAATGGAAGGTGAGATTTGGGAGAGATGAAAGGTAGGAGTTTGTGATAATGTGTTGGATTTGGGATATTTCGGTTGGAGTTAGTGGATCTAAAGGGTGATGTTGGCTGTTTGTGAATTCAACATGGAATGAAACCACTAGAATTATCATGAGAATGTTCATATCGAGGGAATGAGAGATTTGTAGTTTTCAGGGGGTTTATTGCAAGTGATTGGAAGTTGGAAGATGGTCAACTACTTGTAATTAATTGAATATTTTATGTTTAATTTTGCTTGTGTTATGAGCAAAAAGATATGATATTGAGATGCTTTTGCTTTTCGGGTAGTTTAGCTTAAAATTGAAGCGGAGAGAGTATGGGGGAAATGATGTATGTGAGTGAGTTTCATCATTTTTTAATAACGTAGATAACTGGTTTTTAAGGAATTATAAGATTAATTGTACACCCATATTGATAATTACTATCTTTTGCGGTAAATGTCGAGTTTCGAATAACATTTTACAAGAAAAGAAAGCTTTTTGTGGCGTCGATTTCCGGCTGTTGTGTACACAAGAGAATGAAAACGGGTCAAGCTAATAAATGAAAGGAAAATTCTATTTATTCCTACTAAATCCTCCTAATTCATCTTCCTACCCATCTATATAAGGACATATGGATTCCACTAATCATATTTCTTAATCTCATCTCTTGTTTTTGACACTTGTATTGATCTAATGATTAGGAAGAAAGTTAGGAAGACTTATTAGGAGGATATAGAACCTCTCTAAATGAAAATATACACGACAATTAAAGGGGATCAAGTAGTTGATTACTTGCGAACAACTACTCACCTCTCTCACATGTTCCATGTTGTAAACTTCTTGTCATTTCTACTGCGAAACGAGGCCCACATTCCTGCATAATATCATGGATTGCATCACCACGAATCTAAGGTATGTTGCCAATTTCGTTTCCCGGGGCTAAATGCAAGAATAGCTAACTTATTTTTGTTTAGTTGTTTATTGAAACAGGACAACTCGAAAACAATGGAAAAAGAAGATTTTCCAATTTGGAGTTTCTTTGGGCTAAAGAGTTTTGAGATATTGAGGTAAATCTAGGCTACATGATTAGTGTTATTTTATTTTAAGAGTTTTTTTTTTTTTTTTTTTTTTTTTTTTGTTAATACTTATCTTTATTATGAATATTGAATTGTCTCTTAAGACCATCTTCAACCAAACTTTATTTTTTATTTTATTTAGAGTGTAAAAGAGAAAAATGATTTATCTTAAACCCTACTCTATTTTCAATTATTATTCCAAGCATATTCTTTTTGTCCAATTTTTATAGATTTTAATAAATAACGCTGCAATTTACAAGGTTTTTATAAATTTGTGTAGAATCTTTTTGGTATAATAACTTTATCATTTATACTACTAAATAAATATAACAAAACAAATAATTCATATAAAATTATGATATTAATAAAAAAATTTAATAAAAAAAACAATTTTATTTATAACACATTAAAATGAATACACACACTCATGTATAGAAACGTGATGCATATTTTTGAAGAAATATAACACAAACATTAGTTATTACATATGTTATCACCTTACAAGTTCCTAAAAAGTATTGAAAGTTTTAATATATTTGAGGCAATGGATAATTTTGAAAAAGACACTAAGTTTTTAAAAAAATTCGATTTTGACATTGTGTTATTTTTTTCCAATTAAGTCACTAAGTTTTTAATTTTTTTCAATTAAGTCATTATGTTTTCAATTTTGTTTTAGTATTGACCACGTGACTGGTTTTTATCCGACGTGACATGGTGACGTAACACCTAGGTGTCAAAATTGAAAACATAGTGACTTAATTGGAAAAAATAGAAAATTTAGTGACTTAATTGAAAAAAATAATACAGTGTCAAAATCGATTTTTTTTGTAAACTTAGTATTTTTTTTTTGGAATTTGCCCTACGTTTTTTAAAAGTATAAATACGTCTTTTTACATTTTTAGTAGTAGTAGTATATATATATATATATATATATATATATATATATATATATATATATATATATATATATATATATATATATATATATATATATATTACAAGTATAAATACGTATTTTTATGCTTTTAAACATCTAAATACGTTTTTTATACATAAACATGTATATATCAATAAAAGATGTATTATAAAATGAGTTCAAACATCTTTCTCAATATTTTTACATTATAAACATGCTTTTGATTGATAAGATACGTGATTATATGCAAAACAAAACGTATTTTATATTTCTAAAAACATAAAATAAGTATTTGTTTGTTAATTTATGTTTGTCTGTCTATGTTCGTTCGGTTATATTGGTTTAAGTTCGTTCGTGTATGTTTGTTCATTTAGAAGTATAAATACATATTTTTATGTTGGTTTAAGTTCGTTCAGTTAGAAGTATAATACATTTTTAGAAGTATAACTATATTTTTAAAGTATGAATACGTATTTTTAGGTCGTTAGAAGTATAAATACATATATTTTTTTATTTTTTAGAGGTATACATATTTTTTTTATGTTTTTTAGAAGTATAAGTATATTCTTTTATATGTTAAAATATGTTTTTTTAGAAATATAAATACAATTTTTTATGTATTTAGAAGTATACATACATCTTTCAAGAGTATAAATGTTTTTTTAACTATAAACACATATTTTATGTTTTTTAAATTGTAGATATACTTTTTTATTTTTTAAAATATAAATACGTTTTGTTTTGTCTATAATCACGTATCGTATCAAATCAAAAGTGAAACGACCTAAATTAATAATATAAATATGTAAAATAAGTTGTGCGTAATTTAAAGCTTTATATGTATTGTTATGAAAAATATTTTAGTATTTGGGGTAAGAGTATGAGAAATAGAATTTGGTGTAATAAAAGATGGAATTATATATTTTTAAAAGTGAGAAATTATGCTCGTAAGGGAAATTTGGTCATTTTACCATGAGAAGGGTGATTTGGTCATTTTACCATGAGAAGGGTAATTTGGTCATTTGACCATATGCAGGAGTTATTATAAAAGTATAATCCTAGTTTGGACCAAAAAATGTAAGAAAGATAGCTAAATGTGGTTAAAAACCTAATATTGGTGCCTAAAGTCCAAGGAAGAGAACTTGAGGACTAGATTGCAAAATGGAACTTATTAATGGGAGAAATATCTTCCATTATCACAGAAGTTGGAGAAATTCACGGGAGAAACCTCTGGAAGAACCGAGAGCAAGGCCAGGAAGAAGAACAAGGAGATTTTCAACAAGAATTGAAGATATAATCTAAACCAAGGTTAGTATTTCAAGTTCTAACCTAGATTGTTCTTGATGAGTTTTTTTTTATAGAAACTGAAATTTGTAATTTCAGTCATGAATTAAGTGTCTAAGTGGCTTATTAATTACAGTAAGTCATGTTAAAAGAACTTAATTCAAGAATTTGGAAGTAGGTTGTTATTTTGAAGGAATTGAGATTTTGATCAAGAACCCTAGATGATAAGTTCTTGTGATAAACTTGATCCTAAGGGCTTAAAATGAGTTTTAGATGCTATATTGACTGAAACAAATCAGTAGAAACAATTAAACCTTGATAATTTTGGTTTTGGACCAAAATTGTGAAAACGGGAAATTGTGAAAATGGATTTGAATTTGATCCTTCTATGGTTTAAAACTTGTTATTAGCCAAAGGTTTTGGTCTTGGAACATTTCCTAGTGATTAAGTCGAGTAATAAGGGCTTAACAAGAGAAAATGGGATTTTACAGCACAAAAATCGAACTTACTGGTCTGGAATCGCAGCAATCGCGACTCGACCACCCTCCCGGTCGCGACGCGAAGCGGCGGCAGATTGAAATGCAGTTTTGTTCCAAGTCCTCTGCCAAGTGAATTTTTGGTTTTGAGATTTGGTCCTATACTTGTTCAATTGACCCCAAATTTTAAACATAGGTCCAATATAGTCCAAAACTTCATAGAAAGTTATCGGAAACGAAATACGACCCTCCGAGGGTACTGAGTAAAATACGTATAAAATACGATTTAACCAAAGTTGGTCATTCAAGAGTTGTACACTTGTTTTGACCATTAATAGTATAAAAAGGACTCAAATAAGTTGTAGAGTCAATTAGAATATAAATTAATGTATTATATATATATATATATTAAATATAGGTGCAAGTCAAGTATTTGGACATCGAAGCGGTAAAGAACCAAGAAACGCTTAGTCAACCTTTCAAGATCTATAAGGTGAGTACATGTAGTATTTTTACCCATTTTGGGATACATGGCAAGTAAGTATTTTTTCAGATTTCATATAATGTTACCTATGTGTGAAAATATTTGCAAAAATGATATATTTTCTAGCTTATATGGAAAGTAAACTGTTATATTTGAAAGTATGAATTTGGCAAAAGCCTAGATTTTTGGTAAAAGCGTGTTGAGTCAAAAGCTTGGCAATTAGCCATTATGTGTACAAGTAATGCTTCAGTTTACAGAAAGTATTTTTATATTTGACTGGTATTGTAGCTAGCAATGTTAGTAAGGGAACTATGTTCCACCTACCCGGGTTAGGTAAGGAGTCTACTGGGGAAAACCCCTTCGCGAAGTAGGCTGCCTCAGCACTTCTACTGTGAGGATTGATCCGTTCTTTCTAGCTGTAGAGACTTGGGGTATCACTTATAGTGATTAAAGCCCTAAGTATAAAAATCCAGCAAGTTTATAAAACCAGTCAAAGAAAGTATGAAAGAAGCTAGTTTTGAAGGATATAAAATGGTTTTGAAAGATAAAAAAAAGTTATAGTATATTAATACTATAAAATTTTGACGAATGTTTATATTATAAAATTTTTATAAAAGGTTGAAAAAGGAGATTAAATGTTTGAGTCTAAAACTCATGTAACTCACGAGACATTTTGTCTTACGTATTATATTTTTATGCCATGTATTCCAGGTTCAGGTGTGAGGTTGTAAGATAGTTTGAAGATGTAAAATAAGTCCTAGAGTGTAGAAGAGTGGAGCTGGATACAGCTATCATGTATTGATATTGATTAAATCCTTTCTCTTAAACTTTATGGTTGCTGATATGTATTTGTAACACCCCTTTTGTCGTATTTAAACAAGTACAATGTTTTTTTTGTAAAACCGTATCTTGTAAAATATGATTTTATGTAATATAAATGGTTTGTAAAAGTTGGGGCGTTACAAAAAGCATGTTTATATTGGAAAAAAATGAAAAAGAGGCTTGAACTCGTTTTATAATATGTCATTTATATGCAGAAAAGGTATTTATATTTTTTAAAGCATAAAAATATGTATATATACTTCTGAAAATGTATCTATACTTCTAAAAAATATATTTATACATCAAAAAACATAAAAAGACTGTAGTTATACTTTTAAAAATCGTAGGGCAAATTCCAAAAAAAAACACTAAGTTATCAAAATATTTCGATTTTGACATTGTGTTATTTTTTTCAATTAAGTCACTAAGTTTTCAATTTTTTCTAATTAAGTCACTATATTTTCAATTTTGTTTCAGTTTTGACACTTGGGTGTCTCGTCAGCATGTCATGTCAGGATGGCGTCATCAAACACTGACACGTAATCATGCAACATCAGCTGGCTAAGGGGTTGACCAATCAAATTGTCAAAATTGAAACAAATACGAAAACAGAGTGACTTACTTGGAAAAAATTGAAAACTTAATGACTTAATTGAAAAAAAAAATAACAAAGTGTCAAAATTGAAATTTTTTTGAAAACTTAAAGTTTTTTTTTGGAATTTTCTTGAAACAATTATCACATTAAAGCATAACACTATAATTAAATCAATTCAAAATTGGAATTAGTTAAATAAATGAGATATACACAAACTTAAGCTTGAAGGGTCAAATATGCCAAATGAAACTTAGACGTTATTTATAGAGTAATACGTAGTGTTATTCCAAATTTGAATTAACACTATTCATAACTCTATTTTTAGAGTGAAAAATAGGGGATGTACATGTGTCAGTTTTGGGATAAAAACCGAACAAAAAACCGATCAATTCGGTTTTTGGTTTCTAGAATCCGTCGGTTTCTGTTTTTAAGTGGGTTCATTTCAGTTTCTAATGTTGGTTTTGGGTCTGGTTCGGTTGCAACTCATGGGTTCGTAGGTTTTGGATTTCAACCCAATTTCCAACAATTATAAAAAAGATATAGAAAAACGATAAAGACATTCTACCAATACTTTTTAGTCATCGTGGATGCAATTGGATACATTTTATACACTTGTCTCTATAAGCAATAAGGTACTTATGTTGTCTTTGGCAAATTCAAGTGGATATTAGAAACTCAGTGAAGTAAATGGAAGAATAAAAGGGAAGTGATTTGTACACAACAGTTTTTTAACCATACACAACAATTTATACATTAGAGGGGTTGTAAAATACATTAAATTGTTGTGTATGGTTAGAAATTGTTGTGTACGAATCACTTACCTAAATAAAAACATGTTAATCTACATTATCAATGCATCTTACAAGTGTCATTAACTTGGTCTAAGTATTGCCCTAACATACTACGATAAATATCAAATATTAATAATATATTAAATATTTTAGGGTTTGGGTCAGTTTTACGGTTTAGGTCGTTTTTTTTTCTTGGGGGTGGTGAAACCGAACCCAAACCGAAATTTTTGGTTTTGAAAATCTAAAACCTAGACCATCGGTTTCTGTTTTGGTTTGAATTTTATCGGTTTCCAGGTTCGATTTTACTCATCCCTAGTGTAAAATAAAGTTGTATTGGAGAGCTTTACTCTCTTTTTACACTTCAAAAATATAGTAACTCCATCTATAGAGCGGGGTTAGAAATGCCCGAATTGGATAAAAACATATAGGAATTAATTGCATAAAAGACCTTACTATTTACAATATTTTATATAAACTTAACCTTTTTCTTATTTCAAAAAAGTCCTTACAATTGTTTTATTTGACTCTTTTATTAGGCTTACCAGTAATTTTTCGGTTTTATACATTCTTTTCGGGATAATCTCAATTGTTTTTGTTCAGAAAAACATTCAACCCCCTCCATTCTTCAGCACATATAGATTATTATTCAGGTTTCTCCACAATGACTATTGAAGACTACTATACACAATGCAACCTCTCGTTTGTTTTTGTTTGAATATTTTAAAGTTTCAATAGTATTGAATAGTGTATGAATAGTATGTGAATAGTGTCGGTTGTTAAAAACGTGTAAAATAATGTGATAGTGATGTAGTTGATATCACTAATGTATGAGGATTCTCTCGAAGGGTCTCTCCTCTTGTTTATATAAACATAGGTTTAATCACTCCTTAATAAAGATGAGCTTGTATATGAATTTTTTTAAGTGTTTTGAAAATATATCAGTTGAAGTTTTCAAACTATTGAATAACCACCCAAAACATAATCCCCCCCACCCCCAAAATGTTTGACAAACGTTTTTCGTTTAGATAGCATTTCAACTCTAATATATGTTTGAAATATCATTTCAACTTTCATGTTTATTGTTTGAAACATTTCAATCTCAAAAGTGATTTAATCTACAACAATTTCACTAGATTTTCAATCTCAAAAGTGATTTAATCCACAACAATTTCACTAGATTCCTTTGAGACTCTTCATTTTCCTAGCAATAGCTTTATTAATAATCAATAGTCACTTAATTCATTAGACATTGCATTCATATTATCAAATTAGGACATGTATAATATTGGGTTAGCAAACCTAGAACATTTGGTCTCCAAATAACCGGATGCAGAATCTTTAGTTAGCAAACACAAAATCTTCAACTTATGCATTTGCTAATTTAGAGACCGAAGTATTTACGTCTACCAATTTGAAGTTGAATAATAATACAATGCATGAGGAATTTATCGACTCTAATTATTGCTATTGATATTATTGATATGAGTATTGATGAAAAAAAATTAGCCTCAAAGAAATTTAATAATATTATTGATCAAATCAATTCTAAGATTGAAAATGTTAATAACAAGAAAAACATAAAAACTTAAATTAGATTTCAAGCATAGATTGAAATTCAACATCCGTCTTTTCGGTTGATTCTTAAAATAATCTACAATATTAAGTCATAATATTAGGCCATTGTCCTTCATCATTTATTTTCTCTTTTTAAATATAAAAACGACGAGCAACTTGTCATAACCCCAGATGACTTGGATTAGACTTATTTTATCTCCTAAATTAGATGATTTCTATTCTGATTAAAGTCATATCAGGGTTTTAGTTTTTTATTAAAGAACATAGCTTGTTCTTGTGACTTAGGGTTTCAATTTCCCATATTTCATTCCGCATCATTTACCATATCATTTTTACTTTCATTTCTTTTTATTACAACATTGGCCATCCATTTTTTCCCCTTATCAATACATTGTAGAATGCTTTAAAGTCAATTTTCTGAAATTAGTTTCAAAAGCTGGTTAAAATGTTGATGTTAGCACCTCAATATTCAAGTGATTATTGATCTTCAACCTTAAGCTAAAGTGGCATATGCTTGAGACTTTTCCAGCAAGCAAAAACAGCTCAACATCAAATCAACTCATCTTTTTGCTCACAAAGCAATCAAAAAAACAAAAAATAAAAAATAAGAAATAAAAATATCCAATTCATCATCTTCCAAACATCTAACCCTAATGTCATTCACTTCTGTGCTTATTCACCACATTTTGTTATAAGATAATGATTCGTAAGAATAATGAACTTTGTCTCGTGTACACATTTAGTCACTTATGTTTTTTTATCCATATTTGGTCACTAAACTAATTTTTATGCTTGATTTATCCATGAACTTTTCAAAATTGTTCACATTTAGTCACTTACTTATGTTTTTTTTTTCCACAAATGACCATTAAGTTATGGGTCATATGTGTACCCAAAAAAAATAAGTTTAATGGTCATATGCGTAAAAAAAAAAAAAAAAAACATAAGCGACTAAATTAGAAAATTTTTAAAAAATTCATAGATAAATCAGGCACAAAAATAAGTTTGACGACCAAATGTTAACAATTTACCCTACCAAGTCATTATCTCTTTTGTTATTTAACCCTTTACCTGCTAAACAAATCAAATTACATGTATAAGAAAATCACAACATCTAACTTGGCATAAAACCTAAAATACCATTCAATCAAAACAAAATAAAAAAAATACCATTAACTCAAACTCCATATGTTCTCTTTACTTTTACTCCTTGGTTCATAAGATGAAGGTACCGATACCTCATTCCCATTAACAAATGCCTTTCAGCCAACAAATCCTTCTTATAACCTTCCCTTAAAACCACAGTCTGTGTCCTAATTTTATTAGAAACATAAAAAATTCCTGGATGATGTATCAAAGCCTTTTTAAACCTAATCCCAAATCCCAAATAATCTCCTAAAACCAATAAATTTTCCTTCTCTGTTTTCTTGGATACAAAAAGATGCATCAATTCATGTAACACAGCAACTGTCCATTTTTCTGCTTGATCACTATTCGGTGAAAGAAAAAATGCATCTTCATATGGTGAAATATAAGGCAAATTCTGCCATTCGTGTACCCATATCCTTACTTTCTTTTCCAAATCAAACCCTTTCGGTAAATTTATCGAGAACTTCAAGGGTATTTTGGGAATTCCATTATTTTCCTCTGTTGTTTTTTTCTGTAACACGGAGGTTGAAAGATTATCTCTCCATGATACTAATTCTAGACCAAAAACTTGATTGCCTTTTGAATTGTGACCAATGTTACAAATCTGAAAATATTCAGGGAATTCAGGAAGTAGAGTGAGGATAAAATCATGGGGTAATCCAAGATCGAACCGTAACAATTCGATTATATCTAAAGGAAGCTTTTTGCCTCGAGTGAGCATTAACAGTTTTGCTAATCTCTCAGCTGCATCTTTTTTGTAATGATTAGAGTTCAAAATCTTGGATTCTTCATTGTGAATTGTTTGAGCTTGTGGGGTGATTTTGACGTGAGAAAGAGGGAATGGTTTGGAGGGTTGAAAAATTTGGAAAATGGAAGGGTATTTGTGGAAGAAATTGGTGGCGGTGGTGGGGAGTTTGAAAAGGGTTTTGTGAAGGGATATGGCTGAAAGGGGTATGGTTTTTGAGGGTTGAGAGAGGATTAGGTTTTTGAGAGAGATGATTTGTTTGAGGTTTTTCTCCTTTTCGACTGCTAGGTCAAGGTATGCATCTCGGACCCATTTGATTCTGGCATCAACAAAGGTGCGACAGTGTTGCAGGCAAAATCGATGGCTAGGGTTCTTGTTTTGGTTGATAGAGCGAGCAATTAATGTCATTTGTGTGCTTGACAGTGTGAATTCGCACCTCAATTACGTCGGCCGGATATTGGTGATTGAGTGTATGACTACCGATTCCGATATTGTGACTTGAATTGGGTTCTCATTTCTTTCAACATCGTCTTCTGATGAAAGGTTGAAACCAACAACATCAAGTCGTAAAGGGCAAAGAAGAGGAGAACACATTTCGAATCATGTATCAGCAGCAATGGGTTCAATACGCATCTCAGCTATAGTTGCACCGAAATAAAACAACGGGAAACCCTAATTTTAAACAGAACAATCAAACAGATGAAGAAACTAACCTGAAACAGCCATATCCGTATATTACAAGAAGCATATGATACGGAATGGGAGATAGATGAACAGCATCCGAGGGAAAGACGAAGATTGTCGAGTACAGATTCACCTGAGCGAAATGTTTGAATGTATATCGAAACCTGAGTGGCATGGTCATTCAAACGAACGTATTGCACCGTATTTATTTGAACTTAAAACTTTTTAATTTATACTATTTAATGTCTTTCTTAATTGACATGCTGTGTCTATATAAGAACACTATTTACACACTTTGTTACTCAAACCTTCTTTTATTCTCTTTCAAGCATGTTAGATCCATGACATGTGTATAATATGAGTGATAATATTTTAAGAACTATAACTAGCCGAAGCTATCAAGTTCTTATTGTTGCCCATATATTCATGTGGAGGATCTCATTATAGATCTCGCAAAGAATCAAACTCGATGACAATCATTTGATTTTGTATTAAACATGCATAAAGATTCCTCGGTTGGGTTGCATGGCGTTTAGAAGCCAATTGGCAGGGCGATCGGGAGATTTTGGAGGCCCTGTACAATTTGTTAAATGTAGGCCCCAAAACTTGCAAATTCGATAAGATACAAAAAGTTTGAAATGTAATGTTTATTTAATATTGTTAATATACTTCTTAGACAAACTTTAATTCAAAATATAAAATAAAAAATAGACTTGTTTCTACTTGAATAACACTATTCCTCTAGTATTTTTTGAGATAAACTTTTCAATTACATCTTCATAAGGAATGTTATCTAATAGGTTGTTCTCAATAGCCATCAACGTCAATCTATTAAGTCTTTATTATGTCATGGTAGATCGTAAATATGACTTCAATGACTTCAACTCGGAAAAACTTCTTTCTGCAGATGCAATAGTAATAGGAATGGTCAATAAAATTCCATATGCTATAATTGTATTAGAAAAACAACAAACTCTTTTTAAAAAATTTAAAATATCAAAAGTTGTCATCTTTTCTTTTTGCAAAAGATTTAAGAGTAATTTAACTCAATATATAAGTCATTTCCATCAATATCCGCTTGTTAATCTTTCTTAAGTGAAGTTTCAAGAGACATACAACAAGCCTTTAAGCTTATATCATCTAGTGAATGCAATTTTTCAGAATTAAACAAAAAGCCAAACATATCATCATATTCTTTATGTTGTTTAAATATTGTAGTGAGAGAACTAATTGCTTGATCAACAATATATAAAAAAATATTTAACATCATCAAAATTATCATCACCAACATTAACATTAGCATCATCAAAACTATCATCATCAACATTAACATCATCAAAATTATCATCATCAATATTAACATCATCAAAGTTATCATCATTTTCTTGAAAATTTGGTGTTTGTTTTATTATAAACTTATCTAAAGCTCCTTTTTGAGATTTAATTAATTCCTCAGTTCTTTGTTTTTTCTTACGTTTTTCATATCCAGATTCATATTTTTTAAATCTAGGAGGCATTATAAATTATAAATAGGAAAGAAAACACCTTGTTTTGAAACTGAAATAGGAAACTTGAACGATTTTCTCCTCTAGAAAATCTGTACAAATCACGATTTTCTCCTCCAGAAAATCTAAAAATCTATACAAATCAAAAACAAAATACAGAGAAGATCAGAAAAAAAAATCAGAAACGAAAAAATCAGAAAACATCATATTAAACGAAATATGGCTATGAATATATACCTCTATTGTCCACTCCTCTAATCGGATTAAATAAAAAAGACAGAAACAAAATTGAAATCTGAAATGTTAATTTAAACAAAATCAGAAGCAAAATTTTAGGAATCCTGAAAATAATAAATAAAATCAGATTCAAAATAAGAATATGAAAATATACCTTTGTTTTGTGTTCCACTGTTCTGATTTTCGAGTTCTTTTGAAAAGATGGATGAAGGTATGAGAAATCAGAACCTTTGTGCTTGTAAAACACTGAAAAAATCAGAAACGAAAAAATCAGAAAACATCATAAACAAAATAAGAAACGAAATCAGAAAATAAGAATTAAAAATAAGAAACGAAATAAAAAACAAAATAAGAATATGAAAATATAATCCACCTGGAAAGAAGCCGTTACTGCAATCATAATTGCGTGTTCTTCGGTAATGAACGAAAAAGAAGCGAAGACGGTTCAGATTTCCTTTTTCTGTTTTGACCCTTATTGATTTCCAATTTTGTTTCCCGCTTCACGCTTGACCGATTTTGGCTGGAATCTGGATATGTAAAAAAAAAAAAAAAAAAAAAAAAAAAAGTAACGTATCAGATTGGGCCTAATCACATATAGAAGACTTGAAAATTGATAGGCCCTTGTAGATTTGTGGGCCCTGTTCCAATGCACTTCTTGAACCTCCATAAAACCGGGCCTGGGTACAAATATATAAACAATTAAGCGTTACCGAACCATAGGAGTGAAAAATATACCGAAGTGCCGAATGTAAGATATGTGTCGAAGGATGCAAGATAGTGCCGAACGATTCGGTAATAAACACAAATGCACAACACCCAACTAACACAAGCGCAACCTCACCAATCCGAAGTATCGAAGTTGTGTGTACCGAAGCGATAAAATAGATGGTCCGAAAAAAAAATTCCTCATGTGTCGAATATTTAAAATTTGAAAGCACAACTTGGGTAAATGGCGTGATAATGCTTCGGTAGTTCAGTGACCGACAATGATGCAAAACATTTCAAATTTACAAATGCCCATGTGTGAATTGCATTAACAACCAATAATGTGAGAATCCAAAGTTATTTAGCCAATGTCTAGTTTTAAAGCCCGTATCCAATGAAGATCCATCATTCTATAATAGTCATGGCCCGCCATCAAAAAGTCTTGTGTAAACGTTAATTGGGATACAAATCACTTTAGTAATATCTAAATGCATTATAAATCTTTAATTAGATAAGTAAATCGCGTGTCCTTCAATTGTCGAAAGGGTGAATCAAAGTCAATGAACAATAAATGCCTCTCCCCTTTGAAATTTCACACGTACTGTATACAATATAAATTGAATTCGGACCATTGAATATAACATTTAAGTGCCGAATTACTTCTCCACACAAGGTGAAACACGTGTTGTACCATAAATAAAAATCGGTCCTTAAATATTATCTTTACATTACGATGGTACATCCTAAAAGAAATCTGAATGGGTTCATTTGTCATTAATCCACGGATAACGACTCAAAAGAGGATAATGATTTTTGGTATTTGTTCGAGTAATCTTTTTTATGTATATGAATTATGATTAACGAAATATTTTAAAGTGTTCATATATTACTATTATTATTGGTTATGTATATGTACAATTATATAATGACACAGGAAGGTAATTAATTATTGGTTTTGTTCATATTTAAGTAATTTTATTTGTACACATATTCAAAATGTTCAAATGTTACCAATATTATACATTAAAAAGTGTGTGTGTCTCTGTGTTTGTGTGTGTGTGTGTGTATATATATATATATATATATATATATATATATATATATATATATATATATATATATATATATATATATATATATATATATATATATATATAGGATCTTTTGAGAACCAATTTCACCCCGAGAACTCCCAAACCGATATTTTTTTTTTTCAAAAAACCGACCCCATAGGCCTCTTAGACGCTCAAAATGGGTCCGGGGAGCTGAAAAAAATTTCCGAAAAAACGATTTTTTTTTGAAAAATTTGTACATATGCAAAAAAAAATTTGTATGTACAAACTTTTTTATACGTGCACTTTTTTTCAAATTTTTTATGGATGCATTTCTAACACATATTTAAACGTTTTGTAAAAAAAAATTGAAAAAAGTGTACGTATAAAAAAATTTGTACATGTAAAAATTTTTTTTGCACATGTACAAATTTTACAAAATAATAATAATAATAATAAATCGTTTTTTTCGGATTTTTTTTTCGAATAGGCTTATATTTGAGCGTTTTAGAGGCCCCGATTTTTGGTTTTTCGAAAATATTGACCGTTTGGGAGTTCTCGAGTTCTCGGGGTGAAGTTAGTTCTCAAAATATCCTAACTCTCTCTCTTTCTCTCTCTCTCTCTATATATATATATATATATATATATATATATATATATATATATATATATATATATATATATAGGGGTGGGTTCAATGCAGAACCAAATTAAATCACCTAACTGCAGAACCATGTTCATCAATGAACATAAATCCAAAAACCCCAAAACGAAAGACCGTAAAAGATTTTACCATGTAATCGACATTCTCCAATTTGACCGACATCTTCTCTGCTAGGGTTTAGTTGAGGTATGAACTGTTTTTTGTAGTTTATTCCTGCGTAATATTGGTTTGGTTATGCGTATGTAATCAAAGATCGTTCCCTATATTCGTATGTTCATTAATGAACATATGTTCATTAATGAACATATGTTCATGTATGAACATATGCTTTCTATTAGCTGTTTACAACAATGTTTTGACAGAAGCAACATCTTCGACAGGTGAAATTCGATTTTTTCGGACTCCCTTCAATACAAACTCAAACGAAATATGCAATTCCAACTGAAATAAACCAAATTGCTAATTTGCAATTCCAATTGAAAGAACTAGATATTAAAACCAGTTTGTAAGCAAATGTTCATTAGTGAACATATGTTCATTAGTGAACATATGTTCATTAGTGAACATATATTGAAAATGAAATATGCAATCAGACTCCCTGTAATACGAACTCAAATTGAAAAAAAAAATCAAATGGAAAATCGCAGTACATGTGCTATCATATGCATCTCAAAAACGTTTTTTTCTCTCTTTGGCATTTCTACAAACACTTTATGTGCAGTTTTCTTGAGCATGTTAATACCTAACGCAAATTTCAGCATCATTCCCATAGCATGTTAATGGAACAATCATTCTGCAGTGAGGGACTGAATGACCGTTAATCTTAATGGAACATAATAAGAAAAAAAGAGAAAATAAGATACAATTTGCTTCCCCATTTCATGCGGTTTGATTGATGATTTATCTCTCTCGATTGAAGCCTGCGATTTGTAGGAGTCGATTTATTGCTGATTGGAAAGATGCTTATGTTCCTGAATTATTGTGTTTTGAATGGAAATCCGTAGCCTGGTATTGCTGATTTCGTGGGATGGTGATATCTGCAATCAATTTTGATGGGAGGAAGCATCATTGGAGGCAAATCAATGGAGAGATTGAGAGTAGGAGGCGGAGGCGTGAACAAGAATCCAAAATCGCTAAACAAGAAGAGCATTTAAAAAACCTGGGAAGTCTGAATGGAGAGACGAAGAGATTAGCACGATGAAATTGTTGATTGGGGTGTCGATTTTGGGGTATTTACGATTCATGTTCATTGATGAACATGGTTCTGCAGTTAGGTGATTTAATTTGGTTCTGCATTGAACCCGTCTCTCTCTCTCTCTCTCTCTCTATATATATATATATATATATATATATATATATATATATATATATATATATATATATATATATATATATACTTCTAAAAATGTATTTCATTCCTCTAAAACATAAAATTATGAATTTATACTTCTAAATAATATATTTATACTTCTAAAAGCGTATTTTGGTTCTATTTTCTCCACTCCTAGTATTTATACTTCAAAAACATATTTTTTACATTTTAGAAGCATAAATACGTTTCTAGAAATATAAATACGTATGTTTTTTATATTTTAAGAAGTATAAATATGTATTTTTACGTTTTTAGAAGTATAAATACGCTTTCGAAGTATAAATACAGTTCATTACCCTCTAGAAATGTATTTATACTTCTAAAATGTAAAAATATATTTTAGAAGTATTACTAGGGTGAAAATAATGGAACCAAAATACATTTTTAAAAGTATAAATATATTTTTAAAGTATAAATACATTTTTTTAAAGTATAAATACATATTTTTATGTATTTAGAAGTATAAATTACATTTTTAGAAACGTATTTGGGTATTTATTCGTTTTTAGAAGTATATATACGCTATTTTAAGTATAATAATGATAACATTTGAACAGTTTGAACAAGTTCGTTGGTCATATGTTTACAAAAAATAGGATATTACCCAAATGTGAACAAAATCAATAGTTCATTACCCTCCTATGTCATTGCATAATCTTACATGTTAACTACATCAACCGGTAATAATGGTAATATGTGAACACTTCAAAGAAGTTCATTGGTTATATGTGTACAAAAAATGAAGTTACCCAAATGGTAACAAATGAAAAAGATCGTTACCCTCCTAAAACATTATCCCTTAAATCCAACCTATATTTTCTCTTTTTAACCCGACTTCTTAATCCAAATCAGACTAACTTCGGCCTCTACCTTTTTCCTTTTCCACCACCGTTTATACCAAAGGCTTCTCCATCGACTTTACTAAATCACTTCGCCTGATGCACAATATCGACATCATATTTTCCATCCCCTGATTTCGATCGACTTTATCATTCAACAGGTAATGAAGCCATCAGGACTCAAACTTCACCATCGTTCGTCTTTAGTAAATCAAAAACCAAAATCTCCTTCATTGATTAAACCTAACTACCGATTCACAAACATTTTTTTCCAGTATTTAGCTACCCAATCCCAGATCTGATAGGTTTTCGGAAAAATAAATTATCGTCAAAGCTGAAGAACATCTTCAAATTTTCAAGAACAACATCATCGAATGATCAAGAACAACATCAATTTAAGTCATCAATTAACATCAATGATGAATTTCAAATCATCAAATTAACCAATAAAATATTCAGATATGCTTATGAACATCAGTGAAGAACCTTCAAATCTTAAACTATATAGATCTCATGAAAATTAGTGTTTGGTCTCAATCGATTCCAGGATTCAACCGATTTCACATCCTCAATCTCGCTAACATCTCATCAGTGAACCACGAGTCTAATCGAGAAAAGAATTATCAAACCGATATTTAAATCTATGAACCAATAAAATTGAGATTGTGAACGACAGTTCCGTCAGATTGTTTTTGTGATTATGAGTTGTAAAGTGATGAACAAATTAACCAAAATCACTCATAGAATTGGAAATTAAATGTAGAATCAGAACCAAAACAATGATCAAGATACACAAAAGTGAACCGTGAATCGGATAATGAATTAGGGTTAGGTGAAGAAATTTTGGGCACAATATTGGGCAATGAACAACGAATGGAAAATCTTGAATAAATCATGATGACGAATTAGATGTTTAAACACTAATTGATCAAGAATGATAATTAGATCCAAAATAAAAAAATACGACAAACATTGGATAGAGATTATGAAGGGACTCACCAAATGATTTGAACTTGAATGATTATGAATAAAATTACCAAATCGAGATCGTGCCTTAAAATAATAGTTTGAATCTTCAAGGTACGGTTCTGATACCAATTGTAAAGTCCTGATTTGGCATGAATACGGAATAAGATAATCATAAACACTCAAGAACAATAATCAATGTGTACAATGATTAATAAAGATGTAAACGATTACAAATATTAGGCTCCTAAGGTATAAAAACCCGAGCACTATAGATACGTTCAACCTCTCACATTGTGAGCTCTCACCTAATAATGAATAATACAATGACTATATATTGGCAAGCTATACAACTATGCCAAAACCCTAATACCATATGTCATAGTGGGTCTTTCAAGCCCGCAAGTCATCATCCTATGGAAAGTTTTGTACCCTAACAAATAGCAATAAGATGTGGTTCACAAGGATTGACCTGATACCTAGCCCAATAGCAAACTATAATACATTATATCAGGTCGACGCAACGTTAATTGAATTAGTAAACCTATCATGTTTCAGTATTTGTATTGATCCAATACAATTTTGTCAAACAAAGAACTCAACCTAATGCCAAAATTCATTCACATCTGAACAATTTTCCATCTAGAATCATTGTAAAATCTTTTATTGTAACTTTCTTGATTAATAAATATTCCTTTGGATTTTTTTTGAATGTTTAACTCACGAAATGCAATTTTCCTATCATAATCATCTCGAACTTTGTTTTCATAAGCTATTCTAAGTTTTTCGAAAGCTTGGGATCTATAGAACCAAAAATCATATCATTAACATAGATTTGCAATAACATAAGATGATCATCATTTTATTTCGAAATAGATTAGGATCTACCGGACCTTGTTTGAATTTGGGCAATTTAAGAAATTTAGTAGGAGTTTCATGGCATATATGTGGAACATGTTTAAGTCTATATATAGCCTTTTCGAAGGTATAGTAATGATTATGGAATTTATCATATATAAAATCTTAAGGTTGTTCGACATGAACAATTTCTTATAATTCGGCGATTAAGAATGCATATTTTACATCCATCTAGTAGGCTTCAAAGTTCTTAAGAGCAGCCTATCCAAGGACGATTCAAATGAATTCTAGATGGGCAACCGTATCAAAGGTTTTGTCATAGTCTATACCTAATTTTTTACAAAACCTTTTACCACCAGTCGGTTTTATTTCGAACCACATTGCCTTCATTATTTGTCTTGTTTTGGAAGACTCACTCCAAGCCAATAATTGAATCATTTGATGGGGTTTCAATAAGTCTCTAAACTTTGTTTATTTCAGCTCAACAAGTTTTGATTGCATGGCCTCTACCAAATTTGAAAGTTCAAGTGCATTTTGTATATTTTTGTGTTTGACTTTCGAAATAAAGATATTGAACATTAAATAATTTGGGAATTTGTTACATATATATTCATTTTCTTTTACCTGTGTCCTCGTTAACACACCATTCATCGGATGTCCAATTACTGTTGGATTAGGTGTCTAAGCCATGACTAATAATTTGTATTTACCTGATTGATAGTAGCAAAGTCCATTTGGGTTGCCCTCATAGCTAGAAGTTTGACAAAAAAACCAGAAGAGAGAGAGATTGATTTATTATGTGATTAATAAATCAATATAAATGAAAAATAGTTTATTAACATATTATGTTGATAATATATTAATTAGAAATAGTATTAATTAATTAGAAATTAATATGGAATTAGTTGGAATTAATTTGGTGATTAATTGAATTAATTAAAGATGCGGGGCTGAATTGTAATTATTCAATAGTTGAGTAGTGACAGATTTGGCACCTGGGTGGTTGGCGAATTCAAGGATTAGATAATCCTTGATTCTGAAATATATATTATAGATAAATAGAGTTTGAATCAAATGATAAAAGGGTTATCTCAATTTGAATTAAAAAAGGTTTATCTTGAAGGTTTATCTGGTAACCACTTGGAAGCTATAAATAGGGGCACCTGGCTCCCCATTTTATGTGCCAATTTCAACCCTCCTCTCTCTCTGGATTTTCGACTTCTTGCTGCTGGGTGTGATTCCATTTGAGGCACGACATTTGTGGTGCTAAGCTTTCAAGAAATAAACTAAATGTTAGTTTTTCTTTTATATTCCTTTTAGTAATTTTTCGATTGGCCTTAGGTATTTAATTATATGTCCAAATAGTGAAAACATAGATCCAATTAGGTTGCATGTGAACTTAAGGTTTAAGTTTTGTTGTTTTGCATAAAACCTATCAGTGGTATCAGAGCTTTTGGTTGTTTTCTGTTTGAATTGCTATAATAGTTATACCTTAAATTTAGGGTTTATAGAATCTAAACCCTAAATATGGCCAAATCAATTTGGGGGTTAGGTTTTTCGAAACCCTATCCCCTCCCCACCCTTATTTGCGAAATCTATATAGGGTTTTAGAAGGTTTTTCTATTTTTGGTAATTGTGATTAATTAATAAATGGATAACCTTAAACCCTTTATGTGTTTTTGAAATCTAGTGGGTTAAGGATAATATTAAATTAATTTGATTAATTTGCGATCCCTATCTGATTTAATTATTTAATTAATTGTTTAATTAAAAGATAAATATTAAATCAATTAAGGTTTAAATTTAAATTTAAATTAAAAGTTAATTTTCGAAATTTAAATAGGTAAACCAATAATATTTTAAAAGTTTAAAATACATCTTATATATATTATTATTAAAAGTTAATACCTATATGTATAAGAATTGGTCAGTCAAATCGCTAGTATGCCTCATTCACGAAGCTGGCCTATAAAGGGGGTATAAGGAAACTGCCTATAAAATGACGGTTGAATGGGTGCCCACTCTCATCCACCGCTCCATTGATCAGTGGAGGGTTGTTAGCAGAACGGGTTTGATAGGACCGCTTAATCTCATTAAAAGTATAATGTTATTAATCAAAGTACTAGAACCAATTTTATAAAAAATCCCAAATCTAGTTACTTTAGGAAAAATGTGAAAGATATGCAAACCCATGAAATTGCACATTACACTTTATTGGTCATTAGTGGAGCGTGTGTGGTTTACTGGCACACTAATAGGGACTGGTAAAGAGTAGTAATGGGTATCTCAAAATTTATCATTGTTGATGGAGCGCGTGTGGATTACCGGCACATCAATTTGAGATGATAAACGACATTGAGATTACCAAGCTAGTTTGCATGGTTATTCACATCTTGTTTATGATCCTCGGCATCCCAGTCAAAAACAGAAGAGCATAGTCCGATATTAAACATGCTATTGAACAGTTCAATAAATCTCAAAGATCTAGGAATTTCACTTAATATGATTATCTTCTGCGGTGGAATTGGTGAATCGTCATTCACCTACCTTTATAAAATTTACAATTAGATTACGGCATCCCTCTTCTAAGTTGTGAATTATATAGTTGGGTCCGAGCCTTAATAATTATTCTTGGGTTAATATTAAGGAATATACATTTAATTAAAACTACATTCTTTTATAAATGTCTTCATTAGCTGATGCTTCTGCTCCCCAACCCGCACCCCACTCCAACAACAGCAACGTCACTTCAATCCTCTCATTGTACTCCAAAGTGACTTTAGATGGAATAAACTACAATGATTGGATGAGAAACACAAAAATGGCTCTAAGGTATGTGGACAAAGAATATGTCCTTGACAAAGAGCTTATTGAAGTTGACCCCGACATAGCTACTCCCGAGGAATATGCATCGTATAAGAAACACTATGATGATGGGACCAAAGTGGCGTGCATCATGGTTGCTACAATGGTTCCCGAATTGCAAAGGTTTTACGAGGACTATTGGCCTTATGAGATGAACAAGGACCTTGCGGAAAAGTTCCGCAAGCGAGCTCGTCAGGAAAAATATAAGGTAGTCCGAGCCCTCATGGCTTGTAAGTTAAAGGACGGAGAGTCTGTCTGCACCCACGTGCAAAGGATGCAGAGATATGTAGAGAGGCTTCAGAAGCTAAATATGCAGATCGACAAGGAGCTGGCCATTGATATGGTCCTCAACTCCTTGTTGAGTTGTTATGATCAGTTCATATTGGTTTATTATTTGAACAACAGTCAGACCACCTTGGTGTTAGGATCGAGACACTTAGCATACGAACACGAAACTCACACACTCAGCTCATAAATTAAGAATACAAGGATTTTACGTGGTTCGGATTTGGTGTCAATCCTACATCCACGGGCACAACTAGATTTTATTTGAATGAGGAGATTACAAGAGATACACACTCAATCTTTGCATGTATTGTGTGTTGTGGTACATCTTTCTAACAAGCCTTACCACCTATATATATACATGAGATGGTAATGTGAACAAAGGAATGTGAAATCAAAAGAAGTAGGCTTGAGAAGAGTAACAAATGTAAACTTCTCTTTGACTCACCAACCTTCACCAACCATTGAAAAATCTTCACCAACCATTCCTAACAATCTCCCACTTGAAGATTTTGAACATCTCTCATTAATCTCCTAACATAACAAGTCTTCCAGGCTTCCAGTTCCCAAGAACAAGCTAAGACTCAGTCAAATTCCCTTAGTTGTAGCCGCCCCTCATCTTCAAGTACTAGAAGGGCCAGTTGAAGCTCCCACTAGCTCCAACTCAGCCGTGGCTAATCCCACCACCGACTCATCCTCTGTCTCAACCAGTTTGGACACTCCACCAGCTAAAGTCAGAACCGTTGAACTTCTCGATTACAATCTTGTCTTCAGCCATTACGACAAACAAGAAACAACTCGAGACAATTTTGCAATTTTTCTGAGACTTCAGGGACCTGTCTTGCAATTTCCTGGAAGTTCAGGGACTTGTTTTGCAATTTTCGAAACTCCAGGGACCTGTTTTGCAATTTTCTGAAAAAATCTGCTACAGTACTGCTACAGGAACCGCTACAGTTGTAACACCCGGCTTTTAAAACAAAAACACCCCTGAAAAATTTTTCATTTAAAACACAGGTTTCAATACATAAAACCATAACAAGGGGTATATTTTAATAAAAACGGGTACAAGTGTATCAAGGAGAGTATAAATACCGTAGTCTCCTTTAAAGCCGGGCTGCTACTAACAGCATCTAAGAGTCCTACTTCACGAGTCACGGACTCTATCTTGTCCCCTACCAGTATCATGCTAGCCTGCAGGGACAGTAACAAACGGTATGAGCTACAAAGCTCAGTGAGTAATCAAATCTACAATAACACGTATTAAATACAATCATGTATTTGTCTGGATATCGAATCCAAACTCCTAGCCTTACTGGCTGACCAAATATCTCTTTAGGATTTCACATCCTAAGTTATAGTCTTACAGACTATAACATAATAACCTGCATTTATCAATCCACGTCAGTTACTTGCACGTATAATCATATACAACTATTTCTGTCCCATCTTTCTCAGTCACATCGGACTGCACCGTATATCATGGCTATTTAAGCCGCACACTGTATCATAGCTATATAAGCTGCATCAACACATTATCAATATACAATTCATAGCCCGTAGGCCTCACCAGCTTGGGTTCAACGACCCGGAATCATAGCCATAAGGCCGTACCATCTATTAACAGTTTCTTTCACGATCAATAATGGCTCACGGGTTAGCCCGCTGTTGCCTTGGCTCACGGGTTAGCCCGCTGTTGCCTAAAATATGTGGCTCACGGGAAAATCCCGCTGTTGCCTAGACTCACGGCTGGTTCCGGTCTTGTCTATATAAGTTTTATTGACTCACGGCTGGTTCCGGTCTTGTCATACCATTAATATTGACTGACTCACAGCTCCGTTCTTGTCTTTATCAGACTCACGGCTTATCTGATATTGTCATGTCATTGACTCACAGCTCCGTTCTTGTCTTTATCAGACTCACGGCTTATCTGGTATTGTCGTATCATAGTGTATATATATGTATTGACTCACAGCTCCGTTCTTGTCATCGCAATGACTCACGGCTTATCTGGTATTGTCTTTTACATATATTTTTACACTTGTCATTTTCGTCCCTCGAAGCTGTTTCAACCTGTAACAATACAATCATCATATATCGCATATGATATCAGTGAGATTACTCACCTGGATACTAGTTGCGTTTAAATCCCGGTTGTTTCTTGCCTTTGCGTGCACCACAACCATTTATCCCGTACCTATTTATTCATTTATATACCAAATGATAATAGGTTAATAATCATTTTAGTTGACTCTACTACACAAGAGTTCTATACAATTCAATTGGGAACCATTTCCAAGTATTTCCAATCAATAACCATTGTTATATAATTTAATACACTTCCCGAAATACGCGTATTCTACTACAGTACTTTCGGGAGGTCGTATTCGTATTCCGATAATTTTCCATGAAGTTTTACAACATTTTAAACCTATGTTTAAAATTTCAGGTCAATCGGACAAGCCTAGCACAAGAATCAAACTTGGAAAATTCACAGAAAACAATTTAGTTTCTGCCCAGGGCTCGCGTCGCGACGGACACTTTGGTCGCGTCGCGAAGACCATGCTCCTCGAGTCGCGAGGACCATGCTCCTCAAGTCGCGAAGGTCATGCCCTTCGAGTCGCGACGTCGCGACGACCATGATGGTCGCGTCGCGAGGGCTGATCAGCAGACCAGAAACTCCGATTTTCAAGCTACAAAATCTCATTTTCTCATTTTAAGCCCTTAATACTCGACTTAATCGTTTGGGGTTTGTTCCTAGGCTAAAACCTTATACTTTAACAAGGTTTTCAACCATTCAAAACAACTAAATCAATCAATATGAAGAATTAGGGTTCTTAGTTCCAAAACCCCAAAACTTCAAATTCATCAACAATAACAACCTACTTCCATTATCTTGAGTTAAGTCCTTTCTAGCATGACTTAATGGAAGTATTACATCAATTTAAACACATAATCATAACTGAAATGTACAAATTTCAGTTTCTATAAAACCAAACCAAGAACTTCTTCAAGAACTTGGATAGAAATCAAGTTTACTAACCTTCAAAGCTTAGGAATCACCAATTCCAAGCCATGATTCCAATTCCATGCTTCAAGCTTCATGATCTCTGCAGAAAATGCTCTCCAAAATTCCATTCCCGTAGCTGCAACAATGGCCAGTCAACAAGAGAGTCAACTCTCTTATTTATACCACAAAATTTTGCAAATTTGGTCCCTAAGTTCATTTTCTTGAACTTTGACCACAAAAATCAAGTTTTATTACAATAAAACTTCCATTTCTTACATTTTGGCCACAACCAACAATATTTTTACATAATTGGTCGTTGACTTGGTCAAATGACCAAAATACCCTTTTTCGGTAAAACGACCAAAAATCAGTTTTTATAACATTTTAAGTCCAAAACTTAAAATATTATTTCAAACCAAATACTTTTCTGTCCAAAAGACCATTTTACCCTTACAAGGTAAAATGACCAATTTAACCTTTTATTATAATTATAAAAAGAGTATCTTGGCGTTACAAATTCTCCCCTCCTTCAAAAGATTTCGTCCCCGAAATCATACTAACAAACGAGGGTAACTCTTTCTCGTTACAATTCCGGTTTCTCATATCCCATGGAAACCTTCATGGTTTTGCTACAGCTCTTTAACCATATCAAACTTCATATCTCGTGGTTATATCACCACGCGCATATCACTCATCCGGTTGTCCCGGGCACTATAATCACTTATCTTCCTCATTTCACATGAGGGATTCGTTAACATCTATCAATCTATGTTCTCAGAACCCTGAGACCCATAGAAAACTTTACAATCATCTTGAAGTTCATCAAGGATCTTCAATCAATACACCGCAATTCTTGCTTTTGGGATATACGGAAAGGTCCAATCAACAAAGACTCAACTTTCCTTTTTGTCCCACATCAATTTCTAGTCCTTCCGGAGGGTCACTTCGAGTTCCACTATCTTCCCTTACTTGGGGTTTCAATGGTTTTACTCGATAATCCGCATACTACTCTTGTCGATCTTGGTCTATTTCCAAGCTTTTTCGACCTTGCCAAATCTTTTCTTCTGTTTGAGATACAATCTCAGGTTTAGTCAACGGCTTCTCCCCAACTTCTGTCTAGCAAATCGGCGTGCAACACGGTAGTCTATGCAATACTTCCTACGAGTCAATAAAACACTAGTATAATACCTATACTAATCTACAACTTCTACTAAGGATAGACGGTCATCTAGTTTTCCACTAGGGTCTGTTATGCCGATTTCAGGCATATCTCCTAAGGTCTGCATCATTATCTCACCTCGTCAATCCATCTGCGATTCGCACACAGTACTTACTAGTACTTTTGAACTAATTATTCTTGAAATTTATGCCAAATTCAAAGAATAATTGTGTTATCTCTGTCCGATATAATTCGCGCCGATAACTCACGTCGACATTTTTTTTTTCTTTGTAGTTTTTCACTACTTTTCCACTCTTAATTTCTTCTTAGTCAGTATAAGTATACACTGATTTCATCAATCAATCTGCAATTCACCCATATGGTGTCATACTAATACGGTACTTGCAAAGACTTTACTACAAAGTCTATGATATTTTTCGTCCCATTTCATTTTTGGGACTACCAGTCCACATACTTCTAATGATTTGACTGTAGTTACACACAAGTCAAACATTTTTCACATGTCTTTCAATGTCTTTCTTCAGTCCCGGCCACCAATACATAGGTTTTATCGACCTATACAGTTTGGTATTGCCTCGGGTATGCTGCATATCTGATACAAAATACATCTTTTCAAGATGATTTTTATGTTTCACTTGGCTTTGGAACTCACATACACAATCACCAAGGTTTTTCAAACTCTGTGAATTTCTAACTAGCTTCTTTCAATAGCTAATCATTCATTTACTTTTCACAATTTCAGACTTGCACACATCTTTCTGTGCTACCCGAATCAACTCAGGTAATCAATTTGCCGCATTCACGCATGTGGATGTAACCCTCAAAGGTTACTCTTTCCAATCCAAGGCATCTATAATCACATACGCCTTTCTGAGATGGTACAAGATTTCATACCCGAAATCTCTAAGTAACCCATCTATCTTTGCTATCTCGTTTTCAGCTTCTTTTTGATCAATTAAGTATTTCAACTTTTATGATCTTATCGCAATAAGCTTTACACCATACAAGTAGTGTTTCCAAAGCTTAAATGCCACGTTCATAATTGCTACCGCAATGTCATGTATCCACAGTCAGCGTTGGATACATTTCAATAATCCAATCCATCTTCTCACTTAGCATCATTGCTAACGTTAGGGGTTCACACAAGGTTTATTCCAAACCTTTACAACATATCTGTGGTCTTTCTACCACTCAGATTTTACACTTTTCTTGGTCAACTTTAGTCAGCTAACCAGCAATCAAGGAGCAGTTTTCTACAACTCTCTTGTAGTAACCCGCCAAATCCAAGGAACTACAATGTCAGTCGGATTCCTCAGGCGGTTCTAGTTTTACCACATCATCTATCCCATTGGATTTATTTCATCATCTTTGGCAGTATTATCATGCCCAAGGAGTTGAAACTTCTTTTAGCCAAAATTTTCATACTTGGAGAATTTAACATATCACTTAACTCAGTGAAGTAACTCCAGTATCTGGTACAATGTACCTCATATTCAATCTGGTTTCGAGAATATCATATTCTCAATAGTCAATGTACATCCACATTAACTTATCTTTCTTCTTTTCAAACAAGATAGGGCTTCATCTGATGACACCTACAGTCATATGAGATCCCAATTTAAAAACAATTTCTTCCAATTGTTTTACCACTCTGCCATCTCTGCAGAGGCCAATCAACACAGAGCCTAGATAACAGGAACGGCTCCCAATACCAGCTTAATCATAAGCTCTTCTTGCCAATCTGGCAGAAATCTTGGAAGTTCTTTTCAAAAGGAACATCCGAGAATTTATCTAAAGTAGTACACTACTAGCACTGCTTTATTTAGCTTGGCCCATACCACGTATGCCAACTACAAATCATT
The DNA here is from genome assembly GCA_023525715.1 of Cichorium intybus. Lineage (NCBI taxonomy): Eukaryota > Viridiplantae > Streptophyta > Magnoliopsida > Asterales > Asteraceae > Cichorium > Cichorium intybus. The sequence continues at coordinate 106,818,666 of CM042012.1, read as the reverse complement.
CCTTTACTAACTCTTCTCCGAGTTTAAGCAAAGAAGCTAACCGGTATTCTCAACAACGGTCATTTACCATGGATTTTCATCCGCTCATTTCTGCTTTCTGAACCATTATGTTCATATTTCTACAATTCATGTTAGCATAATTCATTGCTAACCAATTCATAAGCACAATTGCTTCAGATTCACTAGTAGTCATCGGCTTCAGATTCATAGGGAAAAGGGTCCCGTAAATCCTAGGCAGACTACTTTCCAGGTGTTCAATATCTAGAACATATTTGCTATTTACTATAGCTACTTCCAAAATTTCATCCATAATCTTTGATGAAATATCCAATCACGACATCAGTGTCACCGATCCAAAGCATAGCTTCATGGATCAAATATAACATACACGAAGTTATATTCAAAACAATGATATCTGCGACCATATCAGTCTCCTCACGAGCTTCTTCCACAATCTACTGGAATGCTCATGGTACCACGGGTCCTTTTCGACCATTCGTTCCTTCTTTCTTTCCTGGGTTCATCACCCGTTACTCCACATTTAGCATGTGAGTATTTCATAAAGAAGTGATCTATAGTTCCACGCTGGAACTACTTCCGTCCCATACAACAAGCTCGAGCAATCTGCTCCTATCATCTGCAATTTCAGCATGTCAACAGTAGAGTCTCAACTCTACTATCTTCCTTAGTGCCTTTCCTGCACTGATCACTATACATAGTGGCTCTGTTTTGGTCCTTTCCCTATAAGGTTGGACCCAGTCTGTGGTAACTTCTCCCGAAGCGTCCACTAATCGTTTTCTGCTTTTTCTTGTAGTCTTAACTACTTGTCTTTCACCTTGATATCAATTAAGGTGAGCAACCGATTTCTTTATCTGACCACATCAACTAACATTGCTCGTCATGTGGATTTTTCCGCTACTTGTCTCGTTGCCCCTCGTTCAATGGAGCCTTGAGAAAGGGCTGGTTCACCTCTTTAAGCTGCACGCCCTAAATTCCTCCCAGTAATACTCGCTGCTCGTACTTCTTATACGTTAGAAGTTAGCAATAGTTAGGTTATATATATATAATAACAACTATATACACCTAACAGTTCATCATAACTACTGTCTCAGGGTTTAAGTCCAGGAATCTACTCTATAGACACCTAGTTCACTTAAACCACGGCTCTGATACCAACTTGTAACACCCGGCTTTTAAAACAAAAACACCCCTGAAAAATTTTTCATTTAAAACACAGGTTTCAATACATAAAACCATAACAAGGGGTATATTTTAATAAAAACGGGTACAAGTGTATCAAGGAGAGTATAAATACCGTAGTCTCCTTTAAAGCCGGGCTGCTACTAACAGCATCTAAGAGTCCTACTTCACGAGTCACGGACTCTATCTTGTCCCCTACCAGTATCATGCTAGCCTGCAGGGACAGTAACAAACGGTATGAGCTACAAAGCTCAGTGAGTAATCAAATCTACAATAACACGTATTAAATACAATCATGTATTTGTCTGGATATCGAATCCAAACTCCTAGCCTTACTGGCTGACCAAATATCTCTTTAGGATTTCACATCCTAAGTTATAGTCTTACAGACTATAACATAATAACCTGCATTTATCAATCCACGTCAGTTACTTGCACGTATAATCATATACAACTATTTCTGTCCCATCTTTCTCAGTCACATCGGACTGCACCGTATATCATGGCTATTTAAGCCGCACACTGTATCATAGCTATATAAGCTGCATCAACACATTATCAATATACAATTCATAGCCCGTAGGCCTCACCAGCTTGGGTTCAACGACCCGGAATCATAGCCATAAGGCCGTACCATCTATTAACAGTTTCTTTCACGATCAATAATGGCTCACGGGTTAGCCCGCTGTTGCCTTGGCTCACGGGTTAGCCCGCTGTTGCCTAAAATATGTGGCTCACGGGAAAATCCCGCTGTTGCCTAGACTCACGGCTGGTTCCGGTCTTGTCTATATAAGTTTTATTGACTCACGGCTGGTTCCGGTCTTGTCATACCATTAATATTGACTGACTCACAGCTCCGTTCTTGTCTTTATCAGACTCACGGCTTATCTGATATTGTCATGTCATTGACTCACAGCTCCGTTCTTGTCTTTATCAGACTCACGGCTTATCTGGTATTGTCGTATCATAGTGTATATATATGTATTGACTCACAGCTCCGTTCTTGTCATCGCAATGACTCACGGCTTATCTGGTATTGTCTTTTACATATATTTTTACACTTGTCATTTTCGTCCCTCGAAGCTGTTTCAACCTGTAACAATACAATCATCATATATCGCATATGATATCAGTGAGATTACTCACCTGGATACTAGTTGCGTTTAAATCCCGGTTGTTTCTTGCCTTTGCGTGCACCACAACCATTTATCCCGTACCTATTTATTCATTTATATACCAAATGATAATAGGTTAATAATCATTTTAGTTGACTCTACTACACAAGAGTTCTATACAATTCAATTGGGAACCATTTCCAAGTATTTCCAATCAATAACCATTGTTATATAATTTAATACACTTCCCGAAATACGCGTATTCTACTACAGTACTTTCGGGAGGTCGTATTCGTATTCCGATAATTTTCCATGAAGTTTTACAACATTTTAAACCTATGTTTAAAATTTCAGGTCAATCGGACAAGCCTAGCACAAGAATCAAACTTGGAAAATTCACAGAAAACAATTTAGTTTCTGCCCAGGGCTCGCGTCGCGACGGACACTTTGGTCGCGTCGCGAAGACCATGCTCCTCGAGTCGCGAGGACCATGCTCCTCAAGTCGCGAAGGTCATGCCCTTCGAGTCGCGACGTCGCGACGACCATGATGGTCGCGTCGCGAGGGCTGATCAGCAGACCAGAAACTCCGATTTTCAAGCTACAAAATCTCATTTTCTCATTTTAAGCCCTTAATACTCGACTTAATCGTTTGGGGTTTGTTCCTAGGCTAAAACCTTATACTTTAACAAGGTTTTCAACCATTCAAAACAACTAAATCAATCAATATGAAGAATTAGGGTTCTTAGTTCCAAAACCCCAAAACTTCAAATTCATCAACAATAACAACCTACTTCCATTATCTTGAGTTAAGTCCTTTCTAGCATGACTTAATGGAAGTATTACATCAATTTAAACACATAATCATAACTGAAATGTACAAATTTCAGTTTCTATAAAACCAAACCAAGAACTTCTTCAAGAACTTGGATAGAAATCAAGTTTACTAACCTTCAAAGCTTAGGAATCACCAATTCCAAGCCATGATTCCAATTCCATGCTTCAAGCTTCATGATCTCTGCAGAAAATGCTCTCCAAAATTCCATTCCCGTAGCTGCAACAATGGCCAGTCAACAAGAGAGTCAACTCTCTTATTTATACCACAAAATTTTGCAAATTTGGTCCCTAAGTTCATTTTCTTGAACTTTGACCACAAAAATCAAGTTTTATTACAATAAAACTTCCATTTCTTACATTTTGGCCACAACCAACAATATTTTTACATAATTGGTCGTTGACTTGGTCAAATGACCAAAATACCCTTTTTCGGTAAAACGACCAAAAATCAGTTTTTATAACATTTTAAGTCCAAAACTTAAAATATTATTTCAAACCAAATACTTTTCTGTCCAAAAGACCATTTTACCCTTACAAGGTAAAATGACCAATTTAACCTTTTATTATAATTATAAAAAGAGTATCTTGGCGTTACAAATTCTCCCCTCCTTCAAAAGATTTCGTCCCCGAAATCATACTAACAAACGAGGGTAACTCTTTCTCGTTACAATTCCGGTTTCTCATATCCCATGGAAACCTTCATGGTTTTGCTACAGCTCTTTAACCATATCAAACTTCATATCTCGTGGTTATATCACCACGCGCATATCACTCATCCGGTTGTCCCGGGCACTATAATCACTTATCTTCCTCATTTCACATGAGGGATTCGTTAACATCTATCAATCTATGTTCTCAGAACCCTGAGACCCATAGAAAACTTTACAATCATCTTGAAGTTCATCAAGGATCTTCAATCAATACACCGCAATTCTTGCTTTTGGGATATACGGAAAGGTCCAATCAACAAAGACTCAACTTTCCTTTTTGTCCCACATCAATTTCTAGTCCTTCCGGAGGGTCACTTCGAGTTCCACTATCTTCCCTTACTTGGGGTTTCAATGGTTTTACTCGATAATCCGCATACTACTCTTGTCGATCTTGGTCTATTTCCAAGCTTTTTCGACCTTGCCAAATCTTTTCTTCTGTTTGAGATACAATCTCAGGTTTAGTCAACGGCTTCTCCCCAACTTCTGTCTAGCAAATCGGCGTGCAACACGGTAGTCTATGCAATACTTCCTACGAGTCAATAAAACACTAGTATAATACCTATACTAATCTACAACTTCTACTAAGGATAGACGGTCATCTAGTTTTCCACTAGGGTCTGTTATGCCGATTTCAGGCATATCTCCTAAGGTCTGCATCATTATCTCACCTCGTCAATCCATCTGCGATTCGCACACAGTACTTACTAGTACTTTTGAACTAATTATTCTTGAAATTTATGCCAAATTCAAAGAATAATTGTGTTATCTCTGTCCGATATAATTCGCGCCGATAACTCACGTCGACATTTTTTTTTTTCTTTGTAGTTTTTCACTACTTTTCCACTCTTAATTTCTTCTTAGTCAGTATAAGTATACACTGATTTCATCAATCAATCTGCAATTCACCCATATGGTGTCATACTAATACGGTACTTGCAAAGACTTTACTACAAAGTCTATGATATTTTTCGTCCCATTTCATTTTTGGGACTACCAGTCCACATACTTCTAATGATTTGACTGTAGTTACACACAAGTCAAACATTTTTCACATGTCTTTCAATGTCTTTCTTCAGTCCCGGCCACCAATACATAGGTTTTATCGACCTATACAGTTTGGTATTGCCTCGGGTATGCTGCATATCTGATACAAAATACATCTTTTCAAGATGATTTTTATGTTTCACTTGGCTTTGGAACTCACATACACAATCACCAAGGTTTTTCAAACTCTGTGAATTTCTAACTAGCTTCTTTCAATAGCTAATCATTCATTTACTTTTCACAATTTCAGACTTGCACACATCTTTCTGTGCTACCCGAATCAACTCAGGTAATCAATTTGCCGCATTCACGCATGTGGATGTAACCCTCAAAGGTTACTCTTTCCAATCCAAGGCATCTATAATCACATACGCCTTTCTGAGATGGTACAAGATTTCATACCCGAAATCTCTAAGTAACCCATCTATCTTTGCTATCTCGTTTTCAGCTTCTTTTTGATCAATTAAGTATTTCAACTTTTATGATCTTATCGCAATAAGCTTTACACCATACAAGTAGTGTTTCCAAAGCTTAAATGCCACGTTCATAATTGCTACCGCAATGTCATGTATCCACAGTCAGCGTTGGATACATTTCAATAATCCAATCCATCTTCTCACTTAGCATCATTGCTAACGTTAGGGGTTCACACAAGGTTTATTCCAAACCTTTACAACATATCTGTGGTCTTTCTACCACTCAGATTTTACACTTTTCTTGGTCAACTTTAGTCAGCTAACCAGCAATCAAGGAGCAGTTTTCTACAACTCTCTTGTAGTAACCCGCCAAATCCAAGGAACTACAATGTCAGTCGGATTCCTCAGGCGGTTCTAGTTTTACCACATCATCTATCCCATTGGATTTATTTCATCATCTTTGGCAGTATTATCATGCCCAAGGAGTTGAAACTTCTTTTAGCCAAAATTTTCATACTTGGAGAATTTAACATATCACTTAACTCAGTGAAGTAACTCCAGTATCTGGTACAATGTACCTCATATTCAATCTGGTTTCGAGAATATCATATTCTCAATAGTCAATGTACATCCACATTAACTTATCTTTCTTCTTTTCAAACAAGATAGGGCTTCATCTGATGACACCTACAGTCATATGAGATCCCAATTTAAAAACAATTTCTTCCAATTGTTTTACCACTCTGCCATCTCTGCAGAGGCCAATCAACACAGAGCCTAGATAACAGGAACGGCTCCCAATACCAGCTTAATCATAAGCTCTTCTTGCCAATCTGGCAGAAATCTTGGAAGTTCTTTTCAAAAGGAACATCCGAGAATTTATCTAAAGTAGTACACTACTAGCACTGCTTTATTTAGCTTGGCCCATACCACGTATGCCAACTACAAATCATTCCTTTACTAACTCTTCTCCGAGTTTAAGCAAAGAAGCTAACCGGTATTCTCAACAACGGTCATTTACCATGGATTTTCATCCGCTCATTTCTGCTTTCTGAACCATTATGTTCATATTTCTACAATTCATGTTAGCATAATTCATTGCTAACCAATTCATAAGCACAATTGCTTCAGATTCACTAGTAGTCATCGGCTTCAGATTCATAGGGAAAAGGGTCCCGTAAATCCTAGGCAGACTACTTTCCAGGTGTTCAATATCTAGAACATATTTGCTATTTACTATAGCTACTTCCAAAATTTCATCCATAATCTTTGATGAAATATCCAATCACGACATCAGTGTCACCGATCCAAAGCATAGCTTCATGGATCAAATATAACATACACGAAGTTATATTCAAAACAATGATATCTGCGACCATATCAGTCTCCTCACGAGCTTCTTCCACAATCTACTGGAATGCTCATGGTACCACGGGTCCTTTTCGACCATTCGTTCCTTCTTTCTTTCCTGGGTTCATCACCCGTTACTCCACATTTAGCATGTGAGTATTTCATAAAGAAGTGATCTATAGTTCCACGCTGGAACTACTTCCGTCCCATACAACAAGCTCGAGCAATCTGCTCCTATCATCTGCAATTTCAGCATGTCAACAGTAGAGTCTCAACTCTACTATCTTCCTTAGTGCCTTTCCTGCACTGATCACTATACATAGTGGCTCTGTTTTGGTCCTTTCCCTATAAGGTTGGACCCAGTCTGTGGTAACTTCTCCCGAAGCGTCCACTAATCGTTTTCTGCTTTTTCTTGTAGTCTTAACTACTTGTCTTTCACCTTGATATCAATTAAGGTGAGCAACCGATTTCTTTATCTGACCACATCAACTAACATTGCTCGTCATGTGGATTTTTCCGCTACTTGTCTCGTTGCCCCTCGTTCAATGGAGCCTTGAGAAAGGGCTGGTTCACCTCTTTAAGCTGCACGCCCTAAATTCCTCCCAGTAATACTCGCTGCTCGTACTTCTTATACGTTAGAAGTTAGCAATAGTTAGGTTATATATATATAATAACAACTATATACACCTAACAGTTCATCATAACTACTGTCTCAGGGTTTAAGTCCAGGAATCTACTCTATAGACACCTAGTTCACTTAAACCACGGCTCTGATACCAACTTGTAACACCCGGCTTTTAAAACAAAAACACCCCTGAAAAATTTTTCATTTAAAACACAGGTTTCAATACATAAAACCATAACAAGGGGTATATTTTAATAAAAACGGGTACAAGTGTATCAAGGAGAGTATAAATACCGTAGTCTCCTTTAAAGCCGGGCTGCTACTAACAGCATCTAAGAGTCCTACTTCACGAGTCACGGACTCTATCTTGTCCCCTACCAGTATCATGCTAGCCTGCAGGGACAGTAACAAACGGTATGAGCTACAAAGCTCAGTGAGTAATCAAATCTACAATAACACGTATTAAATACAATCATGTATTTGTCTGGATATCGAATCCAAACTCCTAGCCTTACTGGCTGACCAAATATCTCTTTAGGATTTCACATCCTAAGTTATAGTCTTACAGACTATAACATAATAACCTGCATTTATCAATCCACGTCAGTTACTTGCACGTATAATCATATACAACTATTTCTGTCCCATCTTTCTCAGTCACATCGGACTGCACCGTATATCATGGCTATTTAAGCCGCACACTGTATCATAGCTATATAAGCTGCATCAACACATTATCAATATACAATTCATAGCCCGTAGGCCTCACCAGCTTGGGTTCAACGACCCGGAATCATAGCCATAAGGCCGTACCATCTATTAACAGTTTCTTTCACGATCAATAATGGCTCACGGGTTAGCCCGCTGTTGCCTTGGCTCACGGGTTAGCCCGCTGTTGCCTAAAATATGTGGCTCACGGGAAAATCCCGCTGTTGCCTAGACTCACGGCTGGTTCCGGTCTTGTCTATATAAGTTTTATTGACTCACGGCTGGTTCCGGTCTTGTCATACCATTAATATTGACTGACTCACAGCTCCGTTCTTGTCTTTATCAGACTCACGGCTTATCTGATATTGTCATGTCATTGACTCACAGCTCCGTTCTTGTCTTTATCAGACTCACGGCTTATCTGGTATTGTCGTATCATAGTGTATATATATGTATTGACTCACAGCTCCGTTCTTGTCATCGCAATGACTCACGGCTTATCTGGTATTGTCTTTTACATATATTTTTACACTTGTCATTTTCGTCCCTCGAAGCTGTTTCAACCTGTAACAATACAATCATCATATATCGCATATGATATCAGTGAGATTACTCACCTGGATACTAGTTGCGTTTAAATCCCGGTTGTTTCTTGCCTTTGCGTGCACCACAACCATTTATCCCGTACCTATTTATTCATTTATATACCAAATGATAATAGGTTAATAATCATTTTAGTTGACTCTACTACACAAGAGTTCTATACAATTCAATTGGGAACCATTTCCAAGTATTTCCAATCAATAACCATTGTTATATAATTTAATACACTTCCCGAAATACGCGTATTCTACTACAGTACTTTCGGGAGGTCGTATTCGTATTCCGATAATTTTCCATGAAGTTTTACAACATTTTAAACCTATGTTTAAAATTTCAGGTCAATCGGACAAGCCTAGCACAAGAATCAAACTTGGAAAATTCACAGAAAACAATTTAGTTTCTGCCCAGGGCTCGCGTCGCGACGGACACTTTGGTCGCGTCGCGAAGACCATGCTCCTCGAGTCGCGAGGACCATGCTCCTCAAGTCGCGAAGGTCATGCCCTTCGAGTCGCGACGTCGCGACGACCATGATGGTCGCGTCGCGAGGGCTGATCAGCAGACCAGAAACTCCGATTTTCAAGCTACAAAATCTCATTTTCTCATTTTAAGCCCTTAATACTCGACTTAATCGTTTGGGGTTTGTTCCTAGGCTAAAACCTTATACTTTAACAAGGTTTTCAACCATTCAAAACAACTAAATCAATCAATATGAAGAATTAGGGTTCTTAGTTCCAAAACCCCAAAACTTCAAATTCATCAACAATAACAACCTACTTCCATTATCTTGAGTTAAGTCCTTTCTAGCATGACTTAATGGAAGTATTACATCAATTTAAACACATAATCATAACTGAAATGTACAAATTTCAGTTTCTATAAAACCAAACCAAGAACTTCTTCAAGAACTTGGATAGAAATCAAGTTTACTAACCTTCAAAGCTTAGGAATCACCAATTCCAAGCCATGATTCCAATTCCATGCTTCAAGCTTCATGATCTCTGCAGAAAATGCTCTCCAAAATTCCATTCCCGTAGCTGCAACAATGGCCAGTCAACAAGAGAGTCAACTCTCTTATTTATACCACAAAATTTTGCAAATTTGGTCCCTAAGTTCATTTTCTTGAACTTTGACCACAAAAATCAAGTTTTATTACAATAAAACTTCCATTTCTTACATTTTGGCCACAACCAACAATATTTTTACATAATTGGTCGTTGACTTGGTCAAATGACCAAAATACCCTTTTTCGGTAAAACGACCAAAAATCAGTTTTTATAACATTTTAAGTCCAAAACTTAAAATATTATTTCAAACCAAATACTTTTCTGTCCAAAAGACCATTTTACCCTTACAAGGTAAAATGACCAATTTAACCTTTTATTATAATTATAAAAAGAGTATCTTGGCGTTACAAATTCTCCCCTCCTTCAAAAGATTTCGTCCCCGAAATCATACTAACAAACGAGGGTAACTCTTTCTCGTTACAATTCCGGTTTCTCATATCCCATGGAAACCTTCATGGTTTTGCTACAGCTCTTTAACCATATCAAACTTCATATCTCGTGGTTATATCACCACGCGCATATCACTCATCCGGTTGTCCCGGGCACTATAATCACTTATCTTCCTCATTTCACATGAGGGATTCGTTAACATCTATCAATCTATGTTCTCAGAACCCTGAGACCCATAGAAAACTTTACAATCATCTTGAAGTTCATCAAGGATCTTCAATCAATACACCGCAATTCTTGCTTTTGGGATATACGGAAAGGTCCAATCAACAAAGACTCAACTTTCCTTTTTGTCCCACATCAATTTCTAGTCCTTCCGGAGGGTCACTTCGAGTTCCACTATCTTCCCTTACTTGGGGTTTCAATGGTTTTACTCGATAATCCGCATACTACTCTTGTCGATCTTGGTCTATTTCCAAGCTTTTTCGACCTTGCCAAATCTTTTCTTCTGTTTGAGATACAATCTCAGGTTTAGTCAACGGCTTCTCCCCAACTTCTGTCTAGCAAATCGGCGTGCAACACGGTAGTCTATGCAATACTTCCTACGAGTCAATAAAACACTAGTATAATACCTATACTAATCTACAACTTCTACTAAGGATAGACGGTCATCTAGTTTTCCACTAGGGTCTGTTATGCCGATTTCAGGCATATCTCCTAAGGTCTGCATCATTATCTCACCTCGTCAATCCATCTGCGATTCGCACACAGTACTTACTAGTACTTTTGAACTAATTATTCTTGAAATTTATGCCAAATTCAAAGAATAATTGTGTTATCTCTGTCCGATATAATTCGCGCCGATAACTCACGTCGACATTTTTTTTTTTCTTTGTAGTTTTTCACTACTTTTCCACTCTTAATTTCTTCTTAGTCAGTATAAGTATACACTGATTTCATCAATCAATCTGCAATTCACCCATATGGTGTCATACTAATACGGTACTTGCAAAGACTTTACTACAAAGTCTATGATATTTTTCGTCCCATTTCATTTTTGGGACTACCAGTCCACATACTTCTAATGATTTGACTGTAGTTACACACAAGTCAAACATTTTTCACATGTCTTTCAATGTCTTTCTTCAGTCCCGGCCACCAATACATAGGTTTTATCGACCTATACAGTTTGGTATTGCCTCGGGTATGCTGCATATCTGATACAAAATACATCTTTTCAAGATGATTTTTATGTTTCACTTGGCTTTGGAACTCACATACACAATCACCAAGGTTTTTCAAACTCTGTGAATTTCTAACTAGCTTCTTTCAATAGCTAATCATTCATTTACTTTTCACAATTTCAGACTTGCACACATCTTTCTGTGCTACCCGAATCAACTCAGGTAATCAATTTGCCGCATTCACGCATGTGGATGTAACCCTCAAAGGTTACTCTTTCCAATCCAAGGCATCTATAATCACATACGCCTTTCTGAGATGGTACAAGATTTCATACCCGAAATCTCTAAGTAACCCATCTATCTTTGCTATCTCGTTTTCAGCTTCTTTTTGATCAATTAAGTATTTCAACTTTTATGATCTTATCGCAATAAGCTTTACACCATACAAGTAGTGTTTCCAAAGCTTAAATGCCACGTTCATAATTGCTACCGCAATGTCATGTATCCACAGTCAGCGTTGGATACATTTCAATAATCCAATCCATCTTCTCACTTAGCATCATTGCTAACGTTAGGGGTTCACACAAGGTTTATTCCAAACCTTTACAACATATCTGTGGTCTTTCTACCACTCAGATTTTACACTTTTCTTGGTCAACTTTAGTCAGCTAACCAGCAATCAAGGAGCAGTTTTCTACAACTCTCTTGTAGTAACCCGCCAAATCCAAGGAACTACAATGTCAGTCGGATTCCTCAGGCGGTTCTAGTTTTACCACATCATCTATCCCATTGGATTTATTTCATCATCTTTGGCAGTATTATCATGCCCAAGGAGTTGAAACTTCTTTTAGCCAAAATTTTCATACTTGGAGAATTTAACATATCACTTAACTCAGTGAAGTAACTCCAGTATCTGGTACAATGTACCTCATATTCAATCTGGTTTCGAGAATATCATATTCTCAATAGTCAATGTACATCCACATTAACTTATCTTTCTTCTTTTCAAACAAGATAGGGCTTCATCTGATGACACCTACAGTCATATGAGATCCCAATTTAAAAACAATTTCTTCCAATTGTTTTACCACTCTGCCATCTCTGCAGAGGCCAATCAACACAGAGCCTAGATAACAGGAACGGCTCCCAATACCAGCTTAATCATAAGCTCTTCTTGCCAATCTGGCAGAAATCTTGGAAGTTCTTTTCAAAAGGAACATCCGAGAATTTATCTAAAGTAGTACACTACTAGCACTGCTTTATTTAGCTTGGCCCATACCACGTATGCCAACTACAAATCATTCCTTTACTAACTCTTCTCCGAGTTTAAGCAAAGAAGCTAACCGGTATTCTCAACAACGGTCATTTACCATGGATTTTCATCCGCTCATTTCTGCTTTCTGAACCATTATGTTCATATTTCTACAATTCATGTTAGCATAATTCATTGCTAACCAATTCATAAGCACAATTGCTTCAGATTCACTAGTAGTCATCGGCTTCAGATTCATAGGGAAAAGGGTCCCGTAAATCCTAGGCAGACTACTTTCCAGGTGTTCAATATCTAGAACATATTTGCTATTTACTATAGCTACTTCCAAAATTTCATCCATAATCTTTGATGAAATATCCAATCACGACATCAGTGTCACCGATCCAAAGCATAGCTTCATGGATCAAATATAACATACACGAAGTTATATTCAAAACAATGATATCTGCGACCATATCAGTCTCCTCACGAGCTTCTTCCACAATCTACTGGAATGCTCATGGTACCACGGGTCCTTTTCGACCATTCGTTCCTTCTTTCTTTCCTGGGTTCATCACCCGTTACTCCACATTTAGCATGTGAGTATTTCATAAAGAAGTGATCTATAGTTCCACGCTGGAACTACTTCCGTCCCATACAACAAGCTCGAGCAATCTGCTCCTATCATCTGCAATTTCAGCATGTCAACAGTAGAGTCTCAACTCTACTATCTTCCTTAGTGCCTTTCCTGCACTGATCACTATACATAGTGGCTCTGTTTTGGTCCTTTCCCTATAAGGTTGGACCCAGTCTGTGGTAACTTCTCCCGAAGCGTCCACTAATCGTTTTCTGCTTTTTCTTGTAGTCTTAACTACTTGTCTTTCACCTTGATATCAATTAAGGTGAGCAACCGATTTCTTTATCTGACCACATCAACTAACATTGCTCGTCATGTGGATTTTTCCGCTACTTGTCTCGTTGCCCCTCGTTCAATGGAGCCTTGAGAAAGGGCTGGTTCACCTCTTTAAGCTGCACGCCCTAAATTCCTCCCAGTAATACTCGCTGCTCGTACTTCTTATACGTTAGAAGTTAGCAATAGTTAGGTTATATATATATAATAACAACTATATACACCTAACAGTTCATCATAACTACTGTCTCAGGGTTTAAGTCCAGGAATCTACTCTATAGACACCTAGTTCACTTAAACCACGGCTCTGATACCAACTTGTAACACCCGGCTTTTAAAACAAAAACACCCCTGAAAAATTTTTCATTTAAAACACAGGTTTCAATACATAAAACCATAACAAGGGGTATATTTTAATAAAAACGGGTACAAGTGTATCAAGGAGAGTATAAATACCGTAGTCTCCTTTAAAGCCGGGCTGCTACTAACAGCATCTAAGAGTCCTACTTCACGAGTCACGGACTCTATCTTGTCCCCTACCAGTATCATGCTAGCCTGCAGGGACAGTAACAAACGGTATGAGCTACAAAGCTCAGTGAGTAATCAAATCTACAATAACACGTATTAAATACAATCATGTATTTGTCTGGATATCGAATCCAAACTCCTAGCCTTACTGGCTGACCAAATATCTCTTTAGGATTTCACATCCTAAGTTATAGTCTTACAGACTATAACATAATAACCTGCATTTATCAATCCACGTCAGTTACTTGCACGTATAATCATATACAACTATTTCTGTCCCATCTTTCTCAGTCACATCGGACTGCACCGTATATCATGGCTATTTAAGCCGCACACTGTATCATAGCTATATAAGCTGCATCAACACATTATCAATATACAATTCATAGCCCGTAGGCCTCACCAGCTTGGGTTCAACGACCCGGAATCATAGCCATAAGGCCGTACCATCTATTAACAGTTTCTTTCACGATCAATAATGGCTCACGGGTTAGCCCGCTGTTGCCTTGGCTCACGGGTTAGCCCGCTGTTGCCTAAAATATGTGGCTCACGGGAAAATCCCGCTGTTGCCTAGACTCACGGCTGGTTCCGGTCTTGTCTATATAAGTTTTATTGACTCACGGCTGGTTCCGGTCTTGTCATACCATTAATATTGACTGACTCACAGCTCCGTTCTTGTCTTTATCAGACTCACGGCTTATCTGATATTGTCATGTCATTGACTCACAGCTCCGTTCTTGTCTTTATCAGACTCACGGCTTATCTGGTATTGTCGTATCATAGTGTATATATATGTATTGACTCACAGCTCCGTTCTTGTCATCGCAATGACTCACGGCTTATCTGGTATTGTCTTTTACATATATTTTTACACTTGTCATTTTCGTCCCTCGAAGCTGTTTCAACCTGTAACAATACAATCATCATATATCGCATATGATATCAGTGAGATTACTCACCTGGATACTAGTTGCGTTTAAATCCCGGTTGTTTCTTGCCTTTGCGTGCACCACAACCATTTATCCCGTACCTATTTATTCATTTATATACCAAATGATAATAGGTTAATAATCATTTTAGTTGACTCTACTACACAAGAGTTCTATACAATTCAATTGGGAACCATTTCCAAGTATTTCCAATCAATAACCATTGTTATATAATTTAATACACTTCCCGAAATACGCGTATTCTACTACAGTACTTTCGGGAGGTCGTATTCGTATTCCGATAATTTTCCATGAAGTTTTACAACATTTTAAACCTATGTTTAAAATTTCAGGTCAATCGGACAAGCCTAGCACAAGAATCAAACTTGGAAAATTCACAGAAAACAATTTAGTTTCTGCCCAGGGCTCGCGTCGCGACGGACACTTTGGTCGCGTCGCGAAGACCATGCTCCTCGAGTCGCGAGGACCATGCTCCTCAAGTCGCGAAGGTCATGCCCTTCGAGTCGCGACGTCGCGACGACCATGATGGTCGCGTCGCGAGGGCTGATCAGCAGACCAGAAACTCCGATTTTCAAGCTACAAAATCTCATTTTCTCATTTTAAGCCCTTAATACTCGACTTAATCGTTTGGGGTTTGTTCCTAGGCTAAAACCTTATACTTTAACAAGGTTTTCAACCATTCAAAACAACTAAATCAATCAATATGAAGAATTAGGGTTCTTAGTTCCAAAACCCCAAAACTTCAAATTCATCAACAATAACAACCTACTTCCATTATCTTGAGTTAAGTCCTTTCTAGCATGACTTAATGGAAGTATTACATCAATTTAAACACATAATCATAACTGAAATGTACAAATTTCAGTTTCTATAAAACCAAACCAAGAACTTCTTCAAGAACTTGGATAGAAATCAAGTTTACTAACCTTCAAAGCTTAGGAATCACCAATTCCAAGCCATGATTCCAATTCCATGCTTCAAGCTTCATGATCTCTGCAGAAAATGCTCTCCAAAATTCCATTCCCGTAGCTGCAACAATGGCCAGTCAACAAGAGAGTCAACTCTCTTATTTATACCACAAAATTTTGCAAATTTGGTCCCTAAGTTCATTTTCTTGAACTTTGACCACAAAAATCAAGTTTTATTACAATAAAACTTCCATTTCTTACATTTTGGCCACAACCAACAATATTTTTACATAATTGGTCGTTGACTTGGTCAAATGACCAAAATACCCTTTTTCGGTAAAACGACCAAAAATCAGTTTTTATAACATTTTAAGTCCAAAACTTAAAATATTATTTCAAACCAAATACTTTTCTGTCCAAAAGACCATTTTACCCTTACAAGGTAAAATGACCAATTTAACCTTTTATTATAATTATAAAAAGAGTATCTTGGCGTTACAACAGTGAACTGCTACAGGAACGCTACAGTGAACTGCTACAGTGTCGTCTTCTCTGGCGGACTCCGGCGCTACAGTGTCGTATTCTCCGGCGGACTCCGGCACTACAGTGTCGTCTTCTCCGGCGATCTGGTTTCTCTGGTCACTATTCTGGCGAACGTTTGGCCGGCGATTTGGAGGTCTTCCGGTGGTCAAAAAAATCCAAAAAATATATTTTCGGAATCTGCGGAACGAGACCTTTCCAACGGCGTACACCAAAATCGTTTTTGAGACAAAAAATGTTCGATCAAAAAACAGAAAATCACCCTCTGGAGCTAAACCAAGGCTCTGATACCACTTGTTAGGATCGAGACACTTAGCATACGAACAAGAAACTCACACACTCAGCTCACAAATTAAGAACACAAGGATTTTACGTGGTTCGGATTTGGTGTCAATCCTACATCCACGGGCACAACTAGATTTTATTTGAATGAGGAGATTACAAGAGATACACACTCAATCTTTGCATGTATTGTGTGTTGTGGTGCATCTTTCTAACAAGCCTTACCACCTATATATATACATGAGATGGTAATGTGAACAAAGGAATGTGAAATCAAAAGAAGTAGGCTTGAGAAGAGTAACAAATGTAAACTTCTCTTTGACTCACCAACCTTCACCAACCATTGAAAAATCTTCACCAACCATTCCTAACACTTGGCTGGACTGCATAACATGCTGCAAACTGCAGAAGACGGGCTGAAGGGTAAAAGTGTACCTTCCATAAACACTCATGTCATGGCTATTGGGCAGGGGAGAGGAAAGAAGAGGAGAAGTCCTCCTAAGCAGAATTGGAAGGACAAGGTTCAAGTCGGGTCATCCAGTAATGGTCCGAGATCCAGGCCCTCTGCTATTCCTCATGTCCCGAACCCCAAGGAAGCCGACTGCTTCTATTGCAAAGAGAAGGGCCACTGGAAAAGGAGCTGCCCCAAATGCTTACAGGACATCAAGGATGGCAAAGTGAAGCCATCGTTAGCAGGTATATACACTATCTCTAAGAACTCATCATCATCTTGTTCTTGGGTCCTTGACACAGGATGTGGTTTTCATATTTGTTCTGATTTGCAGGGCCTAAAGGAAAGTAGGGAGGTGGAGCACGGGAGAATAAACTTGATCATGGGTAATAGGTGATCGTCACCTGTAACCAAGATCAGAGTTTATAGTTTAGTTCTCAGTGGTGATGTTAGTTTAGATCTTTTAAATTGTTGCTATTTGCCAAATATGGCACGAAACATTATTTCTTTTCATGCATTGTTCAAACAAGGTTTTAAGTATTCTTTTGATAATTTGAATGGTTCAATTTCCATATATAAGAATGGTATTTTTATATTTGAAGCTTTACCTTGTGATGGTGTGTATGAAACTGTAACTTGTGTAGACAATTTAGGCAATAGTGTATTACAGATTGATTCTTCTAATGGCATAGAAAAGGCATGCTTGTGGCATTGTCGTCTTGGGCATATCAACAAGAAATGCATCGCCTAACTCCAAAAGGATGGAGTGTTGGAATCATTCGACCTCAAGTCGGATGATGTATGCGAATCTTGTGTTTTGGGCAAGATGACAAAATCACCTTTCATAGGGACTTGTGAAAGAGGTGACGGTCTGTTGGATATCATACACAGAGATGTGTGTGGACCCTTCAGATCAACCACAAGGGATGCCAATCGGTTCTACGTGACTTTTACTGATGATTATAGCAGATATGAGTATATCTACTTGATCAAGCATACGTCAGAAACTTTTGAAAGGTTCAAAGAGTTCAAGAATGAAGTAGAGAATCAATTGGGCAGGAAGATAAAGATGCTTAGATCCGATAGAGGCGGTGAGTATCTTAGTATCGAGTTCCTTGATTATATTAAGGAATGTGGAATTGTTTCACAGTTGTCACCTCCTAGAACACCACAGCTAAACGGTGTTGCTGAGAGGCGTAACCGAACCCTGTTGGATATGGTTCGTTTCATGATGAGTCGAGCTTCTCTTCCTATCCACTTCTGGGGGTATGCCTTAGAGACTGCCGCGCACATCCTCAACCTTATCCCTACTAAAAAGGTTGCCAAAACAGCTCATGAAATGTGGACATGGAAAGTTCCCTCGTTAGCACATATCAAAGTCTGGGGTTGTGAGGCTTTCGTAAGACGAGAGACTCACGACAAACTCACAGCTAGAAGTGAGAGGTGTATATTCCTTGGATACCCGAAACAGTCTTTTGGATACTTGTTCTACAGATCGATCGAGGACGTGGTCTTTGTAGCACGACGAGGAGTCTTTCGAGAGAGAGAGCTCATATTCAAAGAGGACAGTGGGAGTACCATTGACCTTGAAGAAATTCAGGAGTCATCCAATGAAGGAACCTTAGAAGAAACTAGCACCCAACAAGAGGAAGAAGTTCCTATTGGTCCGACAGATAATTTGTTACCTATTAGACGCTCTAGTAGAGTTAGCATGCCACCCGAGTTTTATGGATTCCATATAACTACGGATGGTGACACGTTTGTCAGTGATAGGACATTGGTAAATTTGGATGAGACATCTAGCTACAAGGAAGGAGTGGCAGGCCCTGAGGCTGCTAAATGGAAATAGGAAATGGACAGCGAGATCAAGTCCATGTATGATAACCAATTTTGGAATTTGGTTGACAATGTACCAGGTCGAAAGATAGTTGGGTGCAAATGGATCTTCAAGAAGAAGAACGACATGGATGGAAAGGTGCACACCTTTAAGGCTCGACTGGTTGCAAAGGGCTTTACTCAAACCCCAGGGGTTGACTATGATGAGACCTTCTCACCAGTGGCTAAGATAAAGTCCATTAGGATAATGCTTGCCATAGATGCGTTTTATGACTATGAAATTTGGCAGATGGACGTCAAAACGGCTTTCCTTAACGGGAAGTTGGCTAAGGATGTTTACATGAATCAGCCAGAGGGTTTTGTGGACGCAAAGTATCCTAATATGGTGTGTAAGCTTGAGAAATCAATCTACGCATTGAAACAAGCTTCTCGCAGCTGGAATATTTGCTTCCATGAGAAAGTCAAAGAGTTTGGTTTTCTAGGAGCGAAGATGAGTCCTGCGTGTATGTCAAGGCTAGTGGGAGTATAGTCACTTTTCTGGTGTGGTATGTCGATGACATATTGCTCATGGGAAACGACATTCCAACCTTGCAAGATGTTAAGTGTTGGCCTGGGAAGTGTTTCGCCATGAAAGACCTTGGAGAAGCAGCCTATATTCTCGGGATAAGGATATTGAGAGATAGAAAGAAGAGACTAATAAGCCTGAGTCAAAGTAAATACTTGGATAAGGTACTAAAGAGATTTAGTATGGAAAATTCCAAGAAGGGAGAGCTCCCTATCTAGAGCAATGTAAAATTGACTAAGACTCAAAGCCCGAGTACAGATGAAGATATAGCTGACATGAGTCAGGTACCTTACGCTTCGGCGGTAGGGTCGATCATGTACGCAATGACATGTACTTGTCCTGACATGTCCTTTGCTGTGAGCATGGTCAGTCGCTATCAGGGAAACCCTGGCAGAGCTCATTGGATAGCTGTAAAGAATATTCTCAAGTATTTGCGAAGGACGAAGGACATGGTTCTAGTCCTTGGTGGTGGCAGTGATACATTGAGAGTTAGCGGGTACACTGATGCCAGCTTCCAAACAGATAGAGACAACAGTCGGTCTTAGTAGGGCTGGGTATTTCTTTTAAATGGAGGAGCGGTTACTTGGAAGAGTTCCAAGCAAGAGACGGTGGCTGATTCTACGTGTGAATCAGAGTACATAGCTACAAGTGAAGTGTCAAAGGAAGCAGCTTGGCTGAAGAACTTCATCGGTGACCTTGGAGTAGTCCCGACCATTCAGGAGCCTATGGAACTTTTCTACGATAACGAAGGAGCAGTTGCTTTGACAAAGGTACCGAGAGATCATGGAAAGTCCAGACATATCGACAGAAAGTACCACTACATCAGGCATAGGGTAGAAGAAGGTCACCTCATTATAAAGAGGGTATCATCTGAAGAGAATCCTGCGATTCCCTTGACAAAGGCACTGAGTAGGATCAAGCACAATCAGTATGCTAGGAGTATTGGATTGAGAGATGATATTAGTTTTTAGTAATTAGATAGTTATTTGAAACTTGTAACAATGTAAATGTAATTGACTTTTGGTGATTTAATAATAGAGAATTATTGATAAGTATTGTGTACTGCTATTTGCCAATTGTTTATCATTGTGTTTCAATTTTGCATGTTTTACTTCCCGAATAATGTGATTATTCAAATATCCACAGTCGCTAATACTTTAGGAAGTAAGTAGTGAATCAAGACTGTCATGAATTGGATTGTAGACTGTCTAAGGAGTTAGACATAGCAACAGCATTGCTGCAACATTCATGAGTACTTAGAAAATAGAGATTTTGAGTATTGGATAAACCCACGCTCAAAGAATTACTTCATGGATTATATCACGAGTAATTTTGAGACGATAACATCTTATGATCTTGAAGCGGAGACATATGAGTTATAATTTGCAAGGCAATTGTTCATTGATAATACGAAAACGCATCGGTAACTCGATGTTATAAAACGTGTTGTTGTGAGCGATTTGACTAATAAAAGATATAAGCATATGAGTCAAAGCTTATTCGTTCCTTGACCCTGATGGGAAAACAGATATCTGTAGGCCTCTCGATGATTTTAAAGTTGACTGAAAGTGTTGGCCAACCAGGACTAAATTAATGTGTTCAATTAGAAGTCTTATGTCATATGCAAATCAGAAATCGGGAAACAGAGTATAGGACTGAGATTGATCTTAATCCATGTCTCAAGTCCGTAAAATATCTTGTTGGACGGAGGATCACATGATCACTTATCTATGGACAGAACTGATTGGGTCAGAGTTCAGCAACGGCTTTTTTGGAAGCTACAATTTGCTGATCAATTAGAAGGTAAACTGACAATTATAGTCATAGACTTATCCAAGTGGGAGACTGTTGGATTAGGTGTCTAAGCCATGACTAATAATTTGCATTTACCTGATTGATAGTAGCAAAGTCCATTTGGGTTGTCCTCATAGCCTAGAAGTTTGATAGAAAAACCAGAAGAGAGAGAGATTGATTTATTATGTGATTAATAAATCAATATAAATAAAATAAATAGTTTATTAATATATTATATATTAATTAAAAATAGTATTAGTTAATTAGAAATTAATCTGGAATTAATTGGAACTAATTTGGTGATTAATTGAATTAATTAAAGATGCAGGGGCTGAATTGTAATTATTCAATAATTGAGTAGTGACAGATTTGGCAGCTGGGTGGTTGGCGAATTCAAGGATTGTATAATCCTTGATTTCGAAATATATATTATAGATAAATAGAGTTTGAATCAAATGATAAAAGGTTTATCTCAATTTGAATTCAAAAAGGTTTATCTTTAAGGTTTATCTGGTAACCACTTGGAAGCTATAAATAGGGGCACTTGGCTCCCCATTTTCTGCACCAATTTCAACCCTCCTCTCTCTTTAGATTTTTGAATTCTTGCTGCTGGGTGTGATTCCATTTGAGGCACGGCATTTGTGGTGCTAAGCTTTCAAGAAATAAACTAAAGGTTAGTTTTTCTTTTATATTCCTTTTAGTAATTTTTTGATTGGCCTTAGGTATTTAATTATATGTTCAAATAGTGAAAACATAGATCCAATTAGGTTGCATGTGAACTTAGGGTTTAAGTTTTGTTGTTTTGCATAAAACCTATCAATTACTTGGTCTTTGGGACAATCTCTTTTCCACTTTGCTAAAGGTGGATAATCGTGATCATTTTCAACGATGTAAGGAAACAACGATGATACCACATTTATATCACCCTAATCCTAACCAATTTAGGATATTGTTGCACATTCTTTTATTTCATCTTTTAAGGATTCCAATGATGTAAAGAACCCACCCTAATGATGTTCCTTCTATTTTCTGTTAATTAAACAAGATCGAGTATCTAAAATTGTCCAGGTTCGGACCAGGTTGCAAAGCTTGCCACTTTCAACCTAGTAAGGGTCATCCATAAATTCAGAGAAAAATCAATTATAAAATAGACCCTAATGGAAGACCACATGCTCTAGCCTCAAATCATTTTCATAGTCCAAGAGGTCAGAATAAAATCAACTAGTAGACTTAAGAGATTGAACAATGAGCTAGACCAGACTCCAAAGAATCAATCCAGGCTCCCAATGGACTAAGAATTTGGCTCTGAAATTTGGTATGGTCTAACTAGACACCTAACCTAAACTAGGGCCACTATCCTCACCCATAAATGAGTCTTGTACAATTTATGTGGATTTCCAAAGGCAGAGGACTGAATTTGACAGAATTTGGACCAGTCAGTGGAAATGGCCAATTCCACTCTACCTAGGGTCTGAAATAGCTTAGACCCTTTTGAGGGGACAAACTAGACTTAAAGACTAACTTAGAGACATTAGGCTCGACCCAAATGGATACGACCACAAGTTTATGTGATTTTCTCAAACAGACCCAAAATGAGTGAAAGTTCTCAAAGACACAAACAACACATTAGAGTTAGGGTTTGCAACCCTAAACCCATAAAGAACTTCTTTAAGACCCTTTAGGGTCTGAAATGACTTCAAAGGATCACAAACTGAGGGAAAATGAGTCATGAACATGCTAAACCCTAACACATCCAACACACACATTGGCAAGTGTGTGAGGTGAATTGATAAAGGATACACTCTAGAACCAAAACATGCATGGCATTTAGAACATCAAACCCAACCGACAACAACCTGATGAGAACATTCATGTTTGATGCATTCATACACCGACACACACACACCACGGTTAGAAGATGTGGTGAGGGTGATGATGCCCCCGGCTAGACTAGGAGAAAGAATTATTGGATTAGGTGTCTAAGCCATAACTATAATTTAGGAATATACTTGAATTGATGGTAGCACAGTCCTTTTAGGTTACCCTCAAACCTGACAGGGGACAAGATGACTTATAGAAAGAGAGGTTAATATATTATGAGGATAATCTATTAATTAGAAATAGTTATATTTAATTAATAATTAATCAGAAATTAATTAGAATTAATTTTAGGATTAATTAGATTAATTAAAAGTGTAGGGGCTGAATTGTAATTGTTTAATAGTTGAGCAATGGGCAATTGTGGACTGTATATGGTGTTGGATGAATTCAAGGCTTAGGCCTTAAGGAATTCGGAAATATCATATATGGGTAAAAAGGTTATATATGGTAATGATAAGGAAGTTGAATTATATGATAAAAGGCTTATCATATCAGAATTCAAATAAGGCAGTTATATGCCTTATGACTTATCATTCTAGAGCTATAAACAGGGAGCACCAGCACCCCATTATTTTTTGCCAATTCAAGGAGCCCTCTCCTCCTCTCTCTAGTTTTCTTGATTACTAGTGTTCTGGGTATGAGCCATTAGCACGATATTTGTGGTGCTTGCTTCCAAGAGATCAACAAAGGTATGTGGTTCTAAACCTCTTTGAAATTTCAAATATGCCTTAGGGTTTCTTATGATGTTCTTAGTTATAGATTCAATAGAGAAAACATAGATCCTTTAGGTTGCATGTGAACTTAAGAGTTTAAGTTTATTGTTTGCCTATTCCCCATCAATGGTATCAGAGCTTTGATTGTTTTCTGTTGAATAACTATAATAGTAGAACTGTTATTAGGGTTTAATGAAATTAAACCCTTGCCTCCCTAAATGTCGACTTGGGCTAGGGTTTTGGAAACCCTAGCATCCACCCTTGTATTCTTTAAAATTGCATGGCCTCCATAAGGTTTTCTATTTTTGGTAAATATGATTATTTAATAAATGGAAACCCTTGGCCTTATTTTTGAAAAACTTAGTGGGTAAGGATTAGGATTAAATTAATTGATTTAATTTAATTTGATGATCCTAAATTGATCTAATTCAATTTAATTAATTGTTTACTAAAGATAAACATTAAATCATTATGGTTTTAATTTTTAAATTTAAATTAAAAGTTTAATTCGAAAATTTAAAAAGAATAAAATCAAATATTTTAAAATGTTTAAAATACATCTTATATATATTATTATTAAAAGTTAATATTTATATGTATAAGAATAAGTCAGTCAAATCGCTAGTATACCTCATTCACGAAACTGGTCTATAAAGACGTTATAAGGAAACTGCCTATAAAATGGCAGTTGAATGGGTGTCCACTCTCACCCACCGCTTCCTTGATCAGTGGAGGGTTGTTAGCAGAACGGATGTGATAGAACAAACCTAATCTCATTAAAAGTATAATGCTATTAGCGAAAAGGACTAGAACCTTTAATGAAATTCCAAATCTAGCTACTTTAGGAAAATGTGAAAAAGTATGATAATCCATGAAATTGAACATTACACTTTGTGAATCGTTAATTGAGCATGTGTGGTTTACCGGCACGCTAATAGAGACTCATTGTGACAACCTAAATTTTAATATATGAAATAAGGGTTATGAGCTAAGTATATTGATGCTAAGAGGTTGATATCCAAACAAGTTAAATGTGTGTGGAAGGACAAAATGGTCAAAGACTGTGAAAATATGGAAATTCGGGTTTTAATACCATTTATTAAGTCATAATGAAGTATTATTTCATTTGGAAATTTGATTTAAAGACATGAGTACTAAAATGGAAAGTTGGGACTAAAAGTGAAAAGAATAATTGTAATCTTTAAAAATTAATATCTAAAAATCTATAAGAAATTGGGAAAAAGTCATCATGAAGACTTTGGTAGATTTTGATGTAATAATATTATAGGAAAAAAGATTTGGGTCGTTTGGAATTATAACGAAGAAGTTATGAAGGTGTAAAGATGGTCAAAAAGTGACAAATATGGCCAAGTGGTCATGTTTAAGGGCTAATAACAGAAAATCTATTCAGATTCAGCGTTAAGTCAGTAAGAATGAAATGCTAAGCTCATTCCCACCTTTGTAAAGGTATAAAGAGTATAAAATTATGATATCGTATGTGGGAGTTATAATACCGCAAAGTTTGGGAAAAATCAGGAAAATGTTAGAAATTTTCTAAGGCATAAGCTGGCAGGGGCATTTTTGTAATTTTTGGTTAAGCTGGTCAAAATCAACTTTGACCCTCCATTCCTGTGTGCGTGTTTGAGAGATCAAGGGGGGAAATTTCTAAAAAAACGGGAAATTGGGAATTTAGACATCGTGTTCGTCAAAATTGGCAAATACACGACTCGCACCCTTAGGTGCGTGAATCAAATCGAACACAGAGAGACAGATCGAGCAGGGGAAGGGATTGAGATCGAGATTTAGGGGCGCAGAGAGGGTCGGAGTGAGGTGGACAGCAGCTCTTAGCTATTGTCGGTTCGATAACCTGTAGAAATCGCGGGAGGCGGCGATAGAGACTACTGGAGCAGCCGCCGGTGGTCGGAGGTGGTCGAGGATGATGCTATTAGTCCGATTCTTTGCTGAAAATCAACCCAAGTACTTCGATTTTGATATATTTGGTGCTGATTTGTGGTTTTAAACATGGATTGAGTTAGGGAATTCATGAATAAGAGCAAGAACATCCATGATTCAGATTTTTGGACATGAAAGTGAAAGGTAAAAGCTTTGATTCTTGGAACCCTAGTTGGAATCTTTAATGCATGCTGGAATTAAGCTAGATTTTTCTGATTATGTCATGTTATGAGCTTAAAGACACCTAGAAACCTTGTTGGGGTAGATGTTTAATTGAGAATTTTAGGATGTTTGTTCACTAGTCTTTCTTGGTGAAGAAGATGATGAATAGTAACTACTAAATTTTTCTGATTTGGTCAAATTAGACAATAAAAATGGAATTATAACGTGATTATTCGTGTTATTGGAATATGTTAGCATGTATACACATGAAAGAACTTTGAAGTTATCATTTGGAACATCCTTATGCCATATTGTGTGTCTAGGTAATGATTGGATTCCAAATATTTGTAAAAATGAATTATATCATATTTACCATTTGAACGTAATATGGCTACTATACAAGTTCTTGGGGTTTATAAATGTGGTTTAGAAGTTTATTGTATATGTTGGTTGGAATGGAATTGGGCATTCCAACCCTTTGGGACAATAGTTGCTATCTTACAAATCTTGACACAAATAGATCATATAATTGAATTGAATTGACTCTTATGAAATATTGGTAATATATTAGAGTCAAGTATATGAGAAATAACATGTTTTTGCAAGAACTTCTATTTAAAGAAACTTTGATGATAGAGATTTGCTAAAATGATATAAAAGAGGAAAATTGGCGATTTTGGGTATTAAGCTTTCATAAAGCAAGTGTAGTTCATGAAATGGGAATATACTAATCATTTGAAGTGTTAAGAATGTAATTAAATTGTATGGAAGGAAAATAATATGTTTTTCAACGGTTTCCATTTATAGAAACTTTATTGTTTAGAATTGTCAAAATTTGCATACAAGAATAAAACGATAGATGTTTTGACATCTAAGCAATATGTGGTGTTTTATAAGTATGTTAGACTTATAAAGTTATTTAAATAACGAGTTAAACTCAAGAAAATACATAATTAGTCCAAGTGGGACGAAAAGGGGTAAAAGTGTCCAATATGAGTATTATGTCTTATGAATCATACTTAAAGGTTAAGATGAAATTAGATGATAATTAGAAAGAGTTCATGTATGATTTGGTAACATTATGTATTAGTTGAATAGTATGTACTAACCTCTTATTAAATTAATAGAGGTTAAAAAGGTGTTGGAAGCCAGTAGAGTCAAGAGCTAGTGGATCTTTATAGCTAGACATACCTAGCTACCAAGGTGAGTATATGAGGATTTTTACTGGGTATATAGCAAAAAGTTTTAAATATTGGATGTTTTATATTAAATGTTATCCCAAATATTTTATGAGTAATGATTTTTCCAAATGGTTTTTAAAGCTTGAATTAGCAAGTATTTACAAGTTTTATGTGGCTTTTTAATGTGAGTCTATACACAAGTTTCATCATCCATGACATGTTTATGACAATTTTACCGTTATGTGTTGAAAGTATGATTTGATATTAAGTTGAAAATGATTTGAAAAGTATGTTTAGGCATCAAGCCACAATGATTTGAAAGCATGTTTTAGCATTAAGCCCTAACGCTTTGAAAAGTATATTTTGACACAAAGCCATAACGATTTGAAAGTAAGTTTTGTCATTAAGACACAATGATTTGAAAGTACGTTTTGGCAACAAACCATAATGTTATGAAAGAAAGTTTTGGCATTTAGCCTCAACGTGTTTATAATGGACTGGTATTACGATATAAAATGCACAGCAATATGAAGTAATAGAAATGTTCTTGTACCCGGGGGATGATGTTCCCGCAAGGGAATCCAGAGGAGTCTACTGGGGTGGTACCAACCCCTTCGCGAAGTAGATTTCCTAAAGCATAAGACGCTAGGGTGGACTGATTTTGTTCTTTCCATCCTAGTCCAGACTTGGGGTATCACCAAGAGTGATTAATGCCCTAAGTAAAAAAAAAGCTAGCATGTTGAGATACCAGTCAAAGCATGTGATACGACGCTGAGGTGGTCTGATTATGTTCTCACCATCTCAGTCCAGGCTTGGGGTATCACCAAGAGTGATTAAGGCCCTAAGTATAAAAATACTATCATGATCAAATACCAGTCAAACTAAAGGAAAGAAAAAGAAAAACACTGCGTTTCAAGTTTTCTTACTTGATTGTTTAAAGGACTTTGAAAGCAAAATATTTTACATGACGTACGAAAGGTTTTAACAACTAGTGTCATTATATGATAACTGTTCATAAAGGTTTGAACACCAGTCAAGTTTAAGTAATGAAAGTTTTATGTTGATAAGATTGTTATTTAATTTATTATAAAAAGGCTTTACAAGCAAATGATAATATGTTTCAATTATAAAAGTTTTGGATGACAATTATTACAATATGATTTGTTTATGAACCATCTAACAGAAAGTGTCTTTACATGATTTGATTACAAAGGATTTGAAAAGGATATATGTTATGTTTATAAATTTTTTGAGTTTAAAACCCATGTATCTCACGAGACATATTTGTCTTACGTATCTTTGTTTAAATGCTATGTACTCAGGAACATGATGACTGGTATCAGATGATAGAAAGAAAAGACTTAGAAGATCTCATGGGGACATAGATAGAAAGGAGGACTGGAAGATAGTATTACCATTAAAGCGGTATAGTTATGATATGTAGTGAGAGATGTTATATTTATGGTTAGAACAACACTTGTAGTTGTATTGTAAAGTCTTGCTATGTTCCATCATGCTTTTGGGCTATTTTGATTTTGAGTCGGGTCAGTATGGTTTTTTATCCGTTTAGCCCAAAGGTCATTGCCGAATTTTCGGTAGAATTATTGTGTAATTACGGAACATTAGCTTTGTGATGTTTTAAGGCTTTACTATGGTTGTTATGATATGAGTTTGTAACCCCTAAAGTTCTTTAAATACTTTTAAACTTAATTGTTTTGTTGGGACCGGAATTTTAAGGCATGACACTAGGTCATGAGAAACATTTTATTTTATAAAGAAACACGATTTTTTTGAATTATGAGATTTTTTTAGTTAATGCGCTTTTGGCACTATTGCGCTTTTAACGATAATGCACTTTTGACGTTAATGCGCTTTTGAAAAAAAAAAGAGAAATTTTGGGGCGTTACACTCATAAAGGGTAGTAACGGGTATCTCATAATTTATCATTATTGATAGAGTGTGTGTGGTTTACCGGCATATCAATCGAGATGATAAACGACATTGAGGTTACCAAACAATTTGCATGGTTATTCACATCTTATTTGTGATCCTCGGCATCCCAGTCATATATGGAAGAGCATAATCTGAGATTAAACATGCCATTGACCTTGGTCAATGAATCTCACAGATCTAGGAATTTCATAGAGATTGAAATTGATAAAAGTATATCTACCTTAATGACCATTATGTTGTGATTACGGTATCCCTCTTCACACCATAGTTGGGAGATTTTGGGTACTAGCCTTATTAAATAATAATTGGGTAATTATTTAAAAGGGTCAAAATTAAACTAATAAAATATGATTTTATAGATGTTTGAAGCCAGAGTCAACTCTCCTCCTCCTCCTCCATCACCCATTTCTGAGAGCTTCAGAAAGTACCTGTTGAACGCTGATTTACGAGACTGAAGTTTGGGGATAAGCCGTCGGCTGGACCTGAAATTTTACCTCAAATAGAATAAAAGATTTGACAAATTCGAGAGAACTTGGAAATAGACAAAGAGTTAGTAAAAAGGGGTATGCGGATCATTGCGTGAAAACCTTCAAATTTCAAGTAAAGGAAGGTGGTGGTACTCAAAATAAACCTTTGGGAAGATTAGAATCTGTTTGGGACGAAAAGAAAGTTAAGTCCTCAATTATTAGAACTTTCCATATGTTCCAAAGAGTAAAATTGGGGTGTACCGATCGAAGATTCTTGATGAACTTCAAGATATTTGTAATGTTTTCTATGGGTCTCATAGTTCTGAGAACATGGATTGATAAATTTCAACGAATACCTCATACTGAAATGAAGGTAGATAAGTAGTCAAGGTACCCGGGACAACCAGAGGAATGATAGATGAACAGTGATATAATCACGAAATAAGAAGATTAGTATGGTTAAAGAGCTTTGGCAATACTATAGAGGTTTCCATATGATATGGGAGACCGAAATTGTAATGAGAAAGAATTACCCTCGCTTGTTTGTATGATTTCGGGGACAAAATTTTTTGAAGGAGGGGAGAATTTGTAACACCACGATACTTTTGATAAGTATTAATATGTTAATCATAGTGTATTTATGATTTAATATGGTGTTCTAAGTATTAGAAAGTTAATACTAGAAAAAGGGTAATTTGGTCATTTTACCATAAAAGGGTAATTTGGTCATTTGACCATGTGAAGGACCAAATATGTAAAATATTGTTTTCTTGTGGCAAAAATATAAGAAATGAAAGTTTTATGTAATAAAACTTGATTATTGTGGTAAAAGTTCAAGAAATGGAACTTAGGGACCAAATTTGTAAAATTTGGAAAATATAAAATGTTGAAAAACTCCCCTCAAATGTGCAGAACATTGGTGATGATCGGGAGGGTTTTATGGAGCATGATTTCTGCAGAATTCGTGAAGATGGAAGTGTGGAATTGGATTATTAGCTTGGAGCTTGAAGTTTTCAAGCAATTAAGGTTAGTTCTTTGAATTTCTAACCTAGGTTTGTGTGTTCTTCACTTGAGGAATATGATGACTGAAATTTCAGTCAAGAATTATGTGTTGTAATAGCTTAATACTTCCAGTAAGTCATGCTAAAAGGACTTAATTCAAGAATATGGAAGTAGGTTGCTATTATTGATGAATTTGAAGTTTTGGGGTTTTTGGAACTAAGAACCCTAATTCTTCCTTTGATTGATTGAGTGGGTTTTAATGGTTGGAAACCTTGTCTTAATAGAAGGTTTTGGCCTAGGAATGAACCCCATATGATTAAGAACAGAAATAAGAGCTTAATGAGTAAAAACTGCATGCTACAGTGCAAAATCGCGACTGATCTGGAAACCTGCCCAGACGCCAGGCGCGGTGCGCCCAGATACCAGGCGCGGTGCGCCCATTTGGCAGAAAGCCAGAAACCTCCTGTTAAAATTTGGTGCAATTTCCAAAATTTGATTTTGATGCTAGGCTTATCCGATTGACCTGAAATTTTGAACATAGGTCTAATATGTTATGAAACTTCGTAGAAAATTGTCGGAATACGTATACGACCTCCCGAAAGTACTGTAGCAAAATACGTGTATTTTGGGAAAATGTATAATTTATAAAAAGATGGTAATTGAAAGTTATCATCTAGAAATGGTCCCCAATTATGTTATATTGGACTCTTGTGTAATAGAGTCAACTGAAATGATGATTAACCTATTATCATTTGGTATATAAATGAATATATAGGTATGGGCCAAATGGTTGTGGTGCACGCAAAGGCAAGAAACAACCGGAATTAAATGCAGCAAGTATCCAGGTGAGTAATCTCACTGATATCATATATGATATATGATGATTGAACTGTTACAGATTTGAAACTGCTTTGGGGGACAAAATTGACAGTTGACAGATGCCAATGATATGACAATACCAGATAAGCCGTGAGTCTGCGATAGACAAGAACGGAGCTGTGAGTCAATGATACGACAATACCAGATAAGCCGTGAGTCTGTGAAAGACAAGAACGGAGCTGTGAGTCAGTAAATGAATAAACAATGCGACAATACCAGATAAGCCGTGAGTCTACAATAGACAAGAACGGAGCTGTGAGTCAATCTTTGAAAAGGCAATACCGGATAATCCGTGAGTCATTGCGATGGCAAGAACGGAGCCGTGAGTCTAGGCAAAAGCGGGACAAACTCGTGAGCCATAAATGATTTTAATATTTGACTTTAAGTCCAAATAGTGCGGTCTTTTGACTATGATACCGGGTTATTGTGCCCAGCTAGTACGGCCTTTGGGCTATGACGTGTATATTGAAAATGTACTGGTACGGCTTACATAGCCATGACATATGGTGCGACTTAGATAGCCATGATATATGATGCAGTCCGTTGTGACTAAGAAACATGGGACAAAAATGGTTAGACATGAATATATATGCAAATAACTGACGTGGCTTGATAATTACAGGTTACTGTGATTCAGCCTGTAAGGCTACAGATTAGGATGTCAAATCCTAGGAGATATGCGGACAGCCAGTAAGGCTAGGAGTTTGGATTCGATATCCAGACAGATATATGATTGTATTTTTATACATGTTATTTTCAGATACGATTACTCACTGAGCTTTGTAGCTCATACCGTTTGTTAAATGTCCCTGCAGGTTAGCATAACCCTGATAAGGGTAAGGATAAAGTCCGTGACTCAAGAAGTGGACTTGTAGATGCTGTCAGTAGCAGCCCAGCTTATAAGGAGGTTATTATATTTGTATACTCCTTGATACACTTGTACCCGTTTTTATTAAAAATATACCCCTTTGTTTACGGTTTTAAGTACTGAAACCTATGTTTTAAATGAAAAATTTTCAGGGGTGTTTTTGTTTTAAAAGCCGGGTGTTACAAGGGATACATTGGCGAACTGTATAAACTTGGTCATCCTATTAATCGGGAGCTAAGCATCAACATCTTACTATCCTCACTGACTAGCCAGTACGATCTGTTCATCTAGGAAGGGAAACTAGGACAAGACCATCATGGAAATGCATTCGATGTTGACTCTGTACAAGTCGTTCATGGAGATGCATAGTTCCACTGATTCAACTACTTTGGGATTGAGTCTAGTAATGAAGCACACCAAGAAACGGTCCAGGTAGTCTGTCGGACCGGTTCTGAGATGTCTCAAACTAGGAATCCACAGGGTGGGATACAGTCACAGAAAGATTGGAAGATGCTCCAAAGCCAAACCGTTTGGCAACTCAGGTATATCTAAAACTCAAAACTCCTGATCCTTAATTCCTTGATACATGATGTGTTTTCACATTTTCTTTATATGCAGGGACTCGGTAGGATGCGGGACATTGACGCATAGGAGCACATTCGGATAGGATCGCGAGCTCGTGCAGTTTTGAAGTTTAGTTAGATGTTTGACTTTGTTATTAGCTAGTAGATGCGTATGACATTATTATCATATATTACATTGTTTGAGGATATTTCTGATTTAATAAAATGTTGAATTTTCTTTTAAAACATGGATGTTTAAATTATCCTTGAAATGTTGTGTGAATGTGTTAATAGCATAATTAATAATAACTTGAATGTTGATGCATCCAAAGTGTGTTGGATTTATGAATTGTGTTTTTATGATTGTTAAAATTAAGTTTTAATAAGAATCGCTTCAACCAAAGGTCCAGGTGGACAAGACTTTGGAATCATTTGACTTGGAGTCACATGATGAATAGAGTTCTTAATAAAATTGATTGTTGCAAGAAATGAATCACCCAAAGATTCAATGGATAGCATTTTTGAAATCAGTTGGCTTAGAGTCAAATGATGAATGCATATCTTGAACAAATTAACAAAGTCATAAATTTGCATAGAGATATAAAAGACATTAAGATTATGAGCAACGGGCACATTAGTTATTGTGAATTGCTCGAATCTACAAATAAAACACAACTTAGTTATACTTCATAATATTTTCCAATCAATATGACAAATATGACTTCGCTTATCAGGATAAGCGATTGATTGAAATCTTGAACTATTCAAGGACTTCAAAGGAAGTATAAGATCAACAAAATCTGAGCGAAAACATAAACTGAGAAAAGGTTTCATAGTTCTTCCTCTTCCAAGAACATTAAATGGTTATAATGTGTCTTAGGGAAAAAGATCGAGCATTGGTCAAAATAGTTCGATCCTCAATGTATTAGATACACTTCCAATTAGTTTTTGATAAATTAGATATTCAACCAGTCAGACTGTAAAAGCATATACAGACTACATCTTAGACTAAGTAGGTTGCACAGACACCGTCTGAAGGGCAAAGCAGGGTTCGCCCCTACTTGTGCACAAAAAGGGGTCCAGGGTCATGTAGCATTCGTCCGAACCTCATAACTAGCTTGAACCTGATCAACAATGTCGTTTCATTGGCAATCCTGCGAGTACCTATGAAGAAGAGTCCTTTTAGAAAGAACTCATACTCTAAGGAACCAGTGGGAGTAAGAGTGATCCTGAAGGAGTTCAAGGATCAGCCAAGAGAAAGAACCTCTAGTCATCACTAGGACTTGACCAGGGATCAGGTTTCTGTTAAACCTGAAATACTCTTTTCTTCATAGACCAATAGTATTGGTCACCGTCATAAGGTGTTATGATCTGGGTGACATACCGGTTAGTGGTAAAACACTAAGTTGGTACAGATAAGCAATCCTACTACCTGGAAGCATTGGTGATCCCGTTTGCTACCAAATATGAGAACCTAAGGGTGAGACTCGGTGTATTTGATAATTTGACTGATTTTACACATGGCCTAAAGAACCAGTGGGAGTAATTGAATTATCAAAAGAAGAAAACATAGATAAAAATATACCAGAATAGTTGAGTAAGACAAAACTCAAAGTCATATGATTGATTTTGAGAGAGACGCTCTCAACATAACTAAAATGAATCTGAAGTGATATTGTCTGCTGTAACTGCACTTCGTGAGTCATAGCAAATTGGATAATCTGAACCGCTTTCCTTAAATGGAAAACACAAGGGTGCGTGTGAGACACAACTAAAGGGGTTTAGAACATACCGATATATCCAAACAGAACGGTACATGGTCCCTGAGATTCATCTAACGGACATCTCGCAAGGAAGGATCTTTGGATTCTCAAAATATGCCGAAAGTCTGGATTTTGTGAATAGCCTAAAAGAGTCCTATGATTATGCCAGAAGGTTTGGATTTTGGATTCACAAAATATGCCAAAAGGTTTGGATTTTTTGATAATCTAAAAGAGTCCTATAATCATGTCAGAGCTAGTGGGAGTATCGCCATGATCTGCCTATCAATGTATGTCGGTTACATACTATTTCTAGGAAACATCTCTTATCATTACAAAGTGTAATGACTTGGCATTAAGAGATGATTCGTTATGAAAGATTTAAAGGGGATACAACGTATTCACGTGATATATATATATATATATATATATATATATATATATATATATATATATATATATATATATATATATATATATATATATATATATATATATATATATATATGCAAACATCTATCAGATAGATGAAGACTCTGCCAATATGAGTATGATCTTGATAAGATTCAAGATGCATAACTTCAGGAAAGGAGTTTCCCATCATTTCAAAGTGTAATGACTTGGCATGAAAGATATAAAGAAGATACAACAGACTCACGTAGTCACAAGCATCTATCAGATAGATGAAATCGTCAGTAGAGACCTTGACAATATAAGCATGATCTTGATAAGATTCAAGATGCATGACTCCAAAAGAAAGAGTTTTTGAAAGTCATGACACAGGGATAATGAGTAATCCTCAGATTTTGAAAAGGTTTGGAATGGAATAAATCTGATTCCATGAGCTTCTGCAAAATTGTATCGATCATAAGTGTCATGGACTTATCCTTATAACTTAATGCTTAGAACATAGTAAGTTGGATTTAGGACACAACCTGGCTAAGGATACTGGACAGATTATTTGAGCACGCGTAATAAATGATTGGGGTGAATATAATAATAATTTGAAAGGAGTTTCAAATTTGTAATTATTAACATCAATGTGTGGTGCTAAGGGACTTCATGGTTGAAGAGTTTCGTCGATATATTGATGGTTGTCCTTAACATCATTATCACCTTGAAATCTTCTTGACACCAAAGAGTGCAGTCATCTAGACTAAAGATCCTGATAACCATGAGAAGTCGCAATACACACCACCATTTCCGTAGTGGAGTTAGGAGAGAAAACAAGATGACATATTGATATATCATCAGAAGAGTGTCTGATCGGATTATCTGCAATGATGTGTATCAATGTAGGACATTTTGGATACATGGATAGAGTGAATGTCATTTTGGGTATATAGACATATAAAATTTTAATTGTAAGTTTAAAAGAAACCAAGAAACACATAACAGTATTATAGCAGACCTGATTTGGAGATTATCTCGTGGAGACTTGATAATAAGCAGGAGTAGCTACCTGCCAGATCTTTACGTTTCATTTTTGCATGTTTTACTTTTCGAATAATATGATTATTCAAAAGTACACAGTCATTCGTACTTTCGGAAGTAAGTAGTGAATTAAGACTGTCATGAATTGAATTGTAGATTGTCTAAGGAGTTAGACATAGCAATAGTATTGCTACAATATTCATGAGTACTTAGAAATAGAGATTTGAGTATTGGACAAACCCACGCTCAGAGAATTACTTCATGGATTCTATCACGAGTAATTCTGAGACGATAATATCTTATGGTCTTGAAACGGAGACATATAAGTTGAAATTCACAAGTCGATTGTACATTGATAATGCATAAACGCATCGGTAACTCGATGTTATAAAACGTATTGTTATCCGCGATTTGATGAGTAAAAGACACAAGCATATGAGTAAAAGTTTATTCGTTCCTTTTGCCTTAACGGGAAAAGCGATATCTTTGGGCCCCTCGGTGATTTGGTGATGACTTATAGTGCTAGGCCTAGCCAGGAATGGATTGATGTGATCAATTATAAGTCCTACATCATCACAAATTAGGAATCGGGAAACAAAGTGTTGGACATTGAAATTGATTATAATCCATGTATCATGTCCGAATGATATCTTATAGAATGAAGGATCATATGATCACTTATCTTAGGACATGTAACTGAATGAGTCAGAGTTCGGTAGCGGCTTTTGGAAGCTACAATTTGCTGATCAATTCAGAAGCTATATTGACTTATAGTTATAGATGATATCGCGTAAATTATACATATTTTCTGGGCGATATCAGTGTCATTTTAGTTTAGTTTCATACATGTTATGAACTAAAGATACCTAATATGCTTAAATATTCATTTTGAAGCTAAAAAGACGTGTTTGGAGCAAAGGAACGGATTACACGAAGATTTGAGCTTAAAAAGAAACTAAGTGCAAAACTGGCCACAGCTTGGGCGCACTGCGCCCATAAAGATTCCATAATCGCTTTTTTTTCGTCCGACTTTTGAATAATATATTCACGCGTGCGATCATCCAATGATTCAACGGACCTGCCAAGCATGTGCATGGGCGCACCCCGCCTACCTTTGGGCGTACCGCGCCTCAGATCCGACATTAAAAGTGATACACACGTGCTTCTTCCAGCGATAAAGGTGGCCAACGTGCTGAGATTCCCACTAGGCGCACTACGCCCAACTTTGGGCGCACTGCGCCCATTGCCAGTGCAACTATAAATACAAGGCTTTCTCCTCTTCTTTGGGAGAACACAACATATCTCTACACCTCCACAACACCAAACTCGGCATTTTGCCTACTGCATCTGCCAGAAGGCTTGTAGAATCAAGGGGGAGACGGTACGGAACGTATGGAATCGATAGCTTGAAGAATGTTCGGCCGGGACTTCATTCGGTTTGCTTTATACTTGTTTAGCATTCTACTATGATTTCCTAGGCCGTATCCTTCAGATCATGTTATCTGCATTATTCATTACTTAGATTTGAATACTATCTAGTTATGATTTGATTGTTATTTATCGGATATTGAACGTTTTATATTTTATCTTGCATAATTCGTTTGACTGTCATATATGTTAAGGAACCTTCCTTTTGGACTTATTGGTGAGTTATTTTAGTCTAGAGGACCAATCTGACTATATGACTTTTATCATAACTGTGCTATGACCATTAGGCAGATATGACTAGTGATGGACCAAATCCTAGGGTTAAGTCACGAAGGTAGAAACTTATATGTGTATGGAAAGTTTGTACTAGAGGACCAATCTGTACAAACCATTTTGATTTTCATGACCATTGAGGTCAAAAACTCGAATGAACCTTGTATGATACGAACCAATACGTGATTATTTGGAATATATAATTGGATGACCATTGCCATTAATGACCTTATAATCATAGGATTAGGTAGTTGGACCAAAACATCTAATCACTTTAGAAATCGATATTTAACGTTCAATATCCATTGCACTAATAGCATATCAAACATAACTAGATTCTTCATTCGAATCTAAGTATTAATGTTTACTTTTATGTTTTGTAATTTATATTTCCCGTAGCTTTTGCCTAGGTGATGTTGATTCATTAATATAAATATGTGTTGATCTAGTTTTTGATTCGAGTTTAACATCGGTTAGGATATATAACTTGCATGCTATACATATTAAAAGTGATTAAAGTTTTTATTCTTGATAGCCGTCTTCATATGATTAAGTTTATTGGTCATTTAAACGTATTGATCATATGAACCATTGTGATGTCTAATTGACAACTATATATCCTTGGACTAGTTATTGACCATTTAACTAGGGAAGTTATCTAAGTTATAAACTTGATTACTGAAATAAGACTTATATCACATTTAGTTGCAACTCATGACCATTGATTGTATGAACATATCACTATGACCATTAGGATATGGGCTATGTTTGCATGCTAGATTGTATTAATACTTGATGATTATAAGTTATTTAGTTGCATGAGCATTGTGCTATATTAACTTAGAAGTCATAGAATTGGTGACTTGACCATATGATCCTACCACTTAATGCAACCTATTTTAACTCATTGCACATAATCAAAACTAGTCAACATAGGTTTATATGAATCAACAAATCCTAGACGAAAGTTTCCCTTGTTATTTTTGTTATGATCATTTTAATTTATTATTTCGTCATTTATTTTATAATCAAAGTTTTACGAGTTTTCATTAAAACTCGCCTCTGAGTGTTTTCTTGAATAATTATTAATTGATAATTGATTTTCTTAACTTAAAAATGTCCGTTTTCCCTTGGATCCGACAACCCGGATTTACCATTACTATACTACAATCGACTAGGTACACTTGCCTATTGTGTTGTTCTATTCATACATGGTATTTACCTGTTTAAAAATGTAAAACTAATGTGAAAATCATTTTCGAAAATTATATATACGCTCGTAAGACATCAAGTTTATTGGTGCCGTTTCTGGGTGTTTTATATGTATGTTTGAAAACACAACAAGTTTTTGGCGTCGTTGCCGGGGAATTCGGATTTATTTTTTTTAGTATAGAAAATTAAATTATTAGTTAATATTTGTGTGATTGTACATTTGTTTTTGTGTGTTATGTATTTTTATTGCTTTGATTGGCATATCACTAATCATAAAATAGATATTTTCACACCTTAAGCATATTTTAAGTGTGGGGTGAATATTTGGGGAAAAATGAAGTAACAAAATCTTTGAAGTCTTTTCTGCTCACGCAATGCGACGTGTATGCCATCCGGACGCGACGCGTCGACAATCCGGATTGCGTTGACAAAAAGACAACTTCAAAAATTACGCGACGCGGAAACGTGCATGACGCATAAACACCCGAGGCAGATACTGGTCGTACATAATGATACATGGCTAAAAATCAGCCACTACTGAGAAGAGGGACGCTTCTTTACAATGAGGGCAGCGATACTGACGACGGTCAAAAGTCGCACAGCGACACCACACCCGCAAACCAGTAACCACGGATTTGAAACTTCAGGAACCACAAAATGAGTGATATTTTTCTTTCGTTGTTATTACTTTTACTTTTGTGATTTAATTTTTGTGTGTTTATTTGTGTGTGAATAATTTTTGTCCGAGTGTTGCATATGCAGATTTGCTAAGATTCAATGCTGGCAACATGTTCAACGAATTCTTTTCTGTGGAAAGAGCCTCATATATGACGTCAACCGGTACCCAAGGGGAGTCTGTTCCATTTTGCTCCCTTTACTGTTTTGAATTATATATACAATAGAATTATTGTATAATATAAGTGTATGGTTAGGACGTCATACTGCAATGATTAACTGAGCCAATTTAAAATTTTTATCTTGAACATCTTTTCCAATTTTGAACGCTACCTAAAGATAATTGTTTAAGAAAAATGTTTTGAAAATAAATTTGTAGGTTACATTTAATTTTATGTGTGTATTTTTGTTTTTCATTGTTTTATCTAAAGTCTAGTTTTGTAGAGGACAAGTTTTTAGGATGGTAGTTACAAAATGTTTTGCATAAATAATGAAATAGACCCGTTGAAAATTTATCAGTTGTTAAAAATTGAGTTTTTGCCAAAACAGATTGAGTCAGTTTCCCTACTTGAAAAAATGCGCGAATTATATGCTGTTACTAAATTGAGGAAAATAAGCCTCGATAAATGAACTTAAAATAAGAAAAATTCTCAAGAAATCTGATGTGTTAAAAAGCAGAAGTCAAGTAATATTATACCATAAGATTGAGACTCAGGAAGGAAAATTCAATCAGTGGCCTTTGGCATTCGAGCAAGTAGACATAAAATGGGGCCTACTGGCATTTCTACTCCTTATTACCTAAAACCAACTGGTTTGGGATAATATTGTCGAAAGCTCGCTACACGGGTGTCATCGAAAGTCATGGAATTTCCTTAGTGGCCTTTGGAATTTGAATTAGTAGACTCTGTACAGTCTTGAGTCGAAAATTTGTAATCAAGAGTTCCATAGAAAGTCACGAGTTTCAAATGTACGAAAAAAATGGATATAATAACTTAACTTGATAAATTTAGTCCAGCATGATTTTTATTCTAAATATGGGAAATTCGACAAAAAGTCTTGAGGTAGAAGAATCTTTAATGGGTGTATTCGATGTTATGTAAAAATGAGTATTTATCAATCTAAAGACTTGTCGTTTATAGAAAGAGAGTTTATTTAAGATTTTGAAAAGTTAAAAATATATACATAGGACTAGGTATAATCTACTATGTTTATTCTTAATTCATTATTCTTAACATCGGTAATAAACGCTAGATCTGTGGTAGCGTATGAAAAATTGTTTGGACATCAAATTTTTTTGGCTTGGTTTTACATTGTAGTTTGCTTGAGGACAAGAAAAGTTCAAGTGTGGGGTATTTTGATATCGCGTAAATTATACATATTTTCCGGGCGATATCAGTGTCATTTTAGTTTAGTTTCATACATGTTATGAACTAAAGATACCTAATATGCTTAAATATTCATTTTGAAGCTAAAAAGACGCGTTTGGAGCAAAGGAACGGATTACACGAAGATTTGAGCTTAAAAAGAAACTAAGTGCAAAACTGGCCACAGCTTGGGCGCACTGCGCCCATATCTGGGCGCACTGCGCCCATAAAGATTCCAGAATCGCTTTTTTTTCGTCCGACTTTTGAATAATATATTCACGCGTGCGATCATCCAATGATTCAACGGACCTGCCAAGCATGTGCATGGGCGCACCCCGCCTACCTTTGGGCACACCGCGCCTCAGATCCGACATTAAAAGTGAGACACACGTGCTTCTTCCAGCGATAAAGGTGGCCAACGTGCTGAGATTCCCACTAGGCGCACTGCGCCCAACTTTGGGCGCACTGCGCCCATTGCCAGTGCAACTATAAATACAAGGCTTTCTCCTCTTCTTTGGGAGAACACAACATATCTCTACACCTCCACAACACCAAACTCGGCATTTTGCCTACTGCATCTGCCAGAAGGCTTGTAGAATCAAGGGGGAGACGGTACGGAACGTATGGAATCGATAGCTTGAAGAATGTTCGGCCGGGACTTCATTCGGTTTGCTTTATACTTGTTTAGCATTCTACTATGATTTCCTAGGCCGTATTCTTCAGATCATGTTATCTGCATTATTCATTACTTAGATTTGAATACTATCTAGTTATGATTTGATTGTTATTTATCGGATATTGAACGTTTTATATTTTATCTTGCATAATTCGTTTGACTGTCATATATGTTAAGGAACCTTCCTTTTGGACTTATTGGTGAGTTATTTTAGTCTAGAGGACCAATCTGACTATATGACTTTTATCATAACTGTGCTATGACCATTAGGCAGATATGACTAGTGATGGACCAAATCCTAGGGTTAAGTCACGAAGGTAGAAACTTATATGTGTATGGAAAGTTTGTACTAGAGGACCAATCTGTACAAACCATTTTGATTTTCATGAACATTGAGGTCAAAAACTCGAATGAACCTTGTATGATACGAACCAATACGTGATTATTTGGAATATATAATTGCATGATCATTGCTATTAATGACCTTATAATCATAGGATTAGGTAGTTGGACCAAAACATCTAATCACTTTAGAAATCGATATTTAACGTTCAATATCCATTGCACTAATAGCATATCAAACATAACTAGATTGTTCATTCGAATCTAAGTATTAATGTTTACTTTTATGTTTTGTAATTTATATTTCCCGTAGCTTTTGCCTAGGTGATGTTGATTCATTAATATAAATATGTGTTGATCTAGTTTTTAATTGGAGTTTAATATCGGTTAGGTTATAACTTGCATGCTATACATATTAAAAGTGATTAAAGTTTGTATTCTTGATAGCCGTCTTCATATGATTAAGTTTATTGGCCATTTAAACGTATTGATCATATGAACCATTGTGATGTGTAATTGACAACTATATATCATTAGACTAGTTATTGACCATTTAACTAGGGAAGTTATCTAAGTTATAAACTTGATTAGTGAAATAAGACTTATATCACATTTAGTTGCAACTCATGACCATTGATTGTATGAACATATCACTATGACCATTAGGATATGGGCTATGTTTTGCATGCTAGATTGTATTAATACTTGATGATTATAAGTTATTTAGTTGCTTGACCATTGTGCTATATTAACTTAGAAGTCATAGAATTGGTGACTTGACCATATGATCCTACCACTTAATACAACCTATTTTAACTCATTGCACATAATCAAAACTAGTCAACATAGGTTTATATGAATCAACAAATCCTAGACGAAAGTTTCCATTGTTATTTTTGTTATGATCATTTTAATTTATTATTTCGTCATTTATTTTATAATCAAAGTTTTACGAGATTTCATTAAAACTCGCCTCTGAGTGTTTGCTTGAATAATTATTAATTGATAATTGATTTTCTTAACTTAAAAATGTCTGTTTTCCCTTGGATCCGACAACCCGGATTTACCATTACTATACTACAATCGACTAGGTACACTTGCCTATTGTGTTGTTCTATTCATACATGGTATTTCATTGTTTAAAAATGTAAAACTAATGTGAAAATCATTTTCGAAAATCATATATACGCTCGTAAGACATCAAGTTTATTGGTGCCGTTTCTGGGTGTTTTATATGTATGTTTGAAAACACAACAATAGACTTATCCAAGTGGGAGACTGTTGGATTAGGTGTCTAAGCCGTAACTATAATTTAGGAATATACTTTAATTAATGGTAGCACAGTCCTTTTGGGTTGCCCTCAAACCTGGCAGAGGATAAGATGACTTATAGAGAGAGAGGTTAGTATATTATGAGGATAATATATTAATTAGAAATAGTTATATTTAATTAATAATTAATCAGAAATTAATTGGGATTAATTTTGGGATTAATTAGATTAATTAAAAGTGTAAGGGCTAAATGGTAATTGTTCAATATTTGAACAATGGACAACTATGGACTGTATATGGTGTTGGATGAATTCAAGGCTTAGGCCTTAAGGAATTCGAAAATACCATATATGAGTACAAAGGTTATATATGGTAAGGATAAGCAAGTTGAATTATATGATAAAAGGCTTATCATATCAGAATTCAAATAAGGCAGTTATATGCCTTATAACGTATCATTCTGGGGCTATAAATAGGGAGCCTCAGCACCCTATTATTCTGCGCCAATTCAAGGAGTCCTCACCTCCTCTCTCTAGTTTTATTGCTTGCTAGTGTTCTGGGTGTGAGCCATTAGAGACACGACATTTGTGGTGCTTGCTTCTAAGAGATCAACAAAGGTATGTGGTTCTAAACCTCTTTGGAAATTTCGAATATGCCTTAGGGTTTCTTATGATGTTCTTAGTTATAGATTCAATAGAGAAAACATAGATCCTTTAGGTTGCATGTGAACTTAAGAGTTTAAGTTTATTGTTTGCCTATTCCCGATCAAGAATAACCAAGAGCTTACCTCAAAAGAAACAAACCACGACTCTTACTTGCTTGATCCCTAGGTCACGCCTCCACTATCACACACTCACAAACCCCTTCCTTCTTGACCCGTATTCTCTCACTCTTTCTCTCGATCTCACATGTGTACATATATATGTATGGAAGTGTGCGGCCGCATGGAATGGGTAAAAGGACTCTTACAAGCAAGGGTTTGGCCACATACAAGGGTTGATCAAGGAATTTACTTGGTCGCACATGGTTTAGAAGTGATCCACACTCGGTTGCACACTAGCTAGGTCACCTTCTCACTTGGTCGCACATGAACATCTCGACAATCATTCTCGTACCACCGTTTGTTAACGGCCAAACTTCCTTGCGACGTCTCTCTCTCTCTCTCTCTCTGAATTTTCTTGTTGTGCGGTTGAGCTAGGGTTGAGAGGAACTAGTTTCTTGGTCGCATACTATCAACAACACAAAAATCCGACACACATGCAACAACAACCAGAATGGCAACAAAGCCCCCCTCGAGTTTCCCACATTGACCCAATTAGTCCCTAGAATTTCCAAATTCAAAATTTTTAACCCAAAACTAACTTATGCAATATTTAAAGTTTCCAATATTGACATAATCTACCCTTAAACACATAATTTCAATTTCAAAGTTTATTATTATTATTATTATTTTATTATTTTTTCTGCTAAAAGTAATTAATTTGCAAAATCAACATACCGGGAAACAGAGTGTTACACAATCTAAAAAATTGCTTAATGTGGTGTTCAATAAACTAAATATCAAATGTAAATAATCTTTTTTTGATCCAATCACTTAAATTTGACATTAAAATTACCAT
This sequence comes from Cichorium intybus, assembly GCA_023525715.1. Lineage (NCBI taxonomy): Eukaryota > Viridiplantae > Streptophyta > Magnoliopsida > Asterales > Asteraceae > Cichorium > Cichorium intybus. The sequence goes on along the minus strand of CM042012.1, from coordinate 106,773,731 downwards.
TAATCGTTTAGCACTAAAATTAAATTTGTCACATTAAAACTCTCACAAAATATGATAAAATGAAAACAATTTATCACATTAGTAAATAAATTAGTGACTAGTACGACACATCATATTACATGAGTTGATGTGAGGCATATTAATACAACAATATATACTATATTTTATTGGTACATATAATCAACCAAAAATTATATATATATATATATATATATATATATATATATATATATATATATATATATATATATATATATATCAAATATTGTGTGATTATAGAACCAATTATGAACCAATCATTTGATGAGGGCAATTTAAGAATTTTGTTAAATTGATTTTCATATAATAATAAATCACTAAAAATATAATAACAAAATTATTATTAAACCTATAATTAAAGAAATGTTCTAACCCTAGATCACCCGCCGTTCGTTAACCTCCACTCCGTTTATGTGCCAGCGACCTTCAACCGTCATATGCTCGTCATCTCTCCATAATTTTCTCAAAATCCATCTCCATTCCTATCGATGCAAAACCCACTCCAACTGCATACCGTTTCATATGCCCCATGCCCTAATCCGCATCACCTTCACTATGTTCGTCTTCAAATGCCGCCCAAAATCTCTGGATGCACGCTTATCTTTCACCAATTGACTATGGTTCTTCTCTTTCTTTCCACCAACACCCCGCTCAAATCAACCATGTCGTTCACTCAAAAAGTAGCGTGTGTTTCCAAGGGGCAATTCTTCCAATCGCCTTCTTCCCCACTATGATGGTGAGTTTGAAGGATGCATGTATTTTTGTTGGGCGTGTGTTTTCACAGGGGCAATTCTCTGCATTCTCTTCTAACTCGACATCTTTTATTTTAAAATCGTTATTCTTGATGTTTTTGATACGTATTTATGTTAGTTTTGGTTTCAGGAAGTTATCTTCTTGTTTCATTATCTTTAAGTCCTAATTCTGAAATCCCTTGGTTAGTACGATTGAGAGAATGTATATTGAATCGTCTTTTTTCGTGAATTACGTCTGTATTCATGACAACCCTGTAAAAAGGGGTATCGTTCACCATCATCTCATATTCCTATTTAGCGGTAGGGTTTTAAAATAAAAAGATTCTAAACCGACATCAACAATATCACGACTTCGATAATTTCAGTCACAATGAGATCACATTTTCCCGTCCCTTTTTAATTGTAGTCACAAGGTGATCTTATTCTTCTCTATCTTTTTAATAGCAGTCACCTTAGGTTTCAAATTATTTTTCTATTTGACCTAATTCTCTTTCTTTTAATTATATTTTTTAGTAATGTCTTATTTCTCAATCGGCTACTTTTTGAATTAGAGGAAATTAGTTTTCTCTGTTTTCGACTTCTTCCTGCCATGTTAGGTTCTCAAACAGTCTCTTGCATTCAAGGTTAGTCCTCTCTTCTATTAAATTACACATGATTCTCCAAAATCATAAAATTGACTTTTGCGCTTGAGTAATGTTTTTGGAATCAACATATTAAGATTGAATGGTAACAATAACCCAAACAGGAAGAGTAGAATCGAGCTATTGGATTGCAGCAGAGAATGGATGGCCTGATCTTGCATTTTCACACCAGGTTGTAGCTTCCATTAAAATTTAGTTTTTAAATATAAATATACTGTTTTAAATGAAGCAATAACCATACCGGGATATATGGAATATCAAATAAGTGCTATGTTTATGTAACCTTTAGGTTAAACTATTCAATTTTCAATCCCAAAATTCTACAGAAGAGAAGCAAGAATTCTCAAACAATACGTTCTCAATCCTGATGAATTCCTCTCTGAACCTACTCCTTTGAAGGTCGGTCAATCTAAAACGAATATTCTCCTTTTTCATCCACAACTAATAGTAGATATTAATTCGAGAATTTATTTAGACGGGAAGATATAAAGAGCGGCAGAAGACTGAAAGAGAGAAACACGTCAGACCACGACTTGAACAATATAAACACATGTAAACTCATAAATGGGTTCAGGTCCGTGTACCAATTTTTTCGCTATAAACTTCAATCATTACAACAATTATACCTAAACCTAAATTCTTTTAACTCTTTGATTTCATGATTCCCGTGAATCTCAAACTTAAATCGCAGGTTCTTGGAAGGACAACTAGAAGGAAGAAATTCCTGTCGCCAAAGAGCATGGAATGGTAGTATTTTTTGAGAATGATAGTGTGTAACGAAATTGATGCATCAATTTAATTTCTTTATCGTAAATATATGCTACAAAGAAAACATATGTATTCTTTGAGAATGGTAGTCTTATTTGAGAATGGTAGTTTGGTTTATGTAAACACTCTTTCAGATTTTACCTTGTTATGCCAAGAATGACGTGTAGAGAATGGTAGTGTGTTACGCCAGTAATGAAGTGTATTGTTTGGAAATGATAGTGTGTTATGCCAAGAATGAAATGTATTCTTTGAAAATAGTAGTGTGTTACGTCAAGAATGAAGTGTATTATTTGAGAATGGTAGTGTGTTACGTCAACAATAAAGTGTATTCTTTTAGATTGACAGTGTATTTTTTTCAAAAATGATGTTCTATTCTTTAAATCTGCGTTTTTTTTATATACAGTTATTATTTTTATGTGCGGTTATTATTGTGCAGTTATTATTCATCACGTAATACAATTATAAATTGTATATAATAAGATAAATACATATTAAATATAAATCCCACAAAATTAGGAGACAAATATGGTATTTCCTTTTTTAAATATTTATTGATAGACTAAAATACCCTTTATAAATGTTTAATTGTAAAATACGATTAATTAATTGTCATAAATTTACAACTAGGCCATTGAATCTAATACCATTTATTATTTCGATCGGACGTTCCACATTTAGTCCTACATTCACACAATAATTGTTGTTTGTATTTGATCCTAACACTTTCTTTCTCTCTCTCTCTCTCTCTCTCTCTCTCTCTTTATATATATATATATATATATATATATATATATATATATATATATATATATATATATATATATATATATATATATATATATATATATATATATATATATATATATATATATATAGAGTTGAGATTTTTTGAGAACCAAGGAGAGCCCGAGAACCCGAGAACTCGAGGAGGAGCGTCGGATGAGAAATTTTAATGGTCAAAATTCATTAATGGCAAGATTGTAAATAACATAAAACAATTGGACATCAATTAAACAAATTAAACATTCCAGGGGCAATTGTGACAAATCACAAACAAAACAACTGAAAAGGAAAATGAATCAAATAAACTAATTAACCCAAAATTCAAGGGAATCACGTTCGAATCTTCATATAATCTTCGAATTTCCATAACTCTGAAGAACACGTCCATGGCGGCAACTCTCAATTCCTGATGGATTCTCGCAAGTTTCAATTGATTTCTTCTCAATAAATGCACAGGTTTATTCATACATTCTTTGAATCTTCTCAATTTTCCTTTTTACTCGAAATTTTCAGTCACAAAACATCATCAATGAGCAAAATCAAGTTCCACTGCAGTTGAAGAACACTAATTACTGCATATCCGACATTGTTTTACAAAAAAACAGTACAAAAATTACCAAAAACCAACCTAGGTCGTAGGATTTCAAATTTGAAGAAATTTTTTCATGCAAAACAACTTTCTCACAATTTAAAACATGTAGATCTATCAAACTTGCTTTGATTCGATCGTTTTACTTCTCAACTGTGTTTCTGTACAAATTAGAACAATACACTCATTGTTTGTTGATTTTGGAAAATTATACAACGATCCTAATAATTTTCTGCTATTATCCTGTGATTTGTTCAACAAAAAGTAGTCTACTATGATAATGATAGTTGTTTGAGGACAACATTCACATATTTTCATGCTAAAATGTTTGCTAGACGTAAAACCTAATACATTGAGATTGTTTCACTGTGAATATGCAGTTTTCTGTACATGTACAACTTTGTATATCATAAAATAATCTATGAAATGATGAAATATTTTCATATTGACAAACTTTCTAAACCTGAATCATCCACATTGTTTGACTATATGTGTATGTAGTTTGTTGCACATGTACAAAAAACTTGTCTGTGAATGTTCAAATATTGGCATATTGACAAGTTTGCACATGTACAACCCTGAATAATTAACCATGCTTGCAGATATGTGTATGGATTTTGCTGCACATGTACACATTTTTTTTGTGAAATGTTGAAATATTTGCATATTGTCAAATTATGTACATGTACAACCCTAAATCATCCACATTGTTTGACTATATGTGTATGTAGTTTGTTGCACATGTACAAGTTTGTACATCACAGCAACTGCCTATGAATAGTCATTAACAAATTAACTGAAATGTTAATTTATTACATGTACAGGACAAAAGTTAAAAAGGAAAAAAAATATGAGGAAAAGTCAAAGACAGTTGAGTGACAGTGAAGAAGATTACAACACCGAAGATGAGATAAATGAAGAGAACTTAACAGCACTTGTACAGAGCATTACAGGTACAAAAAAACTTCAAAAAGGTGCAACTAAGCACATTATTATTACCTTCTTCCCTATATGGATAATTTTGTACATGTGTAAAAGGTGGACATAGTCAATTTATAGATATGCAGACTTTTGTACATGTGCAAAAACGTGTACAAAAGAAAACTTATGAACATTTCTATACATTGTTTACATGGACAAACTTTGATGAAAAACATGCACATGTGCAAAACTTTGGACATGTGCAAATTTGTATACATTTGTAAAGAAATTTGTACATGTGCAAAGGGTGGACATAGTCAATTTACATATATGCAAACTTTTGTACATGTGCAAAAAACGTGTCAATAAGGAAACCTATGAATATTTCTATATATATTGTTTTCACAGACAAACTTTAAAGAACAACATGCACATGTGCACAAATTTGAACATGTGCAAACTTGTGCACATGTGCAAAGATTATTCATGAATATATCTTATAATCATAACTACATTCCCTCTTTTAACAGACACATTAGCATATGACAGCGATAACGAAACCTTAGCACAATATCAAGAAAGCACAAATAAGCTGCAGAATTTTTCAAAAGAGGAAACAGTAGTCAAAGCTTCTACTTCAAATACCACAACATCAGGTGTTAAAAGAAAAAGACAAGATAGAGGAATTAAACGAAATGACAAGAAGAAAACAAAAAAGTAAAGTCAACTCTCACACCATTCAAAGATTTCGAACAAGTGACATATTAAGATCAAAATCAAGTACTATTTAGGTAGCCCCTTCTGTAAAGCAAAACTTTTTTTTTAAGTACAACTGTTTGTGTTGATAGCATGAAATGCATTGTATCTTTATGTAAATTTTAAATTTTTAGAGAAATATTCCTACTTAACAAAGCTTGTAACCCACTAAGCATTTAACTTATCAGTTAACATACTACTCAGATGGTACTGTTCATGTTAAAGCTCAAAAGGAAAGGTAAATGTTGAAGAAGCTTGTTAGAGATTTATAGTTTAGTTAGGTAGTGGCTAGTATATTTGGTTGTTCGTAAGTGTCCAACTCATCAATTTCATTTTCTAACAACCAAATAAAATATGGAATTCGATTCTAATTATATTGTTAATCCTGATGCTGCAGTTGAGGGTGAAAAACATACAGAACTGGATCAAGAAAAGATAGAAATCATACGAGACTTGAAAGAATCCAACTACACAAATGAAGAAATAGCAACACACATCGGTTTCACTATCGATCAAGTGAACTAGGTTGAACCACGCAGACGAGTCGTGGTTAATCAAGAGGTATTAAATATTGTTGTTAATTCTTTCATTATATAAAATATATGACCATAATCCTTTGTAAAAATATAGGTTGGTTCGTCTCGAGTCCATGATAATCAGTTGAATGATGAGGTGGTTGATCCAGAAGTGAATCAAGAACGGTTTGAAGAGGTGGTTGATCCGGAACCGATTGCACCGGTACAGAGAAGAACAAAGAAAGATTCAGAAAGAATCAACAGATTGAAGTTGAAAGCACCATGGAATGATAAATATGGGAAGGGTTTGGATAAAAATAATCCTTATAATATAGATTAGGTTGTCTATGAAACTTCTGTTGTTAATACATCTGAAAATAGGATGCTTTGTATTTTGTTAACTTGTTTGGACTACTTTAGCTTATAATCAAAACTGCTATTATTTTAATATGTCCAAAATTACTTATAAACACAAAAATCAAATGTATAGGAAAATCTGCACATAGGCAAATTATGGATAATTGATTTTGTACATAGGCAAAATCTTAATGATTTTCCAATTCAAATCTTATTTATATAATCTCATACTTCAGAGAAAAAAATATTTATGTTTCTGTAAAATAATCAATAAAGAAAAACCTGTACATGTGCAAAACAGATGAAATAATTTGCAAAAATTTGCACATGTGCAAAATTTCTTATCCACAACAAAAGCAATACAAAAAAAATTTATAGATATGCAAACATTTATTTATAGCAAAACCAATTATAAAGAGATTAGCACATACAAAACAGAAATGCCAGTATACATCTCTCAAACATCAACAAAAATGCATATAGACAAATTTATAAACTATGATTAAAACCTTATAAATTCCTAAACTTTGCATATATGCAAAAAAAATTCCTAAAAGAACAAATGAACCATTATCCAAATTATTCATACTAAATCTCAATATAAAACTCATCATCTGTGATACTAAAAAAATGAAAAAAAAAATCAAATGTTCATTCTTGCTGCCTCTTTTTCTTCTGCTGCCTTTCTTTCAGCCTCAAGTCTATCTGGACAACATCTCCAATCATGTTTTTCTCCAGGTGCTACCTTCTTCTTACAATAGCTACAAGTTCTAGGATTTTTCCCAACCAATTTCATTGTTGCTTCTCTTTGCCCTTGAATCCTTTTCCCACCAGTTCCAGACCCTTTAAACTTCACACCTTCAGGATTACGTATGGTAACTTTATCAACCTTTTTTATACCGAGCATGGAAGAGATATAATCATCTTTTGTACGTGTATCTTTCTTCGGTGGATTCTGTTCAATTTTCAACCTAAGTTCCTTTTGCCACTCAGTAAACTTAAGGATAGAATCTAGATCATGTGCTATCATGTTTATGGAATCTGTTATCACTCTGTATGCATCATGTTCATGCATTACAGCATCCAACATCTTCACCAATGAAGTAGCACTTTTCCAACTCATGTGAACGCATAACACCTTTTTTCATCTTTTAAGAAAATACTTTGCAGGTATTTCAGACCTAAACTTTGATTTCATTACACATAGCACATGTCTGCAAAGAAATCCAAAATGCTTGAATACCATGCGGTTACAGTTGAAAGAGTCATATTCTGCAGAACACTCAACCTAAAAACAGTTTGCAACTAATGACTAAAATTTGTAAAAGTGTAAAAACCTGCATATGTGCAAAACAAGAAAAAAAAGAGGGGGGGGGGGGCGGGAATATGTATGTGTGCAAAAATTTTCCCATAAGCAAAACTTTGCACATAGACAAAATTATGCTTACAAACAAACAAATTGCTCATATGCAAAAAGTTTCCCATGTGCAAACATACCTCATATTGGAACTGATTTCTGATTAAACTTCTGAAGTTGCATGAATTGGGATTAAAGAACACACTTTGGTTTAGTAAATTTTTACCCATGATCTGCTCTAAAACAGTAAATGTTTCCTTGCCACCCATTGATCTACAGTTGGAGACCGAGCAACTCCACACGCAATCATGAACTTCTTTTTGGAACAAGAAAAATATTTTATGTGTGTAAAACCTGGATCCCTGAACTTCAAACTCCAAACGTGAATGAATTGGCGGTAGTTTGTTTACAGAGTTGTAGTCGCTTTCTGACTGAATAATCCTTTGTTTATCCATGGCAGCATCAAACTTGACCATGAACATAATCAAGTTTGTTGTATTTGACAAGAAGCTCTGAAAAAAAATAATTCTCACTCTCGGATCTTGATGTCGTCCTCATAAGACCAGACAAGGGCATATCTTTGAAGTACGCCGGAATCCAGGATGAACGCAACGAATACATCTTTTTCAGCCAATTATTTTCATTAAGTCCAAGTTCTGCTACCAACGAGTTCCAGTTGTGCTCAAAGACATCAGGATCAAGACATGAGTTCCAAATTTGATTGTTCATCCTTTTTCTAAAGTCAATTTCTTTAATCACTTTTGAAGACACCTGCATTAAAATAGTTAAATGAATCTTTATGCATGTTTAACATTTTAACCATCAAACAAAAATTTAGAAAGTTGCACATGTGCAAACATATGAAAAGTTTGCACATATGCAAAATGGTTTATACCATTAAAAAAATCTCTGAAAAATAAGACCTTGCATTAGAAGGAATCATACTTCTGGAAGTTGCACACATGCCTAAATAAATTTTAAATATGGATACATGGTTCTTTTGCAAATTGTTACAAATGTAAAATATTTGCATGTACCAAGGTTTAAACATGTGTAACCATCAGCACACATGGACAAAAAGTTTGCCCATGTGCATAAACAATAACAATTTGCACATGTACAAATTAGAAAAGGGAGGCTAATCTTACCTTGACTGTTAACTTTTTACCAATATGCCACATGCAAAGACGGTGCCTAGATTGGGGGAAAACATTTAGAACAACATTGCGCATAGCACGGTCTTGGTCTGTAACAACAATCGAAGGTGCACTTCCAAAGGCATTAAGAAAGCTATGAAGGAGCCAAGTGTAGTATTCTTCAGTTTACTGTGCGATTAAAGCTGCCTACAATTGAAACCGACTCTGTCACCATACCTAAAGTAGAAAAGAATGTCCTTCTCAGTTTGATCCAAAATTATATCTTTCTTAGGAAGATACGATTCAGGAACTTGAGGAATCCAGTAAATCGTTTCAGACGAGTTCGGAGCCTTGATTTCAATACTGCTGAATGTATCGCCAAATACCAAAAATCTATTTAGATATGTATAAGTAGTATGTTAGAATATAAGCACAAAAGCAAAACTTTGAACATATGAACAGACCCAAAGAAAAGTTTTCAGATACAAAATTAAAAAACTTTGTACATGTGCAAACTTGTGTGTGTGCAAATGTTTGCACATGGACAAACTTTGCCCATGTACAAATTTCTGTATTTCAAACCAGTGTATATGGATATGTTTGCACATTTACAAAGTTTTAAGTATATAAACTTTGTACATGTGCAAACTTGAATGTAAACAAACATGTGTGTGTGCAAAAGTTTACACACGTGCAAATCTTTGATACACAATAAACTTCAGAATAATCTATGCACAGAAACAACATACAAGTACAAAAAAGTACACAATTGGTGCATATAAAACACATGTTGAATTGAAAAACGTTTGCACATGTCCAAATATTTTTAAAGAAAAAAGGTATTACCTGCAGGAACAGGAGGAATATCTTCTGAACCGGATGTTGAGATTGAAGCAACATTTCCAACATCAAAGTTTGTTAAAACAATAGCATCCGATGAAACTTCTTTAACAATATCATCCGATGAAACTTCTTCACTCAAAACAGGACCTGGTTCATCTGAAACTTCTTCTGCCAAATCAGGAGCTAATTCCTCATCAGAATCAGAATCAGAATCTTTAAAAAACAACGAATCAATCTTCAATGAATCATCATTGCTAGACTTTTCACGAAAAAACGAATCTGAATCCTTCCTAAACAAATCATTAGCTGTATTGTAACAAATAGATAACATTAGATAGCATTAGCTGAATTGAAACAATACATAAAATTTATTGAACAAAAAAACCTTATGAACATTTGAAAAAACTTGTGTACATGTGCACACAAATGTGTACATATGCAAAGGTTTGCACATGTACAAATTGTAGTACTTGTGTTCTGCAAACTTTGAAAAAACTCTGTGTACATCTGTACAAAAATGTGTACATATCCAGAGGTTTGCACATGAACAAATTATAGTATTTGTGTTCTGCAACCTTTGAAAAAACTGTGTACATGTGCAACAAAATGTGTACATGTGCAAAGGTTTAGACATGTACAAATTATAGTATTTTTCTTCTGCAAACTTTGAAAAAACTTTGATATAGGATTGTTATTAGATACATTAGATAAATACCTGTGATAATATTCAAATGATCTTCGTTTTCAACTCTAACATTTGATTCCACAACTCTGTTAGCTACTTTATTAACTATATCTGGTATACAACAGCAAAATCAAAGTTAACATTTGAATTTCCATTACTTATGGATGATTTGAATATAATGACTGAGAATTTGAATACATGAAGAATTTGACTACCTGAGACGATACATCCAGCATTTCGTTCTCCTCCAATATGTGAATTAGGCTCCATAAGTAGTAGAAATTCAGTTAACCTGAGAAATCATGTAACACTAACATAAAACAATTGAATCGCATGAATATTAATGTTATTTATTGAGAATAAACTGATAAACAAAGTCAAAGGTTTTAGGTAAACTAAGAAATTGAAAAAAATAGCGACATGTGTAAGTTAACATGAGGATTACACCAGAAACATAAAAAAACTATCATTACTAGTTAACAAAATCGATCCAGAACACAAATCAATTGAGGAATTCGTTGTAATCAAATCAAAAACTCACATGTAATCCATTCAGAGACATAAAAAACTAACATTACTAGTTAACAAAATCGATTCAGAACACAAATCAATTGAGTAATTCGCTGTAATCAAATCAAAAACTCACCTGTAATTGTTGCGATTTTGTTGTTGCGATTTCAAATTGGTGATGCGTGAAGAACAGATAGAACGAGAAAAAAAGAAATTCAATGATATTGATAACGAGATATTGCTTTTTGATAACATGATTAGATAAGAAATCGATCTGCAAAGTTTAATTTCAGTTCCAATCGAGAAATCTAGCTATGGCGGCTGCTCAGTAGCTTGATACGTGTTCTTGATTTCGTGAATCTTCATAGAAAGTCAACGTGAATCTTTAATTAGTTATCATTATCGATTCAGAACACAAATTAATTGAGGAATTCACTATAATCAAATCAAAAACTCACCTGTAATTGTTGCGATTTCAAATTGTTAATGCGTGAAGAACAGATAGAACGAGAAAAGAAGAAATTCAATGATATTGATAACGATATATTGCTTTTTGATAACACGATTAGATAAGAAATCGATCTGCAAAGTTTAATTTCAGTTCCACTCGAGAAATCTAGCTATGGCGGCGACTCAGTATCTTGATACGTGTTCTTGATTTCATGAATCTTCATAGAAAGTCAACGTGAATCTTCAATTGGTTATCATTAAATGAGATTATGTTTTAATTAATTAGTTAAATGAGATTTTGATTAATTAAATGATTTATGATTAATTGGTAAATGGAAAAAGAAAAACGGAATGACCATCTTGCCCTTAATGAAGTTAATCTGATCCAACGCTCCTCGTCGAGTTCTCGGGTTCTCGGGGAACTTATGGTTCTCAAAAGATCCTAAGTCTATATATGTATGTATATATATATATATATATATATATATATATATATATATATATATATATATATATATATATATATATATATATATATATATATATATATATATATATATATATATATAAAGCGAGAGAGAGAGAGAGAGAGAGAGAAAGAGTTAGGATCAAATACAAACAACAATTATTGTGTGAATGTAGGACTAAATGTGGAGCGTCCGATCGAAATAATAAATGGTATTAGATTCAATGGCCTAGTTGTAAATTTATGACAATTAATTAATCGTATTTTACAATTAAACCTTTATAAAGGGTATTTTAGTCTATCAATAAATATTTAAAAAAGGAAATACCATATTTATCTCCTAATTTTGTGGGATTTATATTTAATATGTATTTATCTTATTATATACAATTTATAATTGTATTACGTGATGAATAATAACTGCACAATAATAACCACACATTAAAATAATAAATGTATATAAAAAAACGCAGATGATCACATAATATATTGTCATCTTTAAAGAATAGAACATCATTTTTGAAAAAAATACACTGTCAATCTAAAAGAATACACTTTATTGTTGACGTAACACACTACCATTCTCAAATAATACACTTCATTCTTGACGTAACACACTACTATTTTCAAAGAATACATTTCATTCTTGGCATAACACACTATCATTTCCAAACAATACACTTCATTACTGGCGTAACACACTACCATTCTCTACACGTCATTCTTGGCATAACAAGGTAAAATCTGAAATATATATATATATATATATATATATATATATATATATATATATATATATATATATATATATATATATATATATATATATATATATATATATATATATATATATATATATATATATCATTACTATATAAAGAAAGGCGTTTTTTCTCGTTTCACTATTCATCCCGACGTCCTGTTCACATGATGCCATGTATGCTAACTGAACCGTTCCACCGTCATCTAGAAAGGGTGAACACCGGTTACTTCACACCTTTTTGAAACGTTCCCCTGTCACCTACAAAGGGTACCACACCTGTTTGAAAGCATTCATCTCGGTATACGGGCACTATTCATACGATTTCAGTTAAAACCCACATCGGTACATCCTCTCTCTTATTCATCTTCAACAACATTCCCATTAACCCTCAGATCAGCCAATCAACCACCAAATCCACATCCCTTCAATTGGATACAACGCTTCAAGTTCAAATCTCAATTGCTTAAAAACCCTAAATCCTTTCTCCTCATTCCTTTTCATCGCAAAAATGATCCCACTCGTGTTTTCGGAAACGAAGGCACCACCATGTTGTCGATGATTTCATAAAGGCGTTAACATGCGGCCCTCAAGTTATCGACTTTTAGTTTTGGATTGTTCATCACTTTCATCTTTACAGATCGAGCGTGTGAGATCAAGATGAAGAGAGATGAAGTCAGATATTAAATTAGTAAAGAAAACAGGACAATTTACTTGTAAGCGTGCTTGGCGCGTATCAAAGATTTTCCGCCGGCGGTTTTATTCTTATCGTTTTTTCCGATTAGCCCAGTGATTTTTCTGATGCCTCCATTAAGGTTTACCAGAAGGACACGTTTGGGACAATTGTCCTTCACTGACTCTATCGATTACATATCCACCGATTATGTATCTCCGTTCATATTGATCCCAAACAGAAGCGATTATTAATCTCCAAATTATTACCCCACTACCACCGCGAAGATCAAGAAATCAGAAACGGGAAGAAAGACGTTGGAGCACCTCTGTAATCGGAACACAATGACGGGCGAAGGGCTAGCTGGTATCAATACCGCCGATTAGATTTGTACAAGCCCGTCTTCCCCTTTCTTCAAATCACACACTACTCCTGCTTAAGAACCACCCACTTGCCCCATAAGAGGACGTAGATTGTTTCCCCCTTTCAGGTTCCTCTCTTTTTCTGGTTACGCTCCTCTTCATCCTCTTCGTTTTTTAGGTACTGAGCTCCCTGCAATTTCTTTATTGTCAATTCGGTTTAGGTTTTTTTTAATCCGATTTGTTTATCTCTCGTTCTTATTAACGTTAATTACTCATTCATGATTAGTGTTGAAGTTGAGATAGTGAGATGACATTTGGAATCGCAGAATCATAACCCTAACTCGGAATTCTTTTGACCCAGGTTATTTTCTTCTCTTGTCTAATAATCTATTGTGGCTTTTTGTCGACTTGTGTAATTATTGATTCATGTTGAGCTTTGCATGGTCGATTGATTGTTCCAATTCAGGACTATCTAGAAATTGTCGCATGTGTGACTTTTTAGTTCGGTAATTTCAGTTCACATGTTTAAGTCTGGTTCTCTTGTCTACGATCATGCGACATCTCTTAGGATTGGATTTCTAGATGCTTTTGTGCTATAGGTTCCTTTTGAGATGTATCAAGTATATAGAACCTTGGGTCACAGGAAATCAGTTCAATTTCAAGTTCAATGACAATCGGTTAGTAGACTCTATTTTTAACTTATGAAAACTCATTAACGTAGGGTTTTTTTTGGTTTCTCTTAACTCGGGGTTCAAGACTTTAACGAAGGTAACTGAATATCTGTATGTTATTTTTTATTATTTTCTTGTGTATTTTGGTTTTTAGTTGATATTTTGTGCGTACAAAACCTGGAGTCGGATGTAATTAAAAGAGCCAACATATTCTGATTAGGCAGATACAGATACAGACATCTCGTTACTAAAATCCAAGAGTACAAAAGGAGGCATATTCTGCTGGATGCATCAACTTGTTTAACCATCAGGACGAGCATGTAGCAGCGGTCCTTCAACAATGAAGGTTATTTTTTGTTCTGCATGTTGGACTAATGAAAAATTCACAACCGATATCTAAGGCAATATAGACGTCCCGAAGTTACAATTTAGCACACCGGTGAGAAAAAATATATTTTTTTCTTTGCTTTCTATGAAATTGGAATTTGATAAAAAGGAAAGTCGAATTTTGTTGGCGGTTAGACGTCCCGAAGTTACAATTTAGCACACTGGTGAGAAAAAATATTAGGTTTCTGATCTCACGAGTGTTAGAATGTTTTAGTTGGTTTGGGTTTTTATTCTTTACTACAAAATTCTTTTACTATGTGCCTTTTTCATATATAAGTTGCACCTTATAATGGAAAAACTTGTTGGGAAATCCACATTTGGCAGAAAAGGTTTCAAAAGCTAAGATGGTTGTATTTTTCTTTAAGAAAAATTGCATAGAATAGCGACATACTTTACTCTCAATACAAGTATAAGCAGTGTACTTTATTTGTTACTTATTGCAATTATTGTGCGTTTACTTTTTTTTTTTTTCGTATTTAGATATCATATCTTAAAACGTCTGTCAAATTATAGCATTTTACCTTTGTAAGTAACCTATCCTGGGCCATGCTGAGCACGGCCCTTAAAATGTATCTAGTATATATATATATATATATAAAAGTGAACATGGAACGGAAAAAAACTTAATATCTTTACAACTCTTATAATAGAGGTCATTTAAATAAGTGTGATTCGATATGAACCATTTTTCTTACACCACATTCATTTGAAACCCCCACAACTCTTTACCTTTCTACTAATTAACCATTATCACTCAAGATCTTTTTTAACTTATACGATAAATAACACTTAATTGCATGAAAGTTTTTATTTAATATTAAAAATTTTCAACTTTTATCTAAGTAATCACTACAACTCAAGAGTTTGTAACTTATGGTACTTAATCCTTACTTATAACATCTAATTGGTTAGCGGGATATATAGTTCAGATAAGTTGATTATATTGCTGGGGTTTGGAGACTAATATAGAGAGAAACATGACATGAGAAGACATAAATATATACTTTGCGATGCATGTATTTATATTGAACATGAAAGAGCAAAGGACGACTTTGGAATATGTCAATTTGTGTATGTCAACTCATTTGTTGATGGTTGTGACTATTGTTCATGTAGGGTTCTTAAAATTTAAGATGAAGATTGTAAGTTCATTTAATGTGTTTTCTATTTGTTATATGACAATGTATGTGTTTTGTAATAGCAATGTGTAAAATAAGAGTGAATAGGAGCTTTATCATTTCTTTTATTCTCTTATGTATAATTTATAATAAAATAGAAGTCGAATTTGTTTTTTATTTTGTTTCACAACTAAATTTATATAACCATATTAAGTTTGCTTTATTAGTATATTAAGATCTTTATTATTAAACTTTGAAAGCTAATTCATTATCTTTTAACATAATATACTTAATTTATTAATTTAGATATGTTGATGTATATAAAACATTATCATTTTAATGTCACAACTTTTGAATTATTTATATAATATATCTAATTTGCTAATTTAAATATCACATTAAAAAAACTTAAATAAAAACATCAACTAAACTTAGATGCCAAATTAGTTAAAAATAATTAAAAACCATCCAAAGAGTTAGCTATAAAAATAAATAACAATAACAAAATGTAACTTTAAATTAGAAATTACATTGTTACTTAAGAAAAAAAGAATGTTTGATATTTAAAATAATCGTAATGATCAAATTAAAAATTTGGACAAATAAGTTTGTGTAAAATTAATTAACTATAAAATTGATAAAAATAACACTAAACCAAATATTATATTTATTTATTTTACATACAACCCAAGATTATTTTACATGCAACCCACGATCAGACACCTTTGAGATAATGTCGTTCTATTATTAACAATACAAATAATTAAAAATAACACTAAATCAAAAACTATATGCGATTTTTTCATAGACAACACATGGATAGAGACGATTGAGATTACATAGTTTTAATAGATATGTTTTTATTATATGATTTGATACGATTAAAATTTCTACATCAACTTAATATAAAAAGTATTATTTCAAAGTTTATAAGAACCACTTTATTATTTTAATAACATTCACTTATAAATATTTTAACAACATAATTATAGTCTACACAACACGCTAATATTCGCCTAATATATTATAATCGAGACAAATATTTAATTTTGTTATATAGCAAAGTGTTACCCATCAAAACCAAATCACATGCAAGTGTATTACGGTAAAAAAGAAAACGTCCATTTTATTTCCATATTAGTGGACAAAAATAAAAATTACTCCTTTTTCTAATTGGCCCATTTACATTTAAAGTTTACAAATATGTGAGTTAAAGTCCAAACAGATAAAAGCCTTTTTACGGAAGTCTTATGACCCAAAAGGTTGAATTACAGAGACATTTCAATTGAACCCTAATCAGTGTTTATCAACGGAAAAATTAATTGTAAGTTTGCAACAATTATGAACGAAGAAGATACAGTGCCATTTCGTTGGTTTGGAATAAGGTACGCACAAAATAAGATTTTCCAGATTTCAACGTAAGTGATAAACGTTTATATTAAACGTAAGTTAAATTTAGGGTTCAAAAGAAAGTAAATTTCAATAAATATGGATTATCGTGAATCAGAAAGCAAAATATTGAAATTAGGGTTTAAGCATTAAATCAAACCACTGATACCACATGTTGGAATTCATAGACATAATCAAGATTAATTTCACACAGAGTTCATTAGGACAATTGCATTTACTTGGAAGTGTTAGCTTTGATGAAGATGAAGATGCCATATTCTTGATTCCTTATCTTTTGGTAATGGTGCCTTATTGATTTTCTGATGAAAAAATTGATGCTAATAACATACATGATCTTGGTGTTATATAGGGAGTTTGAGCATAAATGAAAGACTCTTCATTTTCCGATCGTTCGTATACTTGATGTTAAGCAAAAGTGTGGAGCCTGATCAAAACCGGAGTATATCTAGAACCGCAGAAGATCTGATGACGGAACCACCTAGAAACAGAGGCGAAGTCAAAGCCAATGTTGTTGAAGTTGGTGTTTCGATCGGATCCTCAAACCTCAGTAGAGGAAGTCACTTACTCCAGCTTTTGACTAACTGAATATCAACAGTTGGAGACTATATCATTTGTCGGGTATCTTCCCAGAAGGGCAATGATACCACTCCAAGCGGATTAGAGAATGGTTAGAAGAAAGAAAATCATATCAGTAGGACCGAGGAATGTCACACAACATCCAGATCAGAAGATATCTCTTTACTCATGCACTCGAAGGAAGCATCCAAGATAGACAGCATAAGTCAATGGTACGTAACCACATCAAAGGATTGTGATGAAGAAGAGAACTGCATCCTGACCGAAGATTCGTGTTCGAAGAAGCCAAACATCAGTATCTTATGTGGAGTGCAGATTCACCGTGACGAAAGTAACTTGGGTTATGGTTATGCATCAGCAACATAAGTAGATGAGACAACAGTGTCTTCAGGCCGAAGCTCAGTTTGGACAGAAGAAGTTCTCTCAGGTAAAAAGAGTTTAGCCCTCAACTGAAGTGTAGTCCGACAGAAGTACAGAAGCATAGTCAGACAAGTTACACAGTTTCATTTAGGGGCATGTTACTCAACCGCATTCCAAGGAGGGTTATCCAACCGAAGAAGGAGTCTTTGGTTGTATCATGCCTTCGTATTATCACATCGACTGCCTAATTTATCTTGGGAATACACGAACAGAAATTATTCAGCATAGGGAGCATGGAAGATTCACTTCACAGGCTGTAAAGTTGACTAGGTGTTCCAAGTCTATGTTTGAAGATTTCTGCCCAAAAATCTTTGTGTATCCGGTCTTCCTAGTTTTTTTTTTTTTTTTTTTTTCTTCTATTTATACATCTCGTCCAATATGTCAAAATAGGGAGTGTGGTATATATCCAGTGTTCATTTTGTGAACATTGTGAAGAGTCTTAATTTATCTCTTGTAAAACATTGAAGTTTATCAATGATATTCTCTTAATTCTCACAATAGACGTAGCTTGACTCATTGTCAAGTGAACAACTTTATATCCTTGTGTTTATCAGTTAATTCTCCGTATTTCTTTCTAGTCTAGATAGTTGTGAGGTTAATCGTTTGTTTGAAGTTATTAGTCGTGGGGTCAACCTGTACCTTGCTGAGCAGACACTAGCTGAACAGAAGGTTCGGTTTCCCCATCACTTGAGCATTAATAGTTTATCAGTTTGCACTTTATGGAAAAGATATCGGAACCACACAAATACAGTCCCTCAAGTTATAGACAATTGTCATATCCATCATACTACAAATATTCAAGTCTAGGAACATGATATGTCATTATGGAAAGCATTATAGTACATAACATAAAAGTATCTAACATGTAATAAGTATTACAAAATAGTCCTAGGCCACAATTATGTTATTTTCCAACAATTAATACTTTAAACATGAATTTTTTGTAACCGACCTTTAATATCTCATCGAAAATAATGCGCGAGATATGAAATTGTAATGGGAATGACTAAATAAACACTCTTTTTTTACTTGATGTACACTCTATTCAAAGTCAACTGTTTTTTATCTGTTGAATTTGTATTGTTTTCCGTAAAAATTAGAAATGATTGGTTGAAAACTATTTGACTTATATCTAAAGGTGTATGTGAGGTGTTTATATAGTAGCATCCAATTGTAATAAGTTATCACCTATGGAGATGAGAACAGTAGAACAACGTATGTAATGATTATAGGGAGGGTGAAAGTCAAATAACTTGTTGTGTAGTCGTGATCAAAGTGATAAGAAGGTAAAACAAAGAAACATGGAGATTTCATAGAGGACAAAGAAACGGAAACTTCGAAGAAAGTCCTTTGTGTACCACATTTCACCTAAACCAAACATACTATTTTACTCATAAATTTTTGTGTCGGTTATTAATAAACGTTACTATTTATAAAATTTTTAAATGAAATACTAGAAACTCTTTTCATTTTCCATTTCTGTGTGAATACGCCCAATTTGAGTGTTTGTAGTGATGAGTAGCTTTTATGGATTTACTCACCCAATAATATATCATAATTAAAAGTAGAAACCCTAGGGGTACTTTTTATATAGAAACTTCATTATCGCGAATCTTTATTTTTTTTTAACGGTGAATATGATGATAATTTTGTCTTTGAGGGTTCACATTAACATGAGTAATTTTTAATACAAATATAAATAGGCTGAGTTATATGTCAAGTATGATTATGAAAATGATATTATTACGTTAGAAATGTGATTTTTCTTAAGATAATCAGACTCATAAAATTTTTGTTTATTTGAATATATTTCAAACGAAATTTCACTCGTTTTTATTTTGGCTATATGTTAAACAGGAGGACATGCATCGTACAAGCTTCATTTTATTCCAACTTATAGAAAAAGACAACCCACTCTCTATATTATAATAATTTATGTATGGTGCTTTTTTCATGAGATTAGGTTAAAACCATATTATTTTTGGGGACATATTCAACCAACTAAAATTATTAGGAATCAAATATTATTATAACCCAAGAATATTATCAAAGAAACTTATTACTATAAAAAAAATAAGATGATCAAACAATGTTTGAATTTTTGGATTGGTTCAAGATCCTTATGAATCAAGAGGTTATATAAGAAACTTTTTATATTTAAAACTTATTATGATACAAAAAATGTTATGAATCAAAATTTTGTATAGCCCTAAATGTTATCATTCTTAAGTCTAATGATTCAAAACCTTTTACGATCCAAGATTCAAAAATTGGTATGATTCTTAAGCCCAATAATCCAAAACAAGTAAAAAATAAAGACAAAAACGATTTTAAACGAAAAAAATGAAAACAAAAGAAAAAAGCAAGAAAGTTAATAAAAAAACTAAAAAATTGAGTTTACTAAAAGTTAAATAAAAATTTTAAAATAAATAAATAAACGAAAAACAAAAAAAAACAAAAAACAGCTAAATTATATTGTACGGACGTACGTAACATGTTATTATACTTTCAAGTCCGGAATACGTTTCATGCACGAGCACCGGATGCAACCATGTCAAATCTATAATTGCATTTGACGTTATTGCACTTGACGAAATGAATGTACAATAATCGTCGCCGCAATCCTCACCGAATATATATATATATATATATATATATATATATATATATATATATATATATATATATATATATATATATATATATATATATATATATATATATATATATATATATATATATATATATATATATATATAAAAGTTATGTCATGTTAAAACACTTAAACCATGTATAACATTTGACAATAAACAGTGTAGTTAAGTTAAAATAAAAAAATCTTTTTATAGATATTATAGATGACATATTATTACTATTACTATTAATATACGAATATTCATGTTTTGTGTAGAATAAAGTTACATAGTTAAAATCTTTGGCAAATATATATTAAAAATAGTTATGTTATTGACATTAACTATGAAATAATAATTATTACACTAATTTGATGTATAAAATCATAATTATGAACCATACTAAGATAAAAATCTATTCAAATATATCATTCAATGACATCTACCTGCGGTTTGCATGTGAATAAAACTAAATATGGTTATCAATTTAGTGTTACTTTTAACATTATGATTAATAAATATATAAATTACTTATTTAAACATTTCTTAATTTCGATTTTGATAACTATTTAAAATATCAACAATGATTTGTAACATAAACTATAAGTTTATGTACTTTTTGCGTTTATTATTGTTAATTAATTTGAAAGAAAATCATTTATTTAAAAAATAAATCATTCATTATAAAAATAGTTTTTGGATATTCTTGAGTGAATTTGACATGTCAATTTAGGTTTTATATTTATAATTGTTTAAACAATTTAATTATTATATTGATAATTCAAAAGGTGCATCATTAAAATCATAATATTTTATATTTAATGACATATTTAATTTAATATATTAGGTTGAAAGTTGAAGAGTTTGGAGTGTTTCAAATACATGTGGTGCAAATAAAATTGATTCATCTATAAGATAATAGACGAATGTCGGCACGTTACGCTTATTAAAATTACGTAGTTAAACTTTTATAAATATATGATATTGAAATTTATCATTCACCTTACTACAAAATAAAATTTTCTACAATAAACAGATATATAAATTAAAGAGTAAATTACAGTTTTGGTACCTCAAGTTTACCAAATATTGCATTATAGGACAAACTATTGGAAATTCATGTTGGTGGTCCCTAATGTTTGTGAAACGCTACAAATCGGTCCCTGAGTCAGGTAAAAAGACTAACATGCCATTTTTAATTTATTTTTTCCTTTTTCGTTGGATTTATTATTTATTTTATTTAACAAAAAAATACACCCACCCTAACCTCCACCCCCTACGTCTCTCTCTCTCTCTATATATCTTCCGTATCCCAAGTCACCCGACGCTACTTTGTGGAATGGTCGGCGACGGCGTTCAGATTCTCGGAATGACGATGGTCACAATCTTGTTTGCCGCCCTAGGGTTCATGTCTCCGACGTCCCGCGGAACTCTCCTCATCGGAATGCTATTCTTCTACATGATTCTCAGAATCCTGGCCGGATACGTTGTTGTCCGTATGTGGCGAACAATTTCTTTCGCCGACAAGAAAGGGTGGGCCTCCGTTTGTTGAAAAGTAGCTTGTTTTTTTTCGGGTATCGCATTCTTAATCCTTTTCATCTTAAACCTTCTTTTATGGGGTTCTTGTAAGACCCTAATCCCAAAAGGTCAAGTTCCGAGTTTTAAAGAGTCAAAGTGTAAAGCCCAGAACCAAGTATCGAGATGATGGCACTTAATAAGAAATCAAAAATGAGAAAATTGGAAAAATGGTATTAACGCTGCTAACCCTATGGTTAGCGACGCTAATATGGGCAGATCCGTATCGTCGTATGTTTAGACTGGACGCGATGGTGACCTTGCTTGGGCTTGTAGTTAGCGACACTAACTTCCATGTTAGCCCCGCTAATGTCGTCTGAGCGAGATAAAATCTCATTTTCATGGTCTAAAGTCATTTTTAAGTTTATAACTCATTTGGGGTCCGTGTTTATTCAGTTCTAACCCTTGAAACACCTTAGAACACTCTCTCTAGCTTCTCTCGAGTTCTTGGTTCATATTATGAAGTTTTGAAGGATGTTTGGAAAAGAAGAAGGAGCAAGAGTACTAGGAAGGTGGCTTGGAGAAGGAAATCAGATTTGCTCTTTGATTTAGGACTCTTATAAGTGTTCTAACATATGTTTTCTTGAGTTTCTTGCTATAATGAAGTCATGAGGCTCTTAATGAGCTCTTTGAGACAATGATGGCTCCATTTCTTAGATTGAGGTGGGATTTAAGAAGTAGGGGATGAGTTCTTCTTCCTTTAGCTTCTGAATCATTGAGAAAAACCTTAGCCTAGTCTTAATGTGGTGTTGCATGAAGCTTAAGTTTGTTAATCTTCATTTTGGATCTAGATTTGTCACCATGAGCTTGTTTAGCTAGGATTGGTGGATATAATCCACGTTTTTATAAGTTAATGGACTGTTTGTGACAACCCCTAAAAGTTGTGGCTTCTATCTTAATGGTAAGCACTTAATAGAGATGTAGGTTGAACAAAGTGATTAGCGGCGCTAATCCTAGAGGATTAGCGGCGTTAATATGGCTGTTGACTTTGTTGACTTTGACCGTTGACCCTTGACTTTTTGACCAGTTTGACTTTTGGTCAAACTTGAGGGTTTTGGATGCCGGTCTTATAGTTTTATCCTATTCGAGATTTAGGAAGTTCTAAGTGGGGTTTATCCTTGTTAGGAAGTGCGTATTTTCGGGATCTGAGGGCACTCGCGTGGGGTGCTGTCTAACTTAAGGTCACGAATCAAGTGAGTCTTCTCACTATACTATGGTTGATGTTACATGCGTAGATAGTCTTTATTACTTTGTGTAATAATGTGATTATCTGTGCTTTACGTGTTTGCCGACGAAAGTCGATAACTGTCGGACTATAGGCCGATAGTGTCGGCTTAAGAGCCGATGACGATGTTTGCCGGCGAAAGCCGATGATGATGATTGCCGGCGAAAGCCGATGACGATGTTTGCCGGTGAAAGCCGATGGCGATGATTGCCGGCAAAAGCTGATGACGATGTTTGCCGACGAAAGCCGATGACGATGTTTGCCGATGAAAGCCGATGACGATGTTTGCCGACGAAAGTCGATGACGATGTTTATGTGATGGATTGTGTGGTATTTTTGGGGAACTCACTAAGCTTTGTGCTTACCCGTTTACCCTAACTGTTTTTCAGGAACTTGCTGGCTTGAGCTTGGAGCACGGCGCGACTGTACCGCATCTGAGGATTTCAATGATTAAGTCTTCCGCTCGATAATGGATGTAAATATTTTTGGTAAATACGTTTTCATATGTTTAAAATACTAAGTTTAGTTTGAAAGGTTTTATGTGGCAACTATTTTA